>CM060593.1:50835235-52035235 GCA_030578255.1 Tiaroga cobitis
TTTTAATTTTTGAACAATTCTTTCTGTGTTGATATGTCAACAAGTGAATACACTAAGTTTCGTCATGCTGACGTGTGGAAAGTTATAAACCATGTGTGTTACAACTAACCCCGTGTTAGTTTGTGCCTCGCTCACCCCGATTTCACTGAGACATTTGACAAACATATGACATATACCTGACACCTATGAACACTTTACTTCTACCATAAAGACTCAGAAGGATTCTCGAATAAAATAGAATTTAATTTGTGAAAGGAGTTTACAGACAAAAATAAAAGTAGATGCTCGACAAGCTCCGTCTCAGAGTCCCAACATGGGACGGTAAGATCAGTCTTTTCTAGAACTTCCGCTTACGCTTTCATAGTTGTGTTATCACTGTAAGACATTCTCTGCAAATGCTATTGAGCTTTAAATTATTGTGTATTTTGTGTATGATCCCATACGGTAGTGAAATACATGGCAGTTTTTGCTTATGATTTGACTGTTTACTTTATTAAATTTCAGAAATCATTCCTGACACCATGAACACTTATTACTGTAAGTCATTAATGAGCTACAAAGACAAAGTGTGTGTGCCTGTTGGTTCCCAGTCTGGTTAAAATGGTAAATTACACATAGGCCTAACACTGCAAAATGAGAATTTGCTTGCCTTGTTTTACAGTAAAAATATCTAAAATCTTTGAAATGTAAATCTTCATAAGGTATTAAACCTGTTTTCAGAGACTGTATCTTAATAAGTAAACAAATCTGCCAGTGTTGTAAGACTAAATACATTTAATTAAAGGCCCCCTGAAATCAAAAGGGTTTTTTTCAGCTTTTAGTATGAATATGCAGCCTGTTCTCACGTAAATGTGTCTCTATAGCACGCATTGTGTATTATCGTGCAATTTATACGCGAAAATTAGTTTTTACGTGCATATGATACGCAGTTTTCGCGTGCATTTGATACGCAGTTTATTTGCGTGTAATACACACGCACCCCACACCACTAATTCTACCCAAACGTATAATACACACGCACCCCACACCACTACTAAACCTACCCTAACCAACCCATGCGTATTCTATGCACTTAAAAACTCATTTTCGCGTATAAATTACACGATAAACACACTGCGTGCTATAGAGACGCATTTAGTGTGATCGGGTTGGAATATGTTAGCCTTAAGTTTATGAAAAAGTCTCTCACTTCCGCTAAAATGGATCATGGATTTGTATGACATCACCGCGGACTTCAGTTTCTCATCACATCTTCTGTCCAATCAAATGCTCAAATGCGTCCCGCCCCGTTACGTTACTTGGCTCAAACTGATACGGTCTGATAGATTTATTGGCAGAGAGGATTTAATCCAACGTATCATCAGCGCTCGCATTCATTTCCTCGGTGCTGTCAATCACTTTCAGTCTGTGAGGTAAACTAAACGCTATTGGCTATTTGAAAAGGGGGAGGAGCCATTCAATATGACCCGCCTTAGCTTCCTGTTTCCGTGGAAATTACGTCAACGCATCAAACACAGCTGCGCGTTTCAAGGCACTTCAGTGGGACTTTAAATGTAGAAACTCACTAGTAAGAATTAGTTTTATCTTTTTTCTGCACACTCACCTGATCTTATGATATCTTTTTCTTGTCGTTTCATCCAATAAATAACTTTCTATATTTGAAATGTGACTTTTGCCCTGTAATAATTTGCACTTAAAGAATAAATGAATCTTTTAGGAATTGCTCTTGTTCACAGGTGTGTCCGCTGAAGCAAAGAAAGTGTCCGTCTTGGAGGGAGATTCTCTTACCTTACACACGAACCTCTCTGAAATACACAAGGTCGATCTGATGATGTGGATGTATGGAGCTCAAAGCGCTATCATCGCTAAACTCAATGGAAAAAGCCAGACGTCTTCGTTTTATGATGTCGATGATGGGAGATTCGAAGACAGACTTCAGCTGGACAATCAGACTGGATCTCTCAGCATCAGGGACATCAGGACCAAACACTCAGGAGATTATCAGCTGAAGATCATCAGCACTGAGACCTCATACCAGACCTTCAGTGTGACCGTCCACGGTGAGTACAGCAAGTCTGAGCATTTAAGTCAAGTCACCTTTATTTATAGAACAATTACAGTGATCAAGCTGTGAAATCTTAAAAACTAGTTCTGTTCGTTCTCCAGATGTGTTTTTTGCTGGGATAACAAACAGTAAAGAGGGAGAATCCGTCACTCTACATACTGGTGTTAAAGAAATACAGAAATATGATGTGATTCTGTGGACGTTTGGACCGTTGAGTCCAGACTCTTTCATTGCTGAAATCAACATTACGATCCATAAGATCTCGTACAGTGATGATGTGAGATTCAGACTGGATGATCACACTGGATCTCTGACCATCACAAACACCAGAACCACAGATACAGGAGTTTATCAACTACAGATCACCAACACTAAAGAGACCTTCTACAAGAGATTCAACGTTTTTGTTGGTGAGTAGAGCACATTGCAATAATCCTTCTTACATTGCAATGTTTTATGCTTTGTTATTAATACTAACAATGATTTGTTCATGTATAGAACATGTGTGAAAAAATTTTTATAACATAAAAAAAACATGTATATATTGATATATTTTTTCAGTGGGAAATACCTTGAAACTGTTGTCAGGATTTGCATAACAATGTTTAACTTTTAGGAATTTAATCTTCACAATTTTAATGACTTGCAGCTGGGAAACTATGAAGTCTGTAAACAATATCAATTCATCACTGTCATAAACACTAAAATAGTGTAATCTAGTGTAATTGTGTCACTACCCAACAAGCAATTTTTAATTTAAAAGATGTCTAATAGCCGTTTAATAGCTAAGTCGTGACGACTTGTAGATATCATAGCTGGTCTATCGGGTCTATAGTTCACCTGACGGTTAAATAAAGGCTGTTGTTTGCTGGGTAGTCAGTGTTTGGTTGTTTAACATCAAAACAATAAATCTGTACGACCACCAAAATAATAACTAATCATATTTGAATTAGAGTCATGCTAATGATTAATACATTATAAAGAAAATAATCAACTTTGAAGTGTCATGAAACCCTGCTGATTTAGCTCAAGTCTACCTCACATCATTTAAAAAAACCGAATGAACCATTTGAAGGCACTCCGCTTCGGGTCTGGTGGCTCTTTGACTCCACATCCTACATTCTGTCATGATCCGGCCTTCTTGTCCTTGATTTACCCTAGTCTTGAGGCTGGATCATGACAGACCCGTGTTTTGTGTACAAGCGCATGGTCTGTTGTTTGGGCCATGTGCTTGTGTTGTCTCGTTATGTAACTCCGCCCCCTTGTTAACCCTCGTCTTGTCATTATTGTCTAGTCAGTTTCACCTGTCCTCGTCATTAGTGTTCCTTATATAATCCCCTTGTGTTTGCTGTCCTGTGTGGGTTCATTGTTTGACATTATCATACGTCAATCATATCATATCATAACCTGTTGAGAGTCCTGTCTTCAAGAAGTGGCTGTACCTGTCGTAGCTGTGAGTTTACTGTCTGAGTATTAGTCTTGTCCTGCCTTGTTTTGCCCCATCGTGGGTTTTGTTTTCTGTTTTTGTCCATTAATAAACCCTGTGAGAATCATTTGCTGTCTGCTATTGGGTTCATCCTTCACCCACATAACACATTCAAATAATTGGATGCAAAGCTAGCCATGGATCATCCCTTACTTATCTAATTCATAGTTTTCATGTAAGGTCAGACTTTCAGGACACATTTACACTTATAACTGTCTCTCTCTCTAGCGGTTCCTGAGCCAGGTCTGTCTTCAGGAGCTTTAGCCACACTGATTTGTCTCTGTGCGCTGCTAGTTGTGTCTGCAGTTGTAACTGCTGGTGTGTGTTACTATCGCCGCAAGTACTCGAGACTAAAGCGTAAGTATTACAGAGTCAAGTTTCCTACGTGATTTACTTAAGTATTTTTCAAGGAGATCATTTAGCACCATAAGAGTGAGAAACTGTTACTGTGTGCTATTCTAAAAGAGATTAAAACTGGACAATTACAAGCTATTAAACTACAAATTTCCTGAGTTTCTTGAAGTTCTGAAATTTAGAGCGGCAAACCACATGAGGTTTATTAGTCAAGTAAACTTAAATTTGTGTCTATTTACTGATTTTACTGGCAGTTATATCAGTTTAATTTCTGAGAAACAAGCTTTTTATTCTCTGGGTGCAATGAACAGATGAAATGAAGACAAAAGAAGTGACAGAGGGAGATTCTATCACTCTACACACTGGCATAACCGAACTACAGAGATATGATAAAATACTCTGGAGGTTTGGACCTCAAGGCTCTATCCTCACTCAAATTTCTTTAAAGACCAATGAGACTTTACCTGCTGATGACGAGAGATTCAGAGACCGACTGCATCTGAACAGTGAGACTGGAGATCTCACCATCAGAGACGTCAAAATCACACATTCAGGAGATTATCAGCTGAAGCTCATCAGCACCAGAGAGACCAAATCCAAAAGATTCAGGGTTATTCTCTATGGTGAGTAGCTCAATCTTCCAATGGAAACAATATTATTATTGATGCTACTCTAGCTTTCTTGCTTTTAGTGCAGGTTATTAGGGACCAATCACTGAAGGTGTGTTAGATTACTTTTTAAAGCCAGGATACGGTGTTCGCAGCTCATTTTTACTAATGAGATTTCTAGGTGAAACAGGATGTTTAACTCTTTCTCTGCCACCGTGTTGTTAATAGAGAGAGAATATTTTGTTGTATTAATATCTGAACAAAGATCAGAGCCTCTGCTTTTTAACAAACCATCCCTTCACAGGTGTTGGGTCATGTCTTGACAGGTGTTGAGTTGTCCCTTCACAGGTGTTGGGTCGTCCCTTCACAGGTGTTGGGTCATGTCTTGACAGGTGTTGAGTCGTCCCTTCACAGGTGTTGGGTCGTCCCTTCACAGGTGTTGGGTCGTCCCTTCACAGGTGTTGGGTCGTCCCTTCACAGGTGTTGGGTCGTCCCTTCACAGGTGTTGGGTCGTCCCTTCACAGGTGTTGGGTCGTCTCTTCACAGGTGTTGGGTCGTCTCTTCACAGGTGTTGGGTCGTCTCTTCACAGGTGTTGGGTCGTCTCTTCACAGGTGTTGGGTCGTCTCTTCACAGGTGTTGGGTCGTCTCTTCACAGGTGTTGGGTCGTCCCTTCACAGGTGTTGGGTCGTCTCTTCACAGGTGTTGGTGCTGGATCTTTGTAAAGATCGTCAATTATCAACTTAGTTTCATTTCCACCATCTCACTCTTATTTGTTCACGTTCACTTTTCTTCATGTTTTGTGTGCTCATGCAGTGGACTCACTACGATTCTCCGAGGGAGAAAACGTCACTCTAGACACCGGTGTAAGTGAACTACAGAGGGATGATCAGGTCCTCTGGGGGTTTGGATCTGAAGACACCATTATAGCTAAAAGAGAAGGAGACACCAATCAGCTCTCATATAATGATGTTGATGACGGGAGATTCGAAAGCAGACTGGAGATGGATGATCAGACTGGATCTCTCAAAATCACGAACACCAAAAGCACAGACTCTGGAGTTTATCACCTACAAATCAGCAGCAGAAATAATGTCTTGTATAGGAAGTTTAGAGTTACAGTATGGTGTAAGTAGCTTGAGTTTTAATGAAATGATGATGTTAATACCCCTTATATTCAGTATTCAGTGCTCTTATGATAATATTTTTCTATATTATTCTGTTGCATGTTTTGGCGTGACATGAAGTGGATACACTAAAAGTGACAGCGGGAGAATGTGTCACTCTAAACACTGATATTCTTGAACTAGAGGAAGACAGTAAGATACTGTGGACACATGGAGATAATGACACCTGCATTGCTGAAATCAACAGAGCCACCAGTAAGATCTCAGTGTATCGTGGTAATGATGTGCGATTCAGAGACAGGCTTCAGCTGGATCATCAGACCGGGTCTCTGACCATCTGGAACATCAGCATCGCACATTCTGATGTTTATAAACTACAGATCAGCAGCCGCAGAGGGAACCGGTGCAAGAGATTCGTGATTATTGCAGATGGTGAGTACCTCATGTCTTTTAACATAATAATAATAATTTGTTTAGATCTAACTACAATTTATAGATGCTCTGAAATGAACTAACCCTCAAAGGACTATCTAAATGTGTTTTACTTGATCTTATGAGCACATTTCTCTTCTGTATGGTTGTGTGACATGAAGAAATCAAAGTGCGAGAGATGGAGGGAGATCGTGCCGAACTAAACACTGATGTTCGTGAACTACTGAGTGATGCTCTGATACTCTGGATGTTTGGCCCCGAAGACAATCTTATAGCTAAAGCTGATATGGAGAACAATAAAATGTCAACATATGATGGTGTCAATGGCAGATTCAGGGACAGACTGGAGCTGGACCGTCAGACTGGATCTCTCACCATCACAAACATCACAAACACTGACTGTGGACTTTATAAACTCAAGATCATTAGCAGCAGAGAGACCAAATACAAGCGATTCAAAGTTACTATTCGTAGTGAGTAGCACAAGTTATTGATTATTATAATGATCTTATTTAGATAAGATCTCTGTGTAGATGCTATAAAAGGCACACAGCTTTCCAGTAGTTAAATTTAAAATGTGCAAGTAATAAATGCCTTAGTTAAAATGTTTAGTAAAAATTATATAATAAAAATGATTCAGTTTAAAGTTAGAAGTCCTACATCCATGCCCCAGTATTAAAAAGCAAACATATATAAACACCCTTTATTAAAAAGACTTATATTTGGCTAACATGTATCTTTTGATGACATTTACACTCTGTATGGCAGTGTATTGTACATAAACAGTAACACACTCTATGCAGTTGCAACATCAACAGTCATTACCGTCTTTTCACCGTCTGTGATTCTTTCTGTTTTCTTACAGGGAACAGGGGGACAGAGATCAACAGAGAAGAGACTGAGGGATCCCTTCAGAGAGAAGACTCAGAGGGAATACACTTGCTTCCTATGAACAGCAGCAGTAGTGTTTGACAGATTAATCTTATCCCCATTTAAAATTAATCAAAACATTTTTTTTTATTGTATAAACCACTAACATCCTCCCCAAAACAGACACTTAAACCCTATTTTAACAGTCTAAGCTCATGGTCTAAAGCGCAGGGCGCTTAACGATGGGTAAAATGCTACTTTAACGATGGGTAAAATGTCCGGCGCTCCCGGCGCATGGTCTAAAAGGGTTGTCTCTATTCTCTTAATGAGTAATGTGTGTGTTTTGTCTCTATTCTCTTAATGAGCAATGTGTGTGCAGTGGATGCGTGTGTAGCTCGTTATTAGGACACTACTGGTATGTACTCCGTTTTTGATTACGTGTGTTTTGATCTGTACTGCTTACATAAATGCAATAAATACGTTCATTATAAGCTTTTCATTGAAAAGCAGAGCTCTATTGTCACATACCTGTCCTGTCTTGTGATGCACATGGGTGTTTTGTAGGGATGGCTGCCGCGAAACAGTCGTTCCGAAGCTTTGCGAGATCCCGAAGTGCAGATATTTCGAAACACTGATTCGAAGCGTGATTCAAAACACCCATGTCACGTGACTATGGCCAAACGAAGCCTCGAAGTGTTTCACTAAGTGTTTCATCAGGTGTGATCCGTCGAATCAGCGTTTGATTGACACGGTCGGAAACAGACCACACAATCGCACATCTGTATAAAAGTGTAATCAATGCATATTGACCTTGTGGGTTTTTGTGAGAGGAGTTTGATTTTGAGATAGCGGATTTTTGGTGATATAGTGCGATTTGTTTAGTTATATTTAGGCTTACATTTAAATTTACACAACACATTGACTGATAGGCTAGAGACACAGAGTATACATAGTGACACATTAATAGATACATAGATATAAATATATAGGCTATAGACAGCTAGATTAATAGATAGATAGATAGATAGATAGATAGATAGATAGATAGATACATATATAGATAGATTAAAGATAGGCTACATATATAAATACATAGATAGATTGTAGATACTATCTAATTACATAGATTAGAGATAGGCCTACATATCTAGATAGATTTGGATAGATAGATAAAATGGAGGCTCCCCAGAAGAGATGCCGTACATCTGTGGTGTGGAGCATCTTAGACGCTTCATTTAGCCGTTGTCACGTGACGTGGGTGTTTTGAATCACGCTTCGGATCAGTGTTTCGAATCATCTTTGCTTCGGGATCTCGCAAAGCTTCGGAACGTCTGTTTCGCGCCAGCCATCCTTATAAATTCACCTTCACCTGCAATTGCATCCACGCTTCCTGATTTCTCATATCGTGACAGAACGAACCAACCGAAAGAATGTGGAAGCAGCAGAGTGAGAGGGTTCCTTTGGGAAGAGACAGAGTACCTCCAAGATCTCTGTTCGAATATTTTGCGATAGCCGCTCAAAGGACTGAGGAGCACATGGCAGTCGGCGGTCAGTGGAGAGGAGGAGACCACCGAACTGCTACTGGCAGCTTGTCCGCAACTCCAGCTGGGTCGCAATCTTTCAGGGGAACCCGCTTGGTGAAATTCTCAGGGACCCGTGGAGGCCATGGAGGGGGACAGGATCGTTGCGGACATCAACATCGGTCTGCCGTCCAGTCACCTCTCCATCAGGTTCCTGTGCACGTGGTTCCATCCAGCACAAAACCACCACCGTGGGTCTCATCCAACACGAAGCCCTCGCCGCGGTTTCCACCCAGCTCAAGGCCTTCGCCGCTGGTTCCGCCCAGCACAAGGTTTTCGCTGCTGGTTCTGCCCAGCACAAGGCCTTCGCCGCGGGTTCCGCTCAGCACAAGGTTTTCGCTGCTGGTTCTGCCCAGCACAAGGCCTTCGCCGCGGGTTCCGCCCAGCACAAGGCCTTCGCTGCGGGTTCCGCCCAGCACAAGGCCTTCGCTGCGGGTTCCGCCCAGCACAAGGCCTTAGCCGCTGGTTCCGCCCAGCACAAGGCCTTCGCCGCTGGTTCCGCCCAGCACAAGGCCTTCGCCGCGGGTTCCGCCCAGCACAAGGCCTTTGCCGCTGGTTCCGCCCAGCACAAGGCCTTCGCCGCTGGTTCCGCCCAGCACAAGGCCTTCGCCGCTGGTTCCGCCCAGCACAAGGCCTTCGCCGCTGGTTCCGCCCAGCACAAGGCCTTCGCCGCTGGTTCCGCCCAGCACAAGGTTTTCGCTGCTGGTTCCGCCCAGCACAAGGCCTTCGCCGCTGGTTCCGCCCAGCACAAGGCCTTCGCCGCTGGTTCCGCCCAGCACAAGGCCTTCGCCGCTGGTTCCGCCCAGCACAAGGCCTTCGCCGCTGGTTCCGCCCAGCACAAGGTTTTCGCCGCTGGTTCTGCCCAGCACAAGGCCTTCGCCGCGGGTTCCGCCCAGCACAAGGCCTTCGCCGCTGGTTCCGCCCAGCACAAGGCCTTCGCCGCTGGTTCCGCTCAGCACAAGGCCTTCGCCGCTGGTTCCGCCCAGCACAAGGCCTTCGCCGCTGGTTCCGCCCAGCACAAGGCCTTCGCCGCTGGTTCCGCTCAGCACAAGGCCTTCGCCGCTGGTTCCGCCCAGCACAAGGCCATCGCTGCTGGTCTTGTCCAGCCCTGCTAAGGCTGAGCTTCACGTCACGTCTGCCCAGTCTGAGACTGTTCACGTACCGTCTGCCTAGCCAGAGACTGTTCACGTCACGTCTGCCCAGTCAGAGACTCTTCACATTTCGTCTGCCCAGCCAGAGACTGTTCACGTCACGTCTGCCCAGCTAGAGACTGTTCACATTTCATCTGCCCAGCCAGAGACTGTTCACGTCCCGTCTGCCCAGTCAGAGACTGTTCACGTCGCGTCTGCCCAGCCAGAGACTGTTCACGTCCCATCTGCCCAGTCAGAGACGGATCAGGAGATGCCCATTCTCACAGCCGGGGCTATACTGAGCGACTATTTGGAGCGTTTGGCTCGGATCCTGGACATGCCTGTGTTCGCTATTCCAGAGTCTGTGCCAGTGTCTGTTCCAGAGCCTGCTGTTCCAGAGCCGGAGCCAGTATCTTTTGTTCAAGAGCCGGAGCCAGTGCCTGTTCCAGAGCTGGAGCCGGAGCCAGTGCCTGTTCCAGAGCCAGTGCCTGTTCCAGAGCTAGAGCCAGTGCCTGTTCCAGAGCCAGTGTTTGTTCCTGAGCCGGAGCCAGTACCTGTTCCAGAACCAGAGCCAGTGCCTGTTCCAGAGCCGGAGCCAGTGTCTGTTCCTGAATCAGAGTTAGCGTCTGTTTCTGTGTTTGTGTCTGTCCTAGTGGCCGTTGCTGTTCTGGTGGCTGTTCCTGAGCCAGAGCCTGTGCCTGAGCCGGAGCCAGTGTCTGTTCCAGAGCCGGAGCCAGTGTCTGTTCCAGAGCCGGAGCCAGTGTCTGCTCCAGAGCCGGAGCCAGTGCCAGTGTCTGCTCAAGAGCCAGAGCCAGTGTCTGCTCCAGACCCGGAGCCAGTGTCTGCTCCAGAGCCGGAGCCAGTGCCAGTGTCTGCTCCAGAGCCGGAGCCAGTGCCAGTGTCTGCTCCAGAGCCAGAGCCAGTGTCTGTTCCAGAGCCGGAGTCAGTGCCAGTGACTGTTCCAGAGCCGGAGCCGGAGCCAGTGCCAGTGTCTGTTCCAGAGCCGTAGCCAGTACCCTGGCCTTCAGGGTCTTCACCGCCCTGGCCGCCCGATGGACTGTCTGCTTCGCCCTGGCAACCCGATGGACTGTCTGTTTCACCCTGGCCTCCCAAGACTAAATGTTCTGTGCCTCCCATCCCGCCCTGGTCTGTTCCTCCCGTTCTGCCCTGGTCTGTTCCTCCCGTTCCGCCCTGGTCTGTTCCTCCCGTTCCGCCCTGGTCTGTCCCTCCTGTTCCGCCCTGGTGTTTCCTTCCTGTCCCGCCCTGGTCTTATGGAGCGTCTGGTAGCCGGTCCGTAGGGAGGGGGTAATGTCACATGCCTATCCTGTCTTGTGATGCACATGGATGTTTTGTTATTTTGGGCCATGTGCTCTTATCATTGTCTGGTCCCTCCCCCTTGTTATCTGATTATTGGTTCATTTGTCCCACCTGTCCTGTTCATTAGCCTTCTGTGTTTGTTCCCTATTTAGTCTCTGTTGTGTTTGCAGTTCAGTGTTGGTTCTTTTGTCCAAGTACCCGGTTCCTAGAGTTTATGTTCATGGTCTGTGTTATTTCCGGTTTTCCCCCTTGAGGGAGTTTTGAATTGTAGCTTGTGTTTGTTTTGTTGTTTCCTTAAATTCACCTTCACCTGCAATTGCATCCACGCTTCCTGATTTCTCATATTGTGACATCTATCATTGATGCTTGAGGCTTAGACCTTTAAAATGATATATAGTTTGCCTAGATTAATGATATTCTTTCACGTTAAATCCATTCATAAACAAACTAGTGGGGGAAAAAAACACTTCAGTGCGCCGGCGCTCTAATAAAGTTTAAAAAGAGGGGAATCATCAGAAGCAGTCAGGTCCATATGCAGCACTTTATTAAGAAGAGTAGTCGACAGGCAAAAGGTCAGGCACTCAAAAATGTAATTTAAGCATTGTTGCTCACCTCATATCTGGTGGATAAACAAGGTAATTTTCTTGAAATTGCCATTAAAACACATTAATACAGTATATTACAGACCTAAATGGACAACTTAAAAAGGGTTTTGTTAAAAACTTTATTTTTTAATGGTAAAGATGGCCTTTGCATGGAATTGCCCTCTGGCGTTCCTCCCCAGCTCCACCTGCATAATTTAGGTATCTTGCTACCATACTCATCCAAGCATTATTAGTCCCACTGGGTGGTTTATAAGCTAGAGTTGAAGCTGCTTCCATAGAAAAACATTTATATGGACAAAACGCCGTTGAAAATGAATGGTGCATGGTGAGAACAGGAACCATGTTCTTGGAACATGTTGTTGTCATTATTGACCTTTGCACAGGGTTAGGCAAGTGTGCTGAGAGTTCAGGGCCGAGAACGGTTTGTAATTGTGCCGTGCCGTACCAGGCTCAAGTGGAAACACAACTGGAACCTTTTCCGAAGATAGAAAAGCAGCTTTAGTTTCTCAGCACATAAAGATGAACTAGTGGTTTATCCACTACATGGATCTTCATGTGTCGCTTCAGGTCACTTTTAATAGTGAAACTCTTTCCACACTGATCACAGATGTGCGGCTTCTCTCTGCTGTGGATCCTCTCATGTGTTTTCAGAGATGATGAGTGACTGAATCTCTTGTCACAGTGTAAACACTTGTAAGGTTTTTCTCCAGTGTGGATCCTCTCATGCGTTTTCAGATTTGCTGACACACTGAATCTCTTATCGCAATGTGAACACTTGTAAGGTTTTTCTCCAGTGTGGATCCTCTCATGTTTTTTAAGAATTTCTGACACACTGAATCTCTTGTCACAGTGTGAACACTTGTAGGGTTTTTCTCCAGTGTGGATCATCTCATGTGTTTTCAGATGTTGTGACTCACTGAATCTCTTGTCGCAGTGTGAACACTTGTAAGGTTTTTCTCCAGTGTGGATCATCTCATGTGTTTTCAGATGTTGTGACTCACTGAATCTCTTGTCGCAGTGTGAACACTTGTAGGGTTTTTCTCCAGTGTGGATCCTCTCATGTTTTTTCAGAGATGATGACTCACTGAATCTCTTGTCACAGTGTGAACACTTGTAAGGTTTTTCTCCAGTGTGAATCCTCTGGTGCAGTTTTAACTTGTTTGCTGTAGTAAAAGTCTTCTCACACTCAAAGCACATGTACTCTCTCACACCAGTGTGTATTTTCTCATGTCTATGTAAATTTTGCAGCACTGAAAAACTCTTTCCACACACAGAACATGAATGCGGCTTCTCCTTCATATGAACTCTCAGGTGTCTCTTCAGGTCTGATGCAGTAAGAAATGTTTTCCCACACTGATCACAGGTGAACGGCTTCACTCCGGTGTGGATCCTCATGTGTTTCTTAAGGGATGATGATTGACTGAAACTCTTCCCACACTGATCACATGAGAACAGCTTCTCTCCTGTATGAACTCTCATGTGAACATTAAGGGATGATGATTGACTGAAACTCTTCCCACACTGATCACATGAGAACGGCTTCTCTCCTGTATGAACTCTCATGTGAACATCAAGATTATGTTTGTTTTTGAGACTCTTCCCACACTGAGTGCAGGTTAAAGATTTCTTGGCTCTTCTTTTCTTTAAAAATGTCTTTTTAGTCTTTGAGCGACTCAAGGGTTTTTCTCCAGGTTGGACATGATTTTCCTCCTTCACTTCACTCAGTTCTTCTCTCTCCTCCTTCACTTCACTCAGTTCTTCACTCTCCTCCTTCACTTCACTCAGTTCTTCTCTCTCCTCCTTCACTTCACTCAGTTCTTCTCTCTCCTCCTTCACTTCACTCAGTTCTTCTCTCTCCTCCTTCACTTCACTCAGTTCTTCACTCTCCTCCTTCACTTCACTCAGTTCTTCTTTCTCCTCCTTCACTTCACTCAGTTCTTCTCTCTCCTCCTTCACTTCACTCAGTTCTTCTCTCTCCTCCTCCACTTCACTCAGTTCTTCTCTCTCCTCCTTCACTTCACTCAGTTCTTCACTCTCCTCCTTCACTTCACTCAGTTCTTCTCTCTCCTCTTTCACTTCACTCAGTTCTTCTCTCTCCTCCTTCACTTCACTCAGTTCTTCTCTCTCCTCTTTCACTTCACTCAGTTCTTCTCTCTCCTCCACTTCACTCAGTTCTTCTCTCTCCTCCTCCACTTCACTCAGTTCTTCTCTCTCCTCCTTCACTTCTCTCAGTTCTTCACTCTCCTCCTTCACTTCACTCAGTTCTTCTCTCTCCTCCACTTCACTCAGTTCTTCTCTCTCCTCCTTCACTTCACTCATTTCTTTACTCTCCTCCTTCACTTCACTCAGTTCTTCACTCTCCTCCTTCACTTCACTCAGTTCTTCTCTCTCCTCCTCCACTTCACTCAGTTCTTCTCTCTCCTCCTTCACTTCACTCAGTTCTTCTCTCTCCTCCTTCACTTCACTCAGTTCTTCTCTCTCCTCCTTCACTTCACTCAGTTCTTCTCTCTCCTCCTTCACTTCACTCAGTTCTTCTCTCTCCTCCTCCACTTTACTCAGTTCTTCACTCTCCTCCTTCACTTCACTCAGTTCTTCTCTCTCCTCCTTCACTTCACTCAGTTCTTCTCTCTCCTCCTTCACTTCACTCAGTTCTTCTCTCTCCTCCTCCACTTCACTCAGTTCTTCTCTCTCCTCCTTCACTTCACTCAGTTCTTCTCTCTCCTCCTTCACTTCTCTCAGTTCTTCTCTCTCCTCTTTCACTTCACTCAGTTCTTCTCTCTCCTCCACTTCACTCAGTTCTTCTCTCTCCTCCTCCACTTCACTCAGTTCTTCTCTCTCCTCCTCCACTTCACTCAGTTCTTCTCTCTCCTCCTTCACTTCACTCAGTTCTTCTCTCTCCTCCTTCACTTCACTCAGTTCTTCTCTCTCCTCCTCCACTTCACTCAGTTCTTCTCTCTCCTCCTTCACTTCACTCAGTTCTTCTCTCTCCTCCTTCACTTCACTCAGTTCTTCTCTCTCCTCCTTCACTTCACTCAGTTCTTCTCTCTCCTCCTCCACTTCACTCAGTTCTTCACTCTCCTCCTTCACTTCACTCAGTTCTTCTCTCTCCTCCTTCACTTCACTCAGTTCTTCTCTCTCCTCCTTCACTTCACTCAGTTCTTCTCTCTCCTCCTCCACTTCACTCAGTTCTTCACTCTCCTCCTCCACTTCACTCAGTTCTTCTCTCTCCTCCTCCACTTCACTCAGTTCTTCTCTCTCCTCCTTCACTTCACTCAGTTCTTCACTCTCCTCCTTCACTTTACTCAGTTCTTCACTCTCCTCCTCCACTTCACTCAGTTCTTCACTCTCCTCCTCCACTTCACTCAGTTCTTCACTCTCCTCCTCCACTTCATGATGTTCCTCCGTCACTTCCATCGGGTCTGGCAGGAAAGAAAAACTCTCATTTAAAAATTTTCTAAATAATCAAAATAATTCAAAGAGAGAAATATGGAGTGAATTGATATTAAAGTTATCCCAGATGTAACAGACAACTGCTATAAAATATTACAAAAATGTATGTATTTTTATACATTAATTATACGTCCCTGAAACTTTCCATGAATGAGGTACACTGATCTTCCAGTTATTTAAAAAAAAAAACATTTTAGGCGCAAATCCCATGTTTCTGTAGTGACAACTATTAAATATATTTGATCAATGACACAATTATCTAAGATGATATTAACATTAAAATACACAATACTGCCATATTTTGACACCAACTTTTAGATTAATATATTAATTATGTTGAAAACTACTAAAACGTTTTAATTAAGGGCCGTTCACACTGAACTTCTTCCGTTGACTTCACATGCATGTGAAAGTGGGACACAAGAAACACAAGATCAAGTGAATTTCACTGCGAGAAAGAACAAATGTTTGCAGTAAAGCAGAGTAGATTGTAAAATTGTATATTTTGGAATTATTATTATTTGTTATATGTTTGTAAAAATATGCACAAAATTGAGGCCAAAATTCTGGTAAAATTGTTACAAATTGTAAACCATATATCAAATAAATGTAAAATAAAACAGTTAAAATATTTAGATTTAGTTTGGCCTGATGTTGACAATATCTCAAGCCTCCCTTTACTGACCATTTGTTAACAAAACTGAAACTTTTGCAGCCATTGCATAGTTGAACTGTTCAATCTAAAAGTGATGAAGTGCTTGAATGTTTCTAACATGAATGTTCTCCAGCATCATGAATGAATGAAGAATAAACACCAACCTCTTTGTTCTTCAGGATCTTCTGTGTGTTTCATTCTGCAGGGTTCTGGATCACTCGTGTTCTCACTGTCCTCTTTAATAAACTCAGTCTTGGCAGATTTCAGCTCTTCCTGATGCTCTGATGCTCGTCTTCACTTGTAGCTGATGGGAATTTACAGCATTTATTGGGGAATTACTGTGGGAGGAGCTTCACTGATGATGTGACTGCTGTGGGAAGAGCTTCACTGATGATGTGACTGCTGTGGGAGGAGCTTCACTGATGATGTGATTGCAGTGGGAGGTGCTTCACTGATGATGTGACTGCTGTGGGTGGAGCTTATCTTTCCAAATCTAAAATATATAAGTAACAAAGTTTGTTTGTTTTTTGCTCATGGACAACAAAATATAATAATGTAAATTCTTCAAAATATATATAATAGTAAGAAAAACAGTTGAAAGCATAAACAGAAATAAACAATGTACAAATAGTAGCCAACAAATCCCCTCAATCTGCTGACACCAATGAAATGAGCTTTAAGAGTCAATGTACAGGAGATCTGAAGACATCAGCATAATAAATGAGGTGAAAACAGGAACTATTGTCATGAAATAAAGAGTGTTTTCAGCAGATCTGTTAATATTGATGATCCTCAGACTATCAACACTCATTCAACAAGCCATTCAGGATCATCAGCAGATCATCTCACTTTATTCTGAGTGTTTGCTGTTAGAAACAGTCAGATAGATGACAAAACCCTGTAAAACTGCTCTATTCATACTTTGCAGTCACGTGACAACCATGGATACCTGGCGGGCAACAAACGTCCTAATAGACAGGTAAAACCTGTGACACGCTTTACGTATGATGAGCCTGGGAAGCCAGTCTATAAGCCCCTTACTGTGGTTCATATAAGTCAAGAGCCTGAGAAGAGGAAGTGCAAAACGCTTTGGTGTCATCCCATGGCCCAATGTTTTAAATGCTCTCTAGCTAATCCTTGCCCCGAAAGAAGAGGACTTAATCATGTCTAAATGAATAGCGCATGAGGACATGCTAGCTTTCAGTAGGGGGAGGGTGTAGCGCAGGGCTGAAAAGCATTTAAGTTAACTAAGTGCTAAATAACTTAGATTGCATTAAGTTCATAATTGCACATTAGAACTAAATAAATTATTTTAAAGTTATACAATATTAGAATTTAGAGTTAAGCAAGAAACAAATTTATTATAGTTCATATCCATTCTAATCATTTTAGGTAAATAGAAGGGGTTATGGGAGTTGTAGTTTGATATACAATTGTGTTTGTTTCAAGTGTGTTTTTGAGTTTTTGAGTTCAAGAGTTTTTGTTTAAAGGATTTCATTGGTGAAGTGAAATGTATAATGTAACATGTAATATTTTGATGTTTGGTGGTAAAAAATATTTTACTATATGATTTTTGTATGCATGGAGTGACATGTGAGGTGAAAGGTCGTAACCGGGAGGAGAGAAAGAGACGAAATAGCTGAGGAGAAGTTGCGTCGAGGATTTGCTCCATGTTTAGTGGTTAAACTGTAAAATAGAACGTGACAAACGTTGTATATTTGCCAGTTGGACTTTGTTTAGGTTTTGTGCACACAAATCGGACTGAATTGTGAACTTGGAAGCCGAAGACTTTGTAGTTGTTGACGGTTTGCTGAAGTTAACATCTCGCCACTGAGAGGATGCCTGTCGCGTGAGTGATTTGCCAGCCCCTGGCAGAGCCGGATTATCCATAAGGGCACTTGGGCCAGTGCCCAGGGGCACCAACCATTCACAACCACTAGGGGGGCACCACATGACACAAGCTTTAAAAATATTTTTCGTAAATTGTTATATTATTAATTTGAAATTCTTGAAAGACCATACATAACTTGTTTATGAACACTAACTTAATAATAATAATAATAATAATAAATTATAAATAAATAAAGATTATCAAAATCAAGGAAGAAGCAGTTCTGCTAAACTTAATACATGAAAACGTTTTACCAGATTTAGTGCTACACTTATTGTCTCTTATTTGTTCCCCACTAAATAATGTTCAGATTTTATACAATTATTGTGCACTTGTGATTTTTCTAGACTACATTTTACTGCTGATTTACCCACTAATCTAGTTTATAATATAATTTTTTCCATAGGTTATGATCATATTTTTTTTATTTGTTGTTTTTCTTTATAATGAAGTTGTCTGTATTAAGTAGATTGTGTTAACACACAAAAGAGTGATTATCAGTTCAACACAGAGTTATAGAAACTCCACTTGATTTAAAAAAAAAAAACTGCGCTGGTATCGGATCGGTATTGGTTCAGAAAAAATGGTATCGGAACATCCCTAATAATTTTTAGGTATAGTGCCCAGGGGCACCACACTGTCATCACGTGTGAGAGACTGCCTGTGACAGTGCGGTAATTCGACGGAAGAACCACCACTTGGGACTAAGGTATCTTTAAATTGTTTCTTTTGCTCCAAAGGGAGTGAAGGGGTCATTTTGTTTGGCCACACCGAACACAAGCGACGCTCCAGGCTTGCAACGGTTAGCTGTTACGTTTTAGTTCATTTGCCGGCTAGGACTGGGGTGGGTGAATCATGTGTAGTGTGTGTGTGTGTGTGTGTGCGGTTTGTGTCTGTTTCATGATGTGTTACGTGCTGTAAGTTTCTAAGCTTACTACATTTTGAGGCTATCCTTTAAACTTTTTGATTTCTTTTACATTTTTGAGGCTAATTCAAACTTGAGGTTTGAGGTGATTTAATTTTATTCAATAAGTATGTATTTGTTGAATACTTTTCTTCATTGATACATTTTGTATCTTATTTTTGTTGTTGTTTTGTTTATATTGTGAATTCATTATTTTGGTGAATTTAATATTTTATTTATTTAGTAAACTCTATTTGTATTTAACATTTCAATAACTGAGTCCTGAGTATTTTATTTAGTGTAAGATATCCTTGGGTAATAGATTGAAGATGTAAATGATATTTCATGTGAATATGGTTTAAGTCAGTTACACACAAGTAAGTATACAGGGTTGTGGTTTAAAAGTTTATTAGTTATTCAAAGCACAAGTAAAGTTACACAAACAGACATTTAAACAGGAGGTCAGCAAGAATTCTATATATTATATACAGTTTACTAGGATTAATTTAAGAGCCCAGGCACGCCCTTTAGTACCAGGAAATAGGCCTAGGGGGCGCTACATATATAATATATAAAAAGTAGATTTGTTTCTGCACATATACAGTATGTTAATGATCTAATTTATTGCAACGAACAGTTATCATAAAATCAGACTATATTTAGATTCATATGGACATGCTGCTGAAGATGAGTGACATCAGTGTTTGTTTTTGTGTTATTCTTTTTTATTCGTGTCAGATGGTGAGAAATTACAGTAGTGTCTTTCAATAGAGCAGTTTTAGAGGCTTTTATCATGTATCCTGACTCAGATAATGTGTTTCTAACAGCAAACACTCAGAATAAAGTGAGATGATCTGCTGATGATCCTGAATGGCTTGTTGAATGAGTGTTGATAGTCTGAGGATCATCAATATTAACAGATCTGCTGAAAACACTCTTTATTTCATGACAATAGTTCCTGTTTTCACCTCATTTATTATGCTGATGTCTTCAGATCTCCTGTACATTGACACTTAAAGCTCATTTCACTGGTGTCAGCAGACTGAGGGGATTTGTTGGCTGCTATATGTACATTTATTTCTGAGTTTAATGTTTTTTTCTTATCATTATTTGTATTTGGAAGAATTTACATTAATGTTTTTCTTTATTTCTGCATATTGCAGAATATTTGTATTGGTAATTAACTGGATTAAGTGAAATCTATGAGAATATTATCAAAGACATTATACTATTATATCTGACTCAGAGCAAAGCATGCGAAATGCTCATAGATGGTGAATTCCTTAGTCTCATGTTCACTGCTTAAAATAAAAGTATATGGAATGTATTGATTACCTTTGAGGTGTATATATGTCCGATACTGGACTAGAGTTTCTTTTGCAAATGCACTCTGCTTTGTTAGATAAAAAAATAAGAATTATTGGATAGTAAAGTTTATTCCCTGGCATCAAAACCGCAAGACTTCAAGATTGATTTTTAATGAAGTGACAGACTCCACAACAATATTTGAATGAAGAATGAGAATCATTTTGGGGTTCTGAGTTGAATGATCATCAGTAACTTTATGATAGACAGACAGACAGACATGATGTACACAATTTTACAGATGTGTCATTTAGTTTAAAAAAACTCACTAACTGATAGATTTTTGGCTCCTCCCACACAATTGCATCATAAGTGAAGCTCCTCCCACAGCAGTCACATCATCAGTGAAGCTCCTCCCACAGCAGTCACATCATCAGTGAAGCTCCTCCTACTGTAATTCTCCAATAAATGCTGTAAATTCCCATCAGCTACAAGTGAAGACGAGCATGAAAGCATCAGGAAGAGCTGAAATCTGCCAAGACTGAGTTTATTAAAGAGGACAGTGAGAACACGAGTGATCCAGAACCCTGCAGAATGAAACACACTGAAGATCCTGAAGAACAAAGAGGTTGGTGTTTATTCCTCATTCATTCATGATGCTGGAGAACATTCATGTTAGAAACATTCAAGCTCTTCATCACATTTAGATAAACAGTTACACTATGAAATGGTACAGAATGTTCTGGGTTTTTCTTCAACAAATGGTCAGTAAAGGGAGGCTTGAGACATTTTTATATCAATTGTCAATATCAGATCAAGGAAAATACTAGTTTAGCTGTTTTATTTTACATTTATTTTATATCTGTTATAATAATAGTTGGAAGATACATTTTCCTCATTCATGGAAAGTTTTAAGGACCTATTATCAATTTATAAAAAGGCATCAAATTATCATAATATTTGATTATTATTATTATACATTTTACTTTAGGCGCCTTTCTTGACACTCAAGGTCACCATACATTATCAACAAAACAATAACAATATTTAAGTAAGAAACTATGTGATACAATACAATTAAAATACAATGCGGTGTAGCAATAATCAGATTGTCAGCAGTTCGGCCATTTGATTAATCAACTAGATTCTAATTAGTGGACACCCTTACATTCTTCAGATTGTGACAAAAACAGATGTCATGGGACTTTTAAGTCACCGATTCACACACAAAGCTTCTCGCTCTTCATAAACTGCACACGAGGCAAATGGTGCCTGGACTTAATTAAATGACCGATGCTAGAAGTGCCCCCGCGGCGTTTTTCACTGATAAGCACTCACTGGACCCTCTGTGTTACCACATGTGACGCAACAGGGGCGCCTCTCTGGCCGGAGATCCCGTGGTGCCCCCCCCCACCGGACCGCCACATTCTCCTCTTTGCAGTTTTCTACGCCAGAGAGAGATTCCCAAATTTTCCTGCTAACTCCAGCCGGAGTTTTTTTTTCTTCGTCGTTTTTCTACTTTGTTTTAAATCTAAGTTGCTTTTTTCCCCGATCTACCTCAGTTGATAGTTCTCTGTCGTTCAGTGTATTCACGAACGAAACAAGTTCAAGATTAATCGTCTCTCGCAGCTGAAGCAATCGCAAACTTCTGCCTCCTAACGGACGACGCTCCAGACACTCCAACCGCGCTGCCTTTGTCACACAGCCGCGCACAAAGGGGACGTAAAAGCAAGTTCAAAATCTAAAGATAACTGCTGCTTTACCATAGGCGTAATTCTATGGGGGGACAGGGGGACACGTCCCCCCCAATATTCAACGAAGGGCAATTTGTCCCCCCCAATATTTGATCATATTTGGGGCGCGTTTCCATTACAGATTTGCTGAAAACTTTTGCGATATTTTCTAAATGCCGATAAAAAACTATTGCGAAATGACGGCGTTCCATTTACCGATGTTATGCGACTAAAACGTCTTTTTTTCCTCTCGCGATAAGTCATTCCAAAAATCATGGCAACGGACGTTGGTAGTTTAGCCTAAATCACAGCCACCGCATAGACATTATTATTATTAATGGAAGGAGACGTGGCGTGTTATCCAAGCGTTAATGGCAGGGAAAGACACGGAGTTCCTGGGTGTTTCTCCCTCATTTCTGCTCCGATGTCTTGATTGTGGCATTTCTTTGAGGTTTAGACACTGATCAATATAGAATGACTTTATTAATGTCATTATATAGATCAGTGGGTTTAGAGTCCAGTAGACTATTCCTGTAATTATTGTTTCGTTTATGAATTCAATAAAGAACTCTGTCTCGTATTATGTCCAAACGGTCAGTGTACTTGCATTAATTTTTCCTTATTTAACCCATAATTGCAAAACGAAAAATGAACGGTTGTTGTATTTTTAAAATCCAAAGGTGAACACCAACATTTTAGTTTGACCTGTAGGCTTACACCAAATGCTGCAAAAAAAAAAAAAAAAAAAAAAAAAAAAAAAAAAAAATATATATATATATATATATATATATATATATATAGAGAGAGAGAGAGAGAGAGAGAGAGAGAGAGAGAGAGAGATAGACGAATTTTCATATATTTGTTCATGACTTTTTGCCCCTTTATTAAACATTTAAAATATTCACAAATTAATATGGAGAAAAAAATTTAGATTTTACTGGTTTTCTAAGGCCAAATTAGAACCTGGAAATTATATTTTTCCCGCAGTGCTGAATGAGAAGAGCCATATAACCACAGCCTACAGAAAGGGGATGTATAGGTGAGTTAGGCTATAATAAATGTGTCTGAAAAAATAACGAGGTATTTTAATTGTTTATCAATAAACTATTGTTTTCCTAAATCAGTGTCGGCTAAAAACATATCTCCATCTCCGGATGCACCTTTAGAGAGAAATGCACCTTTCATACGGATTACATAATCAGAAGGTATTAGCTTTCGATTCGAATTTGTTCGTTTTAAAGTGGACATTTAAAGCTTCAGTCTAGGCTATATACCGTATCAGTTCTCGCGCTTCAGTTCACGGAGATCATGAAAGCGCGCCTGATTGTTTTATTTTATTTTACAAAAGCACATCGTTTTCTTGTTATTGTGAGATTACGCAAATAAAAGTAGTTGCGAATAATGTATTATTATATTCTGTATGACCAGAAATGATAGAGTATTTTAAGTTGTTTCGACTGTTGATAGGAAAATGCAAGTGTTCGCGCCCGCGCCTCCGTGCCATCCAGTGCGCGCTCCACACCCAGTCCGCACACACACTTGGATATGCGTCAACATCTTGTGTTTATTTGTGATAATCTTAGCCCTATTATTATTGTCCAACCTGTATTATGAATGAAATGTGACGAATTGCTTTGTTACTTTTTTGGATAAAAGCGTCTTCTACATATAATAAATGTTATAATAATGATGATAATTATTATTATTATTTGCGGACACGGACCCAAAACACACCGCGTATTCTAAATCAGGTGACTGTAAATGCGCAAAACCCGTTTCCATTGCAGTTTTGCGAAATATTCCTTTTTCAAATTGCCTGAAAAATCTCCTCATGCGAGCGTAAAAACTTTATTGGGATAAACGGGAGTTTTTGCGAAATGGACGTGTTTCCATTGTGCGCATTTTCATTACGCAATTTCAATTTGCGCAATTTGAAGGGTAATGGAAACGCGGCTTGTATGATTATGCGGGCAGGGCCATATCGATGTGATTGCAAATAGCCTACGTCTTTCTTTCCAGCTCCGAAAATATAAAATCCCGGCCGGTCCATTTCCCAAATCCATTCGACTTGCCTTACACTATACATTTAGCAAAACCTATTTCTCCTGAAATCCATGTCATGTTTTCCTATCCCTTTAGTAGCTCGTGCATCGTCAGTGAGTTAGGAAAAACCAAACAGAAGAAGAGTGAGGAGCGCGGAAATTGACAGACATTTGGCACATATATGCCCCGATCTACATCAATGGGACTGCTGTGGAGATCGTAAAAAACACAAAGTTCCTGGGGGGGGTTCACATGCCTGACAACCTGTCCTGGAATCTGCACACCTCCTCCCTTATCAAAAAGGCACACCAGCGTTTGCACTTCCTGCGGCGGCTGAAGAGGGCCCACTTTAGTCCATCCATCCTGACCACTTTCTATAGGGGCACCATCGAAAGTGTTCTGACCAGCAACATCTCTCTTTGGTTTGAGAACTGTAAAGCTTCAGAGAGAAAGGCGCTGAGCAGAGTGGTGAGGATGGCTGAGCGGACTATTGGGACTACTCTGTCGACCATTCAGGAGCTGGCTCAGAAAAGATGCCTGTCAAGAGCAAAGGGCATCATCAAGGACCCCACTCATCCTGGCCACAAACTGTTTTCCCACCTCCCCTCTGGTAGGAGGTATCGCAGTCTGAGAACAAGGAGTGTAAGGTTCAAAACTAGCTTCTTCCCCACTGCTGTCAGACTATTGAACACAAAAAACCTACTAAAACATACCAATTAATGGGAATACTACATGTACATAATTATAATTATCTGTTCTGACCGCACCTTATGCTCAAATGCATTATTTTAAATATGGATATTTATACCTTCAATTGTATATATCTAGATATTTATATACCAGTTTTAAGATGCTGTATATTTATATTTATCATTCTACATGCTCCGCATACCCATAAAAGCATTTTTTATTTATTTTTATTATGTAGCTAATAGTTTGTTTTGTTTTTTACGGTGTTTTTGATTGTTTCTGTGCTATTTTTTCAAGCTGTGAACTTTGCACGTAATTTCGTACTACAGTGTACTGTGGTATGACAATAAAGAAAGAATCTTGAATCTTGAATCTTGACTCTTGACATAGGCTATCTATGAATGGTAAATATCCTGTTATCCTGTAACAGTAACTTAATCAAAATGTTTATAGCCACTATATGTTTATAGAAGAATATAAGAGAGAGAGATCACTGACCGCTTTGTTGTCAATTCAGGCCAGTAATTGATGCCGATGCTGTAATCATTGTGAATAGGCTATACGTTGGTTTGACGATCAGATGTAATAAAATTCCTTGTTGTGTTATACAATTACAAACATTCGGACTCTGACTGTTATTTTATTTTGATTAAAAAGATGTGTGCATGCGCCAACACAAAAAGTTCCATAGCTGTCCCCCCCAATGTGTGATTGACAATTTCGCCCTTGTGCTTTACGGTTGTTTAGATTAATTTTGGAAGCCTAAAGGGTCTCGTGTTGAACTATTTTGAAATGTTTTGAGCTGTCTCTCTCTCTCTCTCTCTCTCTCTCTCTCTCTCTCTCTCTCTCTCTCTCTCTCTCTCTCTCTCTCTCTCTCTCTCTCTCCAAATACGTCGTATTGCAAATCTTTTGTTAACTATTTGTTTTGATATGCATATTTACTCCTGCGTGATTTAAGTAGTCTATGTAATCTTTAGTATTGTGTTATTAAATTCCATAATCTTTTGAATTGAATCTGTCTTATTGTTTCACAAATTTGAAGCCCCTGAGAATGTCGAATTAACCAGCTCTACTTTGCTTAACTATTTGAAATATCTAAAAGTGCCGTACGAGAAAATATTTCCTTGTGGCCACAGAACTATTTGCACTGTATTTATCAATGGGAAATACATCATGCTAAAATAATCTTTCATAGGCCTACTGTGTTTCACATTAGTGGGGTCGCTTGCAAGTCGCAGCAGCACGCGTTACGTGACCAGCAACATATCTCTGCTTCAAATATTGTGCGTAGTTAACAGTGAGTGGTGGTTTCAGACATTATTTTATCAAAGTGCATTTGTCAGTGCCGCACTCGTGACTCTGATGAAAAGGGGCGTTTCAGCGCCGCCCACGTGTGCAAATTAAAGATCGAACCCATAAACCGATTTGTAAACCACAAACGATAAATGGAGCCAAAAATTTATTTTTCGTTTTTTAAACTAAACAAAAAAACGAATAAACGAGCTGGATTTCATTTCTCGTAATTCCATTCCAAACAGGAAATCAAATGACCAAAAGATACACGGACCGTTGCTGGTGGATGTGTACAATTTTTAAAGAGAAAAATGATAATATAGAATTACAAAAATCAGAAGAGTACAAGTGAGGAGGAAGTGGATCCCGAGATTTTGTGAATAAGGGAAAAGGGGCCTTTGAATTTCCTTCACTTGAACTGATTAAACCAGAATAGTAAATGGTTTTAGCTCTAGAAATATAATCTTTGTAAAGAAGAATGTGCTTTGAATACATGTCCTTGTGCACAGTGAGACTGGGTTTCCTGTAAAGTCTTTCGAGTTGTCTTCCTTTGCTTTTAATTTTCTAAGAGCGGGAGTAAACCAAAGTGCAGATAGAGTAAATGAAACTGTCTTGGTTTTGAGTGGAGCAAGGTTATTAAAGAGGTTATGAAGGTTATAATTATAGTGAGAGAGTAATTCATCCGGGGTAGAAAAAAAAGAAAGAAAAAAAAACCTTTCATGTCCTTTCACTTTATACTGTATTTCTCTCTTTGATTTGTTTTGATGTACTGACAATTAAATGTAATATTTTTTTCTTTCATGTCAGAACTGAGTGAAGTGGAGGAGGAACATCATGTCAAACCTTTCAGTCGCTCAAAGACTAAACAGACATTTTTAAAGAAAAGAGCCAAGCAATCTACAACCTGCACTCAGTGTGGAAAGAGTCTCACAACCAAACAACATCTTGAGCGTCACATGAGGATCCACACTGGAGAGAAGCCGTTCCCATGTGATCAGTGCGGCAAAACATTTCTTAGGGCATCAACCCTGAAGACACACCTGAGAGTTCATACGAAGGAGAAGCTGCATTCATGTTCTGTGTGTGGAAAGAGTTTTTCACTGCTGCCATATTTACATGGACATGAGAAAACTCACACTGGTGTGAGAGAGTACATGTGCTTTGAGTGTGAGAAGACTTTTACTTCAGCAAACAGTTTAAAACTGCACCAGAGAATTCACACTGGAGAAAAACCTTACAAGTGTTCACACTGTGACAAGAGATTCAGTGAGTCATCAAATCTGAAAACACATGAGAGGATCCACACTGGAGAGAAGACACACACGTGTGATCAGTGCGGGACGAGTTTCTCTATTATAAGTAACCTGAAGCGACACATGAAGATCCATACAGTGGAGAAACCACTTAAACACAGTCTGAGGTCACGGTAAGTAGTTTATTTTCATGTGCTGAGCAACAAAGTCTCTTCTGTGTAAGTTAGCCACACATCACCCTATAGCCACATCTCTCCACTCCACCTATAGCTGGTGTGTGCTGAGCACAGGACACTTTGTTCATTGATTGGTATATTAACTCCTAGGTGTTCTTCTTTCAGACAAATACAATCAGAGTTATATTAAAAATGTCCTGGCTCTTCCAAGCTTTATAATGCAGTGAATTGCATGATAAAAGTGCATCTATCCATAATAAACTTAGAAATATGTTGCCAAAGCGTTTTAGTAAATGGAAAGATCAAAAAAAGTTGAACAACTGGTTCATCTGATTCACCACAAAAGGAGCAACTGAGTCAAATCTTTTAAACTTTTGCATGTAATGGTTTGCTTGAGAATTGTTTACTTGAGGGCAATACTTGTGGATTCTTTTGAAAGAAATATTTTACTTTGTTGGTTAAATTATTATATAAAATAATTGCTGAAAATAATTTCTATTTAATATGTGTGTGTGTGTGTGGGGGGAGTTATTACATTACCACAAAGTACATTCAGAACTACAATAATACAAACAAAAGAAAACGTACAGCCTAGTAGTTGGCTAACAGTTACAGAAATAATTTTAACAACTTAACAGGAAAGCTCTAATCCGAATGGTTTTCTTAATAGGCTATATATTCTGATTTCACGTTGAAGAATACAAAAAGAGGTTTGGTTTTACTCTACATTTACGTTTATGTATATGATATTTAGTGAAAAATGTGTGGACTTCAGTTGTCTTGCCAAGTCAGAAAACGAAATGAATCCAGCCCTTTGAAGACTCAGCTCGAAGGCCGGTTAGCGCCCTCTGGAGGAAGACACCATATCACATCTTTGCAGGTAATGGGGACGGATAGGCTTGTTGTGTGCATGCATTTGTGAATCAAAGATATTGTTTTACCAGCCATGACACAAAAACAGGCATATATGACTTCAACATTTTATATGTTTTTAAAAATTCACAATCCTCTATTGCAATTTCTATACCAAAGCTAAAACTACTAGCGTAACTAATATGAATTTATCAGCCCATTTTTAGAAAATAGTAAACTGTAATAAAATAAGAACAAACAATCAATTCCACAAAACAAATCCATAACAATCAAAATTAAAAGTGCTCTTCATGCTCTAATAGTTTTCAGGTACCGAAATTTAAGAAAGTAGGCTAATCTAATAACTGCACCGTATATCCTTTTTAAAGTTTAAGAGCAGTGAATCTTTTTTTCTTTGCTGTTTGGTTGAGTGTTATGCTGCGTTCCAGGCAGGTTTTTGAGCACGTAAATCACGACTTCAAACCATGACTCACGACTTTGTAGCGTTCCAGGCCAGTCACGCCAAACTACTAATGCTGTCAAGTTCAGGTTTACGTCACCTTAAAGGAGAACTCCGGCGCAAAATGAACCTTTGGTCTAATAAAACGTTGGTACCTATAACCGTTCTCTGAGATTTGTTTTCATGATAATCGAATGTTAAGAGTTTTATCTCTAAAAACTGTTTAGCGTATAACGCTAGTAATGGGGGCATATAATAATGGGGGCAACTATCATGAAAACAAATCTCAGAGAACGGTTGACTAGGTACCAATGTTTTATTAGACCAAAGGTTCATTTTGCGCCGGAGTTCTCCTTAGGGTGACCAGACGTCCCGTTTTTCCCGTTATTTCAACTCTAATTTTAGTGTCCCGACTTATTATGAAAAAATCGTGTTTTGTCCCGTATTTCATCGTTAATATATATATATTTTCATATATTATAGGTTTCGTTTTCAAAAGGCTACGTGAATATGTATGTTCAAAACTGTCGTGTAGCGCGCGCAGGCTATCAGGCTATTGCTGACTGTGATTGCTTTTGGACGGGAGAGGGGCTCACGGCAGCTCCCGTGGTTGAGCACAGTAGGCCTAACTGCAGAATGATTCGTGCTTTCGAGTCTCCAAACACCACAAAAGTCTCCAAAAACACCAGTAAAAGTCGCTGGATTTGTCGCTTTTGACAAAAAAAAAAAAAAAAAGTCGCCAGGAGGATGATTAGTTTGTGTTATAATCAGTGCTTGAAGTGGGGGGAAAAGGTGGCGGTACTCTCTTTGCATTGGCAAATCATGACATTTTTATAGTGAAAAACAAAACTTGGAGATTGCGGAGCTACAACAATTTGTTGTTATTTATTTATTTATTTATTTATTAACAACATAAATGTATTTAAAAACATGTTTGTCTGTGTGTGGCAGCGTGCGTGTGAGCATTTCACAAAAACTAAAGGAAAGCTTGAACTGTAGCCTATATTCTGACTAGCTTATTCGTTTATATGTATTTATAAACTAAATAGACCTTGCGTGTGTGTGCTAGAATACGGATTAATACGTACTCAAAACCGTGTAGCGCGCACACGGGAGAGAGCGAGAGACCTTGCGTGTGTGTGCTAGAGTACGCATTAATACGCATGCGCCTTACAACCCTTACTTCCAGTGCACTTTCACGGTAGGTTGGAAAAACGCGGGTTACAGGTTTCCTGGAACGCGGCATTACATTGTTCTAGTCAGTTAATGATACTGTCTCCATCTCACCACAGCTTTACACAACCAACAGAAAGAGAGCAACTGGAATAAAGATCATTTATTTTCTATGTTTGTGTTATTGTTGATGTCTATAGATGTTTTGTCGTTATGAACAGTTATCATCTACCTTTGGCGGCCGATGACGTCAGTGCTGGCGGGCGCCGTCTCTCTTCTTCCCTCATTGAGTTTCAGCGTCGAGTCTTCTGAGGCGAGGAGAGCAGTTCACGGTATTTCTTATATTTACACAACCATCACACACACTTTATACAGTTTGATTAAGCGACAGATTCATTTCTGTACCTATTGTTTTCATCGATCACAGCGATACTCACGCGTCTTTTCTGGCGTCTTCTCACTAAAAATACACATTTAGTGCAGCAGCAGCGAGCATGAGGAGAATATGTGTAGGAGAATATGAGTTCATTCAGTCCTGAGAGATCTCGTTTGTGTGATTGTCTCGATGTTTGGAGTGAGAACTGTAGGTCGTTTAGTTAAATGATTATGCAGTTTGTTTGTTTATTATGAGCCACCGTACTGTCCGGTCCAATCAGAATGCCCGGTGGCCGAGTTATCTTTTTCTCTGGTCTGTATCGGCTGGCAGTTATAAAATGTTTGGATTAAATGCAGTCATTTACATTTGGTGTGATCATTGACTCATACCAACCTACACAAACATTCTACAAGTTACTGAATGTCAGTCAAAGTTTGAGATCTGTGAGGGGAATTGATGGGAACGATGAGATCAAGTGTCACTGATTAGGCTACAAGTCTGTTGGTTTTTAATTATCATATTAATAAAACGTGCATGCGTTCTTGTCCCACATTATCCCACACAAACTTATAATCGTCCCACATTTGGTTAGTTTGTTTGATGGTGGTCACCCTGTGGTAGAGCACACATTCACAGATTTCTCAGTCTCAAACTCTCACGACAAAATGCGCATGCGCGGGTAAAACTGCGGCTTCATGTGGGGGAAAAAAAAACAGTGAGTTAACTTGAAGTGGGAGTGAGTTAACTTGAAGTCTTGCAGGCTGCAGACAGATTCTAGTGGTTTCATCCTTTTGTGGAGCGGAAGATAGCAGGGAAGAAGAAAGGAGGTTTCAAATAACACAGATTTACGCCTTGCTTATCTCGTTTTACGAAAATGTTTTAAAACGAAACCGTGTAGATTAGTTCTGTGTTCTGCTTGTTAAGTTTAGTCTAATTTACATCACAGAGTTTCACCGTTTCAACACGTGAAGGTCGAACTCATCGCATCGTTCACAAGAACTTCGATCAAGACTGCAACAAGGTTGGGATTGTCTATTGAGAGAGTCTATTAATGTATATTTTGCATTATTAAGTAGGCTAGTAATTGGAGTTGTGGGGATGATATTGTAGTGACTCATCGAAATAAAAACGCTTAGAAACGAAACCGAAACTAAACATGTAGGCTACAATCGGGCGAAAATGAAAACGCACACGCATTTTTTTAAATTAGACTTTGTTTGAAATAAAACATTGTAATCCCAGCCAGCACAGTCATGTGGGGCCCACATGGGTTTGACAACATGACATCATGACTTTTGCGTAAACAGACACGCCACTTTCAAGTCAAGTGGCGTGTTATCTATACGCATTTTGAGATATCCGCGTGTATGCGTGTATGTCTACGCCATTAATGTTCAAGTGATTCCGCGTATATGTACACGCCATTAAATTTCCGAGCGAAACGAAGCAAAATGTAGATCTACATCTGGGGAGCGATATTTTTTTTCCCTAGGATGGCAGGCGAAGACTCATAAATGCTATTAACCCCAGTGACGGGTAGGTTTAGGGACGGGGTGGAGGTAGGTCATATATTTATATATACAGTAATAACGTTAAGTCAACTGCGTTCATAAACACGCTGAAAAGCGATTGTGCGTGTTGATAGCACGCCAAAAATGGAAATACGAATTGGCGTGTCATACACACGCAATTTTATGAGATCAGTCTGGGTTTGAGGTGGGCTATCTAACTGGGACCCAGCCAGTTTTGCTCCCGGTTTCCATGTAGGCCCCACATGGGTTTGCCCAGATGAACTGAACACTGCTCAGTGTGCACACTACAGGCTGTTAAATGTAACACATATCAGTGTTGGAGTTAATGAGATAATTAAGTGATTGAATAATGATTGAGCATTATTGATAAACACCTGATGTTAACAAGCAGAATCACTGAAGGAGAAAATCATAAATTGTAAGCCACCGTTATGTCGATCAGTGTTTGCTTTAGTTGGGCTCTTGACCCTTATACTATCACTTTTAATTTTGTTTGTCTGCTGTTATTGATTTATAACAGTCAAATGAACAAAGAAAACTGTGATCTGATAGTGTTGGTTATGTTTTGGCATAATCATGCTGTGATCGGATAAATGAAACTTCTTGAGATTATCTAGTTCAACTTGTTACCAACAGCTTTGTGATTCCACAGTATATGACTATCAGTATTATTTTTAATCCAAAATATTTCATAAACATTATTCTGATCAAAACACTTTCAAATGAATTTATTTAGAAACACAGACATCAATAATCAGCCTGTGAATCTCAACAATGGTAACAATAATGATGCATGTTGCAGTGGCTGCCACCAATCACAACTCATTAATGGCTCCCATCATGCATTGCGGTATGAATAAATTATGATCTGAATTGTCTATGTAATTTACTGTTCCTAATTGAATATTCTGCTCGTCACCATTGTTGAGATGCATTGACTGAATCTTGAGGTCTGGGTGTGCCTAAAATCAAGTTTCTTTTTATTGTTTTTTTTGTAAAACAACTTTTAAAAGAATTCCTTTATATTATAACTAAAACTCTGGATATTTATGCAGAATCACAGTTATGCTGTAACCAACAACATAAATCACTAAACATAAAGTTCAAATGATGACTGTCATAATATAACTAACACCATTACATCACTTTTTTTTTCCTTTTTTTTTTTTTTCTGTTCATCTGCCAGTTATAAGTCAGAAACAACAGCCAAACAAAATCTAAAGTTAATAGTATAAGGGTCAAGAGCCCAACTAAAGCAAACAATGATCGCCATAACGGTGGCTTACAATTTTCTCCTTCAGTGATTCTGCTTTAGGTGTTCTTCAATAATGCTCAATCATCACTCAATCACTTAATTATCTCATTAACTCCAACACTGATATGTGTTACATTTAACAGCCTGTAGTGTGCACACTGAGCAGTGTTCAGTTCATCTGGGCAAACCCATGTGGGGCCTACATGGAAACCGGGAGCAAAACTGGCTGGGTCCCAGTTAGATAGCCCACGTCAAACCCATGTGGGCCCCACATGACTGTGCTGGCTGGGATATTTGTCCAAAATGTGACATTTGCTCTTTTTCTAAAGATTAACACCTTAATCTCTGTCTGTAACCAGTGGCGTAATATTTGGCTCTTAAAATGGCTATACGATTGCAGATTAGAACCCAGAACCTCGCAGAGTGCTTTCTTAAACGGTTCATTTAAATTGATACTTACTTTGATATTGTATGAAGGCAACTGAAAATATGTTTTAACATTTGGGGGAAAATATATCAATGATTTTCATTAAGTGTCAGTTCATTTGTCACAACAGTCAGTCAATGAATTCACATACTGCACATTTGTATGAATGTACAATTAAAAAAATTTACTTAAATAAAGTGATACAGAAAACTGCTTAGATTAAACATGTATTGTACAACACAACACAAGCCTCTCCAATCAGTGCACTTGTATAAAAGAAATAAAAAAGATGCATACGTTAAATATTAACCCTAAAACAGCCAATATGAACCACGAGTTGCATAGTTTTCATTGTCTTTTTTGGGGCATACGAACAATTTTTTTCATCAAATCATTTTATCATTTATCACAGCCTTGAGTTTGCTGGTCACGTGAAGTTTTCTGTGATCAATAAGTCAGCCTGACCTAAATCAACATGGCTACCGGTGGTGCAGGACTTTCAGATTTTGAGGTGAGTAAATATATATTAAGCTTACTTTTGTTTGACTAAGAACTGCTCATGCTTACACTCTAAAAAATATTGGGTTATTTGTTCTACCCAAATCCTGGGTTGAGCTTTTTGGGTCAATATTTGGGGTTATTTTTTCAGTGCTTGGGTAGCTTTTGTGTTACCCAGCTCCTGGGTCAGACCTAATAACTAATGCTTGGGTAGTTTTTGTGTAACCCAGATCCTGGGTCAGACCCAATGTTTGGGTAGTTTGGGTCAGACATTACCCAGGGCTTGAGTTATTTATCGCGGGCTTTTTGCGCCCTCTTCAGGAGAGAGCAGCGCAGCTCTGTCAAATTAGTGCATGTCTTCGGCAAAATACAGGTTTGTGTACATTTTATTTGATCTATAAATTCGTCATTGGTATATTGTTTACTTTTATGCAAAGCAACATACAGGGGTGCGATGTGATTTTTACTTTTAAGATTTGTTAAACGAGCTATATGTATTCAAAACTATATAAAATATGCTATACTGTAAAATATGATACACAATAAAGGAATTACAATGCAAACCAGTGATTGTGTGGAGTTTTTATTTTTTTTATTTAGAGGATTAAGTTAATCCGTAAACATTAGTTCATGTATGAAGTTAAAAAAAAATCTCGTACTATAGTAAAAATTTATCAACCCAGTATGCTGGGTTAAATAAACAACCCAATTTGCTGGGTAAAATGTTTTCTGTCCTATATTTACCCAGCCCTTGGGTTGAAAACCTAGTGTTTTGTAGAGTGCAGTAGCAGAACAACTGAGTCCGATATCAGGAAGACGGGAAATGAGAACATCATGACAGATCGTATCAAACGCTGATCTTAGATCGAGGAGTTAAAAATGCAAGAAAAATTGACAAATCAATTTCTTTGCTGCAAATAGAAAAGAAACTGTAAAAAATATTAAAAACTTGGTTTTTTTTTGGAGAATATACGTAACATTGCACTGTCCAAATTTAAATGGTTGTAACTCAAGAATGCCAAGTTTCAAATTCAAACATAAGTTAAAACTAAACTAAAACTAAGCATTTTCAAAAAATAAAAACTAAACTAGCAAACCCACTTTAAAAACTAATTAAAACTAAACTGAATTTGAAAACGAAAATTCAAAACGAAATAAAAATAAAAACTAATGAAAAATGCAAAACTATAATGGCCTTGGTTCGCACATGCGCAGTCTTCAAACACGGTACTTTAAATCTTTTGACAAACTAAAGACGTAAATGACATTTGTATGTGTTCTAAATAAAAAGCCAGAGGTTGTACTGAATGTCAGCTTGCTTATTTTGCTCAAGATAAGGATTTATTACGTCCAAATGTCATGCAATATAGAAACTCTGCTTCTAACCACAGCTCGATATCTGTCGCTCAAACACAACTTTGCGATGCTGTTTGCGAATGTTCGTTGGAACGATGGCTTCGGGAAACACAGACTCGTTGAACTGCTGATAACGACGGTGCTTGCGTCCATAGTTGGCTAACGATGCTTTCGGGGAACGCACCCCTGATCGCCACAGTAAACATGATGAATGGCGACTGTAGAACGCAAAAGCCGAATCCCGGACATTTTGGGCGATCTCGAAATCCCGGGCAGACTCATCACGGAGACTCACTAGTAGCCTAGACTTGTTGTTTAAGGGCGTGGCCTCCTAGGGCAGTGAAGCAATTGCATTCTGGGAGTTGTTGTCTTGCATCCACATAAGCTAAAAAAAACTTTTTCTGGCTTTTCTCAGTCTAGAAAGCTCCAACTTCAAAAATAATTTCACATTTCTTCTACATAAATGACCCATTTTAAATGCACATTCATCTTCCCAGAGGTGAAGTGTCCCTTTAAACAGTGCCAGTAGCCTATCTATATCTGTCAGTCAGCACATGTGTCTGTCGGGTACTTTCCAGTGTCATGCGCTTCAATATTTAAATAGACAAGGCTTAAAAACACGAAAGTGATCATTCTTTGGAAGTCCACTTCAAAAAGACAAAGTCCCTCATCAACACCCGCAGAAGCCCTGACTATTAATCAGCTTAATTTACAGCACAATCGGATGGTGTAACTTACTAAATGTTGTAACTTTATGTGAAGCACAAGAGAGCTTGTGTTGTTACAGTGTGAGGTGGGCTGTAGCACTACAGAAACCACGAGCATTAGTTAATATTAGTTATTTCATGATGTATTGTTAATCACATAGATGTGATAGACAGCAGAGGTGGAAAGTAACGAATTACATTTACTCGCGTTACTGTAATTGAGTCGTTTTTTCTGTACTTCTACTTTAAGTAGTTTTTCAAATGTGTAATTTTATTTTTACTTAAGTATGTTTTGTTTGAAGTATTTTAATTCGCTACATTTTAAATCATATCCGTTACTGAGTAAAACAATTATATTAAAAAAATAAAATACTTTGGGTGAAAAGTAAACATCGCGCGCCGGAAACTACAGCCGGAGCCTCGGTGTCGATTTCAAAATAATGACTTCGTGAAATCAGCGTATTGATTGATTGAAGAGTGGGAGAACAGACACGCTAAAATCACAAACACATATAGAGAACGTGACGGACAAGACAGACGCCAGTGATACAGACGCCAGTGATGCAGACCCAGCTGAAAGCGAAAGGCTGTCGACTTCTCCACACACGCACGAGAAGCCCTGGCCAGTGTGGGAATAGTTTGGATATAGAAAAAATGGAATTTACAGTAAAACACCCAAACTGGTAGATGGATGGATGAATAAATCGAAAGTAAAGCTGTACAATAATATTCACAGACCATGATGTCGCGATTTGATTTAAAGCACAAAAGACTGCTGTGTAAATATATAATCTGCGTGTCTCTGTGAATGAGCTGTGCTGATTCGTCTACTTACTACATACTCAAGTACGCTTGACGCTCGTCGTCTCACAAACAATAGGAGGACATGAATAGCCTACATGAACACATCCAGAGCTGCTCTGAGAGAACGCCTAATGAGCATTTTCATCATTTTATTTGATGAAAAACCATTGTCACAGTCAAATACACTCTGAAACAGGACTTCACAACCCGTCCGTCAAAATAAAAGTTCTGTGCAGAAGAAATTATGACAAATATATTACTAGGCCTACAATAGAATGTACTTCTATAACAACAACAATATTAATACTACAATTTATTTAAACATTATTTAAGGAATATATATTGTTTGTCCATGGTTTAATTGAGTAAATCTGTTTTGCAGCATTTTGCCAAAAAATAAAAGGATAAAACGTTTGCTAAACTTTTATTTGATTACCACCGTTTTTGATCATATGTTTGTATTGAATCATAAAAAGAAAAAAAATCTGAATCAAAAACATTTCATAGAACTCAATTATTTTGAACATTTTAATAATGATAAAAATAAGTTGTTAATCTAATTCATATTTAATTATTGAAATCAGTTGATTAGATATGTTTTATTAAACAAATGTTTAATTTATTTCACTGTCATTTTAACTGATGATAATAATAATAACCATAATTTAATAATACAGTTTATATATTTAATAATTGTTTAATACCATAAACCATGATATTTTCTGATATGGTTATCATACTGTGAAACTCTCATACCAAAAGTAACTCAGTAACTTTTACTCTGAGTACATTTTAAATGGGCTACTTTTTACTTTTACTTGAGTAGATTTTTAGACCGGTTCTTTTACTTGTACTTAAGTAAAATTTTATTGAAGTAATAGTATAATATTTTATTACTCTTTCGTTCCACCTCTGTATTAAGGACAGTAAACTTCTTTCTCCAGACCCCACGCCGTCGCAGAAACTCTGACTGCAGTGAAGCCAGCTTTACTTCATTTCACAGTCTTGATCCCCCTCCTTCTTTCAGACGTGAGTTTGTCAATTACATTATGAAGTTTTCATTATTTTTCTTCAGCAACATCATTAATATAACATATAATATATATTCAAATGTCACTTGTATTGTTATTTATTATTATCAAGTATTATTATTGTTATTTATTTATTATCATCGTTGTTGAAAATGCTTATTATCAAATACAGGTGATGGAAATATACCGGTGGGGAATCGGTAAGTTTTTCTTCCAGCTAAATAGCATCATCTTGTTGTCAACTTTAATGTGAACTTGCAACAACAGTACAAGATAAATGAATGTAAAATGTTCAGAACTGACCCTGTTTTATCAAATGGGCCCAAATGAACTCTCTCTCTCTCTCTCTCTCTCTCTCTGTGTAGATCACGTCATGATGCCAGCCTCATTAATCCAGCAAGAATTTACCACAGAAACACAGAAAGAAAACATATTGATGTGACTGATAAAAAGGTCAGACGATGGACATATGGAGGAAGAGACCGAAACAAACAGAATGAAGTAATACTGGTGTGTAGGGGTGGACCGGTACATGTATTCATATTGAAACGCAACGGTACGGACGTCACAGTTCGGTACATGAATTAACACGGTATAAAAATACATAAAACTCGCGTGCAAATTAATTAATGGAATGCAAAACTACTGTGAGATTTGCCGGTTTCCCAGTCAGTTACAATTAATTAAACCAACAAGCTTCAACATTTGGCTACTCACTTGCGCTCTCTCTCATCTTATCTATTTATCCAACTCATTTAAAGACAGTCTGTTGGTCTGTACGTGCATCACATTGCATTGGTTTTTATTTCTTGTCCTCAGACAGAGCGCTAATCTGTTTATTTTAAGATACACATTCTACATTGATTAAAAAAGAAAATCAAGTGTGTTTTTTAATGGTAGTATTATTTTATACAGAAATACATTATTTATAATTCAGATGAGAATAAAGTTAGTGTTAATTAAAATTTTAAGGAAAACAAATATATAGCAAATTAATTTGAAATTCAATTACCAAACATATCTCAAGGTATTTTTGTCTTTTTAATAATTTCATTAATAAACTAATTATATACAAATATTGTCAATGCACTACAAATAAACTGTTCTATGCCTTTACTTTATTAATAAAAGATTTATTTTCCTTTAATCCAGCCCCCCCACACACAGAGAGACACAAAGAGAGACAGGGTTCGTACGGGTGCTTGAAATCCTTGAATTTTGATGGTGTTTTCAAGGTTTGAAAAGTGCTTACATTTTGGATAAAATGCGTGCAAATGCTTGAAATTGTAACTGTATTTCTTTCACAACAAATACCTATCTGACTGAATAGTTTGTTTATTAAATGGAGAAATAAAATGTAGCCCTTCAGTAAAAAAAGTAATTAGTTATAGTTGCTAGTTACTTCTCACAAATAGTAACTGAGTTAGTAACTGAGTTATATCCTTATAAAAGTAACTAATTACCAGAGAAAGTAACTATTGTGTTACTTTTTAAAAAAAAATGTTCAAATAGGCTTATGTCAAATAACTTGGATGCCCCCAGTATTAAATATGTTAAATGAATGAAATGGACACTTAATAGAATAAATTATTATTATAAAACATTGAACACTAATCTACACTATTTTAATGTTGCTGTGGGACAATGTGAGAGACACCTATTAAATTCAATATATTATTCTAAATATTATCATTATTATAGTAGAACAATAAAACATAATAGATGGTTTATACTTAATATCGCACAGACCACAACTGGCCAACAAATAAGTTTAAAAATAAATTATGCTACTTAAGAAATGTACCAAAAAATAAAAAATAATAATAAAAAATATACATACTCTTTGTAGTGCATATTAAAATGCAAAACTGTCACACAACTTCACAACTAGTAGACATACTGTAGCCTAAGTATTTTCTTCCTCACAAAAGTAATCTGTTTAACAAGAAGTACTCTCTCAATATCATCCTGCACAATTTACCCAAAAAATAATAATAATAATAAAATATAATATTTTTGGGGTTTATTTTTATAACCTACAGAGAACGTCATCATCAGAGGTTATTTAAGCCAAACTCTAGGCATGTTTGCTGCACGTGTTTACAACCGTCAAACAAAGATGTTTTCTGGGAATGTTCCCTGCAGGTTATTTTCGGGTTTTATTTTATAACCTAAAGAGAACGTTGCCAGAACGTTCCCTGTTATTTTTAGGTTTTATTTTTATAACCTTCCCAGAACGTTCCCTGCAGGTTATTTTTTAGATTTTATTTGTATAACCATGTAAATTAATTAAAACGTTGCAGATGATACCAATAGGCTATAGAGATTATTCTAATGCTGAAATTTGTCATTTATTTATAAACAAACTATATAATGCTCGGACACCCTCGGTCTCTCTTGCGCAACTGTTGAGCGCGCTCTCGGACACACTGAAGCCTTGTTTATACTCGACATGTCCGCACGAGCGCGAGTCTCCGCTGACTGCGCGCGCACCTCTCCAAACGGACGAGGCGTTTATACTTGACGCGCTCGCCGTTGTGCTATTCTGTGAAACGACAGGGGGCGACTCCGAGTAATTCTCCTCTAAAACACCAGGAATCAGCAGTGAAGAAGTAGTTTGCCGTTTATTAGTAGTTTATTAATTGCTGATTCATATAAAAAGAGTAATAAATGCAGTAGGTTTATTGTACGTTCACTGCATGTAAACTAGTTAAACAACTGAAGCCTTATTGAAGAGTGTTTAAACCTTAATTTCATCAGCAGGGCTTACTTCTGCTATTGTAGGCTTATTTTTTTTTTAAATATAGGCAGTTCAGACAAGTGCAAACTGGGTGCTTAATGCAAGTGTGTTCCTATTCACAAAATGAGGGGCTTTTATGGTCGCCCATCAATGCAAATGTCTCTGTGTATAGAAGGATCATAAACATGGTGGTACAGACGTACCAGTTCGGCCAGATTCGGCTCGAAGTCGTTCATCTTCGGATGCGGCGCCGCGCGCGGTGTTACAAAAAGTGCCGTGCACACCGCCAGGCGAAATGGGGTCTTGCGCACCCAACGCGCACGACCGCCCACACCGCAATGACGTCATTTTTGCCGCGCGCAGCTCGCGCTCTTGCGGACGCGTCGAGTATAAACAAGGCTTCAGTCTCTCTCGCGCATTGTTGCAGTGTTGAGCGCACTCGCGGCGTTCGCTTCGCTTTTGTCCTCTCCGGCGCCTCATAAACACACACACACACACACACCAGAGAAAAAACTTTGCAGGTCCTATGACGGAGAGAGAGCCTACTCGGGTGAAAACCGCTTCAGTGAGTTCAATTATAGTAACACCACATTATTTTGTCAGTAACGGTAACTGCGTTGTAACGGGGGAAACAGTAATTCGTTTGATTACTCGTTACTGAAAAAGATAACGCCGTTTATTTATAACGCCGTTATTCCCATCACTGGTGATAATATAATGTTAGTATTAGATGTCCGTTATGGCACGTTCATTTGTGGAATATGCAGTGAGCATAGCCAAAGTTACATCACAGTAACTGTAACGTTAACTACCCGCAAATTAAAACCTGCAAATGTTATTAGCCCAGTGCACAACAACAACCGTTGATTGCTGGACAGAAATCGTGTCGTACAAGTAACCTACTGTAAGGTTGAGGATGGACTTATGCAATATTTACACAGTAGATAAATCTCAGATTGTGCTCAAACCTTGGGTATATCAAGATTGTGTCCCAATACCAAGGCCTGTAAAATATTTCTGTTCTAATCCTGTCTTCATATTTTCAGCCCTTGAAATTACTTCAGTTTTACAGCCTGAAAATCATATTATCTGGGAAGCAATATTTTGGACATTAATATAATGAAAAGTATTATTCATATTATTATTCATTTTCTACTTAGACAGTGATACATTTTGAAAAATAAAACTTGTGATTTGCTTAAATTTCTGGTCCTTTTGCTATACCGAAACACAGTTTTGCCTGTTTATAGCATTATCTCTTTTAATGTGATAAAATACCAAATACATAGTCAAAATGATTATTTAGTGATGTAAATTACGGTGGTGTAAGGTGCTGGAAAAAGCTTTAAAATGGACCTTGAAAGTGCTTGAAAAGTGCTTGAATTTGACCTTGGAAAAGGTGTACGAACCCTAGAGAGAGAGAGAGAAAAAATGCTCCAATAGTAATACGTTAGTTACATGAATTACTCAAATGTAGTATTACACTCGTGGTACAGCCTGAGACATGCACAATAATACATAAAAAAATGCCTTCTGCATTTTTGTTGAGCTTTTCCCTCCATTGTACCGAACTCGTACCGAACCATGACTTCTGTGTACCGGTCCACCACTAGATGGTGGAGAAACCGGCTCTGGGAAAACCGCCATGACCAACACCATGGTCAACTACTTACTGGGAGTGAAGTTTGAGGATCAAGAGTTTTATCAAATCACAGAAGAAGAAAAACAAGAAGCTCAATCCCAATCCCTGACATCTGAGATCACAGTTTATGAGGTGTTTGTTGAAGACAACCACAATATAGAGAAGAACATAGTGTTCATCATAACACACTCGGATGGAGGACCTCTAACCGATGCTCTTAGTGCCATTGACACAGCACAGATCCGCTGCAGAGGAGATGAAGACAATGAACCTGTTCACTTCTTATTCAACAGCCAGCAGGAAGAAAAAAGAGCACATGCTCACAAATCATCATGGGAAATGGGAGAGAAAAGCATGGAAAAGTTTGAAACTCCTGCAAGAAAACAACAGAAAACAAACTCTGATGACAGTAGAGGCTCTGAAAGAGCGTCCATTTTAAGTTTATTTTCATATATTACTTTATGGTAAATGTGATTTCTAGGGCTGTCAGTTAAACGCGTTATTAACGGCGTTAACGCAAACCCATTTTAACGGCGTTAATTTTTTTATCGCACGATTAACGGTCTTTTTGGCCTAGCAAACTTTGTAGTTTTTTTCACATGCTTTTGCAACAGGACGCGGCATGCCCATTCATTTCAATGGCTTGCGCCGCGCGAGGACGTTTTGTTGCTTCGTCGACCAAAGCGCACGCGGATCTAGCTAGACCGGAAACAAAACAACAGGCACGCCGCACACACTCGTTTGGGTCTGCGAGCCGGCCAAATAGTTGGTTAACGTTACGCTTTGAGTGGATGACGAGCGCGAGACGCCGAAATGGACGCCAATAAGATTCTGAATGGAAAGTTTACTTTTAAAAAGTTGCCAAATGTTTCCATTGACAAGACCAAAGTGATCTGTGTGTTTTGTTGTTGTGAACTGAGCTATCATCATCGCAGCGCATCCAGTCTGAAATACCACTTGATGATGGCCAAGCACACACGCACACACACACACACACACACACAGGTGATGTGAATTCTTCGCCCCCTCGTCAGTATCAGGACCCCGTCTATTTATTTCACCCTTTTATTAATGGACAGTGTTACATTGAGAGATTATCTGCTCCTAAGTGAGAATGTTAGTGTGAAATTGAACACAGTATGTCAATGTTGTTTTCAATAAAAAACATTTGCACAAAGCAAGCCGATCCACTTTTCCATGTTGATAAGAGCATTAAAATGAGAAAAAATAATGGGACAAAAAGAAATCAAGAGACATTTAGAATAGTTACAAATGTGCGATTAATTGCGATTAATCGCGAGTTAACTATGACATTAATGCGATTAATCGCGATTAAATATTTAAATCGTTTGACAGCACTAGTGATTTCATATACTTATGTATTATTGTAAATTTATATAATGAAAGTGTTTTTATAAAGCAAGGTTGTTGTTAAGCGATTTGTTAAGAAAGTGTTATATAATGAAGGACACTTGTAATAATTATTGTAACCATTTATTGAGAAAGTGGTTTATGAAGAAGACACTGCAATTGTTCTTGTAAAATCATTCATTGAGAAATGTTTTATAAAGAAGCACATACCACACTTAATGTTTGAAGCATTTATTAACAAGCAGTTTTGTATTCCTTAAAGTCCTTAAAGCTCAACAAATCATTAACAGGGTGTCACAAAATTAGATCTTACTTAAATGTGGGATATAGTTAATGATTTGTTGAACACTGGGAAATATTTACTGAAATATAGATGTGATAGACAAGTTATTAAGGACAGTAAACTTCTTTCTAAAGCTCCCACGCCATCGCAGAAACTCTGACTGCAGTGAAGTCAGCTGTGCTTCAGTTCGCAGTCTTGATCCCCCTCCTTCTTTCAGACGTGAGTTTGTCAACTACATTATGAAGTTTTTACAGCGACATTGTTTTTGTTCAGCAACATCTGATGTCACAAGTAATATAACAGTTATTTATATTGTTATTTATTTTATTATTATCATTGTTGAAAATGCTTATTATCAAATACAGGTGATGGAAATCAAGCGGTGGGGAAACGGTAAGATTTTCTTTTTTTAATCTCTGTTTGCCAGCTAAATAACATCATCTTTGTGTCAACCTTAATGTCAACTTGCAACAACAGTACAAGATAAATGAATGTAAAAATGTTCTCTGTTCTGTCAAATGGGCCAAAACTGTCTTGTACTGGCCATGAGCCAGCGGGCTGTCCTATTCTGTCACTTCAACTCTCACCAATGTAAAATCTACTTAGTTAGACTTACATTTAAAAAAAAAAGCATGCAAACTGATTGCCTTAAAAAAAGCAAGTAAAGTGAAATAGGAATAGTGTGTGCTACTAACAAATGCTTTGTTAGTACAGGGCTCCAGACTAACTTTTTTCCTTGGTTGCACTGGTGAGCCTAACTTTTTTATTTAGGTGCACCCAAATTTTTCCTTGGCTCACGTTGCCTTTAACGCCACAATTTCAAGGTCACCTTTTTATCACGCTCCATATACATTCATATATATTATGTAAATGATTTATACAAGAATAAGGTAAATACTTTTTTTTTTTTTTGAAGCACAATTATACTGTATATAAAAAAAGGGAACAGGCCTACTTTTCTTAAAGAAAAAACTCTCTATGTGCTGATTTCTTTTCATTGTTCGTTGTCTGTTTTCTTGCGTTTATTTTGCTGATGCTGATTGCCGTGGCCTCGTTTGCACTGCAGGTCTTGATGCCCAATTCTGATTTGTTGCCTATATCCGATTTGTTTTTACCGTCCGTTTACACATTCTTTAAATTGTGACCCATATCCGATTCATGTGTTTACACTTGACATAGATCTGAAACATTGTGCATGTTAAAAGGGGGTTCTTGCACTGATGGACGAACGCGCAGCGAGATCTCAGGACTGGTGGGAACATCCAACACGATCTCATGAAAGTGCGTATCTATAGCACAAATTTTATTTCTCGTGCCATTTATACACCAAAAATAGTTTTTGTTTGCATATGATACGCACTGTAAACGTGCGTATTGAACGCCATAAACTGCTAAAAATGCGTAAATGGCACAAGAAATAAAATTCGTTCTATAGACGCACAATAGGAGCAGCGGGTCCGAAATTTTAGGATGAGCAAGCCAACCTTTGATATGTTGTCAACATTTGCCCACATTCCTCTCCTACGATGACACGACGATTCGACGGGCCATCCTTCCCTTTGCAGATGCGCGTCGGGGTTTCTCTCGTCATTAAACCACGGAGACGTTGCCTAATGCCTTAGAAAATCCGATCTGCCTGTTTACATGACAGTCCAGCCCGTTCTCATCCCAAGGCGTCATATAAGGCGTCATACAAAAGTGTCTTGACATTTCGTCGAAATCTTACGCACATGGCATCCTTTAGCCTGAATATGAGATGCAGATCCCAAGGCGTCATAACCGTAACCCTACCCCAGACCTAAACCTACCCAAAACAGTGCGTGTTATACTGACGCTAAAGGATGCCATGTGCGCAAGATTTCGACGAAATGGCATAGGGCGTCACCTATATGACGCCAAAGGATGAGAATGTGTTGGACAGTCGCATTGGCACATATCTGATTTATTTCCACATATGAACGAGGCCTGAAACCGATCGTTTACATGGTCATAGAACACATCCGATCCGTCAAAAAATCGGAATTGGGTCACATTTCACTGACAATTTAAACAAGGCCTGATTCTCTGGTGCTCATGTCGCAATTTCAATCCCACAGCGTGAAGCCCGAGTGGTGTAGGCATACAGGAATATCTGGACCACAGCCAGAGGCAAAGACCCGCCCCATCTCTGTCTCTGATTGGTTTAGACCACGATATGATCCAACCATGAGTGTGAGTTCCGTCAAAGGAGAACAAGCGCTTCGTTCGTGGAGATTCAGCGGATGCGAGGAAAAATAGGAACCTGGTTTAGTGGAAATAGAAGGAAATAGTGCAACCTAGGAAAAATTGTGTGCGATTGTAGTATAGTTCACTTACACAAGAGTTCTAGTAATTAAAAAAAAAATAACTGTAAAGATAACTTGATAATCTGCTTTAATCAAATTTTAATTGTTACCATTGTTGTGTTTTGCTTGCTGAATGTTGAAGTCTGTGTGTGAAATAGAGGGATTATATAAACCCAATTTCAAGTTTTACAAGGTGTTTACATAACTATATTTCATGTCAATTAATGATCTTTTATAAATGTGTTGATGACACTTATGTCCTTGTTTATTCTCTCTCTCACACACGCATATATATATATATATATATATCTTCTCTGCCTTTGACACCAAATTACTGATTTCTTGTTGCATCGCTGCATCAATGGGAAGAGAATTACAATAATATAAATAAAGTGCCCAACCAAAGGGATCACTAATCACTATAATGGTGACTAAAAATATTTTAGGAAAATCAACATCAATTTATAAAGTCAGCTTATGTGGTTCTCAAATGTTTCTGTTGTATTGACAATTCAACATTCAAGATGACTTTGGGAAATGAGTGATTGCCAACAGAGAAAGATAACTGCGGAAGTGGAGGAAATTAGTGAAAGTCCATTAAGAATTTTCCCACCTCAAAAACCACACCCACACCAATCAATTAATCTCTACTTAGGTTTTCTGAGTAAACAAAGCATAGTATGTGAATAGTACAGATTACTAGATTTTTACAATTAAGTTAAGACATTAAGTAAAGTTAACTAAAAAGTGTTAGTTGAAATCACTGTTGGATTTTACAGTGCTCCAAACGGCCCTAACTGATCCCTAAATGAATTATCTCTCTTTGTAGATCACGTCATGATGTTAATTCAGGTCCCCCAAGACTTTACCAACTGACCACAGAAAGAAAACATATTGATGGGAGTGATAAAAAGGTCAGGCGATGGACATATGGACGAAGAGACAGAAACAAACAGAACAAAGTCATACTGATGGTGGGAGAAACCGGCACTGGGAAAACCACCATGATCAACACCATGGTGAACTACTTACTGGGAGTGAAGTTTGAGGATCAAAAGTTTTATCAAATCCTCTTTTATCAAATGTTGAAGAAAACCCAACATCTCTGACCATCATTGACACTCCAGGAATCGGAGACACTGAAGGATGCGATAGAGAAAGAGAGATTTCTGATGATCTGGGCAGGTTATTTTCAGATGATAATAATGGGATTCACTATATTGATGCTGTGTGTTTTGTGATGAAGGCGTCTCAAAATCAACTCTCTGGAAAAGAGCATTACATATTTCAGTCAGTTGTGTCTCTGTATGGCAAAGATATAGAGAAGAACATAGTGTTCATCATAACACACTCGGATGGAAGATCTCCAACCGATGCTCTTAGTGCCATTGACACAGCACAGATCCGCTGCAGAGGAGATGAAGACAATGAACCTGTTCACTTCTTATTCAACAACCAGCAGGAAGAAAAAAGAGCACATGCTCACAAATCATCATGGGAAATGGGAGAGAAAAGCATAAAAAAGTTTTTGAAACTCCTGTTAGGAAACAACAGAGAACAAACTCAGATGACATTAGATGTTCAGAAACCGCGAAAACGAACTGAAGCCCGTGTCTTTAATCTGATGGACCGTATCACTGAGAAAGAGTTAAAAATCAAAGAACGGATTGAAATCCTGGAAGCCATAGGACAGAACAGAGACAAGATCTAGAAATCTCTGAACTTTGAGTTTAGTGTGAACAAAACTGTCAAAGAAAAAGTCTCAATTGAATTCAAATTATCATCGAGCAATTTTGCAACCTGCTGCCCGGTGTGTGAGGAAAACTGTCATGAGTTTGGTTGCTGGTGGGTCACTTTCAGTAATCTCTCAGGGTGTGACGTCATGAAAGACGGCCGCTGCACTGTGTGTACAGGGAAATGTCATTACAGTAAACACATCAAAGAGAACAGAAAATATGTGGCAAAGACAACGAGAGTTACTATGTCATTTGATGAATTTAAACAGAAGTATGAATCCACCGGTGACCTGCCTGAAACCAGATTTGATACAATAAAATATAAGGATGACACTAGAAAGGAACACGGAAAAGACAAGAAAGAGTCTGAAAATAAAACAAAAATAGAAGAAAACCTGAAGAGAGATCTGGACAAGAATAAAGCAGAAAAGTCCACTCTGCTTTATGAAGCTTATAAGCTTATCATGAATCTGTCAAAGAACCTAATAACAACAGACTGGTATTTCACTGCTCGTCATCTGGATTTTTTCATTCCCAGACTGGAGGAGGAGGAAGGAAAAGATAAAAGGGTGCGGGACCTGGAGAATGTGAGGAAATCTTTAGAAGACTGGGAAAACAGATTTAGCCAGCAGGATTGGGCTGTGCGGGGAACGCGTTATCTGTCTGATCAGGTAACCAACCTTTTTCCCAGGAGACCCCCGGTTTGACACATTATATTTACTTACAGGGATTACAAAATCAGTTGTTAAGTTTTTAATAAATGCAACAACAGCAGAAACATTTAACTGTAAAAAAAAAAAGTTTTTTCACAGAAATATACTGTATTATTTTACAGATATTTTCTGTTTTTTTAATATTACGTGTAAATGTCATTAAAATACAGAAAAAAACTTTTATTAAAAACATTAACCATAAAATAAAAGTAATAATCTGTAAATTCATATAAGGAGAAATTATATTTTTTTTACAGGATTATTCTTTTGTTTAATTGGCTTGAATGTTAAATTACATTAAATTTTATGTAAAAAGACAAAAAAATCGCTTATTTAAAATTAAGACGTGTAATGTGTTTTTTTACTGTGAAACCTTAAATTTAAGGTAAATACATGTAAAAAAACAATCGTAAAAAAACGGTAAAAAGTCTGGCAGCAAAGTTGCCAAACACTTACCGTCAAATTACAGTAAAAAACCTTAAGTTATTCTACGGAATAATTCTGTTTTTTAAAATACAGATATTTACTGTAAACATTTTCTGTATTTTTACAGTTCCACTGCTGTAGAATGAAAAGAAAATCTCATTAAAAAAATGTCTGTAGAACATTAAACAAATGAATAAATCTGCATATAAACTGGAAATTATTGCAGGAATACCTTACAATTATACAATTAAAGAAGTCTTCTGTTTTTACACAGTATTCTTTGGTAAATTCATAACATTATCAATTACATCCACAAGAACTCCCCGTCAAAGTACAGATTTTTAGATGTAAAACACGTACTTTTCACATTAATGTATAGGTTTACTTTGAATAAACTTACTTTTATAGTAATTAAACGCAACTATCCAATATATCTACATACTTTTAATTCAAGGAGTTCACTTTATATAAACATTGTTTTATAGTAAATAAAAGCAACTATCCAATATTACTTTACCATTAATGTATAGGGTTAGGGTTAGGTTAGCACCTCACACCTATCAAATACAGGGTAAATGTAAAACTTCCAAGTCCCCTGCCACCAATGCAGATATTTTTCAGAAGCAAAGATAAACTTTGCTGGCCACATCAGCTTAAGATTCAACAAGTGCAGATACAAGAGTGATAGATAAAAAATATATACATAAAATAAAAATAAAAAACAGCTATGTATGCTATACCTTTCATGCAGATATGCTGTAAATAAAAATTGACCATAATAATTACTGTGTGTTATACTACAGAAACAGATTTTAAAATATTGCCTTGAAAGATGGATGAAAATTGTTGCACAGTGTAACTAAATATACAGTTATTGTACATGAAATAATTGAGCTTAAGTTTAATATAAAATTAAATCAAGAATAGTCAGTGATTGTTTATGCCTCCTATATCCAGTGTTTCTACTGTCAGGTACCACTGACTCAGTGTTTACAATTAGCAACAATTTCATAAGTGGCAGAGAAAATATTGAGTGGCAACATTTTCAGACCCCACCCCGTGGACTGTAGCTGCCTGCTGCTGTCTGGTGCTGCAGCCTCAAGTCTCGGATCATCATGCTTTGGGACAGTTTTTCCGCAAGACAACCAGGCTCAAGAATGCTGGACACTAACCTCCTAATGCCTGTCTGCCTGTTGGTGTGAAAGGACTCTTGAATCTTGTGTGCTGATATGTCCTCTTTTGGCTTGGCTTTTAAGGGTGACATTGTCCTTTTTGTCTGTTTGAAATGCTGCCCTGACAGTGATTTTCTGACCATATACTATATTGACACGTATCTCATATGCTTATTTGAGAAGAAAATATGTGATTCAATTTAAAAGTAAAGGCTGTAAATCCGCTTTAAAAACGTTGAAGCATTAAGACACAAAGTCAATCTATATTCAACAAAATTCAAGGCCCTCGCTCCAGTGAAATCATTAGGCCACTCCACAATTTTCTCGGTTGATGGGAACAAACCGCCACACTATGAATAAAGCTTTACAATGGGGTGCTATATATTTTTAATTTACAATAGGTGAGCAATGTGTGAAAGACAAGGAATTTATTCTGGGGCTCGAGTTCAACCAAGGCTCTTGTAGCATAAACTTGAGCTTTGGTAAACTGGGGGTGAAGGAATTGAAGACATTAAAATGGTTGAAACATTACACAACGTGTAAACAAACATCCTAATTGTTTTTCTAGTCTCTGTGCTTTAGATATCAAGAAAGTGCGCGCAGATTCAAATAATTGAATGTTGTACAATCATTGGACGAATCATACGCCAGAGCCAATCTCGACCAATGATATTGTTTGACTTTGGGAGGGGGATACATCATAACTTAGAGATCCTGGATAAAGTATGGAACATTTCCACGATATCGGAATTCAGCTTTCACTAAAGGTAGATTAATATACCCAGCCGGCACTTGACCGACCTTCAACGTTGAAATATGATTGAAATAATGCCAGTCGTTGAAACAACGTTTAATGCTAAATGGTTGAAAAAGGTTAACAAAAACACTTTCTAAATCAACGTTTAATTTTTTACAAGATCTGTACGTTGAAACAACGTAATGTTTTCAACAACATACATAAATATCTGCCTTTTAACATATTATTATGATATTTCATTAGCATTTAATGATTTTTCTGATTTTCATAACAGTTCTTCAATGTATATGTTAAAATATAAAGTTTCACCCTCAACAGAGCAGTGCAGCAGAAACCTTTTGCTTTATGTGATTGTGTGTGAATTTACAATTTTGTATGCTTGCCAATTTTGTCTGCTTGCCTAACAGTTTACATTGCATTATTACATATTCATACACTGTCATGTCATTTGACCAATTAATTAAATAATAATACAGACTGCAACTCGCGCAAACTATTGCTATTGTTATTGGTTGTTTCTCCGTTTTACTTTGAGCATGATTGGTTAATCTGTCTGTCTTCCAGGAAACTGTCCAATGAGAATTTGCGCGGCTCTGCGCGCCTATTTTAAGTTTGAAAATACGTCCGTTACTCACTATCGGTTGGTGTGAGCAGCTGCTGTTTGCGGTGATTACTCGGTCAGACCTGGATTATTTTTTATCTGCCTGTTGAATTCTTAAATTCTGAGCGAATTTTAGTTGCTATGTCAATGAAGAACAAAAGCTGGAATATGAACAGAGGAAGGGGTCGTTGGCGATATCAGGTAAGAAAACATTTTTCAGTCCTTAACAGTCTAACGTTTAGGGACACGGGTAATTTAGCTAACTGTCATAGGCTTACTGCAACCTCATAAGATAAATAAGTTATCTCTGTGTGTGTTTTTGTACTGCTTTACTATTAACGTAGCGATATTAGCACGTATTTCAATGTGTTAGTACCATCTAACATTGCTGTGTTTTGTTGTTGGTAAGTTAACATGAGAGGTAAAAAAAGCGTGGGAATGAGTAAAGTGATAAAACCGTCATTTATTCGTTAGAAGTATGTTTACATAACCTCTTCAAACACTGATAACATATTGAAAAGATATTTGTTTACTTTATTTTTTAGATCAAGCATTGGAATAAGATGTTTATCGGGGAGAACACCCAACAGAAAGACCCATTCACCAACTAACGTTACAGTAAGTCAATTTTACCCACGTACTGTTCGAAAACCTACACTGGGATCGTATTAAGTGTGATTTTCATACTGTTACTGATGGAAAGTCTGAGTAACTTTCTGTCCTTTTGTCTTTCTCCTGCTGAAGTGGCGCCCTGAAAGGGGAGATTCGTGTCACCTTCATCAGTCCTTTCTTTAATCACTGGAAACCATTAAGGGAAAGACCCTCAGATGCAGGTAAAATTATTTGATGGGGTTAGGGTTATTTGATTTTGGTGTACCAACTGGCATTTTGTGTGTGTGTGCTTCCCTTTCTATGATACACATTTCTGACGGGATTGCCATGCTTTATGTGTATGTTTACATTTTTAATCATGTAACAACTAACAGTCTCAAAGATGACATTACTCAAAGATAACATTTTTACAATTTAAATAAATTTCATATACATAATATATATATATATATATATATATATATATATATATATATATATATATATATATAATATATATATGTTTCCTCACAATGTCAAATGTGCTTGTTAAGTGCGGCAGCTTTTATACATTTTACAATTTTAATATGCAAGTTAACATTATGTCGAGTCAGCAGGGCTAACGTTAAAACTCGCCGTTTGTTACATTATGTATTAACCTTATAAAAATCTGTCTAGCTTTAGCAAATGTAACATTATGCTGGTCCTAATAAAGTTAAACCGTTATTAACGTTAGCCCTGAATGTGAAACATGCATCAGCCATCATAACATTAACGTTAAATCCCTTTGGTTGACTAACATAACGTTAGCTGTTAACTTAACGTTACATTTTACAAGTTACTGTTGCCTCTTGCAAACACGTAACAGTAGGGGTGTGAAGGTTATTATATAACCGTGAGACCGATGGTTATAGTTAAACACCGTCATTAGAACTCTATAACCGCCAAAACCGTTATTCAAATATTTTTTTACAAACATTTTTTATCATAGAGAATGTTTAAATACTATTATCAGCTTACGAGGGAAACAGAGGTGGAGAGTTAGTGGTGCTTCGGGGGCTGAGTGCTGGAGATGATTCGGGAGAGGTCTGTGCACCTTTACCGATCAGAGCGCGCTGACACGGAGTAAAGCCTTGTTTATACTCGACCCGTCCGTTTCTTTTACTGTCTATGGTCCGCGCGCACCTTGCAAAAATGACGCGTTGGGTGCGCAAGACCCCATTTTCCTTGGCTGTGTGCACAGGGTTTTTTGTAACAGTGCGCACGGCGCCGCATCCGAGGATGAACGACTTCATTGCAAAGTTGTTGTTTTTTTGTTAAGGTTTTGTTTACTGTGCAATGAACGTGCTTTGTTTTAAATAAATCAAAGTTTTTTTTTTCCTTAAGGATTTGTTTACTGTGTGTGATTCATTTAATGGAAAGCACATTCACTTCTAGTCGTCTTGCTGTTAATTTTAAATAAACGTAGAGCAAGTAGCTAATCAGTGTCTGCTCGTTTATTCAAACTAAGTTGTCCTATAACAGACGAACGTCGCAACGCATACAGTTCAATTTTCATTCAAGCTCCAAACTGCAATTATTGTTAAGGGGCAACTTAATGGCTCTGCTCTGGCGATTTTTACAAGCATGATACATCTTATCTATTTTTCAGGACAATGCCTGGTGAGAGCCACTACAGAGGATCATAGCCATCGTTGGAATTTTGAAAGGACGTGGGTGAATATCAATCTGCCAAATGAACTTTTTTAGCATGCACATTCACATCTGTATATTAATACTGATTATTAACTTTGTTTGTTACTGGAAAGAACTTAGCTTCTGAACAAAGAACAAATAACTTTTTGACTAAAGGACCTGACCGTATTTTATGTGCATTTTAGCCTATGTGCATTTTAAAGTAAACCCCATGCCGTAATGGAAAAAGTATGTACATATATTGGACAGTTGCTTGTAATTGCTATCAAATATTGTTTACATAAAATAAACATGTGTATTTTTACATATGTTGGGGAAATGCTTGTAATTACTGTCTATTAATGTGTATATAAAGTGAACCCATACATTGAGTAAATGTCATGTTGATATATTGGAAAGTTGATTTGAATTAGTATAAAGCAATGTTTATATAAAGTATACCTCATACATTGATGTTAAAAGTATATAGAAGGTAAAGCCCCATACATTAAAGGTACAAATATGTAGAAATATTGGAGAGTTGCCTGTAATTATTGTCAAATAATGTTTATATAAAGTTAACCCCCTTATTTAAATGGTACAAATATGTAGAAATATTGGAGAGTTGCTTGTTATTACTGTCAAATAATGTTTATATAAAGTAAACCTGCATACATTAATGGTAAAAGCTTGTAAATGTATTGGAGATGTGTCTGTAATTACTGTCAAATAATGTTTTAATAAAGCAATAACTGTTAAAAATATGTTTCTGAAACTTAATATCACAAGATCTTGTTTTTTTTGTACAGGATAAAACCAATATTTAACAGGAATTTACTGTAAATGGATTGAATAATGACATAAAATAAAAGTTTAAATCGATCAATATACTGGTATTAGGCTTTAAATTAGGGTATCTGAAGGTAATTATACAACATTTTCTGTGTGTTTTACATAGAAAAGTCTTTACTTTGACAAGGAGTTCTTGTAGATGGATTGGATTATCCTAAAAATATACCAAATAATACTGTATTAAAACAGAAGTCTTTGTTTTAATTATGTAATTTTAAGGTATTTCTGCAATATTTGTAAGTTTTTATACAGATTTATACATTCGTTTAACATTCAACAGACATTTTTTTATGAGATTTTTCTTTTCTTTCTACTGCAGTTTGACTGTAAAAATACAGAAAATGTTTACGGTAAATATCCGTTTTCAAAAAACAACATTTTTCTGTAAAATAATTTAAGTTTTTTTACTGTAATTTGACGGTAAGTGGTTGGCAACTTTGCTGCCAGACTTTTTACCGTTATTTTACGATTTTTTTTTTTAACATTACCAACTATAACCAAATTTGACTTACATCATAATGTTGTCATGTACTATTTGATATTGACTAAAATGTTTTATAAAACGATAAACCTAATATTCCAGCCTTTATTCCAGAAACAGGATGAGTAAAAATTATTATAGGTATTTTATCAGATCAATGAATAATTCAAGATACCTTTTTATCCGAATTGTTTCGATTTTCATAAAGCACATTAGCTTATTTTTCAGCAAAAACAACCGTGCATACAAATTTGGTCTGAGTTTCACAAACAATAAACGCAGACAGACTGAATGAAAATGTAAATCCAGTGTCTGTCAGAAGGTGGTGCTTGTGAACAGCAGAAATACAGCTTTTTCCTAGTAGCCAAAGCAGCGCTGAGCTTATAAACACAAACTGGTTATCGTTTCATATCAAACCCTCAAAATAGAGTGAGCTTATAGCGACCCCTCGCAAATCTTTAGCGACCCCTAGTGCTACGCTGCAAACAATTATACTGTAAAATAACTGTAATCTACTGGCAGCTGTGGTTGCCAGTAATGGACTGTTATAATGTACTGCTCGTGTGTAAAAGTATTTAGCAAACAGCTTATCACTGCATCGGTGTGATAAAAGGCCACACTTAATAAATCTCACTTAATAAATTTAATTTGAATGGTTCTAGTTTTTCTTTTTTGTATGAGAAATCAATATTTCTGCATGTTTTTTTTCTACTTATTTGTACATTTTTATGTATTTCTTTTTTTTGTTTCATATTCTTTTTATTTTTATTTTTTATTTTTTTTCCACAATATCACACATTGCATTTGTTGCTACATCATTTCATCAAATGCATTCTATTGTGAAAAAAATGGACTCCCAGAAGCAACAGCTTATGAATAGGGGTCCATCCCACCACCAACTCCACCCCACCCACCTGGCAAGGATTGTGTGAGCGGTCCAACTTTAGATACCAGGACAACCATTATTTAAATTGTGGGTATTTAGAATACAGTTACCTTAAACAGACACAAAATTGACAATCATTATACCTTTGTACCTCAAATTGAATTGATCCTTGTACCAAGAGAAAGGGGTTTAACCCTCAACCCAACATGACATCATGACTTTTGCGTAAACAGACACGCCACTTTCAAGTCAAGTGGCGTGTTATCTATACGCATTTTGAGATATCCGCGTGTATGCGTGTATGTCTACGCCATTAATGTCCAAGTGATTCCGCGTATATGTACACGCCATTAAATTTCCGAGCGAAACGAAGCAAAATGTAGATCTACATCTGGGGAGCGATATTTTTTTTCCCTAGGATGGTAGGGGAAGACTCATATTAACCCCAGTGACGGGTAGGTTTAGGGACGGGGTGGAGGTAGGTCATATATTTATATATACAGTAATAACGTTAAGTCAACTGCGTTCATAAACACGCTGAAAAGCGATTGTGCGTGTTGATAGCACGCCAAAAATGGAAATACGAATTGGCGTGTCATACACACGCAATTTTATGAGATCAGTCTGCTCAACCGCAAATCCCTCGTGTTTATATCTCTCCAGTAGTTGTTGCTTTAAATTCTTTTTAAATATAGATAATGAGGCAGATTGTTTTAGAATAATATCCAACTCATTCCATAATTGTGGACCACTGTAACATACACTAAACCTAGCACTTGTTAGGTTCCTACATTTACCTTTTAGGAGCAGCTTATGTCTAGTGTAGTGTGTGTGAGAAGATGTGTATAATGGAATGAGCTCACACAATCTAATGTTTAACCTGTTGACAACATTGTACATGCATTGTAATAAAAGTTACATTCAGGAAGCTTTAGTAGGCTATATCTATGGAAGAGAGCATTTGTATGGGAATTACGTGTGGACCATGTAATAACTCTTAGGGTTTTCTTTTGTAATATCAAAAGTTTCTCAGTATAAGTAGGGTAAGTGTTATTCCAAATAATATTACAGTAAATTAAATGAGGCTCAAACAAAGTCCTATACAGGGACAAGAGTGTGTCTAATGGGAGAACATGTCTCACTTTAAAGAACAGACCCACAATTTTAGATAATTTTTTAACCAGTTCATTAATATGTTCCTTAAAGTTTATAAATGGATCTATATGTATTCCAAGAAATTGTATTGCATCCACTCTTTGAATAGCTCTACCATCTATATTTAAATTAATGTCACAATCACTGTACTTATGAATACTAGATCAAAAAACAATATAAAAGGTTTTACTAATGTTTAGCGATAGTTTGTTACATTTAAACCAGGTATCTATTTCTGCTAGTCTGTCATTTAAAAGTTTTTCAAGATGATTCAAATGTTTGTGGGATACAAACAGATTTGTATCATCCGCGAAGAGTATTTTATGAACATCACAGGAACAATGTACAAAATCATTAATGTAAATAATAAACAATAGAGGCCCCAGAATAGATCCCTGGGGAACCCCAAGTATTATATTTTCCAATCCAGAGTCAATACCATTTAAGTTTACATATTGCCGTCTTCCATAAACATAGTCCCTGAACCACTGGAGAGCCACACCCCTGACCCCGTAGTGCGACAGTTTTCCAAGTAAAATTTGAAAGTCTATTGTGTCGAATGCCTTTGAAAGGTCAAGAAAGACCCCAATACCAGCTTCTTTTCTTTCAAAAGCATCATTTATTTTCTCTACGAGATCTAAAACGGCCATACTTGTGCTGTTATTCTTTCTAAAGCCATATTGTGAAGATTCTAGTATGTTATGTTTATTTAAATAATCTACAAGTCGTGAATAAACCACCCTTTCTAGTACTTTAGACAAAGTTGGCAGGATTGATATGGGTCTGTAGTTTTGAATATCACTTTTGTCCCCAGATTTGTATACTGGTATTATCTTTGCCACCTTAGTTTGTTTAGGAACTATGCCATGCTGTAATGATACATTAATTATGTAGGCAAGTGGCTCAGCTATTTCATTCACTATAGCTCTGAGGATCATACTACAGATTCCATCAGCACCAGCTGTATAAGAGCTTTTAATTTTATTAATAATGTTAATAACTTCCATTTTACAGGTAGGTCTAAAGTAGCAAGATCTGGGATAATTATTCCTCAAAAATGTTTTGTAGTTGGCATCCCCTGGTGGACCAAATTGTTGAGACAGATTCTTTACTAATGTTAGCGAAAAAATTCCTCAAAAATGTTTTGTAGTTGGCATCAGCGCACATTATATCAGCTTCAGTTCTGGCGCTTCAGTCCCAATACACTCAAACACTCAACGTACATTCATATCACATGTTAATGCAGCGGTGGAGTTACACTCACAGGACACTGCACTTATTCGCAATCACAAAAGTTAATTATTTAATCGTGCTATAAAGCTATGCCAGGTAAACATTTCATTGGCGTTCTGTACATGATGTAGGCTACTTTTTCTGAGCGCGCACTGAAGCACGCGCGCGCACTGTCAGACAGCGCCAAACTGGATTTTTGTTGGGAGACCCATCTAATAGTGATGGGGAACCGAGACCGAGAGAGCTACATATAGCTACATGGAAAAAATATTTGAAATTTTGCTGTTTTCATGGATACAAAAAGTTGAATGACCCTCCCCTCAACAAAGAATAAAAAGACATGACCCTCCCCTTTTTTCCTCCGGTGGACCTTTCCATAAATACCGAACGGTCCCTTGGAAATCATCTCGCGACCCCCCCCTCGCTGTCTCACGCCCCCCCCCGGGGGGTCGCGACCCCTACTTTGGGAACCACTGACTTATGCCACAGTCAGTTTCCCAATGGAAAGCATTTACACTGTCTGAATCGTTCCCTGACCCCCCTATACACTCTAAAAAGTGATGTGTCAAAAAAACAACACATGTGATGTGTAGATAGCATTTTGACACATGTTGTGTAGATTTTAGCACACAATGTGTGTTAAAATGTAACTCTGGATAGAATAGCACTGGGTGGAGGAGAGTTTGTGTTTATGAAAAAATATAGGTATATTTTATATGGTATCCCATAAAATGCTCTAAAATAAATAAAGCAATACATTCAAATAAATAAATGTAATCTTAATTCATGAAAACTTAAAGATTAACGGGTGTTTTTGGCAGCCAATCACATCATGCCTCTTTTCAATGTCTTTTTCAAATGCTTTCACTTGTTATTAATAACCAGATTAACTTTATTTCTGTCAGACTCTACAGAAGCTCTTATTGAGAATTAACAGGTTTTGGTGTTGACGATTCATTGAATGTTTCATTTAAAGTCACCAGAATCGTGATTAGTGTCAGCTTTATTTGGGCTCTTGACCCTTGACTCTTTAATATTAGTTTTCTCTGATTGCTCTAAATGTGTTTTTATTTTGCACATTTGAAACAGCAGAGAAAATCATGGGTAAAATATGCTCAGATGATAATGGTATCATCATGGACATGTAAGATTGCTGAGCTCAGCAAGAGTTTATTATTTGAAAAGTAAGTGTACTATATAAAAGATTTTGAACTAAGGTGAGCTTATTGCAAATAACTTAATTTTTTAAAACATAGTTGGTTCAGAATCTTGCAGTATAAGGTATCAAACAGACTTCAAGAATCAGCGTATGAATCTCAACAATGGTGACAAATGAAAAGCTTCATACCGCAATGCATGCTGGGTGCCACCATAGTACAAATCTCATCCATGACTCCCAGCATGCATTGCGGCATGAAGTATTTCGTTTATCACCATTGTTGAGATTTATACGCTGATTCTTGAGGTCTGTGTTTGACTAGTTTCTGCTGTAGATTAAACATTTCAGGACACATCTTTTTTATTCTGCACTGCTGGATAGCATGGTGTAGTGTCACAAGATCATTATAATTAACAGCACATAAATAAATTAAATACACACCATCCATATACTCATAAACTTGATCAGATCAGCTCTTGCTGATTATGACATCATCAAGAAACATTTGATGATCTTATCTCTCTCCATAGCAAATGTATGTCATTAAAATACAATTAAAGCAGCCAGAGACAAACTAAAAGAGGAGTAAAGGGTCAAGAGCTCAAATAAAGGAGCCATTAATCACAATTCTGGTAACTTCAGATGAAACATTCAGTGAAACATCAACATCGAAACCTCAGTTAATTCTCAATAAGAGCTTGTCTATGTAGATTCATGATGTCTAAACCATCCAAATGTTCAAACAAACTCTTTATTAAACGTCACTGGACTACATAAACACAAGTTAACAATACGTTTCAGTGTTCATCCAAACACTCAGTTGTAAAAACACAGGAAGTAACTCTGGCAAATACACACCGACTACAGTCACATGTAATATCTGACACAAGTTGTGTAACTATAACACATTAGTGTGTAAAAGGTTTCAACACACTTCTGTGTAAGAGGAATAACACATTAGTTGTGTTAAAGTTAATACAAAATGTGTAGTCCATATAAACACAGATGTGTGTTAAGAATCAACACAGGTTGTGTGTTAAATTTGACACAACATGTGTTGTCCCTGAGCACACACACTACATGTGTTAAAATCTACACAACATGTGTTGTCCCTGAGCACACACACCATATGTGTTAAAATCTACACAACATGTGTTGTCCCTGAGCACACACACCATATGTGTTAAAATGTACACAACATGTGTTGTCCCTGAGCACACACACCACATGTGTTAAAATCTACACATGTGTTGTCCCTGAGCACACACACCACATGTGTTAAAATCTACACTACATGTGTCATTTTTAACACATCTCTTTTTACAGGTTGTGTTGTTTTCAACTCATCATTTTATAAGAGTGCGCCGACACTCACCATCACTGTGAATGGTATGCAGTGTTTGCTGTGTTCTCAAACATACAGGCCAGTGTAAACACAAGTTATTTATGAGTTACAACATGTGTCATTTTTAACACATCTCTTTTTAAAGTGTATTATGGATAACAGAAACGGATTTAATCACGTTTTTTTTAATGTGAAACAAATCTAATCTGTAATAAATTTACATGAACAAATGTACATGTTTCTTTCTAGATTGCACATGTGTAAATTGTCTACAAAAAATGTTTTAATCATACATTTTTAATTCCACATTAATCCATCAAAACACAAGTAAACACATCTTTGTGTAAAAATAACACATCTTTGTGTTGACCTAGTTGACACAATAGATGTGTTAAAGAAAGGGACACATAAGTTGTGTCAAATTTGACACAACATGTGTTGTCCCTGAGCTGATTCAGTACATGTGTTAAAATTTAACACATTATGTGTTGTTTTTAACACATCTGTTCTAAGAGTGTATAGTGCACTTTGTGCCATTCATCATGTACACTCTAAAAAACACTGGGTTAAAAAGAACCCAATGTGGGTTGTTTTCAACCCAAGTGCTGGGTAGATATAGGAAAGAACACATTTTGGGTTAATTTTACACAGCAAATTGGGTTGTTTATTTAACCTAGGATAATGCTCTGGATCTCGTGCACTTGTGTTGTGTTCAGCGGGCAACTTCTAACTTCAGACACCAGCCTGCGATTCACCATAGACGAAATATGCTGTGACTCCATAACCTGTCCATAAACAGACAGTGTACAGTTCTGAGAACATATTTTAACACCATACGTATTTGTATTCTGTATATTTTTGAATAAATCATACAATTTTATGCAAGGCATCAGGCGTTTCCTTCACACGAAAAGACAGACACAAGTCACGTGACGTCCAGCCCAGGAGCTAGATAAATAGCTCAATCCATGGGTTGTTATACTTATCCAAGATCTGGGTAACACAAGAAAACTACCCAAACACTGGGTTGTTACGTCTGGCCCAGGAGCTGGGTAACACAAAAACTACCCAAATACTGAAAAAATAATCCCAAAAAAATGACCCAAAAGGCTCAACCCAGGCATTAGGTAGTGAAAAATAACCCAAGATTTTTTAGTGTGTAGAAAATAGTAATTGTGTGAACAGGTAACCGATTTCAGCCGCAGCTTCAGCGTCTATTCATAATGTAGGGGGCGGAGCTTCAGATTCTAGAGAGCATTTGATTGGACAGAAAATCTGATCTGGTCCTGAAGTAGTTCTGGTGGTGCCATTATAAACGGTGGTCATCTATAAGCTAGTGTGCTTCAAAACAATGATCAAATTCGCATTCACAATCTCTCACTTCCACCAATATGGGTCAGTGATTTTGATCAGTGATACTTTCTTCAGTGAATGCGACACAACAAATCCCTGACGGTAAAAGCATTCCAGTCAAATCATGACTGCGGATATGAATTCATCAGCTGATCACATGACGCATTAAACGTTCATATCACACCTGTGTTGTCATATAATGGGCTCTGAGCCAAAAGATTAAAACCGGCTCGTGGGGGACAATTCCCAGTGGGACGCTCATAAACTTGGCAGAATAAATGAATTATTGACAGAATAAATAAACTTCATTGAACAAACACTCTTATGATGTTTCTCTGTGGCTGTCTGGTGTTTTTGTGCATTATAATGTGTTTCTCATGAGGGTTTATAATGTGTTCAGCTCATGAGCTTCATGTTGATTCTCAGTTCCATGAGCCGTGAACATTTAAAGACCTCCGATGCAAAAGCCTCTAAAAGCCACATCTGTCAAAAACGAGATAATAATATTGAGTGAATGCTCTCCGCACATAGTATACGGTCATCAAATACTTTCACTTCAAACTCATTAAATCCCAGCCTTGGGTAGAAACCTTTACATAGGAGCCTGATAGAGATGTTAACATCAAACAAAAGCTTTAGACGGACTTAGAGGCTTTTGCATCTGAAGTCTTCATTTATTTAATCTACAAACCCCCCACAATGAGCTCAAAAGGCCCAGGTTTGTCAGAGCAGAAGCGTGCAGGAATCAGGGATGTGTTGTACAGGGGGAAAGCAGAAGGAGGAGCCTTTCCAGAAGTGGAAGAAAATCTCAACAAACCTGAATTGCAGCTCGACTCCTGGTGAGTTCATGTTTCCTGCAACTGCGTGTTTTATGCCGATGTGTTACATTATATTATAAAACAGGACAGATATTTGTTGAGATTGTTGTGAATTGCTTATTATTTGTGTTAAATAATTTTCTCAGAAGGATCTTCTTTGGATTGTGATCAGTTTGGTGACGAGGACTAAAACTCATCCTGGTAAGCGAGTGTGTGTTTACTCTGTTAAAGTAAGAAACAAGTACTTTCATTTGAGTTAGTTTGGATTGTCTCCGTGTGAAGTGTTTAGTTGTATTGCAGTTCAGTTTGAGAAAATGTTCTTCATAAATCATGTTTCCTCTGAATATCATTATAAATGACTCAGAAACATCCAGATCAATTTTACATTGAGCTGACAAATATTATCAATTATATTTTTACTGACTGCTGTTGCCTTTCTCGTGTGTTTGTAGTGATTAATGTTTTATTACACTCTTAGGCCCATTTTTACAGACAAGGTTTAGGCCTTAGTTCAATTAGTATATTTAAGTAGTTTTTATTATAAAAAACATTACTGGTGTGCATCTTGAGACAAAACAACGACACTGACATATTTTCAGATCTGCTTTCAGTTCAGACAGCTCAAACATGTAGTTTAGTCTGGGACTAGATTAAGCCTGGTCTGTGAAACTGGGGGTTAAACTTGTATTATGAGAATACACCTGGCTTTGCCTTCATTTTACAGTCATACTCCATATTTTCTGTCTCTTTCAGAGATGTCGGCGATCAGCTCCAGTCCAGATGATCCAGTGATCCGGGTTCTTCTGATGGGGAGGAAGGGTTCTGGGAAAAGCTCATCTGGAAACACTATACTGGGAGAAAAGAGGTTTAAGATCCACAAACATAAGCAGCAGCATGAAGTTGAAGTGTGTGAGGAAGTAACTCAGACCGGAGAGAAGCAGGTGTGTGTGATTGATTGTCCAGATCTACTGGATCCAGATCTGAATAAAGAGAAGCTGGAGAAGATGAAGGATCAGCTGGTCTCTCGATGTTCATCAGGACTCAGTGCAGTTCTGCTCACCGTTCCTCTAGAGGAACCTGTGGGAAACGAGGAGGAGATCCTGGATTATATCAAGCGTTTATTAGGTCCTGAAGTTCAGAAGTACATCATGATTCTGTTCACACGTAGAGATGACCTGGAGGATCTGGATGAACCACAGACCATTGATAAACATCTACAAGATCATGAGGATCTCCAGCGACTGGTGACTGAATGTGGAGGAAAGTTTCACTGTTTCAATAACAAGTGTAAACATGGTGATCAAGTCCCAGAACTACTGCAGAAAATTGAAGTAATGATGATGGAGAACGGTGAGAAATTAACCATGGACCGAATAAGGAGTTACAGCAAGGAAAAGTTTGTCGATTGTAAGATGATTTGTTGTATATTCATTCAATATTACACAGAAGTTATTTATTCAATGTAATGCACTTATGTTTGTCATGCTCAGATTAATTAAGAGCATCTATAAATGCATTATATGTAACATTATTGAGATATAATTAAACAGTGCATTGATGTGGTTTGATGTTTCTGTTGTAGTTGAGAGAAAAGACCAGTTCAGACTGGTTCTGCTGGGAAAAACTGGATCTGGGAAAAGTGCCACTGGAAACACCATCATCGGCAGAAACGTGTTTGAATCTTTAACCAGTTCAAACTCTGTGACGAAACAGTGTCATTCAGAAACTACAGTGAGGTTTGGTAAAGAGATCTCAGTGATCGACACTCCTGGACTTTATGATACTGAACTCACTGATGAGGAGGTTAAAACTGAAATAATGAAATGCATTACTTACGCCTCTCCAGGACCACATGCTTTTATTATCGTGATTAAACTGGGTACATTCACTGAGGAGGAGAAAAACACAGTGGAGAAACTCAAGGAAGTGTTCGGAGAACAGATGGAAAAATACACTTTAATCCTCTTTACTCACACAAAACAGTTAAAGAAAGAAAAAAAAGCCATTGAGCAGTATCTACAGGAAAGTGATTCAGGTCTTAAACAACTTGTAGAGAGGTGTGGAAACAGATTCTTCTGTCTGGACAATAAATCTGCTGGTTACCGACAAGTCAAAGATCTGATAAAGAAAATAAAGAAGATGGTGGCAGAAAATGGAGGACACTTTACAAATGACGTGTTTGATGAAACAGAGAAACACATTCAGGAGATTCAGAAGCAGAAACTGAATGAGAAAGTGAAGCAGTTCAAACAGCAGCACAAACCGGTCACTCAGTCCGAATGGCAGAAGATATCCTGGAGTTTAGTAGAGGAGTCGCAACGAGAAGCGCTGGATGGAGCCATTGCTCAACTATACAGAGCAGATTATGATCAATGTCTGACGGTGGAGAATCCTGAGGAGAAAGAGAGAGCAATAAAGGAGGCTGAGAGCAAAACAAACAGTTGTATGAAGGCAGATCTTGTAATCAGAGCTACAGGGAAACTAGCAGAACAGACCATGTGTAGAGTTCAGTGAGAGCTCAATTCACCATAAAACATGATAAAACTTATACTTATTGCTAATGATTTTTCTTATTTCTTGAAATAGAATCTTACATAATTCGAGCACATTTAGACCATGATGTCACTTCCTGGTTTGTGTGAAAAATTAAACAAGGCACTTTACCACACAAATTGTTGTATTGTGTTCAAGCATGTGATTTAAAAGAAATACTGTTTATGATTTTTTAATTGATGATATTTTTACTATTTTGTTAATAGTCTTCCTGAGCTGTGAAAGAACATTCATGCTGCTCTTGTACATTCAACAGTCTGTATACCAGCACCCTTTTATGATATACATATATGAGCAGAGTACAAATATATAGCCCGAAAATTGTCTTTTTAAAAGAGTGCCTGATCCTCACTGTTTTCATCTGGGAATTGGGTCAGGAATTGACTGTTTGAATAATCTCATCAACCCTCTGCTGGTAGATGCTGTAACAACACCATCACGGCAGTAAAATGATTTCTTCATTGACAGCAAATGCGATAAAGGCAATGCTTCATGTAAAATGTTAGTGTTTGTGTTTGTTTAAAATCTGCAAAATAAAGAGAAATAGGACTATCACATATGAAAACCGTCACATTATCTCTTTTAAATCATTTAACTGAGAGTTACTCTGGAGAATAGATAAAGCTCAGATATAAGACTCTGAAATGGACTTCAAGTGTAGCATTTCAGTGTGATTTCCAGATGATGGAGATTTTGCAGGATGCATTTGAACACATTCAGAGAATAGCTCTGTTCTCAGAATAGGTTAAACGCTGATAACGCAGATTTTAGGAAGTGTCTAGAGACTGTGAAACATGCTGTCAAAATGTTCAGCATTTTCTTGTAGCCCTAAGTGTGGTAATTGACTCTCTTGTCTAGTGTTTAGTGTTGTTATCATTCAGAAGGTCCTGGGTCCAGTGATGGAGTGCTCGAGTCCTTATTCTCTGGACTCGAGTCCGACTCGAGACTTCATTCTCTGGACTCGTGACTCGACTTGGACTCGCGGACTGATGACTAGTACTTGGACTCGGACTCGAGAATATATAAAATCGGACTTGAGCATTCATCAAATGAATGACGTTGTTTCACTCACTGACGTCACTCACTTTGCGCTGCATTCTCATGAGAGAGATAGCGTCACACTCATTTAGATAAGGTCATTATTTAACAAGATCCACTCTTTTCCTGCGGAGTTACAACTGCTTATAGCACTGCATTTTCTGTTTTTTGCCGCAGTGAAAATTGGGATTTAGTTTGCTTTTCAAAATTTCTAAATTGTTTTTCTTTTACCGTATTCGTCAAGAAGAATGCGTTTCTCCTCCTCTGTCCGATTAGTCTTTCTTTTTTGTTTTCTTTATCCATTCCAGTTGACTGTTCATCCAAAAATGTATTTAAACAATTAAATAAATATAATCGTGCCACAGCTAGTTGACAATGACTTGAACTAAGGTCAAAGGCAATTGTAGTGATATCATACACACTTCTAGCTGCAAGAAAGAGTGCCTGAAAAATGTTGCTTGATTTGGCTTATGTGTATATAATTTCGACTCGGACTCGAACACGGGACTCGAGACTCGACTCGACTCGGACTTGAACTCAGGTAATGGTGACTCGACTTGGACTCGACTCGGACTCTTCTTTGGTGACTCGGACTTGGACTCGGACTCGAACACTGGGACTCGAGACTCGACTCGGACTCGACATTTGGAGACTCGACTACAAGTCAGTCCTTTCTTTTTTTTCTTTTTAGTTACTGCCAAACGTACTTCTGTTTTCCAGTGGCGGCTGGTGGGTTTTAAAATAGAGGAGGCACAAACATTTTAACGGCTTTTTTGGTCACTTATATATCTGAATATTTATAGAAAATGGCACAGACATCAAGACAATATAAATACAAGTTCACTCACTTAGTCCCATCACTTGAAGCAAAAATCCATCCTTGTGTCCTTTTAAATGCCAAGAGCACTTTCAGTCGTTTAGTGAAGCTGATTGCTGTAGCATATATAAAACTTAGGCATGGGGTCAGAGATGAGGAACAATCCAAGCCTTTTCCCTCTTAACTTCCAGCACTGTACCTTTCAGAGTTGAGAAGAAACATCCAACCAAATCATGGAAACCTAAGGCCTTCTTCTCAGTCAACAGAACAGAGGTAGAAAACTCTGGAAAACTCTTAAACAGTTAAAAGAAGACCCAGATAGACAATGCCCTCTTCACAAAACACCTCCTTCACTAAACAAGTGTAGAGCTTTGTGATGTATTTTTAATAGATAAGATAGTAAACTGTCTTTTATAACTAATCATGTTTCTGACTCTAAAAATCTGACCTTTAGATTATCTAACCTTATGATAAACGTTTACCTGACTTCCCCTTTTAGGCATCCTAACATTCTTACATTGGAAATGTACTGTTCGAAACTAGTGAAAACTCATGACTTTGGTTGTGTGAGTGTATAAATAACAAATATAGGAAATGAAACTAGACAGAGGTCTAAACTTGAAACCTTTTGGTTACCTAGTAACAAGAGGGCTTGTCTATGAAGAACCAATCAAATGTGGGGAAATCATGTAATGTTTCATGTCATTTTGCCATACCCCTATTCTATAAAAACTGTTGTATTGGTGTTTACTGGTGGGATTCTCAAAGAAATTTGTCTGAGATCCTCCGGCCGTGATTAAAGCATGTTTGAAGGCATTGTCTGAAGTCTGTCTGGTTATTATTGCTGCACAGTAAGACAGGGATGGCTGACGCGAAACAGACGTTCCGAAGCTTTGCGAGATCCCGAAGCGTTTCGAAACACTGATCCGAAGCGTGATTCAAAACATCCACGTCACGTGACTACGGCTAAATGAAGCTTCTGAGTGTTTCGACAGGTGGCATGGCCCGCCGAATCAGGGTTTGATTGACAGGAACAGATCACACAATCGCACAGTATAAAAGTGAAGTCAACGCATTTTCACATCGTGGGTTGTTGTGAGAGGAGTTTGGTTTTGAGATAGCGGATTTTTGGTGATATAGTGACATTTACAGTGCGATTTGTTTAGTTATATTTAGGCTTCCATTTAAATTTACACATTGACTGAGAGACAGACAGAGTACATATAGTGACACATTAATAGATGCATAGATATAAATATATATAGACAGATACAGACAGATGTGGCATTTGGAAAATCCTGCCAAAGCCCAGGACGCTGAAAAGCACATGACACGGGAGTGTGCTTCACTGATGCGTTCAAACACAACTCCTGGTGAGTTTCAGTCTATGTTATGTTATGTAATCTGATTCATGGAATTTATACTTCATATATGCCGTCAGTTTAGCATTTGTAACTAATTGCTGTTTTAATTTTCATTCAGAGCCAGAAATGTCAAAATCAGGCCCATCATCATCATCATCATCATCATCATTATCATCATCATCATCATTATAATCATCATCAACACCAGTAGAAACACAGGACAGTTTATGGGAACATTTTGATTATCGTATCCGTGAAACCCAGATGATACACAATGCTACAGCTGATGCCACAGTGGAAGTGAAAAAATACATCAACGATGCGTTTTTGCCCAGAACTCATGATCCACTAACTTACTGGAAAGAGAGAGCAGTAATATTTCATCGTAAAATTTGTATGTCCTAGCTAAAAAATATCTTTGCATGCCAGCAACAAGTGTTCCTTGTGAGAGGATTCTTTCAAAGGCTGGAGAAATTATCTTTAAAAAAAGAAGTAGGCTAAGTCCTTCCACAGCAGAGTCATTTATATTTTTGAATAAAAATCTATAAGAAAGTGAGACATTGTGGCTTGATTTATTTTATTAATATTCATTTTTCATGACCAAAATAACATTATGCACTGTGAAGAGCCTACAGGTTACAAGCTTCACATATTAGAAAAATACAATAATAAAAAAAAAAACATTTTTCTAATGGTTCATTGTCAAGGTTGTTTCAGATCAACACCTGCAAGTGACCACTAGGTGTCGCCGTGGAGACGGGTGTCGGATTGATTCGAAGCCTCGAAACGATATGGCACATATGCTTCAACTGTTTCATTGCTTCATGAAGCCTCGATCTGCCCACCACTACAGTAAGATATGATTATTATACTCAGCCGACATCGATGTGTAGACGCGCTAGAGTATAAATATTATACGTAGTTAGATTTACGGAAACATCTACCACAGCTTTCAGAAGTAAAACCCTTGTAGAGCAGATTTTTTTTCCATATGCTTCAGATGTTGTGCTTCAACAGCATATTACACTGATGATTGTAGAGCTGTAGTGCATTGTGAGGAATGTAATAGTGATCGACACATCTCAGCTCTTCATGCAGGACCTTGGATTATAGCAGATTCTTCTACACTGGATCATTTGCATCAGCTGCAACTATACCTCCATGTGCACTGAAGTGTGTGGAGGAGGACTCAGTGGTAAATCCTACTCTAGAGTCCAAAGGGACATCCCGAAAGAAAGTGAGAATATATGTGCTATTGGATGACCAGAGTTATGTGTCATTAGCCAGATCAACCGTCTTTGATATTTTCAAACCCAAGGTGATGCTTGTCCATATACACGTAAGACATGCTCTGGAACGACAGATGCTGCAGGAAGGAGAGCAAGTGGTTTCATTGTAGAATCGACAGATGGAGAAGTTCACTTATCACTACCAACTCTCACTGAATGTGACTTAATTCCGATAACAGGGATGAAATCCCGACTCCAGAAGTGCATACCATCTTAATTGGGGATATTCAAATTAATTAACCAATCATACAGGTCTACTATCAGATCAGCTCTACCAAACTTGGATGTCTTTTTTTTTTTTTTTTCAGTAATAAATAAACATTGTTAAGTTGTTTTGATTGATACTGTGAAGCAGCTTTGATACAATCTGTATTGTGAAAAGCGCTATATAAATATATTTGACTTGACTTGACTTGACTTAAAGCTGTAGATAACCAGATTCCATCGCTTCAACATCATTCGTGTGCATAAGGTACGAGGTCAGTGTAATGGTCATCAAAATGAACCCTTCGCTCGACGTTTGGACTTAGTTGGAAACGTCTGACTAGTAAATTTCAGCTTTAAAACACGTATAATCGTTGAAAAGCTTTAAAACCATGTATTTCCTATGGTAAAATGCTTGTATTGGCTGTAAATGGTGTTTTCCATCTATGATCGTATAATTTTCATATCATAATGTTCAAAACCAGTGCAGTACAATACTCTGGACTCTCTAGATCAATAATTATCAGAAAAAGTTGAACTTCTGCATTTGGATGACTTTAATAGGGTCACTTCAAAATGTGGCCTTGACCAAGTGTCCGTGAAAGCCTATATATCTTCAATGAATGCTCAGATCTCCTTAAAAACAAGTCAACATGTGAGTCTAAATAAGCATGACAATTTTCAGACAGGTTGGACCAAATATGCCTCTATAACAGTTAAAAAGGTGAAAATGATTTGAACACAATGGCAAATTAAGCCAATAAGTGGTATTCTACTGCCCCCTGCTGTTTAAAATAGTCATTTTGGCATGCTACTAACTCATATAATTCTATAATTCTTATTTAGACTTTATAAAATCACTAATTTAACATTTACACTCACATTTAGTCACATTTCATCTATTGAAGTATTGCTACTGACTATTGTAGCACTTTGAGAAATGTGAATCCTCAAGGACAATTGCAGTAAACATTTTTTTCCACCACACAGTTCAAATGTCTGTATCTACAACAGAATGTGTGTGTGTAGTCCTATATTTCTGAATAAATGCTGAATAATCGGATTAATAGATTACAAAGACATTATGTGAAATGCTTATAGACCATTAAAGTATATTTTCATAATGACACATCCCAATAGCATTGAAAAAAAACAACAACAACATTTGTCTTTGTGTGTGTGTGTGTGTGTAAGCAAATGTCTAAATAAGAGACCTGTGAAAACACTTTATTAATAAGTATAATGACCAGCAGAGGGCAGTAGAAGACCACTTATTGGCTCAGTTTCATTTTGACAGACTTGATTTTTTCACCACTATTCTGCACTAAAGCAAACCTGTTTTCCATGTTAACTATTATAAGACAATCATTTTTTTGTCAGTTTATCACTTCATTGCTATTGACACTTCACATCAATGCTAGCAATGTGGTAAATCATGGTAAATCACGATACAAACATGGTAAATCATAGTAAATAATACTATTACATGGTGTATCATGGCAAATCATGCTAGCAATGTGATGAATCATGGTTAATCATGCTACAATCCTGGTAAATCATTCTAGAATGTGGTATATCATGGTAAATCAACATGGTGAATCATTCTATAACATGGTAAATCATGGTAAACTATGATAAATCATGCTAGAATCATATTAAATCATACTAGAATGTGTTCAATTGTGGTAAAACACGCTGAAACGGTAAATCATGGGGAATCATACTAGAACTTGGTATATCATGGTAAACTATGGTAAATCATGCTGGATTCATGGTAAATCATACTGGAACATGGTAAATCATGAAAAATCACACTAAAATTTGGTATATCATGGTAAATCATGCTAAAACAAGGTCTATTCCATCTATGATGTCAGTTGGTAAATGATTGCTACATAAAACTTAATGTCTTTTGATGCTTTTGAGCTTAACTGCCTTAACTGCTTGAACACCGATAAATGCTGCAGCTTTAATTCTTACTGTTTTTATGTTTTATTTTATGTTTGGCTGCAGAGATACACGTGACCTGCTGTGAGAAAGGCTGAAAGTTTTTTTCTTTTTTCTCTCCCCGCTGGACCCGTGTGGAGCACGAGACGCAGGCCCGTGGAGAAGAAGAAAATAAGACGCGAGAAAGTGCTGGTAACTCCTATGAGCGGGAGGCTCAGAGAAGATTCCCGCGGACTCGGGATGTTTGTGAGCCGAGAGACTGAGAGAGAAATGAAGCCGGAGACCCGTCTTATGGGAGATAGGTCTAACTGCAGAACCTTACGTCATAGTGGTGTGAGGACGACAGCGCCAGCCAAACCGTCTGATGCCGGAAGTGGGCACGGCAAGGCATTGCGCTACTTCCGTGTTTTGGAATGTTTTAAAGTTTAAAACAACGTTATTATATATACAATGTTTTGCAAGACCGAAACAGGCCTGCAACATATTTTTCTTCTTCATTCAAAACGTTACTGTGAGTAAACTGGAACGTGTGTGCATGTGTGTGTGAGTGGGCCCACCACTGCATTTGTTAAGACTTTTTTCAGGACACTTGGGTGTGTTTTTTTTTTTGTTTTGTTTATTGTAAAGTTCTCCGTGTATTCTCGATTGCTAGGAAAGAGATAAAGGAGGGGGACTTTTAGACCACTTATTTTGGTGTAACAAGTGAAATTGAAACTATTGAGGTATCTAGCTAATTTTAAAGGGGCTATTATTTAAGTGTTTGGGGAATCTTTTGGTTATTTATTTTGTATATTCGTTAATATTGAGTTTTGGGGAAAAGCTTTTATATTCTATTTGCCCAGTTCTTTTATCCAATTAAACAAGGGCGTTAGCCTATTTTTTTTGCTAAAATAAACAATATTGTAAATTTATTGTTAAAAGTTTTACAAGTCATTGGACACTTATTAGGTGCACCGTCATGGTATCCACCCGGGGCCGTATTCACAATGAATGTTAAGGCTAAAAGTAGCTCCAAACTGGCGAATTTAGCAGCAACTCCTAAAAATAATGGGCGTGTCACTCCTAACTTTAGGACTCCTAATTTATTTCACTAAGAGTAATTCACGAAGCATTTTAGCCCTAAAAGTAGCAGCTAAGTCTGGGACAGCTTAAAAGAAGTCGAGAGGACTCATAATCTAACAGGTACATAACGTGTACTGTTGAATGTATGTATAGTTTATTAGAATTCTCACAAAATTGTTCGTTTACGTACCTGATATGACTGCCTAAGTGAAGTGAGTACCTTTCCCTTTAATTGATGTGATGTCATGAGTCAATATAATTTCCTGTTCTGTCCCCTCCTCTTCCTCTTTGGTTTGGTGATGCAGTGAGGGGTGAGGTTATTTTGGGCTACTGATAATCTTATTTAATCTTAATTTGAATTGCTGTATTATGTCTATATTTTCACTCTAATCTATGTGTATAACATTATTTTACCTATCTGTGTGGTTATTTTTGTAATTTCATCCCGATTAAGTGGTTGTTTTGCATCTGGGCCTAAATGTGAAATGAGAGCACACGTGATAAGTGTACATCACATTTGTTTTATAGAGTAAACGAGGGTGACTCTCACACTAAGAGGCTGGTTACAGTTGTTTGTATATCAGGGGCCGTATTCACAAAGAATTTTAAGGCTAAGAGTAGCTCCTAACTGGCGAATTTAGGAGCAACTCCTAAAAATAATGGGCGTGTCACTCCTAACTTTAGGACTCCTAATTTTTTTGACTAAGAGTAATTCACGAAGCATTTTAGCCCTAAAAGTAGCACCTAAGCCTGGGAGAGCTTAAAAGAAGTCGATAGGACTCTTAACTCCCCAGCCAGCACAGTCATGTGGGGCCCACATGGGTTTGACGTGGGCTATCTAACTGGGACCCAGCCAGTTTTGCTCCCGGTTTCCATGTAGGCCCCACATGGGTTTGCCCAGATGAACTGAACACTGCTCAGTGTGCACACTACAGGCTGTTAAATGTAACACATATCAGTGTTGGAGTTAATGAGATAATTAAGTGAATAATGATTGAGCATTATTGATGAACACCTGATGTTAACAAGCAGAATCACTGAAGGAGAAAATCATAAATTGTAAGCCACCGTTATGTCGATCAGTGTTTGCTTTAGTTGGGCTCTTGACCCTTAGACTACCACTTTTAATTTTGTTTGTCTGCTGTTATTGATTTATAACAGTCAAATGAACAAAGAAAACTGTGATCTGATAGTGTTGGTTATGTTTTGGCATAATCATGCTGTGATCGGATAAATGAAACTTCTTGAGATTATCTAGTTCAACTTGTTACCAACAGCTTTGTGATTCCACAGTATATGACTATCAGTATTATTTTTAATCCAAAATATTTCATAAACATTATTCTGATCAAAACACTTTCAAATGAATTTATTTAGAAACACAGACATCAATAATCAGCCTGTGAATCTCAACAATGGTGACAATAATGATGCATGTTGTAGTGGCTGCCACCAATCACAACTCATTAATGGCTCCCATCATGCATTGCGGTATGAATAAATTATGATCTGAATTGTCTATGTAATTTACTTTTCCTAATTGAATATTCTGCTCGTCACCATTGTTGAGATGCATTGACTGAATCTTGAGGTCTGGGTGTGCCTAAAATCAAGTTTCTTTTTATTGTTTTTTTTGTAAAACAACTTTTAAAAGAATTCCTTTACATTATAACTAAAACTCTGCATATTTATGCAGAATCACAGTTATGCTGTAACCAACAACATAAATCACTAAACATAAAGTATAAATGATGACTGTCATAATATAACCAACACCATTACATCACTTTTTTTTTCCTTTTTTTTTTTTTCTGTTCATCTGCCAGTTATAAGTCAGAAACAACAGCCAAACAAAATCTAAAGTTAACAATATAAGGGTCAAGAGCCCAACTAAAGCAAACAATGATCACCATAACGGTGGCTTACAATTTTCTCCTTCAGTGATTCTGCTTTAGGTGTTCTTCAATAATGCTCAATCATCACTCAATCACTTAATTATCTCATTAACTCCAACACTGATATGTGTTACATTTAACAGCCTATAGTGTGCACACTGAGCAGTGTTCAGTTCATCTGGGCAAACCCATGTGGGGCCTACATGGAAACCGGGAGCAAAACTGGCTGGGTCCCAGTTAGATAGCCCACGTCAAACCCATGTGGGCCCCACATGACTGTGCTGGCTGGGTCACTAAGACCTATTCACAAACCGCTTTTTGTGGCATTTCACGTTGCGATGTTTTGAAATGCGTATGCGGCAGCTACAGAAGCTTCCAATCGCGAGGGAACAATTTTGCATTGTAGGCATAACTAGGGATGCAATAACGCCACCAACAACAACCAAAACTAGGCTACTCTCTGCATGTAAACTAATTGTAACGTTTCATTGTGAATCAAATGAAAATGTTCTTCTCTTTGCAAACGTAGGCAGAGGAATATAGTGACAGATTAATTCAATAATGTTGCAAAGATATTGCAAAATTGTTTCAATAGGCTACTAGGCTATTTGTTTTTCCTTACTCTTATTCATTTTGGCTATTTATTCAGTTATTCATCATCTTCCGTCCTTCGCACTACTTGTGTAGCGCACGCATTCTCAGACCTGTCACTCATCATCGTAGGGGAGGTGTTTGGAATCATTCCCGCGTTACAATCATCAGCCAATCAAGGTGGTCACTTCAGTCAAGCTCGTGCATGAGTAATGACGTCATCCATAGCAACAAAGACTCACTCTTAGTTTAGGAGTTGTCATTTTTCTTTGCTAAGAGTAGGTCTGAAAGACATTGTGAATAACTTTTAAGAGAAAACTCCTAGCTAAAATCTTTTAGTGCGATTTAGGAGCACTCCTAGTGGTAAGATAAAATGCTTTGTGAATACGGCCCCAGGTATGTTTTCTGTTATATGGATTTTATTGTGATTTATCCTCTTTGCATTGGTGATGCAGTGAGAGAGTAAACGAGGGCGACTCTCACACTAAGAGGCTGGTTACATTTGTTTGTATATCAGACAGGAATAAAAGATCAGTGAAACTGTCGAATGCTGTCCTGTTCTTCTCATACCAACCAAAAACACAACGCAGAAAAGAGACCAGTTACATTAAGACCTCTTCACAAAGGATTGTAGCGCATCCCACCGTCTCTCGCAGTCGTCCGGGGTCCGCAACACAAGCGGGAATGCTGCATCGATCTGCAAACAAATCCTCTCCCATCTCACGCTTAGTTTTGCTTCATATCCCAGTGCCGAATTTCCCTTTTATTATGTTTCTTTTTTTTAGGCTTGCATTAGGTGTTAATGCAAGTGTCGTTTTTTATTATTAGGCAAGTGGCGGTTTCATTGGGGTATTAGGCTACCTTGATTTATTTCTCTCTCTCTCTCTGCCTTTTTAGAATTACACTTCGCTGGGGCCTGCACAAACGTGTCATTATATATGCATTTCGATGACATTACTATTATTATTTAGTGTAGGACACTATATTTAGGAATAACCACATATTTAGATGTGGTTATTCCATGATTTGTTGCGTCTGTGTTATGTTCCGCATGATGGCCCTGTCATCTAACAACCAATCATGTGAGCATTGCGAGGAAGCTCGTGCATGAGAACTGACGTCATCCATAGCAACGAAGACTCACTCTTAGTTTAGGAGTTGTCATTTTTCCTTACTAAGAGTAGGTCTGAAAGGCGTTGTGAATAACTTTTAAGAGAAAACTCCTAGCTAAAATATTTTAGTGCAATTTAGGAGTACTCCTAGTGGTAAGATAAAATTATTTGTGAATACGGCCCCTAAACATGAATTCTAACTTTTAAACTTTCCAGCTAACTAGAGCAAGTTTAGTTATGTCTGATTTTAGGAATGTAAGAGACAAAAACTTTTCTTTTAACCCATGATTTTTCATGCTCTTTATTGTCACATGTGAAAAAACATACACTGCGTAACATACACTGCAAAGTCAAAAAATTTTATATTGCATGACAATATAATGTGAGCAGACACTGATGTAATTCTGGACGTCTCTCTGTAGAAGAAACAGCTGATAGACAAGCTGAAGCAAGAGGATCATTTCAACATAAGCTTCTGCATGAAGGTTTTCAGACAGGAATCCAGTGGATTATCTCTATCTTTACTGTAGCTGTGATCATATAGATGAGATTCTGTGCTCAGACCAGATGATGATTCACAATAAATCTCATATTCACAGTACATTCAACAAATATCTGCTCGTTCACACACAAGTATACATTTACTCCAAACACCAGAGAGATGAAATCTTCCCGTCTGCTCCTGATCCCAGCTAACAGAATTTTGTTATAAGAACGTTCTCCAAATATTCAGTGTTGGTTCTGGGAACGTGAAAAATGTCCAGTTTTCTTGACGTTAGAGGAACGTGTTTTAAAAGGTATAATGTTCCTCAAACATTCTTTAAACGTAATTTTCGATTAAAAATTCAACATGATAGTTATGTTCATTTCTAACATTCCAAGAACATAAAAATGTCCAGTTTCCTGAATGTTACTACACAGCAAAAACTCAAGAGTGTTAAAGTGTAAAAATTTGAGTGTTAAATTAACACTGAAGAGTGTTAAAGTTAATGTGCTATTTAAGTTATTGATTGAGTGATGATTGAGCATTATTGAAGACACATGATGATAACAAGCAGAATCACTGAAGAAGAAAACTCAAATTTTAGTCACCATTATGGGGATGAGTGTTTGGCTTAGTTGGGCAGTTGACCTTTACATGTTTAGCTTTAAATTTTGTTTGGCTGCTGTACATGGGTTATGTCAGCCAGATGAACAAAGAGAAAAGGTGATCTGATGGTGTTGGTTATGTTATTACATAATCATTATTTCACAATCATATGACCTGAATCACTGACCTCAAGTAGTCCTAATCTCTGATTAGAATGTATATTGGTCATTATAGATTCAAAGTGATTCAACTGTATACATTCCAGGTTGTTCAATATAATATATAATAATCTATAATCTGATTTCTTAAAAGTTGTTCTGATAAAAAAAAAAACTCTCTTTCAGGCACACACAGACATAAATTCAGTGTATGAATCTCAACAATGGTGACACAAAGAATATTCCTAAGACAATCCAGATCATAATTTATTCATACCGCAATGTATGATGGGAGCTATGAATGAGTTTTGATTGGTAGCACCCAGAATGCACTGCAACATGCTTTGTTATTGTCACCATTGTTGAGAATCACACGCTGATTATTGATGTCTGTGTGTCCAAACAAAATTCCATTTTTAACGACTTCTGATCAGAACAACTTTAAAAAAAATCTTTTGGATTATTTAAAAAAATCTGTATTTTATGCTGTTAAATCACTTTGACACGATAATGACCAATATACATGTATGTCAGAGATTAGGACTAAATGAGCTCAGTGATTCAGGTCATATGATTGTGAAATTATGATTATGTTAAAACATAGCCAACACCATCAGATCACATTGTCTCTTTGTTCATCTGGCTGTCATAACTCATGTACAGCAGCCAAACAAAATCTAAAGTTAAACATGTAAAGGTCAACTGCCCAACTAAACCAAACACTGATCTCCATAATGGTAACTACATTTGATTTTTCTTCTTCAGTGATTCTACTTGTTATCATCAGGTGTCTTCAATAATGCTCAATCATCACTCAAATCAATAACTTAAATAGCACATTAACTTTAACACTCTTCACTGTTAATTTAACACTCAAATTTTAACACTTTAACACTCTTGAGTCTTTAACACTCTTGAGTTTTTGCTGTGTAGTAACATTCAGGAAACTGGACATTTTTATGTTCTTGGAATGTTAGAAATCAACATTACTATCATGTTGAATTTTTAATTGAAAATTACGTTTAAAGAACGTTTGAGGAACATTAAACCTTTTAAAACACGTTCCTCTAACGTCAAGAAAACTGGACATTTTTCACGTTCCCAGAACCAACACTGAATATTTGGAGAACGTTCTTATAACAAAGTTCTGTTAGCTGGGATATGAGCTCATGATCTGTATCATTAATGTGTATTTGTGAAGGTCTTGTTCTTGTTCACAGAGGCGTAAAGTTCATCCTGCGGTTGATCTTCTCTTCCTCTGATGGAAGTCACTGTATCATTATGATCCTGAAAGAGCAGCACAGATTCTGTCCATCAATGTTTGAACCAAAGCGATTATTATTATTATTAGAGCATGAGCTTCATTTATCTGAGAGTCAAACTCTTGTGCTGGTATCTGGGTGATTCTATAATTGGAGATACATTTTGCATTTCAATAAAAAAAAAAAAAAAGGTTGTCATACAGAACCATTGTTTAAGAATTACCTTGAAAACACTTTAAAGTTGATATATTCAGTGCTATACAAATACAGATAGTTTATTATTTTCTCTATTTTATAAAAATATCACCTGTTCATAGTTGTTCTCGTCAATTCTGTTACGGACGTACAACCAAATATATAGAAGTAACAGTACATCAAAAAATGATAAATCTTTTTAGTTTCATTTGTCATGTAGTCCTTTTTTTCAGGCCTTTAAAACAGATATTAAATGTTATATTTATACAACTTCAAAATTAGATTCACCCCCAGGCAATAGTGGATTATCCAAAGGGTGCTCTTGTTTTTTTTATCAAATTACTTGAACATTACAGGGTAGAGATAAAACGTCTCGGTTACGTATGGTAACCCTCGTTCCCTGAGTAGGGAACGGAGACGTCTCGTCGGAGGAGTTTCCAACGAATTGGGATCACGCTAGGGAGACCAATTGCCTTCGAGTGAATTAAAACGAGCCAATGAATATTGGCATGCAGGACTTGCATTCCGTGCCCCGCCTGTCAGTGCGGGTATAAAGGGGAAGCGAGCGCATACACATTTGCTTTACGCTGAGGAGCCGAACGGAGCCCAGTCCTCCGCGAGGGTACAGCAAGCATGGCGACGGGACGAGACGTCTCCGTTCCCTACTCAGGGAACGAGGGTTACCATACATAACCGAGACGTTCCCTTTCGTTAGGGAACTCCTACGTCTCGTCGGAGGAGTTTCCAACGAATTGGGATCCCTAATAAAACCCCATGGTACTGGCCCCTTCCAGCGCCCAGCCTAGCTACCCGCCTAAGCAGTTTCTTAGTTTCTTTACGGCGGGAGCTAGCTAGGAAGAGTCACACTGCTGTTCCGCAAGACCCGCTCACTGGACTTTGGATAACACTGGGGAAGCGTGCCCCGTAGGAGGGGACGCTGCGGAGCCCCTGCCCGCCCGAAGGGAGGCACTGGAATACACGTATGTACTAGCCCGTAGGGTAGTGAAACATACGGCAGTCCTTGAGGTAGTCCCAGCCCGAGGGGTGGGAGCGTACTCAGCAAGGACGACAGAACGGGTCTGTCGAGGGGAAGACACGGAGCTAACCCGGAGGGTAGCTGGAACGTGGAAAAAATGGGTCACCGAAGGGACCACTGTAAAGGCCACCCAGTCTAATAACAACTCACACGAGAGGTAGTAGACCTGGTGCCGGGCGATCCGCCTCGCCTGGCGCCGGAGGGGTGATGGAGGAACTCACGAGGTTAACCGTTTGTTGGGGAACCAACGGAGCGAAAAAGACGCACGTATCCGGCCCCCTGGAGCGGGAATGGCGTAGCAAGCCGACATACCTAATTCCTCGCGCTACTGGTCGTAGCGAGTACACGGGAGGAAACCAGTACAACACGGAGGCTATAAAATCTAGCGAACGTGTTAGGTGTCGCCCAGCCCGCAGCTCTACAGATGTCTGTCAGCGAGGCGCCTCGAGCCAAAGCCCAGGAAGCGGCAACACCTCTAGTAGAGTGAGCGCGCAACCTGGGAGGACAAGGCTCACCTAGAGACTCATACGCTCTGGTGATAGCATCCACTAGCCAATGGGCTAACCTCTGCTTGGAGACTGCCTTCCCCTTCTGCTGGCCTCCGTAACAGACAAAGAGCTGATCTGAGGTTCTGAAGCTTTGCATTCTGTCGATATAAACCCGCAGAGCGCGGACGGGACAGAGAAAAGCTAGGGCTGGGTCTGCCTCCTCCAGGGGCAGCGCTTGCAGGTTCCCTACCTGGTCCGCGAAGGGAGTGGTAGGAACCTTGGGCACATATCCAAGCCGGGGTCTCAATACTACGTGAGAAAAAGCCGGCCCGAACTCCAGGCACGATTCGTCAACCGAAAAAGCTTGCAGATCCCCGACCCTCTTGAAAGAAGCCAATGCTAACAGGAGCGCTGTCTTAATGGACAGGATATTCAGCTCTACTGTCGACAGGGGCTCAAAGGGAGGACTCTGAAGAGCTCTAAGTACCAGAGCTAGGTCCCAAGAGGGTGCAAAACACGAGGTGGATTCAACCTCCTAGCACCCTTAAGGAATCTGATGATCAGGTCGTGCCTTCCCAAAGACTTACCTTCTACTGCATCGTGATGTGCGGCAACTGCGGCGACATACACTTTGAGGGTGGAGGGAGACAGCCTTCGCTCCAACCCATCTTGCAGGAAGGAAAGCACAACTCTGACCGAACAAGTTCGGGGGTCCTCCTGACGGGAGGAGCACCATTCGACGAACAGGTTCCACTTCAACGCATAGAGGCGCCTCGTAGAGGGGGCTCTAGCGGAAGTGATGGTGTCTACCACTGCCTGTGGTAGCCCACCTAGAACCTCCGCGTCCCGTCCAGGGACCAGACATGGAGTCTCCAGAGGTCTGGACGGCGGTGCCATAGAGTGCCCCGTCTCTGAGAAAGCAGGTCCTTCCTTAGAGGAATGGGCCAAGGAGGTGCTGTCGCGAGGAGCATAAGTTCTGGGAACCAGGTCCGGTTGGGCCAATACGGCGCAACTAGCAAGACCTGCTCTTCGTCCTCCCTGACTTTGCACAGTGTCTGTGCGAGAAGGCTCACTGGGGGAAACACATATTTACGAAAGGCCCCGGGGCCAGCTGAGCGCCAGTGCATCTGTACCGAGAGACCCTTTGGTCAGAGAATAAAACCACTGGCAATGGGTCGTGTCCGGAGAGGCAAACAGATCTATCTGAGCGGCTCCGAAGGTTCCCCAAATCAGCTGGACCGCCTGGGGATGGAGTCGCCATTCTCCCGGAAGAGGCGGCTGCCGTGAGAGCTCGTCGGCTGCACGGTTGAGCACACCCGGGATGTGAATAGCCCGAAGCGACCTCAGATGCTTCTGACTCCATAGGAGGAGATGGCGGGCGAGTCGTGACATACGACGGGAGCGTAGACCACCTTGATGGTTGATGTACGCAACGGTCGCAGTGCTGTCCGTACGGACCAGTACATGCTTGTGCAGAAGGAGCCCCTTGAGGCGGCACAAGGCCAAGCGTACTGCTTGCAACTCTAGGCAGTTGATATGCCAATGCAGTTGAGGCCCCGTTCACAGACCTGAAACTGCATGCCCATTGTACGTGGCCACCCATCCATTGGCAGAGGCATCTGTGAAAACCACAGCGTGCCTGGACACCTGGACTAAGGGCACTCCGGCCCGTAGAAACGCAGGGTCCGACCAAGGACCGATGGTTTGGCGACAGTGCGGGGTAATGTTGACCCGGAACGTGCCGCTCTGCCACGCCCATCTCGGGACTCGATCGTGAAGCCAGCGCTGAAGCGGTCTCATATGCAGCAGACCGAGCGGCGTTACCGTGGCTGCGGTTGCCATATGCCCCAGGGGCCTCTGAAATTGTTTCAGTGGAACCGCTGTCCTGCCTCGAAAAGACCTGAGGCAGGTGAGCACTGACTGGACGCGCTCCTCCGTGAGGCGCGCAGTCTGGCCGACCGAGTCCAACTCCATGCCGAGATAAGAGATCCTCTGCATGGGACAGAGTTTGCTCTTGTCCCAGTTGACCTGAAGCCCCAACCGGCTGAGGTGCTGGAGCACCATGTCCCTGTGATCGCACAACACATCTCGCGAGTGAGCCAGAATGAGCCAGTCGTCGAGATAGTTGAGAATGCGAACGCCTTGTTCTCTCATGGGAACAATGGCCGCCTCCGCGACTTTCGTGAAGACGCGAGGCAACAGGGCCAGCCCGAAGGGTAGGACTTTGTACTGATACGCTCGACCCTCGAAAGCAAACCGTAGAAATGGTCTGTGTCGAGGAAGAATCGAGACGTGAAAGTACCCGTCCTTCAGGTCGATCGCTGCAAACCAATCCTGGGGACGGATGCATTTGAAAATGCGCTTCTGCGTGAGCATTTTGAACGGGAGTTTGTGCAGGGCCCGATTCAAAACTCGCAGATCCAGGATTGGTCGTAACCCACCGCCTTTCTTGGGTACAATGAAGTAGGGGCTGTAAAACCCGGACCTCATCTCAGCAGGAGGGACCGGCTCGATCGCGTCCTTCGCCAGCAGGACATCGATCTCTTTCCGCAGGACAGGGGCATCCACTGACCGCACACCGGTGAAGTGGATGCCCCTGAACCTGGGAGGCCGGCGTGCAAACTGAATTGCATAGCCGAACCGAATGGTGCGGATGAGCCATCGAGACGGACCCGGAAGCGCTAGCCAGGGGGAGAGACGATGAACGAGGCCCTGACTCCTCGTGTCCTGGTCTCTGCGCCTTCGGGCCCAGCTGCAGACCGGAGCGACGCAGCCGAGGCTGCGTCACTGCTATCTGCAAGCTGGGGAGAGGGGAACGGGAGTGGTGCAGCTCGGGGGCGGCACGCACTGCCATTCTGACCCTCTCGGACGGAGGAAACTGGTCTTATTATACTGCCAGTCTCGACCGTGAGGGGAAACGAGGAACGAGGCCCGGGGGCATCGAGTCCTGGTTTCCCCTCACCCAGCGAGAGACGGGAGTGACAAGGCCGCAGCCCTCACTGCCATCTCAGCGCTGGGGCCCGTGAACGACTCAGAGGAAGTGGACTGCTCAAACTTTGGGTACCGCTAATTACAGGATAACCAGCGGCGGAACAGAAACGAAATTCTCCACCCGGCCCTCCCCCGGGGGAAGGAGTGGTGATGACACGCACTCCCAAGAGCAGAACGTCACATACTCTGGGTCGCTCCTCTCAGGGTTGTTTCCCTTCCCTTTGCAGGGGGAAAACAACTCCGAGCGGGCTGGTTTTGAGGTGCCTCTGGACCACCAGTGTGGACATCGTCTAACCGAGGGCCAGCGCTGTGACTAATCACGGTCAGTCACTAAGCACAGCTCAACCCCGAGTTAGAACTACACGTGCAGTGGTAGTGAGAGAGGAAAAACTTCTGCAGATTTAGGCATGTTTGGCTTGCCATATTGGCACCAAAATGCTTCCATACTGCCAAAATTCTTCACACACATCCAGGCACTTTAGAACAGCCCAGGAAAGTGTGGCTGTTAAGTCTGAATCTTCAGCATGAGCACACCCCATTATAGTAGGAACTTAGCATCATTCTCAGAGTATAACAGCCCTCTCTCCGATGTAGCGATCGACATCTGTCCTCCCTGGGGCCCCGAATGAAATGCCTGGTCCCTCATGAGAAGGACCAGAAACCCATCCGAAAGCCTCGACGGCACACGGCACGCTGAACGGCTCCAGCCTCTACGAAAAAGAGGAGACGAACAACGTGCCGACGTGGTCATGCACTCCCGAGAGAACATGAACCACCCACGAACGCAGTCTCAACACACTGATTAGGCATGTGAAACCGTGATCGTGGCCGTCAACCAGGCATGCAAGATAGTGAACGTGGCCATCGCTTCGATGACACACGTCACGCTGGGCGCACAAGCCTTCAGGCAGGCGAACAACGTGCCGACGTGGTCATGCTCTCATAAGAAAGCATAAACCACCCACGAACACAGTCTCAGCATGTTTGCGATGTACTAGAGGAGTGAGTGGTTCGTGCTCACTGAAACCCTCAGATCACCAATGTTATTCGCCAAAGCAGCCCTCTTCTGGTGCACCAGAAGAGAAACTAGATCGGGAAATAAGCAAAGGGACTCACCTCATAGAGGCACGCGAGTCTTGATCTTGACCACGCATCTTGAGCGCCGAATGATGCGCGCTGGGTTGCCGTGACAACCCGCGCTGTCAGCCGGCGCTCGACGGCACACGGCACGCTGAGCGGCTCAAGCCTTTACGAGAAAGGGGAGACGGACAACGTGCCGACGTGGTCATGCACTCCTGAGAGAACATGAACCACCCACGAACGTAGTCCCACACACTGATTAGACATGTGAAACAATGAACGTGGCCGTCAAATAAGGACAGGAAACGATCGCATCCAGAAACACACAAGTGAAACATCATCCTGAAAAGGACGCGATCTTCACTCGTGTTGCTCTTTCAGGAAGAAAGTACTCTCTCTATCGTGCTGAAGCACACAGGGACCCAACGCGGCAACACAGCGGGGAAACTGCAAGCCCGCTGTGCGCACTCAACCGAATATCAGCTGTGACAACAGCTCTTTGAAAAAAGGCAGATCGCTTGAAGCAGCAGCTGGCACCCGGGAGATCGCGAAGATCGCTGAAGCGCCGTCACACCAACACAGAGAGGTCTTCAGAGAAACAGCAGACTCGTTGAGCGTGAAGACAAACACAATCTTGAAGCTCATCACTCAGAGGACACTACCGGTCGGCTCCGAAGGTAAAAGCAAATGTGTATGCGCTCGCTTCCGCTTTATACCCGCACTGACAGGCGGGGCGCGGAATGCAAGTCCTGCATGCCAATATTTATTGGCTCGTTTTAATTCACTCGAAGGCAATTGGTCTCCCTAGCGTGATCCCAATTCGTTGGAAACTCCTCCGACGAGACGTAGGAGTTCCCTAACGAAAGGGAACTATAACACATATCTTACTCTTGCACAATATAAAAATAACAATATTAAGTAGTTTGATATTTCAATCTATTATCTCATTAATATTCAAGATGAAAGACTAAAAACAGAATTGACACATCTGGCAACAGAATTGACGGGGGTAACAGAATTGACCCAAACCAACCAGAACATGCCTATAACAAGAAAATAACTGCTGAGTTCTTGAGAAATACTCCACCAGATATCCCTCTGGATCTCTACATACCGTGTCGCAACCTTGGTCGGGGGTGGAATTAATCTGAGGATGTCCTCATGTGGGTACCAATGAACATCTTCACGCCCAGGCCAAAATAATCTATTTTTTCCTATTTGGTGCATGCACTTGACCCTCACATGAGTCTCATTGACCTCCAGGATGGTACCAGGGTAGATATCATGGTCATATGTGAGGACACACCATTGTCCAACCACATCCTGGCTCTCCCAGTGTATGTCTGTCTGTTGGTCTTCATCTCTCTCTCCAACGGCTCTCTCTTCTCCAACGGCTCTCTCTTCTCCAACGGCTCTCTCTTCTCCAACGTCTCTCTCTTCTCCAACAGCTCTCTCTTCTCCAACGGCTCTCTCTTCTCCAACGGCTCTCTCTTGTCCAACGGCTCTCTCTTGTCCAACGGCTCTCTCTTCTCCAACGGCTCTCTCTTAACGGCTCTCTCTTCTCCAACGGCTCTCTCTTCTCCAACGGCTCTCTCTTCTCCAACGGCTCTATCTTCTCCAACGGCTCTCTCTTGTCCAACGGCTCTCTCTTCTCCAACGGCTCTCTCTTAACGGCTCTCTCTTGTCCAACGGCTCTCTCTTCTCCAACGGCTCTCTCTTGTCCAACGGCTCTCTCTTAACGGCTCTCTCTTCTCCAACGGCTCTCTCTTCTCCAACGGTTCTCTCTTCTCCAACGGCTCTCTCTTCTCCAACGGCTCTATCTTCTCCAATGGCTCTCTCTTGTCCAACGGCTCTCTCTTCTCCAACGGCTCTCTCTTGTCCAATGGCTCTCTCTTCTCCAACGGCTCTCTCTTCTCCAACGGCTCTCTCTTGTCCAACGGCTCCAACGGCTCTCTCTTCTCCAACGGCTCTCTCTTCTCCAACGGCTCTCTCTTGTCCAACGGCTCTCTCTTGTCCAACGGCTCTCTCTTCTCCAATGGCTCTCTCTTCTCCAACGGCTCTCTCTTCTCCAACTCTCTGCTTTCCATTTAATGTGAGAGGATCAGCAGGGAACTTGAATATCTTTGTTTGGTGGCACTGGCAAACCAACTTTTGCTGAGTGGAACAGGAGCAACTCACATCCCGGTAAATTAGCTGATATGGGAAGACCGTGACCACTTGGAGGATTTTAATGGTGAAGGGTACGACAGGAAGTGACTTTGGCATCACCTCCATTGCGATGTTAATGGCATGTTCTTCAATGTAGAACATCTTCACTGATGATGGTGCATCCACCAATGCTTGAAAAAGTTTTTGTGCATTTGGCACATCTTTCCCACTGTTAGCTAATGCGTCCGCTCTGCGTTTCAGTGATCCTCCAACTCCATCTGGTGCCCCCTTGCCATGACTGGCCTCAAAAAACTCCATGTTCCAGCTATGAAACCAAGTTGGTAAATTTTTTAGCTCAAAAGAAAGAAATTACTCTTTTGGCGGTACTGGGTGCAAGGCCCATCACTGAAAAAATGGAGCACCGACACTGGTGTTGCTTCAGGTGATCTAAGATGGGAGAGAGGTGGGCCCATATAGCAGCGGGACCCTTCTCCTTTGAGGGTGAAATGGTGCAGAAGCATATATGGTCTTAAACCCCTCCAAAGTAAAGCACTCCCGTGTGGAGTGTTGCCTGCACCTGGGAGGAAGCAAAATGCAATGATTGGATCTCAGTTGCATATTTGCAGGCGTAATTCTCGGAGAAATCTACATGAATTAGGCACTCGTGTGACTTCATCCCTTGCCTTAGCTCATTATAGTGCCGGGACTGGCTCCTCATTGTAAAAAGGTGTTTTTTAAAGAATGTGAGCTGGTTAGCAAACAAGTCAAGCAACCTTTCCAATGCAGTTTCACACACCTTTTTTTATAGTGACCCTAACAGGCAGTTTTTCTGACATTTGATCTTTGGGGATGACTGTGGGGATGACACCAAAGCCTCAGGGTCATAATCAGCCATTGCTTGGACCTCCTTATTTTTACAGGCATCACAATCTCCATACATGCATTCTTTTTTCTCAATGCTACAGCAGGTTGCCTTCACAATTGATTCCAAGTTGGTGCTGTCAATCACTTTATGATGACGCAACTTTTCAACAAGGAATTTTATGTTCTCATGAACTTTGCATAAGCATCTCCCTGTCTGTGTTGGTCGGAGTTACCACCGAGAATGGCTTCAAGCGGCAAAACAGGGAGTTGGATATTTCTGTTGCAGGATTTTCGATTAAGAAACGCTTGTGTAAATTTCTTACCTTATCACATAGGAAGCGCTTTTGCTTTTTTTCTTTCATTTTAGTAACTGTCTGACTTTTTCCAGCTTTCAAGTGACTGACACCATCCCTGTTGTAGAAGGCACATACTCTATCTTGCATCCTATTCCTCTTAGATGCATATTTTTTTCGTTGGAAAGCCAGTTTGTCATTGTTGGTCTTGCTTTGGTTGAACCTCTTTCTTGACAATCCTAGTGTTTCATGAACCTTGGCCTGGAATCTGTATTTTCTGATAATTCTGCCAGGCATTTTTGTGTGTGTTTGCATCATTGTGTGATTGTAACCAAGGCAGGGGCAGTGTGAAAACAAAGGCATTGGTCAATTATGTTACCATACTTTACAGAATTGACAGTAACAGAGTTGACATTTTTAGCATTTTTTACTAATAACACCACATGCTAGCATAAAGGCTAAGAGCACATGGCCTGATACTAAAGATGATTTTAAAAACTTTTAATACCTCCTTTTGTTAATATTTGAACTTTGCTTTCCCTATGAGATTGTTGAAACAGTTTTGACATGTTAAATAAGAACTCTTGGTGCAAGTGCCTGTAAGATTACATGGCTTCAGAGAGAACAAAACGCATACCTCCTAGTTCTTCAGAGTTTAATACCAAAAGGTAAGTGACATCGTCTTGCGTTGCTTAGGATACTGATGCGACAGATAAGCATCATTTAAAGAGACAATAGCATGTAGTAACAGAATTGACACAGGATTTATGGATTGGTATTTTTCAACAATAAAAGTTACTTTTAAACAAATTAATTTAGCATAATTTGGAAACTGTCACCAATAATAATTTATAAACAAAATAATTAAAACCCCAACCTGAAATTTGTAATTTAAAACATGTTTAACCTCCTAAGACCCGAGTTTTGGTCAGAGGTGGAAAGTCCAGGGGTCAGAAAGTAAAAGTCCTGCCACATTTTTATTCCACCCACAGCAAAAACTACAGTGTTAAAGTTAATGAGATAATTAAGTGAATAATTGAGTGATGATTGAGCATTATTGAAGACACCTGATGATAACAAGCAGAATCACTGAAGGAGAACGTCACATTTTTTAAGTCACCATTATGGTGATAAGTGACTGCTTTAGTTGGGCTCTTGACCCTTTATTCTTTAATTTTAGAAGTTGTTTGGCTGATGTCCATGAGTTATAACAGCCAGATGAACAACAAGGAAAGCTGATGTGCTGTTGTTGGTTATGTTTTGACATAATCATCATTTGTAGATTTTAACCTTTTGATTACACAGTATAACATTTTCAGAAATTTAAATAATATCCGAAAGATTTCTTAAAAGCTATTCTTTTCTAATTACTTCATGGGCACACAGACATCAAGAATCAGCCTGTGATTCTCAACAATGGTGACAATTATATAGCATGTTGCAGTGCATTCTGGGTGCCACCAATCAAAATTCATTCATGGCTCCCATCATGCATTGCGGTATGAATAAATTATGATCTGAATTGTCTTAGTAATTTCCTTTTCCTAATTGAATATTCTGTTTGTCACCATTGTTGAGATTCATACACTGAATCTTGATGTATGTGTGTGCCTAAAAGAAAGATTATTATTTATTTATCAAAACAACGTGTAAGATATCATTTGGTTTATTTTGAAAAATCTGGATATAATGTTATAGAATCACTGTGATGCTGTTATGATCATTATACATTTAAGTCAGAGAGTAGGCTTTAAATGAGTTCAGTGATTCTGGTCAAATGATGATTACGTCTAAACATGATCTACAACATCTGATCTGATCTCTTTATTCATCCAGCTGTTAAAACAGCCAAACAAAATATTTAGATAAACATTTAAAGGTCACCTGCCCAACTAAAGCAAGCACTGATCACCATAACGGTGACTAAAATATAGATTTTCTCCTTCAGTGATTCTGCTAGTTAACATCTGATGTCTTCAATAATATCTCAATCATCACTCAATTATTCACTTAATTATCTCATTAACTTTAACACTCTTGAGTCTGGATCCAAATAAACTCCCAGTAAAGTTCATTTAACACTGGAGTTTTTGCTGTGGGTGTAATAAAAATATGGCAGGACTTTTACTTTCTGACCCCTGGACTTTGTGATGTCCACGTATGTGGACAACCAGGTCTGAGGAGGCTACTGCATATTTTACCCTTGTTTGAAAAAAATACCACCCACTAAGGACAGTATGATATCATGACTTTCAGCATCATGAAATAGATTTTAAAATAAAATATTTTCTAGTTTTACACTCTAACATTTTGTGACTCTTAAAAAGAATTAAAAAAAAATGTAAATGTGTTTTTGGAGTAAAATTGTGGTAAAGCTGTTAAAAATAAATAGCTTCGGACTTCAAATGTATTTCCAATTAAAGAATCACCCATCTACTCACATTGAGTGATTTTACTGGCTTTGTATTGGAAGAAGATACCTCAGAATAAGTCACATCATCTGTCTGCTCCTAAACATCAATGCAAACATGCAGAGAGTCAAGTTTAACACACAGATCAGTCATATCTCTCACTATAATATGTAGAATTACACAAAAGCTTTTAAATCACATTATTGAACAGACAGTGAGCGTAATGTTTGATGATTTAGTGGACTCACATCGGCTCTTGCAGCAGGAGGAATGGACATGTTGATCGTCTCATACGTCCCTTTATGGTCATTCTCATCTTTGACCTTCAGAACAAACAGTTAAACTGCATAAATGACACTTTATTGAGCTTTAAAGACAGTAATCAAATCTAAATCACTGCATTACTGAACTCACCGCAGAGTCTTCAGTCCCTCTTTTATTATCTGAAAACAAGTGCCTCATTAAATATGAGTATTTATGGACAGTCGGATTTTGTTGAAGCATTAAAATTAATAATAAAAATGATAGTTGACTTGATAACTCTTTGAGATTGGCATTACAGGAATTCTCAGCAGGAATACATTTCTGTTTGAGAATTTCATATAATCGACATGTTTCTACACGCTCAGAAATAAAGGTACAGAAAAGTAAAAAAAAGGTACAAATGCTCGTCGCTGGGGCAGTACCCCCAAGGGGAACAAACTTGTACCATATTAATGGGTACAAAGAAGTTTTGTTTGAGGCACTTAGTGTTGACAAAAAGAGATATTTTAGCCTGTTTGCCGACGGGATTTGGGAAGAGTATTATTTTCCAAGCCTGGCCGACCCTTTGTCAGCATTTAGAAGGATTCCCAGCAGATACAATTTTACTAGTTGTGTGTCCCCTCCTATCTATTATGGAAGATCAAGTGAAGTACCTAACTGCGAAGGGGATATCAGCCGCGTTTGCGGGCAAACATGAAACAACAGATGCTGACATCGCAGCTGGCCGATTCAGTATTGTGTTCGGTTCGGCTGACTGACTTGTTGCACGCCGGTCTGTTGTTGTGGGGATATTTCCAGGCCCCGAAACGTGACGCTGAACGAAACGAACTGTAATTGGTTGTTTGACATGTCGGTCAAACGGCCTTATGGGCGGGCCTTGGCCAAAGAAAGCTGCTATGAATTCCAGACCTTCAGCCTTCAGTCTGAAGGTCTGGCTACGCGAGACTAGTCACGCTGCAATTCTGAGGTTTGTTTCTTGTCTGTTCTCACTTGTTTTGTAATATTATTATTCGAACTGATTAAAATGGATTTCGACACTGGCATGGATGACTATGATTCTGATTATCTGGATTATGACGCTTGCATGGATGACGATGATTTGGATTGCCCTGACTATACCATTGCTGCATTTGGATCCACCCAATTTTCCACTATCTGTCGTGACAGAATGACTCCGTCCTCAAACGGATCCAGCAGCATGAATACTTTTCAGGCTCTTGCTTCTATGGCTCGTATCAGGGAGGAGAATGCTGCCCTCCCGGTTAATTCCGGGGAGAGAACAGCACCCAGTTGCTCGCGGACAAAGAGGAGGAGGAAGACTTCCTGTCTCACTAATGTCCCGGTGGTCCCAGTTCCGGTGGTCCCTGTTCCGGTGATCCCAGTCCCGGTGGTCCCTGTTCCGGTGGTCCCGAGTAAGGTGGTCCCGAAACGGAGGAGGAGAAGGAGACCTGCGTCTGCCCAGTCAGAGATTGTCCACGTCACGTCTGCCCAGTCAGAGACTGTTCACGTCCCGTCTACCCAGTCAGGGACTGTTCACGTCCCGTCTGCCCAGTCAGAGACTGTTCACGTTCCGTCTGCCCAGTCAGAGACTGTTCACGTTCCGTCTGCCCAGTCAGAGACTGTTCACGTTCCGTCTGCCCAGTCAGAGACTGTTCACGTTCCGTCTGCCCAGTCAGAGACTGTTCACGTTCCGTCTGCCCAGTCAGAGACTGTTCACGTTCCGTCTGCCTTCATGGACCTGGACTATCTGGAGCGTCTGGCTCGGATCCTGGACATGCCAGTGTCTGTTCCAGGGCAGGAGCCAGTGTCTGTTCCAGGGCCAGAGCCCGTGTCTGCTGTTCCAGAGCCGGAGGCAGAGCCAGTGCCTGTTCCAGAGCTGGAGTCAATGTCCGTTCCAGAGCCAGTGCCTGTTCCTGAGCCGGAGCCGGTGTCTCTTCCTGAGCCGGAGCCGGTGTCTGTTGCTGTTCCTGAGCCGGTGTCTGTTGCTGTTCCTGAGCCGGTGTCTGTTGCTGTTCCTGAGCCGGTGTCTGTTGCTGTTCCTGAGCCGGTGTCTGTTGCTGTTCCTGAGCCGGTGTCTGTTGCTGTTCCTGAGCCGGTGTCTGTTGTGGTGATCAACAGATTATCTGGATTATGACGCTTGCATGGATGACGATGATTTGGATTGCCCTGACTATACCATTGCTGCATTTGGATCCACCCAATTCTCCACTATCTGTCGTGACAGTACCCCTACGGTTTGTTCCTTTTAGGCACAAAAATTGGCTTAGCAGAGGCTGTCTCTTTATTTTTTACACAGCAAAAACTCCCGTGTTAAATATGGCTCCAGACTCAAGGGTGTTAAAGTTAATGAGCTTATTTAGTGAATCATTGAGTCATGATTGACCATTATTGAAGACACATGGAGAAAATCTAATTTTGTAAGACACAGTTATAGTGATCAGTGTTTGCTTTAGTTGGACCTTAAACTGTTAGTATTAGATTTAGATTGTCTGTTGTATCTGAGTAATAACTGCCAGATGAAGAAAGAGAAAAGTTGATCTGTTGGTTATGTTATGACATAATCATAATTTGACCTGAATCACTGAACTCATTTAGAGTCTAATCTCTGAAATGTATATTGTTGATTCCAGCATCACTGTGATTCTACAGCGAGAGATTCAGAAATTTCTAAATAATCTAAAGGATTTCTAAAAAGTTGTTCTGATAAAACAAAATCTTCCTTTTAGGCACACACAGACATCAATAATCGGTGTATGAGTCTCAACAATTGTGACAAACAGAATATTCAATTAGGGAAAGGAAATTACTAAGACAATTCAGATAATTTATACATACCGCAATGCATGATGGGAGCCATGAATGAGTTTTGATTGGTGGCACCCAGAATGCACTGCAACATGCTTTATTATTGTCACCATTGTTGAGAATCACAGGCTGATTATTGATGTCAATGTGTCTAAATAAAGACATTTTCAAAGTCATGTAATCAGGACAACTTTAAAAATATATTTTAGATTATATTTAAGAAGCTAAAAACCATTTACTGTAGAACCACATACTACTGTAATCAACAAGGTAACAACTCTCTAAATGAGATTTTTGATTCAGATCAAATTATGATTGTCAAAACATCAACCATCACCATCTGATCAACAATTCTCTTTGTTCATCTGGCAGTTATAACTCAGATACAACAGCCGAACAAAATCTAAAGTAATCAGTTTAAAAGTCAAGAGCCCAAATAAAGCAAACACTGATCACCATAACGGTGTCTTAAAAAATTAGATTTTCTCCTTCAGTGGTTTTGCTTGTTAACATCAGGTGTCTTCAATAATTGTCAATCATCACTCAATGATTCACTTAATTAGCTCATTAACTTGAACACACTTGAACACAGGATAGTTCATTTAACAATGGAGTTTTTACTAGGGCTGGGCGATATATCGCACGATATTGTTATGCGCATCTCGTCAGTAAAGCCGGCTCCTTGATTAGTAGTAAATCGCCTTCACCTGCTTTCAGATGGAGCGGTATTTACTACAAAGAGCCGTAGTTAACTGACAAGCTGAGCCATATCGCACTAATATCGCGGACGTATCGCCAGCGATAATTGATGCGATATGGCTCAGCTTGTCAGTTAACTACGGCTCTTCATCACGACAAAATCTCCCGTGTTAAATTAACACACCTGGGAGTGTATATGAGTCCACACTCCAGAGTGTTAAAGTTAATGAGATAATTAAGTGATTAATTGAGTGATGATTGAGCATTATTGAAGACACCTAAAGCAGAATCACAAGGAGAAAATCTAAAATTGTAAGCCACCGTTATGGCGATGAGTGTTTGCTTTAGTTGGGCTCTTGACCCATATTATTAACTTTATATTTTAATTGGTTGTTGCATCTGAGTTATAAATGACAGATGAACAAAAAAATAGATTATATAATGATGTTGGTCTTATTGTGTATGCATGTGACATGCATCATTTGAAATTTATATTTGGGATGTATTTTGTTAGTAACAACATAACAGATTTTGCATAAATATCCAGAATGTTAGATATAATATAATGGATTTTTAAAAGTTGTTTAAAAAAAAAAAAAACTTTCTTATAGTCACACACAAACATCAAAATTCAGTCAATGCATCTCAACAATGGTGACAAGCAGAATATTCAATTAGAAAAAGTAAATTACATAGACAATTGAGATCATAATTTATTCATACCGCAATGCATGATGGGAGCCATTAATGAGTGTGATTGGTGGCAACAAGGATTATTATTGTCACCACGGTTGAGATACACATGGTGATTATTGATGTCTGTGTTTCTAAATAGAGGTAAAGTGATATGATCAGAATAATTTTTATTAAATATTTTAGCTTACAAAGAAAATACAGATATGCTGTAAAATCACTAAACTGTTGCTAACAAGTTTAAACAATTCATCTCAAAAGTTTTATTTTACAGATCATAGTATGCTTCTCTCAAAACATTACCGACACTATCAGATTCACAGTTTTCTTTATCCATTTCACTGTTATAAATCAATAACAGCAGACAAACAAACATTAAAGTGAAGATATAAGTGTCAAGAGCCCAACTAAAGCAAACACTGATCGCCATAACGGTGGCTTACAATTTTAGATTTTCTCCTTCAGTGATTCTGCTTGTTAACATCAGGTGTCTTCAATAATGCTCAATCATCACTAAATTAATCACTTAATTATCTCATTACCTTTAACACTCTTGAGTGTTAATTTAACACTCATATCTGCATCATATCTTCCATCTGAAAGCAGGTGAAGGCGATTTACTACTAATCAAGAAACCGGCTTTACTGATTAGATGCGCATAACAATATCGTGCGATATATCGCCCAGCCCTAGTTTTTACTTTGTACCTTTTATTTCGCCGTTGACGGTTCGTTTGTTTAAATATCACAACACATATTAACGGGAACCTGTGGTTAACTGTCTTCTCGGAATTAAACTCCTCAAGTTGGCCGATCGTCACACACACACACACACACACACACACGGCCACAGCGCAGCAGGCAGAGGTGGGGGAGAGAGAAATACCCGTTTCTCTTCGCCAGACTTGTTTACAAATTATGACAAAGGCTCTATCAGTCTTAGAAAAGGCACGCATAAGCTCAGAGGATTGTGTACCCTGTCACTTGAAAAGTACTTCTTAGTACCCCACATGAAGTGTACCCTTTGACTTGAATAAGGTACTTTTTTGTACCCTACAGGATGTGTACCCGACAGGTACTTCTTAGTACCCCATGGGAACACGATAGGACCTTAAATGGTACATTTGTGAATGTTGTACCTTAACTATTACTTTATATATGACAATGTACCTTTTCAAAGGGTACCTATATGTACCTTTCACCATGCATATTTCATTGTGTACCCCTTTTCTTTGGAAAGGTACTTTTTGGTACTCAGCTGGATACATGTTTGTACATTTGTTGGCACATTTGTGAATTTTGTACCTTAAATTACTTAATTGTACCCTCACTGTACCTTTATTTCTGAGAGTGTATGATACTTCTGAACATGATGTGTTTTTTTGCTCATCTGAACTGTTTTTAATTGTTGTAAAGGAGTAAATCTGAAAACTCACCAGCTCTTTTTCTGCAGATCAGCCAGAGAAGAGCAAGAAGGAGAACAGCGACTCCAGCGACAGAAATCCCTATGACTGAAGAAGAGATCGAGCACAGAGTCAGAGACGGACAGGCCAGATTGAGGACAATTATAGACTAGGGCTGTGACGGTATGGGAATTTGTCTTACCGCGGCGAAGAAGCAACAAATCTCGCGGTTTCGCGGTGAATCGTCAAGTCCTGCTGCTTTATTTTTTGGTCTTCAGGTTTCGTGACAGGAAAACCAACATGTTAACTTTGTCTGGTTTCAGCGAGGACCTTAACAGAGGCGCGTTTACATTACAGATTTGCGCAAAACTTTGTGATTTTTTTCTAAATGTCGATAAAAAACTATTGCGAAATGACGGCGTTTCTATTGACCGATGTTATGCGACTAAAACTTCTATTTTTCCTCTCGTGATAAGTCATTCCAAAGATCATGGCAACGGACGAATGTAGATTTATAGCCTATATGCAGCCACCGCACTAGACATCATTATTATTATTAATGGAAGGAGACGTGGTGCGTTATCCAAGCGTTAATGGCAGGGAAAGACCCTTATACTGCGAACGGCACATATAGCCTAAGGGTTCCTGGGTGAGGTCTTGATTGTGGCATTTCTTTGAGGTTTAGAATCCAGTATTCCTGTAATTATTGTTTATTTTATAAATTTAATAAAGAACTCTGTCTCGTAATATGTCCGTGTCAGTCTAGGCTTTTGTGTCCATTCGTTTTTCCTTATATAACCCGTAACTGCAAAACGAAAAATGAACGGTTGTTGTATTTTTAAAACGCATAGTTGAACACCAACATTTTAATTTGAACTGTAGGCTACACACCAAATGCTGCGCAAAAAAAATAGCCCTAAATATCGACGAATTTTCAGATTTTTGTTTATGACTTTTTGCCCCTCTATTAAACATTTAAAATATTCACAAATTAATATGGAAAAAAATGTAGATTTTACTGGTTTTCTAAGGCCAAATTAGAACCTGGAAATTACATTTTCCCCGCAGTGCTGAATAAGAAGAGCCATATAACCACAGCCTACAGATAGTCGAGTTGTAGACTATAATAAATGTGTCTGAAAAAATAACGAGGCATTTTAATTGTTTATTAATAAACTATTGTTTTCTAAATCAGTGTCGGCTAAAAACATATCTCCATATCCGCTGTAAAGCGGATGCACCTTTAGAGAGAAATGCACCTTTCATACGGATTACATAATCAGATGGTATTAGCTTTCGATTCGAATCTGTTCGTTTTAAAGTGGACATTTCAAGCTTTAGCCGATATAGGCTACATTGTGTTTCAGTTCTCGCGCTTCAGTTCACGGAGATCATGAAACCGCGCCTGATTGTTTTATTTTATTTTACAAAAGCACAACTTTTTTTTGTTATTGTGAGTTTACACAAATGAAAGTAGTTGTGAAAAATGTAGCTATTATTATATTCTGTATGACCAGAAATGATACAGTATTTTAAGTTGTTTCCACTGTTGATAGGAAAATGCAAGTGTTCGCGCCCGCGCCTCCGTGCCATGCAGTGCGCGCATTTGTTTAATGGACTGTCCGTCCCTCCCTTGCGCAGGAAGCGTTTTTTTTTTTCTTCAGAAGCCCTTGAACATAGGACTTGCGAAATGCAGTAAATTACAAGCAAAGATTTATGTGCTTATAGTTCATATCACACACCATATGCACTCCTGTAACTTTCAGCAGGGAAAAAAAAGTGTGGCGATGACCTCACACCGCGATAGGCATCTCATTAACGCGATATTGCGGTGATGCGGTTATCGTCACACCCCTATAGACAAAGGCAAAAGACTGATTATGTACCTTGTGTGTTTGTAGTCGAATGATAAGAGTTTGTGTCTGGTGTTGTTGTATCAGCTTGAGCTGAAAAGGAGGATTGGGGACATTATAGACAAAGACAAAAGCCATCGGCACTGAATGAGATTTCAAATGATTCTGATCTACCTCTGATTGTAGATTAAAGCCTTGTGATTTATTTACTGTTTATTGCTCTTCTCTCAAGAAACAAAAGGTAACAGTCAACTCAACTCTTACTTCAGTATTTATATAATGTGGTAGAGTGTCTATATGGTAATTCATTCATATTTTTTATAGAATTATGTTAGACAAAGCTTTTCTGTGAATAATATCATCAATGGCTTAAAAGCATCAGCATCATCATGTAACGTGTGTAGACGGACTCACTACTGTCGCTGGATCATCTGGAGCTGTAAAGGATTAATGTTTGTTCAGATGATTTATACTGTACAATATTATCATTTTAACTAGAGACGGACAGAGCAGATCCTGAGAGTTTGTGCCTGGTGTTGTTGTATCAGCTTGAGCTGAAAAGGATGAATATTAGTTGAGATGCTTTATAATAATATCCAGAATGAGGAGGACACGAAGTGAGGTGTAGCAAACCTAGCAGCTTACACTTTATTTTATCAGCAAAATCCCCAGATTTCATTTAACTCTGCTCAGAGTACATATGGTCCCACTCTAAAGGGTGTTAAAGTTAAGCCGGTGCACAAGTGATTTTGGCAATGATTTGGCCGTCTGAGACATATTTTGCAAATCCTAAAAGATTCCTCTGATTCTAGGCTAAAATCTGAAGTCTTTGATTGTTAGTTTGACATGTTCACCGACAGCCGATTCATGACCATTGCGATCAGATTTTACCTCAGACGAAATTCTGTCAGTGTCAGAAGATTTGACTCTGTCCCGCAGTGACTTCTGCCACGACGACCGTAAATTTTCGTAATTTTTCAAGACGAGCTGTTACGTTCCACGCGTGTTTTCTGTTGGTTCTCATTGTTCTGTGCACGTCAGTGCACTTTGCACGTGTTGGTTGTTGTGCTCAGTATCTTCTCTCTGTCTCTAGCTCTCTCTCTCTCTGCTCGCAGGTTGCTGTGATTGGCTGAGTCGGACGTCAGTCATCATCAGTCATCATTAAGGTGGCGCTTAAGAACCAATCGGAGGCCGCCCAGCTGGTTTTAAAAGGATGGCGCGTTCATTCATGCTTTCTCTCTGTAGCGAACTGAGCTCTCTGTAGCGAAATTAGTTTTCTGTAGCGAACTTTTCTCTTTGTAGCGAGATGAGTATGTGTATGGCTCTGCCTGTGAACTGAGTGGTGTGCTATGTGTTTTGTTTGTGCTTTCAGTACTAGACATGTTATGTGAGCTTAGTTTTGATGTGTATGTCTACCTTTTCATTTGCCTGAGACATCTTTTAACAACGGATATTATGGGAAGAGAACGCAGGTCAGTCGCGATATACACTGCACCCGTAGTAAATGACTGTCTAGACACACCAGGTAAGACGTGAGCGCCAACCCCTGTATTTCTGTTTTGTTAGGTAGTTTAATTAGGGCGCCGGATGCACCGAAGTTTTCGGTTTATTTTCTACCTTTTTCTTTGGTTAGATCAGGTTTAGATTAGGGATTGTTTTGTTATATTTTGTTCTTTCCTTTGGCGCCGCTTTCGTTCTTTTCTCATTTATTGTTTATCTGATCACCTATTTGTTTTGTACATAGCACACTTTAATGTTGTTGTTTTGACTGGATTCAGTGGCTTCGGCTTGTCGTAAATAAAGTCCAGTTTATTTTTCCCTTCAAGAAGAGCACGTCATGTATTTTTCCACCATATCTCGCCTTCAGCAGTACGTCAGTATATAAAAGTTGCGGTATCTGCCCTAGACCTTTCAAGGTTCGTAACACGAGCCATGACCAAATTTAACGTTAGAGATTTCTTTGAAGCCACCATTTAAACCCCGCGTGTAATGCAGCTCACGGTCACCGAACAAAATAATTTATTGATGATGTAAAACTCCAGATGAGTTTTCTTGCGTGTATCCGTTTTTAACACGTCTTGACTGTCGTTCTGTCTGACATTAATGACAATTGAGATCTTACAGTGTGACATGACTTACAGCGAGGATCATGTTCATACAGTCTGACAAGCAACAATCGTAAAGGGCTATTATAAATCACACAGTGTGCACACGGCTTAATAAGAGTTATGAGAAGTTGGGATTAATTAAATGATGATTGAGCATTAGTGATGAACACCTGCTGTTAACAAGCAGAATCACTGAAGAACAGAGAAACACAAGAACTACGACTGACTTCAGCCACAGCTTTAGATGAAATCAACTGAAGATAAAAGAAGACATTAAGGCCCTGTCCACACAAACACAAGTATTTTCAAAACCGCAGATTTTATGCCGTCCACACGCAAACACAGCATCAGGTCACTGAAACCGAACCTTTTTGAAAACTCCTGCCAGGGTGAAGATTTTCAGAAACTCCGGTTGCGTAATCCGTGAAACCGTAGAATCTGACTCGTTACGTCGGAACCAGTAATAACCATTTTTCCAGGCTTCTGATTGGCCAACAGGGCTTTGGGGTTATATCGCCACCTGTTGGTTTGGCATGCTCTTGATAGTGCTTCATAGCGTGTTTTTGCGTTTTCATGTGGGCTTTTTTTTTTTTTTTTTTTTACACAGAGGAAAAAGTCTGTGTATTAAAATACCTGTGTACGTGTAAACTAAGCCTAAATCTCGGATCATTTTACTGACTCTCTCAAAATGAACGAATCTTTATTTTAGTATTTTTTTTCTCATTTAAGTGGCTTTAAATGGTATACTTTTAACAGCTAAATTCCCTGAAAACATCCACCTATGCAATCTTGATCATATTTTGAATTAAGAAATCATTATAATGCAGCTTCAGATAAAATCTGAAGATCTCAGCAGAGGAGGATTAAACAACTCCACAAACAGCATTACCAGCTTCACTTATAACTAACCAGACTGACTTTATTTATGTCATCCATTTACAGAAGCTCTAATTGAAAATTAACAGAGGTTTAGATGTTGATGATGTATTGAAAATATTTGGTCACCATTATGGTGATCAGTGTTTCCTTTAGTTGGACAGTTTGACTCTTGGCTTTTTATGTGAGTTTGTGTCTTTGTAACAGTGTTTACTGAAACACATTTATTGCAAAGAAAGCCAGGAACAAAGATGATCAGGTGATATAGTTTTCAGCATCAGTATGGTCTACTATTTCCAGTGTATTTTCGATCCGTACTCACTATAACGGCTGATATTACCCACAACCCATTGCGCTTTGGAGGAGGATTCGGTTCAGAACTACAAACATGAGTAAAAAGTGTTAAAAAACCTACAAAACATGGCAGATATGCGCAACCGACGGTGAGAGGTTTAGATAAAGATAATAAAGACTAATCAAAGTCTAACCTGATAGAAAAATATGTATTTCATGTTATTCGTGTTATATTTCATCTGCAATAACAATGTGGACTTTTATAAAGATCTGTTTGGCCATTAACTTTTAAATGCATCATTATCCATTAATATGAGGAGAGTCTCCGCATGAAAGACCCGCGACTGCAGATCAACGTGCTTCTGCATTTCTCTCCGATACAGTAGGAAATGAAATGAAATGTGGAGGATTTTATCTTTGATAAGATGATTGACAGGTCAGTTTGGGTGACAGGATGCGTGTAACTAATCAACAGAGAGCAACCGTTAAAGACGCAATTTTATGAAGTGATAGTGTGTCCCAAAGCGTGTGTACTCTTCTGCTACACACTCAAAAGTATCTACTAGTTTCTTCCCAAAGAGAGTACATACTTTTAGGGCATATTATAAGTAGGAGAATAGAGCATTAGCGTGAAAAATAAGTGAAGGCGGCCATTTTCTCTTCAGTTTCATCTGAGCTGTTGAAGTGAATGGCAGGACAAACTTTCTCCAGTCAGACAGAAACAAAATGTTGGAAGAGATAACTATTTTTCTTTAAGTTCAAAAATATTATTTAAAAAAATATATATTTAAATCAGTTTATTTCATATTGGGGACCCAGACATAAGACACCCAGACTTGATGAATAACTGAAGTTTTATATGTTAAACTTGTTGCCGAGCACATTACGAGTGTATGGCTTATTTTGTGTTTCTCTTTTTTTTTTTTGTATATTTGTTTTGTTTACTTTTACATGTATGATTTTTGATAATTTTGTGACTGGATAAGCAGTATTTTATGTCTGTTTGAAGGTTTGTATCTACAGTGAATGCGCTGCATGGATGAGCTCAACATATCGTCTTCATGTGATGATTTCTGGGAGAATCGAGTGAAAGAACCAGAGTTTTTCATGAACACACGACTCACTGTTTATCCTAAAAATTACATAGAATATGCATAAGTACACTTATTGGGACACACTCCATGAGTCCATGTCCATGACAAGTCCATGACATGAAACTAAAACAACAACAACTCAATGTGACAATCATACTGTAGAATACGACATATTTTGATTAGTTAACACTGAAGATAACTCTAGCATTACGCACTGAAAAGCACTGATGTGAGAAAGACAGTGATGATGTACCTTTAGAAACGTGTGTGTTTATAGTTGAGGGATCCTGGGAGTGTGTGATGTGGACTGGATTCACTGCTGTCGTTGAATCAGCTTGAGCTGTGAAGATCAATGTTAAATCAGATGACATGATTATTACTGTACAATATGACAATCATATTTTAACTTTGATCATCATATTACATAAAAAGTCAAATATTTGTTGTCAAGTTTCAATTCCTTAATTATTTCCAGCATCACTTTTTGGACTGTTACTTCACTGCAGTTCATTAGTTTGAAGCAATGCTTTGAGTTACTCTTCTGTGAGAGTCAAAGAAGCTTTTGTTCCCTCAGTTTGTTCTGGAACAGTGTTACTGACATTATGAGAGTCTTCTAACACTGTTCCCTTTCGAAAGGGAACTCGCACTGCGTCAAAGCGCTGGGGGGAACGCCTCAGTGTGACTGATGACTGAAACACTGTATAATCACAACAATCGTATTGGCCGGCGTCAGCCATGACATCATGCTCTAGCGCGACCAGGAAGTATAAAAGGGCGCCTAGAGAACATGTCATCCACTTTTCGTCTTCAGGGACTGTTTCACTGACACTGTGAGTAAAACGAAACTATGGCAAACAAGGGAAGTGTGTCACGGTCCGCAGGTTTGTCTGATCATTCTGAGTGTACTGTTCTGGTCTGATTGCCTATCAGTGTCAGCTGTGCTGACGAGCAATCAGATCTGTCACAGGTGTGTCTCGGTTATGAATCCTATATGTAGTCTTATGTTTGTCATGTTCATTGTCAGATCGTTGTTCTGGTCCTCTTGTCTCGCTGTCTGTGCAGTTCGCCCATTCCAGTTCCTATTCTACCGGACTATTCTCTCCGTCTGTTCCAGAGCTGTGGACTTGTGGCCCGGTTGGGTTCGTCATTGTTTCGTGCTACCTTTCCTGTCTTCTTGGATTATCTAGCTCACTGCAGTCTCTGCGCTGCCAAGTGTCGAACTGCCGATCAGAGACAATCTCCAGCCTGCCTTGTTTTGTTCACTTGCTACTTCTAAATAAACCTATATTTATTCACAATTGGATCTTGTGTTTCGTACCTGACTAAGTGTGCCGACCCGTGTGAGAGGTTTCTCACACCTGGTAGCACTCACTACCTTTGCATGCTTTGTCTGGGTGAAGAGCACGCGTGCTCTGTTCTCGAGGGGACAGAGTGTTTGGACTGTGAGCGTTTCTCAATAAGAACGCTCCATTCTCGTCTGTCTTTCTTCTTGATGGAAGAGGGACAGTCATCTTTGCCCCGTGGTTCGGGTCCCGCTCGTGCCGAGGCCAAGAGGAGACTAAGATCGTGGGGATCTCAGAGGGAGCTCGTTGACAAGTTTGAGAGAGGAGTGAATCTCTCAAACTCGTCGGCGGGTGACGAGAACGAACTTTTGGGCGGGGATGCGCACTCTGATGCATCCTCTGGTCCAACAGACAGTGCTCTATTGAACGCGCTCGCCAGGCTTGGGTGAGCCATGGCAGCGCGTCAGAAGGGAAGTGCTCAAAAAAAAGAAAAAAACTCTTGATTGATGAGCGCTTTCTCTCTATCCACACCCTACCAGCACCGTTACCAGAGTAGTTGGCACTACGTGCTTCCAGATAAAACGAACGTAGATTGGCTGTAAATTTAACGGCCTCCGTTCCCCTCCTGGATAGGATGGGTTTCTTAACGGTGTGGTAAGATTGCTATAGGGACTCTGTCGCTTCCTGTTCACTGAGTTTCGGATAGCCCAGATCTAGGACTCCTCTCATGCGGGAGTCATCATGGTTAGACCTCTGGCCTTAGAGCCCCATGTAGGCGGCACGGCTGCTGCAGGTAGAGGTAGACTAGGGATCACTCTCTTAAATTGTAATAGAGAGTTTTTTTTTCCTGTCCCTCCGCCTCTCGGGCTCTGAGCTGGATTTATTTAATATAGTTGTTTCCACTAATATAAAGACTAGTTTAAGACCACTTGGGTGTGAGTATGGTAGGCCTCCTCTTCTTAGAGTCTTTCTGCTAGGCCCCTGCTCCCCATAACCCTGTGGAGGCAGTATGTGTCTCTGAATTTGAGACAGTGGTCAAGTCGCCCCTCTAAAGTAGCACTCCCCTAGTTAGAAGGGTGTTTCTATACAGTGCTTAGTCGAGCTAGCCTAACTATATGTGTCAGGCCTCCTCTCCTTTGAGCGTCATCCTGCTGAAGCCTCCATATATACAGCTTGGTAGAGCGTGGAAGGGGTTCTTCCTCATTTCTTGAGTAGTTACTAGACCCGTCGCTCCCTGAGCTCTGGTGGTAGTCAAGCTAGCTCTCCTAACTATGTGTCAGGCCTCCTCTCCTTTGAGAGTCATCCTGCTGAGGCTTCCATGCAAACAGACGTTGCAGGTAGAGCTTGAGAAGTGGCTCCTCCCTCTCTAAGGAGGTGCTTCAGGCCCTTCGCTCCCTGAGCTCTGATTGTGGTCGAGCTAGCTCTCCTAAATATGTGTCAGGCCTCCTATCCTTCGAGAGTCATCCTGCTGAAGCCTCCATATATAGAGCTCGGTAGAGTGAGGAAGAGGTTCTTCTTCATTTCTTGAGTAGTTGTTAGACCCCTCGCTCCCTGAGCTCTGGTGGTAGTCGAGCTCTCTCTTAACCCTCTGAGGCCCGCGCGATAGTCTCGCTTTTTTCTTATCAGTGCAAAAGAAACTCAAAATACTCTGTTGATTTTGATCTAACATATTAAGTGTTGTACATTATTAGATCCTGATAAGTGTCTATTTTTTTTTGTGGATACTCACAATAAAAACAAAGTGCTTTTCGCCAAATAAAGAAAAACAAACATGATGCGCGTTCTGCCTTCTCTCTGTCAGTTAAGTCCATTCTGAAACTCGTCCGAAAATTAACTGTAATTCCGCGAATACTTGTCATACAGGCATGAGTGTTTTTCCATAATGAAGCTTGAACTCTCTTCTTTTAAATGAATTAATTTATATAAAAAACAAATATTCTCAGTTTATGTAATCTGTATGAAAAGAGAGAGATGTCAGTATTTTTCTTTCCAGCTCATTATACCTAATTACGCGTTAATGTGCCACGCCCACGGAGAGCGCGCACTATTCAAACGCAAATGATCTTAGACAAGCCGTTCAAACATGCCAACACCCACCAGCTGGATTATAAAACACATCGTGTTTAGTAAGTATCTTGTACAGCTGTGTACACAGCGTATCCTTTCGCTGTGAGGAATAATACTATCTAACCCTGGAAAATGTACCAGAAGTGCTGGTAGTTTCATTTCGAGGAGCAACGGATCCAGCTGATGTAGTAAGTCATTTATTCTTAAGTGCTTTGTTCTAATCGCGATATTGAATAGTGTCTGACTGTAAACCGCAAAAAGACTGTTTAAATATGAATTGCGTGTCTGTGTGTAGGCTAAATGATGAATGAACGGCACAGGCGCGCGCGCTTTGTTTACTACAGTTATGCAGCGCGTGTCTGTGCCGTTCATTCACTCTCGCACCTACATTAGTAAACGTTATGTTTACATGAACACATCCAAACTATATTGCTATAGCCTACTAAGATGAGTAAAAATAGACTGAAATATGTTGAAATAAAATGTCTGTAAAAGCAACAAGCTGCAAATTCACATGTATATACTAATATATCATACACAATATATTACAGACTAAATATGAATGTTTAGACAAGATTTTGTGATTAGTTTTGGATAAATTATAAAGTTTTGACTGTAAAAAAAGACTACTGTCACATTAAATAGGTACGCTTTTGTTCACCAATTTCTGCTCATAGTTAAATATACTATAGTATGTTTTGTCAAAAATAAAGTAGGTATATTGAATTATCAACTAAGATGCTAATATAGTGTTTGTTCCAATATTCAAACTAATGAATCCTTACCTTTTTTAATACGCAAGATAAAATGTATACTTTTTACAAAGAAATACACTTGAAATATTGTTAAAATTGTAATTGTTGTTGTAATTGTAACCTATTTGTAGTTGGTTACAATTTCTAATTGTAAAATATGTATAGGCTATATAGATAATTTCTTTTGTCCTTGCATTCTTTGGGATCCTGTGACACATCTGTGTGAAAGGGCTAATTAATATGCAGCTCATTATGCGGCACATTATCCGGCCTTTGTCTTCTCAGGTGTGAACACGCCTCCACGCATATTGTCTTTCCAGACAAAAGCTGTCTAATAAAATTTAAATCAGTGTATGTTTTTGTGTAAATGATTAGGCAGGATGATTTTCAGATCATTTTGAAGCAAAAATTCTAGGCAACAACACTAATTAGTCAAAAGTCTTGTGGACACATATTTAGTATGTGTTTTGTGGCCTTATTTCAGACACTTTAGTTTTTTCAATAACCATGCATAAGCAATATTCTCTCAAAAATACAAACATGTACATACATGTTGCTCAGATATTAAGGTAGCCCAGTTTGTGCTATATTGAGTGAATTTACACCTTTGCCATTAACATGTTTATAAATAACTGAAAAAAGCACAAATGTCAGAGCATGTCAGAACACCTCAAGGACCCCAAAAACCCCTTAGACCTCAGAGGGTTAACTCCATATTTACAGTTTGGGTGTTGGTCTGTTTTATAGGATGTGTAAGGCCTTCTTTCCTTTGAGAGTCATCGTGCTGAGGCTTCCATGCAAACAGACGTTGCAGGTAGAGTTTGAGAAGTGGCCCCTTCCTCTATGAGGAGGAGCTTCAGGCCCTTTGCTCCCTGAGCTCTGATGGTCGTTGAGCTACCTTTCCAAAATATGTGTCAGGCCTCCCCTCCTTTGAGAGTCATCCTGCTGCGACCTTCATATATAGAGCTCGGTAAAGCACGGAGGGAGAGCACCTAGGCCCCCTCCCTTCCTGAGCGCTGTAGCTGTACTCTAGCATGTGTCAGGCCTCTTCTCCTTAGAGAGTCGTCCTGCTGAGGCTTCCATGCAAACAGCATTGCAGGTAGTATTTCAGAATAAGGGCCCCCTCGATAATGGAGAGTTGTTTTTAGCCTTTCTCTGTCTGAGCTCTGCACTATGAACTTTTCACATTTTGAGAATAAGTTCTGGAGACCACATTGGTGTGCAGGCTTCCTCTGCTCTCTGAGTCATCCTGCTGAGGCCTCCGCTTCCCATAGGTGTAAACAGATTGTTGGCTTCAGCATTAAGCATGATAGCGTCCCTGGTATAGGGGTTGACACTGGTCCCCCCGAAAGTAGCAGGCCAGGCCCATTCTCTTCTCTGCTCCTAACGAAGGCGGTCGCATTTTCTTTCCCTCTCCCTCCCCTTACCTCCCCTGCTTTGCTCCTCTCGTCACGTCTAGTCTAGTGTCTTGTACTTTGAGAGACTCTCTCAGCACTGCTCTCCAAACTAAGAAATCATGGATTTGATCAACTGGTCTCTCAACGCAATTGACACCATCTTCTCGACGAGAAGCTTGGGTTCGGGGGAACCTGACTGCCCTGCCGGAACGTTCACAGCTGGCTACACGATGGACGCGTGGGAGAGGTGGCGGGTCGTGTGTCTGGCGGCTCTTTCCGTGGAGGACGTTGAAGATACCTATTCGGAACCACGATAACAGGTCTTCTGCTGATTGGATTAGGCATTACCCTGGTTTATCGAGGAATTAAGGAGACGGTGACAGCTGTCGAAAGCCTCACAAGGCTGCCCGTCATCATTGAAGCGGTGGGCAGAGCTGTCAGCACTCAGACTGTGTCTATGAACCACAATATGGATAACATTATGGAGAAGCTCACAGCTTAGGCAAATGGATCGTTTTGGAGACCAAAATGGACCAAGAGAATAGCCGTGCAAATTGGAATACTGCTACTCGCCCCAAGACCAAACAATCCCAATCTTATCTGTTTTCGGCCGCCCTCAACCAGCACGGGCCTTGGCCAAGGCCGCTGTTGGATCAACAACAACCCCCTACATTGCTCATGTAGAGTGTACTGATTGTGTGCTAATGTTGCTGAGGTGTTTTTTTTTTTTCTGTTCCCGCACTGTACTCCTTATAGGAGCATAGTCTGGGGGTTGCCTTTTTTCTCCTCACCTCTCCTCATGTCATGCTGTATTTTTCCTCTTGAAATAGACAAATGAGACAAATAAAGGCATTATCTTATCTTATCTTATAGGGTCTGGGTCATACTCCCTTAAAGGAACCCCCCTCTGAAAATCGGGCTGTGGTATCCATGCCTTTGAGCTGGAGCTCGGGCAGTGGCTGTAGGGAGTAGTGCTACTTTTAGCCTGACGTGTAAGCAGTAAGGGCCTTTGACTTTGAGTTAATGTGTTGTGCTTGTACAGCTATAGTTGCTAAAGCATCCCCTCAGCATGGCAGCGTGGGTATTTTGTTCCCCTAGCGCTTTGATGCAGTGCGAGTTCCCTTTCGAAAGGGAACGTCTCAAATTACGATTGTAACCTATGTTTCCTTAGAACGGGGAACAAGACACTACGTCTCGTCGCCATGCCTCCGGTCTGCTTGTACAGCCCCTTCAGACGAAGAAGTGGATGACATGTTCTCTAGGCGCCCTTTTATACTTCCTGGTCGCGCTAGAGCATGATGTCATGGCTGACGCCAGCCAATATGATTGTCGTGATTATACAGTGTTTCAGTCATCAGTCACACTGAGGCATTCCCCCCAGCACTTTGATGCAGTGTCTTGTTCCAGTCGTAACCTGAGGCGTTTTCTCACCTGAATACTTGACAGTGTATGTGACTGAGGTCTTGAGTTGATTTCTGAGAGTAAGCTGACATCTCCACTCTCTGTTGTCATCTTCATTCAGGAGTGTTGTAGTCAGAGTGATGTTACAGTGATCTGATGATGATAATAATATCTGATATCTGGAGTCTGTCTTCAGATCAACACCAGCCTGATTCACCCACACCAGCTCAAATCCCTCATAACGAACCCAATCATCACAGGAGAATCCAGTATATGAATACAACTGACAGGAGAGAGTCACAGAGCGGCCTGGACTGATCTCAGTCTGTGAGGATGATGATGATGATGATGATGATGATGATGATGATGGAGACACTGACACTGAACACAAGACACAAATCACAGACTCTTCAATCATCATCTGAGTTTTTAAATTGACCAGATAAAGATAAACTCACCATGAAGAACATGCAGATAAACACGTGCATCAGTTCCATCTTTCTGTCCATTCACATATTGTTGGCAGATGTAAGATCCATAATCTTTTTCTTCTGTGACGTTCTTGATGTTCAGAGAGCAGTCAGACTCCAGACTCAGTCTTTCATGTCTCTCTGTGTCTTTCTTCTTTATCCCTCCATTAATCAGTGTACACTGTCAGAAATAGGGGTACAGTAGGAGTCCATTTCTGTCCCCCAAGGTACATATATGTACCTTTTTGAGGGTCAAAAAGGTACATATATGTCCCCAAGCATTAAAAGGTACATATATATATCGTTTCTTTTAAAGGTTAAGGTACAATATCAAAAGACAGCCTCTGCTAAGTATTTTTTTTTTTGTAAAAAAAATCGTTTTTTAAAAAGGTTTTAAGGATACCTTAATCATTTAAGGTAGATTTTAACTTATCACTATATTTGACTAGCCTTGAAATAAAGGAAATAAAAGTTTTGTCAGTCAATTTACTGATATTAAATCATTATAAAAGAGCAAAAACTCCAGTGTTAAATTAACTCTCCTGGGAGTTTATATGGCTCAGACTAAAGTGTTCAAATATGACTAGAAAATTAACAAAAATTTATGAGCTAATTAAGTGATTCATTGAGTGATGATTGACCATTATTGAAGACACCTGATGTTAACAAGCAGAATCACTGAAGTAGAAAATAAAATAAAATTAAGACACCGTTATGGTGATCAGTGTTTGCTTTAGTTGGGCTCTTGACCCTTAAACTGATAACATTAGATTTTGTTTCTCTGTTGTGTCTGAGTTACAACTGCCAGATGAACAAAGAGAAAAGTTGATCAGGTGGTGTTGGTTATGTTTTGACAATCATAATTTGACCTGAATCACTGAACTCATTTAAAGTCTAATCTCTGACTTAAATGTATATTTTTAATTACAGCAGCCTTGGATTCAACAGAATAAGATCCATCGTTTTCTAATCTAAAGGGTTTCTTAAAAGTTTATCTGATAAAACAAATCTTTCATTTAGGTACACACAGACATCAAGAATCAGTGTATTAATCTCAACAATGGTGACAAAAAGAATATTCAATTAGGGAAAGGAAATTAGTAAAACAATTCGGATCATAATTTATTCATACTGCAATGCATGATGGGAGCCATGAATGAGTTTTGATTGGTGGCACCCAGAATGCACTGCAACATTCTTTATTATTGTCACCATTGTTGAGATTCACAGGCTGATTATTGATGTCAGTGAGTCAACATTAAATTTTTTTTTTAAAGTCTTTTGATCAGAACAACTTTTAAGAAATATTTTGGATTATATGGAAAATGCTGGAAATCATTTGCTGTAGAATCACAGGCTGCTGTAATCATCAATATACATTTAAGACTGAGATTGAGAATAAGAATGAGTTCAGTGATTCAGGCAAATTATGATTATGTCAAAACATAACCAACACCACCTGATCACCTTTTCGCTTTGTTCATCTGGCAGTTATAGCTCAGATACAACAGCCAAACAAAATCTAAAATTAATGGTTTAAGGGTCAAGAGCCCAACTAAAGCAAACACTGATCACCATAACGGTGTCTTAAAAAATTATATTTTCTCCTTCAGTGATTCTGCTTGTTAACATCAGGTGTCTTCAATAATGGTCAATCATCACTCAATTAATCACGTAATTATCTCATTAACTTTAACACTCTTGAGTCTGGAGTCATATAAACTCCCAGGAGAGTTCAATTAACACTGGAGTTTTTGCTGTTGGACCTCAAGGTACATACATGTACCTTTTTGAGGGTCAAAAAGAATTAAAAGGTACATATATGTACCGTTTCTTTTAAAGGTTAAGGTACAATATTGTACCCTTGAGGGTACAGCCCCAGTGACAAGCCATTGTACCCCTTAAGGTACAATTATGTACTTTATTTTCTGAGACTGTATGTAGAGCCAGCCCTGATTGGCTGCTTGAATCTCAATTTAAAAGAACGTCCAGTTTGCAGTCTTTCTTTCTTTTGGCCATCGGTGGAGAAGAAGTCATGGCATGGTTACTCATGGTTCTTACAGGGCTTTTAACCGAGGAGGTCCTCCAGAAAATATCAGAAGCAGGAATAGAAGTAACCGACGTCGAGATGAAAGGAGAAGAAATGGACTTTCAGGCAAATGACTCTTACTCAGATGATAATCGTTTATATGTCACAGTTAGACATTGAGTTTAAAATGAAATGTTGGAAAATGTGAAAATTAAAAGGATTTAATCATTTCTGATTTTAATTCAGCGTGTGTGTAATATATATAAAAATCTCATTATAGTCAACAATTGTAACCTGTCAAAGCCAATTTTGTACCATTTTTGAAGGGTCCATTTTTGCACTGTTAAATAAAGGTACAAATTGTCACCACAGGTACAAGACTGGTCTCTTAAGGTACAAATCACAAGGGTACAAATATGTACCCTATGCCAAGGGTACAATATTGTACCCTTGAGGGTACAGCCCCAGTGACAAGCCATTGTACCCCTAAAGGTACAATTATGTACTTTATTTTCTGAGAGTGTAACTACTGCTGAATGACTGTTATAGTAGATCCATGTAGTTGACTTGCAGTCAGAAAGAGCATTATTACAGGACAGAGAGACATTTTCACCAGAACTGATGAACACATGATCATCCACTCCACTGGTGCCTGAAACACAGTATATCTCAGTGATCATTATGATATATAAAAGACTGAGAGTTCAAACATTCATCACTGGACCACTCCCAGCAAGAGGAACAAACAGGTTTTCATGGTTGCTTGGGCTTAATACATGGCTGCAAAAAAACTGCAATATAAAAGGAGTGAACTTCATTGACAACTTCAATCTTTTCTGGAGTCAGAGGCAACTGTTTCAACAGGATGGCCACCACCCAAACAAACTTGGTTCAAGAGTGGTAAAGGAACATATCTACTTCTCCCTCAATCATCCTTCTGCAGTGTGTGCCAATCCACTCAACCTGAATGGCACACACACACCTGGATACAGTATGAATGACCACAGGACTTCACTTCTGCACCTGAATGGACATGCGGTTGACATGTCAAGTCAAGTCAAGTCATCTTCATTTATATAGCGCCTTTAACAATGGATTGTTTCAAAGCAGCTTTACAGAGATAAACATATAATTTAAGGTAAAAGAGATTGGTTTGGTTTTATAGCGATTCTTGAATAATGTTATATTCCAGCTAAAGTTAGTTTTGATTGATTCACTTCCGTCGAAATGATCATTTGATATTAAATTAGGGGCCACTAAGACGACACCGTTCTCTCTAAACAGACTTTAAACTGAACCTGTGATAAACACTGACGGCGTTCACATGCGCATTAAGAATTGATTATATAGTTATGTGCGTTTGAATATATGTGCGCAGGTTTGTAATTCCCTACAAACCATGCCTAAACAAACTACTTGTCTTGCCAATAAATTTGATGAAGAATTTTGTTTTATTTTATCACTTCGGGGTACGCGAGCCGAAATTCCGCTTTATCTGTAGAGTGGGAAAGGGATCCTCCATAGGGAGAGGATAGTGGACACTTCAGCACTGCATTGTCATCGGGTCCAGGCGAAGCTCCTTCGTCAGATCTGGAAACGGCCTGGAAAACTTTATTTATCCCTGTAAGGGGAAACTCATTCGCCACCATTGCACATTACAGACACCACAAACAAATAAACATTAAAAAACAGCAACAATCAATACAAGAAATTACACAATTTCATTAAACAACCTAACTGCATTCGGAGTAAAAGACGCTAAATCTAAATCGCTCTGTTGAACACCGAGGCATTACCAATCTTCCACTAAATGAGCTCCTAAGTCCACCAAAGGTACAATGTAGTGGATGACCTTTGTAACACATAATATTTTTTTAATTTTGCCCTTGTTCTCTTTTCCACAGTAATCTCAAGTGAATCAGGATTAAGGCCAATAACCGAGCCTGAGTTTCTAATCAATTTATTAATCCTATTTCTATTATCTACTGTGATGCTACATCCCCAACAGAGCACTGCATAAAACAAAACACTAGCTTTGATTCCCTGATAAAAAACATAAAGAAGCTTCCTACTTACTCCAATAGAACTCAACTTCCTCAGAAAGAATAGTCTTGATTGCGCCTTCTTAAAAACAGCCTCACTATTCTTGTTCCAGTTTAGTTTACTGTCCAAATGGACACCAAGATATTTATAAGACTGAACAATCTCTACTTTCTGACCGTTATTAATCACTGGTTCTATCACTTATTTTTTTCTTCTGAAATCAATGATCAATTCCATAGTCTTCTCCACATTCAATTTTAAGAAATTTTCATCACACCATCTAACAAATAACTCAGCCTCTCTTCTATAGTCCACATCGTTGCCTTGATTAATTAAACCCACAAGGGCAGTATCATCCGAAAACTTGAGTGTGACTGTAGTCATCTGTATACAAAGAAAAAAGAAAAGGTGATAAACAGTGCTTTGAGGGGCTGCTGTTTTAGTTAAAATAATGTCAGACATTGTATCACTCAGCCTTACAAACTGGGGTCGACGTATATGATAATTCAATACCCACATAATAGTTTTACTATGTAGGTTACAACGCAGCAATTTATCAGCTAAAACATGAGTTTGAATTATGCTAAAGGCACTAGAAAAATCAAAAAACATAATCCTAACAGAACTAGAAGTTGTTTCCAAATGATTATAAATATTATGCAACATAAAAAGTATGGCATCATCTACTCCCACACCTTTTCGATATGCAAACTGTAACGGATCGTGAAAATCTGACAACTGTCTACCCAGATAACCAAGGAAAATCCTCTAAAAACATTTCATTATTTGTGACGTCAAAGCAATGGGTCTCAAATTATTTAAACTGCAACCCACATTACCATGTTTTGGACTGGGAACAAGATACAATGTTTTCCACATATCTGATATTTTCGATGAAGACGAGAACAAAGAAAAAACTTATCCCGGTTCCGGATGAACTAATCTATGCAGCCTAATATTGAATAATAGAAGTCGTTAATGTATGATGTGTATGCAAGGTTAACAAGATGTGTTTTTAGTCTAGCTTTGAACTGACAGAGTGTGTCTGCTTCCCGGACAATGGTAGGAAGACTGTTCCAAAGTTTTGGTGCTCAATAGGAAAAGGATCTACCGCCTGCAGTCGATTTAGATATTCTAGGTGTTATCAACTGGCCGGAACTTTGAGATCGTAATAGACGTGAAGTACTATAATGCGTTAAGAGCTCGCTCAAGTACTGCGGAGCTAAACCATTTAGTGCTTTGTAAGTAATCAACAATATTTTAAAATGTATACGATGTTTAATAGGCAGCCAATGCAGTGTTGACAGAACCGGGCTAATATGGTCATATTTCCTGGTTCTGGTAAGAACTCGAGCTGCTGCATTTTGAACTAGCTGTAGTTTGTTTATTAAGCATGCAGGGCAACCACCCAGTAGAGCATTACAATGATCTAGCCTTGAGGTCATGAACACATGAACTAATTGTTCCGCATTTGTCAATGAGAGCATATGACGTGATTTAGATATATTTTTAAGATGGAAAAATGCTGTTTTACAGATACTAGACACGTGACTTTCAAATGAAAGATTGGTATCAAAGAGCACATGTAAAAAGGGTCTGTAATCGAATTAAATTTAGCCTTAGTAACTTTAGACACATCCGCCATCAAATGTCCACACAGGCAGCAAAACACGTGCACTCTATGATCTCACATATCACTTACTGTTTACCCATTTGGTCACAAGCTAATGTTACATCTTTAAAACCTCTGCAATCACTTTTCAAACGAACTGTTAAACTTCTAGATATAAGAAACCATGTATTTCTCATCATTGTCCAATATTACTAAAATATAGATTACTCAGCTGGGAAAACATGGTCAAATATTCAAATCTATGTCTTCTCTATAAAATTATACATGGTTTATCATCCCCTCCTCTCCACCAGTTTGTCAAAACCCGAACAGCTGATCACAGCAGAACCAGAGGTGCAGCGAGGGGAGATTGCATCATTCCCTTTAGGAATAGTGTATTTGGTCAAACTTCTTTTTCTGTTCGAGCTACTACTGAGTGGAACCTCACCCCCATAACCATCAGAAATCTAAACACATATAGTACATTTAAGATCCAGTTAAAGAAATGGCTCATTGATTGTCAGAGCTGTCAACATTAACTTACTTCTAGTCCTGCTCTACCTGCCCACTGCTGGCTTCTTGCTTTGTGTGTGTGTGTGTGTATGGGTATGTGTTATTTTTTTGTCTGATGTTGGTTTGATATGATGTTGAAATATGATCATATAACACCAATTTTATCATCACTTCATTGGTTACCTATAAAGTTCCGTATTAATTACAAGGTATTGCTTTTGACTTATACAGCTCTAAATGGTTTAGCTCAAGTCTATTTAACGGATCTTCTATCGCCTTACAATCCATCGCGCTCTTTAAGATAACTAAATTCGAGGCTTCTGGTCATTCCTAGGATATCCAGATCCACCAAAGGAGGCAGAGCATTTTCACATTTAGCTCCGAAGCTCTGGAATAGCCTTCCTGATATTGTTCGTTGCTCTCCCAGTTTAAAACTAGACTGAAGACTCATTTATTTAGCCAGGCATTCATATACATTTTTTATCTTACAGTTACTGTAAATTCGGCCTCTAGTTCATAAACGCCAGAGGAGAACTGGCCCCGACTGAGCCTGGTGTTACATGTATGTCCTGTGTTTCCCCCGTTCTTTGTGTATTTGGTTCAGTCCTGTTTCCAGTTTCCCGCTCCTCGTTAGTGTTTAGTTTATTCACCTGTGTCTAGTTCATTTGCCCCAGCTGTGCCTTGTTTCCCTAATCTGTTCTCTGTGTATGTAAACCCTGTGTTCTCCCTCACTCCTGGTCGGTTCTCGTTTTTGTAAGATGTGTGTATCCTCTGTCTGTTTTTCTGCCTGTGCCAGTTTGTTTTATTAGTAAAGTATATTGTTTTTGGAAATCCAGATCTCCTCGTGCTTCCTGCCTACACACCCCGTAACACCTGGGTTCTCCCAAGGTTTTTTTTTTCTCCATTGGGTCATCTGATGGTGTGTTAGGACACCTTTAGGTCACTGGATGGAGTTTTTCGGTTCCTTGCCACTGTTGCCTTTGGCTTGCTCAGTTGGGGATATTCAAATTAATTAACCAATCATACCATTGATCAGCTCTACCAAACTTGGATGTCTTTTTTTTCCAGTAATAAACAAACATTGTTAAGTTGCTTTGATTGATACTGTGAAGCAGCTTTGATACAATCTGTATAGTGAAAAGTGCTCTATAAATATATATATATGATTGTAGGTTTTCTGTTTCGATCGCAGGTTTTCTGTGTTTCGATCGCATATTTTAACATAATAGTATTTCTTACTAAATGTATTGTAATTTTTATATTGTTATGCAAATATATAATTTTACTCTCTTTTAGGGTGACTTTTTACCATCTGTCTAGGGACTACAGATGAAAAATAGCATTTTGGCTAATTCTGGCATATTTACAGAAATGTTTATTAATATTCCCTGTAATAAATAAAAAAAAAATAATAATAAAATTAAAATAAAGTCTAAGGCCTTCAAATGCAAACCCATCGAATCTGGTGCCTATTAGACGCTAAACTAAGATCGCTGTGGGGACAAAAGGTAAGACTGTTACGTTAGCACTTTTAAACATCCGCTCACCAAAAAATAAATCACTTCTAGTCAACGACTAAATGAAACTTGGCTAGAAGTCAGCTGCAGTGCAACAGTCCTCAGTGAATCATCCCCTCCTAACTTTACTTTTATGAGTGTCTGCAGAGCTGCTAGGAGAGGAGGGGGAGTAGCTGCTCTTTTTAAAGATGTCTATCAATGTAAGCAAATATCATTTGGTAATTACCGTATTTCGAATATCTGGGTATTGTGTTAAAAGGTGCTCCACGTATTTTACTTGTCATTATTTACAGGCCTCCAAAATACTCTCCAGCCTTTGCTGAGGACTTTACAGAACTGTTATCAACAATTTTCTCAGAGTTTGACTGTTTTGCTATTACTGGAGATTTTAACATTCACATAGATAATGCAGAAACCAATATGGCAAAAGAAATCAAAACTGTTTAAAAAACATTTGATCTGACTCAGCATGTACATGGTCCCACACACAATCGTGGACACACTCTAGATTTACTGGTGATCAGCACATCATTGAGTTGCTCTGGGGTCAGACAGTTCAGACCATAACCTGAGAAAGTCATTCCTATGTCTGTTTTCGAACAAATTGATGGAAACATTTTGGAAGAAACCATACAGCACCTTAAAACATCAACCTGCGCCCTTGACGCACTTCCCACATCTTTCTTCAAAAGTGTGTTAAACAGTTTAGAAGCAGATCTCCTAGAAGTGGTAAATGCCTCTCTTCTCCCTGGGAGTTTTCCAAAATCCCTGAAAACTGCAGTTATCAAGCCCCCTGAAAAAGAGCAATCTGGATAAGACCATCTTAAGCAATTATAGACCGATCTCAAACCTTCCTTTCATAGGCAAGATCATTGAAAAATTTGTCTTCAATCAGCTGAACAAATTCTTAAGCTCAAATGAATACTTTGACAATTTTCAATCTGGTTTCCGATCGCATCACAGCACAGAGACAGCGCTCATAAAGATAATAAACGATATTCGCTTAAATACTGATACAAGGAAATTATCAGTACTGGTACTACTCGACCTCAGTGCTGCATTTGACACTGTCGATCACGACATACTTCTTGACAGGCTGGAAAACTGTGTGGGGCTTTCTGGGATAGTCCTAAAATGGTTCAGATCATACTTAGAAGGGAGAGGTTATTATGTGAGTATAGGAGACCATAAGTCTGAGTGGACATCCATGACATGCGGAGTCCCTCAAGGCTCAATTCTTGCACCACTCCTATTCAACCTGTGCATGCTCCCAATGAGCCAAATAATGAGAAAGAACCGAATCTCTTACCACAGCTATGCAGACGACACACAGCTCTACTTAGCCCTATCGCCTAACGACTACAGCCCCATTGACTCCTGTGCCAATGCATTGATGAAGTTAAAAGTTGGATGTGCCGAAACTGTCTTCAGTTAAACAAAGACAAAACTGAAGTCATTGCGTTTGGAAACAAAGATGAAGTTCTCAAGGTGAATGCATACCTTGACGCTAGGGGTCAAACAACTAAAAATCAAGTCAGGAATCTTGGTGTGTCTCTAGAGTCAGACCTTAGTTTCAGTAGTCATGTCAAAGCAATAACTAAATCAGCATACTATCACCTGAAAAATATTGCAAGAATTAGATGCTTTGTTTCCAGTCAAGACTTAGAGAAACTTGTGCATGCTTTCATCACCAGCAGGGTGGATTATTGTAATGGACTCCTCACTGGCCTTCCTAAAAAGACCATAAGACAGTTGCAGCTCATACAGAACGCTGAGCAGAACCAGAACATATGAACACATCACACCAGTCCTCAGGTCTTTACACTGGCTCCCAGTTACATTTAGGATTGATTTTAAAGTATTATTACTGGTATATAAATCATTCAATGGGTTAGGACCTCAATATATTGCAGATATGCTCACTGAATATAAACCCAACAGATCACTCAGATCATTAGGATCACATCAGCTAGAAATACCAAGGGTTCACTCTAAGCATGGAGAGTCTGCTTTTAGCTATTATGCTGGAACCAGCTTCCAGAGGAGATCAGATGTGCTCCTACAGTAGTCACATTCAAATCCAGACTCAAAACACTTCTGTTTAGCTGTGCATTTACTGAATGAGCACTGTGCCACTGTTCGTCCGACTGTTTTTACTGTACTTTATTTTATTTTTTATTCTAAACTGTTTTAATTATTCTTATTTATTTTGATTATTTTAATTTCTTTATTCTAAACTGTTATAATTATTGTTGTTTCTTTTTCTTTTTCTTTTTTCTTTTTTCTTTCTTCTATGTAAAGCACTTTGAATTACCATTGTGTATGAAATGTGCTATATAAATAAACTTGCCTTGCCTATGTTGTAAACTTTGATAACATCAAACTTCTCAAAATATAATCTTTAGTCTACAGAGGCCACTAGCTCTGGAGCCATGGAGCCACTGGGTTTTAGAAGGGGAATGACAGAGCTTCTGGACTTGGGCATTGACGTGGAGGTGATGACTAGGGACCGCTCCTCATCCATAAGGAAGACAATGAAGGAACAATATCCTAATATTCAACACCAATTTGACATCTGGCACACAGCCAAAGGTATGTATATTTTTTTTCCAACCTAGTAAACACACAAAACAAATTCTCCACACTTCTCAGGACCTACCACCATTGACACCACATAGTGTCACTCCTCACCCCCTCCCAGATCTGTGCAAGCTTGCTGAACTCAGCCATTGTAGAGGTGTGATTTGTTTTTTATTCAACCAAAACAACAAACAATCCACACGTCTACACTGGCTAAAGGCAGGAAACCTTTGGTGCTAGGTGAGGTGTGAATGGTGTGAGGTTAACTCAACTATCATATACATAGTTTAACAAAAGTAAAGAAATAAAAGTTAAATAAACAAACTAAAAGGTGGATATAAATGTCTCTTGAGAGGGTGAATGTGGACAATACAGAAATACATGGAAAATGTCTGTGTTTGACCAAAATTGTGCTGCATTTACAACCACAGGTTTCTGGAATAAAATGCTGAAGAAAGGGAAAAAAGGACAATGCAATACTTCTCGCGTGGTCCAGGTAAGTGTTGGTTTGTTATCTTGCAGAAGTTCAAATGGTTTAAAAGGTTTGAAATTACTACATTCAATTTCTTTCACAGGTCTGTCGTAAACCACATGTGGTATGCATGTGCCACAAGTAAGGGGAACATAGAGGTAAGGGATCATAAACTGCAATAAAGTATAATGTGTTTCTTTTTTGCATTAGTATTAAATAAAAAAATAATCCTTCACACAGGTACTGAAAAAGCGGTGGAAATGCATTACACACCATGTTTGCAACGAACACGAGTGGACAGATGATGACGGAAAACGGCATCGGTGTGACCATCCTCCTCTTACCGCCCAGGACCAGAGGATTCATATGCGGATTGAGAAGGACTCAGTGGCATTTCAGGCCCTGTCGTCGCTGGTCTTAGACAAAAGGCTTTTGTATGACCTCGACCATATGGCACTCTTCAAACATACTGGTGAGAATAGAAGTATTTTTACTCTTGCATTTTTTTCTCTATCCAAATCAACATGATTTAATTAGTCCTATCCATCCTCTTTTCCTATTTGTAATTGCACACAGGGCCACTGGATAACTTCCATAGTGCTATGCTGAAATACGGCAGGGCTTCTCATACCACGGAATGAGGGAGAGGTCCCACCTCGCCATCCTCGACCATAACGAAAATATAGTGAAAAGGAAACAAGCCACCACTGTGACAGGTTTGTTACCATGTACGCTCTTCAAATAGTATAATAACCTAAATTTGAATGTTAACAGCTAACTAGATTGGCATACTATTTATTGGGGAGAGAAGTGTACTACACTCAAATTCATATTTTCATTTTCATTCATTCATATTTTCTGTGTTATTATATTCCTTGTCATTTACAGGAGAAGCACGTTTCAACCAAGTGTATTGCAAGAAGTCCAAGCAATGGATATTAAGAAAAGTCTTCTCGCCACACACAAGAAACTTTGTTGGAGATCTCATCGAGAGGGTCCTGGAAAGTAGACTCAATCCGAACATCAAGTTCAAAAACCCTAGCTCCTTACTCACCCTGCCACAACCTGATTTGCCACCCAACATTGCCCCTGTACCGAAACCACCAAAAGAGACTGCCAAAGCATTGTTTAAAAGCCGCTTCTGAGACCTCTTCACATAGCACCAAACTCAATCTCCATCTCTCTCACTACTCTTCTGGGACAACACCAGCTGTGCCTTTTTATATTCTGTAAATATTGGAGGTATATATACATTATCAGCTTGTTTATTTTTTGCCATTGTTATTTTAATTTGAATACCCATGAAACAATTCTTGCATTTGAGAATAAAAAAATTTCTGTCAACACCAAAGTTCAACATTATAGGGTTGTGAAGGAAATGATTTTAGAAATAACTTATAATTTAACTTAGATTTGCAAAAGAATACTACTTTTTTTTAGGCATGACCATTATTTTACTATATTTTGTCATGTAAGGTAACAGTAGGTTAGTAGTAACATAGTTGAAATGTTGGTCGTCCAGTAACTATTTATCTAACATGCACTTGGAGTAACACTAATAAAGAAAACAACAACCTGAATGAGAACCATTTATTTAAATAATTATATCAACAACAACAAAAATAATTATGTAAACAATAAAAATTATAGTTCTGCCTGAGCGTCCTCAACTTCTTGTCAGACGTCCGTTTGTCCCTCCAGGCTTTGGCTGTCGTTTCCAGTTCACCTTTGGGATTCTGAAGTATGTCTCCAGGACGCCGCGGTCCATATGCGGTCCGAAACTAGGATGGTCCACAACACAAACCTCCTTGCCCACTTCGGAGATTTCGTCCAATAGAAATTGGCATCTTTGAAATTCGTTGCAACACACGGACTCTATCTCTGTGTCCGTAGGTGCACAGTGAGAGCACTGACACCAGCAGTCCGCCCCAGCTCGAAGTAACGTTAGTCCGGGCTCCTCGTCCACGACAGGCAGGTCTCCTGCCTCGGCTGCAGAAGCCGCCTCCTGTTCCTCCATCAGCCTCAGCTGCTTTTCACTATATTGCGGCTCGTAAAGATCCACGAACATCGGATTCAAGCAGCAGATTTTCAAAATTCTCTTCATCCATGTCCTGTTTTGTCTCTTCCGTCATAACCTCCTAGTTCCACAGCGCTTGTTAGCTTAACTTCCAAACAAGATGGCGGATATTGCTTTCTGTATCTGCAAGTGATGTCCCACCCACTGATCTGTAATAGGTCTGTAGCGTGAGTGGGTCCCACCCCCTGGATAAATGATGAGTTAGTGTTTGTAGTCTTACCCTTATTCAAAGAAATTGGACTTCCTGCTTTTTATGACGCAAAATGACGATTTTTGCGTCATAAAAAGCAGGAAGTGGAACACTTAAATCCTTATTTCTCCCATCTCAGGGGAAAATAAGGGAATAAACCATGACCATTCCAAAAAGTGACTGGGTTTCTAAAGATACAAAGTCTAATGCAAATGGGTGAAGTGTTCCTTTAAGAAATATGAAAAAATAAACTGTTAAATGTCTATTTTTTTGTGTGTCCACGCAATTACAACCGAAATAAAACATTGTGCTTTTGTAAAATAAGGAAAACAAACAGGGTGTGCTTTCTGCCTCACCGTGAACTTTTTTTGTGGAGCACGTCTCTGAACTTAAACAAAACTCAGCTAATACTATTCACCCAGCCATGAGCAATATATGTTTATGATCATTTAAGTGTGTTCTTTTAAATGATCTAATTCAAAACTAAAATAAATATTCCCTGTTTATGTAATCTACACTGTCAGAAATAGGGGTACAGTAGGAGTCCATTTCTGTCCCCCAAGGTACATATATGTACCTTTTTGAGGGTCAAAAAGGTACATATATGTCCCCAAGCATTAAAAGGTACATATATATACCGTTTCTTTTAAAGGTTAAGGTACAATATCAAAAGACAGCCTCTGCTAAGTAATTTTCATTTAACCCACTAAACAACATGATGTCCAAAAGACGTCTTTTCAACGTCTTTGTCACAAAAGTCGGACGTTGAAAAGACGTCCACTGAGGAGCCAGAATGAAAGTTTTTATGACGTCTTTTTTTGACGTGTTCTGGACGTCCGATCTGGACGTTCATGGACCCTCTTCGTACAAGGTTAAAAACTAGTTCAAATGTGGCCATTGTGGACATATTTTCAACAACATTTATGGCCTCATTTAGACAATTTATACTGTTTCTGGACCAAATAAACACTCAGGATGCATTAAATTAAAAATCATTTTTATATCAATGTAATTCTCTTACATTGTTTTGATGAGGTTTAGATGTTGATGTTTCATTTTAAGTAACCATTGTGGTGATCAGTGTTTGCTTTAGTTGGGCTCTTGGTCCCAGTTCTTCTTTAACTTTTCTTTGGCTGCTGTAACTGTGTGTTTTGTATAACACCATTGTTGTGGCAGAGAAAGCCAAGAAAAAGTAAGATCGGCTGTCATCAGCTCCATGTTGATGATGCCAAATTAAAAAGTGAGCATTTAATGTTGTGTTTAGACTTTCGTCTTTATATCTGGCATTTATAACCACCTATCTTGTGGAACTGTGTTAATTGGACCAGTACCATTAAAATGATCACTTATTTGAAGGTGGATAAAAAGGATGTTTGCACAATGTTTTGAGCAAGTGTATCATGTAGTCACACACAGACATCAAGATTTTGCATATGATTCTCAACAGCGGTGACAACCAAAACAAAAAAAGCTTGGGAATCAAGGATGTTTTGTACTTTGAAAGCTACCCATCATGCATTGCAGCATGAAGCTTTTTATTGTAACCATTGTTGTGAATCATACGCAAAATCTTGATGTCTGTGTGTGACTATATGGTACATTTTCTAATAACATTGTTTAAACATGCTTTTTTTATCCACCTTCAAATAAGTGATCATTTTAATGGTACTGGTCCAAATAATACAGTTCCACAAGATAGGTAGTTATAAATGCCTGATAAAACGACAAAAGTCTAAACACAACATTAAATGCTCATTTTGTGATTTTGTCAGCATCAACATGGAGCTGACGACAGCCGATTGTACTTTTTCTTGGCTTTCTCTGCCACAACAATGGTGTTATACAAACACACAGTTTCAGCAGCCAAAGAAAAGCTAAAGTAAGAAGAACTGGGACCAAGAGCCCAACTAAAGCAAACACTGATCCCCACAATGGTTACGTAAAATGAAACATCGACATCTAAACCTCATCGAAACAATGTAAGAAAATTACATTGAAATAAACATGAGTTTTAATTTAATGCATCCCGAGTGTTTATTTGGTCCAGAAACAGTATAAATTGTCTAAATGAGGCCATAAAAGACGTTGAAAATATGTCCACAATGGCCACATTTGAACTAGTTTTTAACCTTGTACGAAGAGGGTCCATGAACGTCCAGATCGGACGTCCAGAACACGTCAAAAAAAGACGTCATAAAAACTTTCATTCTGGCTCCTCAGTGGACGTCTTTTCAACGTCCGACTTTTGTGACAAAGACGTTGAAAAGACGTCTTTTGGACATCATTTTGCTTAGTGGGAAGTTAAGAAATTAATCATTTAAGGTAGATTTTAACTTATCACTATATTTGACTAGCCTTGAAATAAAGGAAATACAAGTTTTGTATGTCAATTTACTGATATTAAATCATTATAAAAGAGCAAAAACTCCCGTGTTAAATTAACTCCCCTGGGAGTTTATATGGCTCAGACTCAAGAGTGTTAAAGTGTTAAAATATGACTGTTAAATTAACAAAAATGAATGAGCTAATTAAGTGATTCATTGAGTGATGATTGACCATTATTGAAGACACCTGATGTTAACAAGCAGAATCACTGAAGTAGAAAATAAAATAAAATTAAGACACCGTTAAGGTGATCAGTGTTTGCTTTAGTTGGGCTCTTGACCCTTAAACTGATAACATTAGATTTTGTTTCTCTGTTGTGTCTGAGTTACAACTGCCAGATGAACAAAGAGAAAAGTTGATCAGGTGGTGTTGGTTATGTTTTGACAATCATAATTTGACCTGAATCACTGAACTCATTTAAAGTCTAATCTCTGACTTAAATGTATATTTTTAATTACAGCAGCCTGTGATTCAACAGAATAAGAGCCATCATTTTCTAATCTAAAGGGTTTCTTAAAAGTGTATCTGATAAAACAAATCTTTCTTTTAGGCACACACAGACATCAAGAATCAGTGTATGAATCTCAACAATGGTGACAAAAAGAATATTAAATTAGGGAAAGGAAATTAGTAAAACAATTCGGATCATAATTTATTCACACCGCAATGCATGATGGGAGCCATGAATGAGTTTTGATTGGTGGCACCCAAAATGCACTGCAACATGCTTTATTATTGTCACCATTGTTGAGATTCACAGGCTGATTATTGATGTCAGTGTGTCAACATAAAATAATTTTTTTTAAAAAGTCTTTTGATCAGAACAACTTTTAAGAAATATTTTGGATTAAATGGAAAATGCTGGAAATCATTTGCTCTAGAATCACAGGCTGCTGTAATCAACAATATACATTTAAGACTGAGATTGAGTTCAGTGATTCAGGCAAATTATGATTATATCAAAACACAACCAACACCACCTGATCACCTTTTCGCTTTGTTCATCTGGCAGTTATAGCTCAGATACAACAGCCAAACAAAATCTAAAATGAATGGTTTAAGGGTCAAGAGCCCAACTAAAGCAAACACTGATCACCATAACAGTGTCTTAAAAAATTATATTTTCTCCTTCAGTGATTCTGCTTGTTAACATCAGGTGTCTTCAATAATGGTCAATCATCACTCAATTAATCACGTAATTATCTCATTAACTTTAACACTCTTGAGTCTGGAGTCATATAAACTCCCAGGAGAGTTCAATCGACACTGGAATTTTGCTGTTGGACCTCAAGGTACATACATGTACCTTTTTGAGGGTCAAAAAGAATTAAAAGGTACATATATGTACCGTTTCTTTTAAAGGTTAAGGTACAATTTTGTACCCTTGAGTGTACAGCCCCAGTGACAAGCCATTGTACCCCTAATGGTACAATTATGTACTTTATTTTCTGAGACTGTATGTAGAGCCAGCCCTGATTGGCTGCTTGAATCTCAATTGAAAAGAACGTCCAGTTTTCGGTCTTTCTTTCTTTTGGCCATCGGTGGAGAAGAAGTCAGAGCACGGTTACTCATGGTTCTTACAGGGCTTTTAACCGAGGAGGTCCTTCAGAAAATATCAGAAGCAGGCATAGAAGTAACCGACGTCGAGATGAAAGGAGAAGAAATGGACTTTCAGGCAAATGACTCTTACTCAGATGATGATCATTTATATGTAACAGTTAAACATTGAGTTTAAAATGAAATGTTGGAAGATGTGAAAATTAAAAGGATTTAATAATTTCTGATTTTAATTCAGTGTGTGTAATATATATATTTATATATATATATATATATATATATATATATTATATATATATATATATATATATATATATATATAAATCTCATTATAGTCAACAATACCCTGTCAAAGCCAATTTTGCACCATTTTTGAAGGGTCCATTTTTGTACTGTTAAATAAAGGTACAAAATTGTCACCACAGGTACAAGACTGGTCTCTTAAGGTACAAATCACAAGGGTACAAATATGTACCCTATGCCAAGGGTACAATATTGTACCCTTGATGGTACAGCCCCAGTGACAAGCCATTGTACCCCTAAAGGTACAATTATGTACTTTATTTTCAAGAGAGCGATGTCAGCCGTTTTCAATATCACGCAGCTCATTATTCTGCGCCCACGGAGAGCGCGCGTATGGAGCGAATTATGTGCCAAAATTAAACAAACAAATCCACCATTTTGCAAACAAACTCGATCTGCTTTGCAAAGGAAAAATCAACCCCCAAACAAACAGTTTGCAAAAAACAAAGGTCAATTTGAGCGAAAATGCAGTGGAGTAACCAATATTGTGTTTTACAAATATAAATAAATGATCCTTAATAATATTTCACACATAAATACAAACCATCCGACAAATTGCATGTAACCTTTGAACAAATACCAAATCTAGTGCATACAAATGCATATCTGTCTGTTATCTGTCATATATGTCTGTCAGGCACTGTAATTTGCTCTGGCCCCCTTCCTGTTTGCAGGAGTGATGAGATAGTTAGTTGATTGTGTTCACTAAATAGCTGGTTGTCTGAGTGGTGTCCGCAAAATAATATAGAATTCATAGACAATTGGAAAAGTTTTTGGGGCAAACCTGACCTGTTGAAAAGAGATGGTATCCATCCCTCCTGGGCTGGTGCTGCTCTTCTCTCTAGTAATTTGGCTCATAGTCTTAGAGATAAAACATGACAATCTGGGGCTCAGGTCAGGAAGCAGACAGACTGGCTAAACCGACCGTCTGCTAGCGGCGTCACGTCACCAAGGTCAGATAAATCCCATCACATAGAGCCTCTTTCACCTAGATGTCATCATATAGAGACTGTGTCTGTTCCCCGAATTTGGATATCCAAAAAACGTCAGATTAAAAATTTAATTGATGTTCAACAAATAAAAAACAGATATAATACAGATGAGCAAATGATAAAGCTTGGTTTGCTGAATATTCGATCCCTTACTTCAAAATCTCTCATAGTTAATGATATGATTTCAGATTATAATCTAGATATGCTGTGTTTGACAGAAACCTGGCTAAAACCAAACGATTACATTATTTTAAATCAGTCAACCCCACAAGATTACAGTTATAAACATGAACCTCGTCTGAAAGGCAAAGGTGTTGCTGTAATTTATAGTAATATCTTCAAAACCACTAAGAAATCTAGTTTTAAATATACTTCTTTTGAAGTATTGGTGCTTAATGTAAAAATATATAGTGTAAACGATAAATCACATTTGAGAATTATGCTGGCTATAGTGACACTATGTCAGTGCATGATAGTGAAGTGTTGCTTTACATGTGTGTGTAAAACATGTGAGAAGTGCATATACTGTGAAGAACATTTTTGCATTATTCTTTCTTTTAGCAGTTTCCCGCATGACGTTAAATTCTAGAAATAAAATAATTGCATTATTAGTAATAAAATTTGCTACTGAGAACGTTTCCACTATCAATGACTAACTTGTAGAAAATTCATTCTAAAAACAGTTTTTAAAGGGCCCCTATTATGCTATTTTAAAGTTTCCTAATGTTGTTGTGGAGTCTCCTACAACGTTTACGTGCATCAAAGGTAAAAAAAAAACTGTTAATTTCCTCATAATACATCACATTTTCAATGATTCTCAAACGACTCGTCAAATGAATCAATCCCTCTAAATCCCTCCTTTTCGCGAGCTACTCTGTTCTGATTGGTCAGACAGCTCAGTCTGTTGTGATTGGTCTACCGTGTACAGCGCGCCGAGAACAAAAACGCCCATTGCCATAACAACGTCAGCTCTGCGTGTCCTGTCCTACACTGTAAACTAAACACAGTAACGAACAATGACGTCGATTTGACCATATTAATGCGAGCGCGAGTCCAATGATGAAATGTTGGAAGATCTAGTCATTCAACCCACACCTCCATTGCAAGGACGACTCGAGCAGGACGTTTCACAGTGATACGCTAACTTACTCAGTTTGAGGAACATTATAAGATGTTGCAACTGTAATTCCTCACCATCAGCATTAACAAGTGCATTTTCATCAACAAACCGATTATTTTACTTGTACTCATTTATTTCCAGAGTATTTTTTTTAATATATTGCGGTGAACATGTGGAAACTGTATCAATAACAGTGCATGTATGCAATGTACATTAGCCGAGCTCTATAGTGAATGATGTGATGTAACATAAACGTTGGTAAAACAAATAGTTCCTCAAAGTAGTGAGAACGACAGATAATCTGCATTAATAGACACAGTTTTAGGTAATAGTGGCCCACAGGTGATCAGCAGACGTATTTCAGTAATGTGAGTTAGCCAGTTAGCAGGAGACCTACACAATATAAAACTCAAAACAAAGTATTTTGAAGACCATCTTTCAAGAGCAAGCGGTTTGTGAATCCTGCATTGAACTCTGAGATTTGAGAAGCAGTCGTTAGTAAAATAAAAGGGAACACAGCAATAGTTTAGGATTATACTGCTGTAATATCGTGGTAAAGAATAATTGTAACCACTGATTCTTCACATGCTCATCCTTGGGGAGTGAAAAATAACTTGCTTTACCTTCACATTATGCACAGCGCCGTCTTCTCAACATGATGCTGTCCAGTACAGGAATCAGCTGCTGCAATAATACTAATGTTTCGTCTTGACGTCTCAACGAAACAGCTTATGACTCATTTGAAGAACGATTCATTTAATTGACTCGGAGTCGACTCTTACTTTTGAAAGACACTAACTTAATATACGGTGCACTTTCAGATTTAAAACTTTGCTGGATGTTTTCATTCACTTAGAGCTATGTTACACACTACATAAAAGGTCATTTTCAAAAATCCATAATAGGGGCCCTTTAAGGTATTTTGAAATGATTAAGTGAAAAGTGCAGGTAGATGGAACACCTGCTAGGCATTGTTGCCGGTCGCACCTCCTCCGGTGCCCACGGGTCAGCTGCAGGGTCATCAGCCAGGAACCACCATTCACCAACGTTTCACTCCTTTAATCCTGGAACGTCTCCTGGTGGCGGAGCAGTGACAGGGACGTCTCCCTGTCACCCCCTGCAGCTAATAGATATTACCCTCTGCGGCTGTTATCGGGGTTAGTTGTTCTTTACCCAGCCTTTGTCTTTCCTCCTCAACCAGAGCCAAAAGCTCCCCTTCTCTGCCTCCTCCGCTAGCTCTTTGGTTCCCTTCTTTAGGTTCCCTCCGGTCACTCCTATGTCCCTCAGAAGGCGTGTGGTTGACAGTCCCACGTAGCCTCGGCATCCAACCTCCACTGGATAGATGGAGGTCTTCCAGCCAGCCTCCCGGCACTCAGTAGTCAGCTCTGAGTACTTGGCCTTCTTACGTTCATAGGCAACCCTCATCCCCTCCTCCGCTGGTATTGTGAGCTCAATGAGGAGCACGGATTTTATCTTGGTAGACCACATCACTATGTCGGGGCGGAGAGATGTAGCAGTAATCTCGACCGGGAAATGGAGCTGCCTGTCGAGATCAACTCTCATATTCCACTCCTGGTCAGGGGAAAACGGCCTAGCTGTTTCTCTTGGCCTGAGGTTTCTTCTTCCCCCATCTTCCGTGACAAAGGTGATGTGGTTGTGGTTCTCTGCTGGTGGTACCCTTTTGCTGCTCTGTCGACGCCTCTCTATCACCTCGGCTAGCTTTCTCAGGACCTGGTCGTGACGCCATCTATAGCGTCCCTGGGAAAGCGCAATCTTGCAGCCTGACAAGATGTGCTGGAGGCTTGCATTAGGGGTATTGCAGAGTGTACAGCCTTCCTCACTCCTGAACCACTGGTGAAGGTTCCGAGGACAGGGAAGTGTGTCGTAGGTTGCACGGATGAGGAAGCTGAGCCTTGCCTGCGGGATTTTCCACAGGTCTGCCCAGGTGATGTTTCGGTTGACAATTCCCTCCCAGGTTGTCCACCTTCCCTGTCGGCCCTGCGACACAGCCTTGATCTTGTAGCGCTCTTTCTCCATTCTTGTCACCTCCGCCACCACCATCTCCTTCCTCTCTTTGTGGTTGGCCTTGGACCAGAACCGTGGCGCTTCTCCCCACCCTAGCCCTGCTCTTCCCGCCTGGACTCTGCCGACAATCTCTTGATGTTGCAGACGACTGACGGCTTGGTCGACCTCAGTTTGGGCGTTCCATTTCCGGCCTGTCCGAACCTTAGGGTTTGCATTCCTTACAGCCTGGTCAGCGGACTCTCTCAACTCGAGAACTAGCCTGGTCTTTTCCTGCTTGTACCCCCAGACTGATTGATTGATATGGCAGCTGCAGGGTGTTCCTTCCGAAGAGGCCTGTTTCTGAGAGGTACCGTGGCAACCCCAACCACTTTAGGATGAATGTGTTAGCTTTTCCATCCATCTTGCTTGCGGTGGATGAGGGGATCTCACTCATTTTCAGCTGGGGGAACGTTGTCCCTGGACAGTTTGTCTGGGCCGTCGTTCAAATGACCAGGCACGTGCGCCGCCCTCAGCGAGCGCAGGTGCATCTGAGACCAAATAAGGAGCCGTTCCGTCAGATTGCAGAGATTTCTGGATCTGACACCGCCCTGACGGCCTCATCACATCACTGGGAGTTGGCTTTGATCGATCTTTTCCAGTCCTTCTGAAAGCTGTTTCATCACGGTCTCCCCAGGCTTTTAATGGGTTGCTCAGAGAGGAGTGGGATTTTCTCTCCCCCTATGACGAAACAGGTGCTGTCATTTCTGACTCCTCTTCTGAGAGACAGGCTCCGTGATTTTGATGGCTTGATCCTCATTCGTGCCCACAACATCAACTCGTCCATCCGTTTCAGCAATCTTGATGTGCATGCTGCAGTCTGTAGGAGGCTGGTGACGTCGTCCATGTACGTCCTGAAGGGTTGGTCAAAATCCCTTGCCTCTTCAAATACATCTATAATCATAAATCCTTTTGGATGCTTATATACTTCCTTATAAAAAATCAATAATCAAATATATTCATTATCACATACTCATTTTTATATTCTTTGTGCTTGTAAAATTATATTTTCTTAAATGCATGTGATGGAAGTAACCAGTTTCTTTTAGATGCATTCCAATCTTACTTTGAGATTGCACGTAGTACACGCAGGACACGAAGGCCATGTAACCCACAAGGCCGTTTGTCTCTTTCTCTGGGATCAGAAGAAAGGTTAGAGGGTCCTAAAGGCAGCATGGACACATATGATCCTTCGCTGGACAGATGGTCAAGCTATATTGAGCGTTACTATTGAACTTTAATTGTTGTATTAAAATGTATTCTTTCTAGTATATTTCCTTCCTTGGGAGTAAATGCCAGTTATCTGTTTTTCTCCCAAACGAGTGAATGTTTTAGCATTATGTTTTGGTATACTTAACTGATAATAAGGAGCTCAGACTCTCTTCAGCCTTGATGGGAGCTGTTATTTGCTAGTGTCTGTTATTTGTGTGTGTGCGTATGACATTCTATGTAGGTTCTGGACGTTCGGACCAGACAACCCGGCGCCCTTCTCTAACCTGCGAGGCCACCACAGACCTAAATCTATTGAGTGGACGACAACTATCTTTACTAATGGCGATAGGCACCCCTATCTCCTCACGTGTTAAATTGTTTAGGCTCTTAATGTTTCTTAGCCAATGAGAATCATTCAACCTGTAAGCAATGACGTAGCTTAGACCTTGGAAATGGTATAACTGCTGTGATCTTTGTAACTGTAAGGGAGGCGGCCTACGAACTCCTGTGTGAGTCTTGAAGCTGACTTCTGCTGATGAAACTGCAAACTATCTTCAGTAAAACTTTTCTTTAATTTTTTATAATTCTGACTCCGGGTCTTCATTCTTCATATCTGGTTCTGGGTCTTTAACTGTACACCCCCTTACAGTCCTCAGAGGGGGTAGTCTCTGCCCAGATGGTAGTTTGATCCCCCCAACCATTTGTCTTGCTCCGACGAGGATTACCTCAAAGGCTGACACGAACAAGATGGGAGAGATGACACAACCCATGGCGATTCCTACTTCTAACTGTTGCCACCCGGTGATAAAATCTTGGAGAGCAAAGCACATCTGCAGGTCATTGAAGTAGGATGCAACCATGTTCTTTATGCAGGAGGGCATATGGAAGAACTACATGGCGTAGGTTATCAGCTGGTGTGGGACTGATCCATACGCGTTAGCAAGGTCGAGCCAGACGACGTGCAGGTCTGTTAAATTAACATTTTTGCAAGACGCAAAATACGTTGCATTGTTCACTTTCGCAACAGTTTCAAAGTGAAATGACCAGTGAGTGGCGCTAAAAGTTTGTACGTATCATCGCAGTTCTGAGTTGAAATGTCCGATGAGTGGCGATAAAAGATTAATGCTACATCACGTTTTAAAATAACGTACACCTACACTATATTCTAAACCTACCCGATAGTGGTAACAAAAGAAAATGCGACATAAAAACGTAATAATAGCCATGGTATTTAAGATTATGAGCTTTGAGCTCTTATATCATGACTCGTCTTTCACGGGATTCGAACCCAAGGTCTTCCAGCTGAGCTACTGAGAAAGCTTAATAAATTATCATAAATGTGTATGAAAACTATAAAAAGTGATTGCTGTTTTACTGCATTTATTCTTCATTTCTTTTAGAAACTGCAGTAATATGTACATATTGGTAAGTATTTTGCGGTTAGCAAAAATGTTGCCACAGGAACGTTAATCCAATGAGCCAGTGTTGGCTATATTTTATGAATACCTTGGTGTGTCATCATGAAAGTAAGTATGTGTCATCGGCACCATGCTCTGAAGATACTCAAGATGTTTCCACCTTCTAAAAATATAATGAATTTTTTTTTTCTTTGTAATGAAACGGGTCTTGACAGATTTCTTGAGTCATACCGAGAACAAAGAAACCAATCATGGCGTAGTCGGATTGAACTTGCTGTCCAGAGTAGTGGTTGTCTTTTGTGTCTGTCACAGTCAGGTTTGTTTGGACTCGTTGTGTTTCATCATCTGCTTTAATCACTCTTTTGTTGTCATGGACACTAATGATTTTCAGATTTACACTCAATCATCATCACCTGTATTTGTTTTCAGTTCTGTTTCAGTCTAGTGTCTGGTGTCATCTTTAATGGATGTGTTGCATGTAGACATGTGCCGGTATTCGGTAATGCGATAAATCGCGGTAATGAATATGCACGATATTGTTATCGCGGCCACTTCAAAATACCGTGAAAAATAATAGATTTGAATTTAGACTTTTAGAACACGCATTAGCTCATTTTCTATCAACCGCTTAAACACTGCGTATATGCTCCGCAAAACACGTGCGCACTCTGATGTAAACAATCCCCACATGTATAAGCACTGTGTGCACGCGGCGCAGAGCGCACTCTAGTCTAATGTAAACAATCATCACATGGAGTAGAAGCATGGCGGAAGGAGGAACGCTGCCGACGATTTACCCCCCGCAGGGCTGCCAACTCTCACGCATTCAACTTGAGACTCAAGCGCCTTTCAGACAGGACGCAGAATACTCGCGGGGACGTTTTGTTGCTGCGTCGACCAAAGCACGCCGGGATCAAAGTTAAAAATAGTTCAACTTTTTATTTGCAAAATAGCAAATCGCGTTCTGTCTGAAAGCCGCTTTACGGAATTGACACTTTTCACACGCTCTCACGCAGAGAAAAATCGCGGAGCAAAGAGGACACTGACACCGACAGACTAGACAGAGCAGGTTACTTTTGATATGAAAAAAAAAAGGTTCTGTCCATTGTCTGTTCCAAATCTGTTACCTTAAATTATATGTTTATCTCTGTAAAGCTGCTTTGAAACAATCCATTGTTAAAAGCGCTATATAAATGAAGATGACTTGACTTGACTTGACATTGTGACAGATCGCTGCGCCTCAGTTCAAGTAAACCGATCATCTGTTACTTTTTATTTAAAGATACAGTACAACTTACCTTAAGGTTTATGCCTCATACAAAATGTCGATCAATCAGTGTTTTTCACGGAAAGAGGTCAATAAAACTGCAGGAGAACAGTTATGTCACAGAACGTTACATTTACCTCAGGAAAGCCATTTAATGACCAGCACTTTAGTTGACTAGAAAAAATTGTCATTTTGCTAAATATGTGCACTTTATTACATATTAATTATGTTTACTTGTCATTACATAATTGTTATTATAATGAAAACCGCATTATATTTAATTTCTCTCTGTTTACAGCATTATGTGAGATATATTTTTTTCTTGAGAAAAATTAACATGCAGACTGTAGCCTACCTAATATTTATCCAAATGAGTCAATATTGAATTAAGATTAAAATCAAATACAATAATTTATTTGAATAATACAAACAGTAACCTACCAGTCATTGTACCATGTAAACATTGTAACACGTTGTCACTAAACTTAATAAAATTCTGTTTAGTTACCATGTTTTGAAAATCACAATTACACATTGTGATGCAAGTTGTTTTTTTAGATACCCGCAATCCATCTGTTTCTCTTGAGCAATTAAAATATCGTGATAATACCGTATACCGTGATAAAAGCTAATTCAATTAATCGCAGCACGAAAATTTGATACCGGCACATGCCTAGTTGCATGTTACTCTGTTCCTGTTTGGATCACCTGTTGTTTTAATAAAATACTAATCTTCATCTTCGTGTGTGTTTCTACAGCTGCGTGACAGTGTCTTTGTTTTGTGGCTTTGAGTTCTAGTGTTTGCAAAAGCATGTTATCGCTGACTGTGATAACTCAGTTACTTTGACCACACTGGTTTAATCCACACACATCTGTGATCATATCTGAACCCAGTTTAGACAGAGAACAAAACAGTTCCTCTTCTTTCTTAAAGTGGGTTTCTGAAGAAAAGAGAAACACAATAACTACATCTGTCTTCAGACACAGCCTTAGATGAAATCAACTGAAGATAAAAGACATTAAATCTGTGATCTCAGCAGAGGAGGATTAAACAACTCCACAAACAGCATTACCAGCTTCACTTATTACTAACCAGACTGACTTTATTTCTACCAGACGTCTACAGAAGTTCTTATTGAAAATTAACAGAGGTTTAGATGTTGATGATTTATTCAAAATGTTCCATTATGGTGATCAGTGTTTCCTTTAGTTGGACAGTTTGACTCTTGGCTTTTTTGTGAGCTTGTGGTCTTTGTAAAAAAGTATGTGTTTTAGTCAAAATTTTACAAAGAAAGCCAGGAACAAGGATGATTAGGTGATATAGTTTTCAGCATCATAAAGTAGAATAATGCAGTAATCTTAACCTTAACACTAATTATTTGTTATTAATAGATTATATTCACCAACAATACTTTCTTGCCACATGTCAGACATTCTGAATTTCGCACAGATATCAAGAATCAACATATGAATCTCAACAATGGTGACATGCTTCATGACACAATGCATGCTGGGAGCCACCCATAATATTAAACTCATAGCTCCCAGCATACATTGCGGCATGAAACATGTCACACCACAGGTAGATCCATGTAGTTGATTTGCAGTCAGAAAGAGCATTATTACAGGACAGAGAGACATTTTCACCAGAACTGATGAACACATGATCATCCACTCCACTGGTGCCTGAAACACAGTATATCTAAGTATAAAAAGCAGAAGTTTTCAATCATAGTCTCTCACTTAACGCAAACACACTCTCCAGAATAAACTATTAGTCTTTATGCTCTTTGATACCAATCTTTCATTTGAAAGCCACATGTCTAGTATCTGTAAAACCGCCTTTTTCTATCTTAAAAATATATCTAAATTACATTATATGCTCTCATTGACAAATGCGGAACAATTAGTTCATGCGTTCATGACCTCAAGGCTAGATTATTGTAATGCTCTATTGGGTGGTTCCCCTGCACGCTTAATAAATAAACTACAGCTAGTTCAAAACGCCGCAGCTCGAGTTCTTACCAGAACCAGGAAATATGACCATATTAGCCCGGTTCTGTCAACACTGCATTGGCTGCCTATTAAAAATCGTATACATTTTAAAATATAGCTGATTACGTACAAAGCACTAAATGGTTTAGCTCCGCAGTACTTGAGCGAGTGTCACAGGTCGGGGTAGACTGTTTATCGGTTATCGGTATCGGCCAATGTTCATATCGGTGCATCCCTAATTGTAACGTTGCAGTGGGAGTTTACATGAGTTTCCAGCATGTTGTGTGATGCTTTCTCCTGTGTGTTGAAAGTCTCAGTGTGGCCGGTACCATGAGTGCTCGCTCTTGTGTTCGAGCACGAGCGCTCTTGTAAAAATTGGTTGCAATCTGAAACATCACCGATACAGGCCGCTAAAAAATACATATAGCACCTTTAATAAATGGTTTAGTTCTTCATGAGTCATACATTAACTCATGATTATCTGTGCATTAGTTAAACGTGAATTAATGCATATTAGTGCACCCGTATTGTAAAGTGTTACCCAAGTAGTTGGTTTAGGCATGGTTTGTAGGGAATTACAAACCTGCGCACATATATTCAAACGCACATACCTATAGAATCAATTCTTAAAGCACACGTGAACCCCATCAGTGTTTATCACAGGTTCAGTTTAAAGTCTGTTTAGAGAGAACGGTGTCGTCTTAGTGGCCCCTAATTTAATAACAAATGATCATTTCGACGGAAGTGAATCAATCAAAACTAACTTTAGCTGGAAATAACATTATTCAAGAACCGCTATAAAGCCAAAACAATCTCTGTTACCTTAAATTATATGTTTATCTCTGTAAAGCTGCTTTGAAACAATCCATTGTTAAAAGCGCTATATAAATGAAGACATCCTGACTTGACTTTATCAGAGAGCTGTTCAAATCACTGACACACTCTTAATATGAAGATCATTCTTCATCATCAGATGTTTGAGTGACACTATGTCCAGTATCAGGAATAATTCAGTATGATCTGTGTGTGTCAATACACAACTCTGAGATCACAACGTGAATGTGTGCAAGAATAAACTGAGCATGTTCAAATGAACTCTTTCCAGACTAATTCCACTAAATGTGTTTAGAGAAAATACAGATGTCTTTACCTGTGAGAAGTGAAGAGAGAATGATGAGTCCCAGCAGACACAGATCACACTTATCAGACATTTCTGTTTCTGTCAGTCTTCCTCTGCATCATTTATAGTTACTTACAGCTCTTCCTTTAAACACTATCAGCTCCTCCTGTGGTTATTAACTTCCTCTGATGTGATCAACTGAGTGTTGAGACCCGGCAATAGTTGCTGAATAGTGACACTATGTCAGTGCATGATAGTGAAGCGTTGCTTTACATGTGTGTAAAACGTGTGAGAAGTGCATATACTGTGAAGAACATTTTAGCATTATTCTTTCTTGTAGCAATTTCCCGCATGTCGTTAAAATCCAGAAGTAAAATAATTGCATTATTAGTAATAAAATTAGTTTCCAATGTCCATGACTCACTTGTAGAAAATTAATTCTAAAATTCTAAGTTTTTAAAGTATTTTAACATCAGCTCCAGTTTTGTGAAACAGAAAGTTTTTGCACACACACGAGCGTCTGTAAAGCAGATATTAAATGTCTTCAGGAAGAGTTTCTACACATGGATTATAATGTTCTGCTTTACTCTCTCCAGCCCATTATTAACACTACAAACACCAAATGCCAGTCATTTTCCCTTTGGCCGGTGTATTTCGCAGTGGCACGAGCCGCTCTGACGGGGGATAATTCTCGGTCAGCTGGTTGTGTGTGCTGTGACACAGACTGAGCTGTTTAAAGTGCTTCAGAGATGCAAAGTCTATTTTGAATTTAATTTGCTCTAAAATGCTGTGTTGCAACTCTGGGTCATTTGAAAAACGTACCTGTGGCAAAATGTTTGCTTTACACTCGTAAATTAACTAGAGTAACCTTCCCACTCGGACATTTCACCATGCTTATTGGTCCAGTCAACCCTTAGGGGTTGGATCTTTCTCAGGCTTTATTAGAGACAGTCCACATGTGACCTCCCTCGACCCTCTCTTAGTTTTTTTCATCCAGCCAACACTGTTTCTGGTGATACTGGGGAACCCCCTCACCCTCCACGGGGGCCCAGGGCCCAACAGGCCTTAATCCAGGGGTGCCCAATAGGTCGATCGCGATCTAGCAGTCGATCGCAAAGACAATGCTGGTAGATCGCACATAATTTTAATATAAGCTTTTGTTAAATTTGAATAAAAATAAATAGCTATAGGCTAGCATTGTGCCACTGTCCTTCCTTCTTTTAGTTTCTGTCTGATTTGCACTTGACGAATAAAATTTGACCATGCGAGATGTGTTTTGTTTATTCGGTTGCCATGACAACCAGCCGGCTTCTAAACGGTAGTGTACACAAATGACATTCATTCATTCATAAACTCTAACCATTTGAAAATGAATGCGGTACCAAGCAAAAAAACAAAAACGTACCATTTCCATGCAGAGTGGGAGGAATATTTTTTTTTCACAATGTCCTTTTCTAAATGCATTTGCAGTGTTGGGAGTAACGCGTGAGAACTGTCCTGTTTTTTCCTCATAAATGCGAACACGAAAAATAAAATAAAATTAATATTTTCTGTTCTGTGGAGAGCCAACCCTTCTTCATCCGGTGGGTAGTATTACTGTTGATTTGCGCAGTGTAATTCACAGAATTACAAAAAAATATTTTGCCTCCTAAAAGTTAAAAAAACAAATGGTCACGCATGCATTTGTATTTCCCTCATATTAAATATAAAACGCATGTGTAGACTGATATTTGTCTAATGTCTGGACTCTTTTAAGGGGGTATATGGATAAACAGACATTTCAATATATTGGTATTAAATGCATTTTCCGAGAATTTATATTTCAAGTTTTGACTGCAAATGTCACGTCCAAAACGCTGGAATTCCTAAATTTTAAATAATTTATCCTCAACTAGTTTTGTGGTGTAGGTCTACGTATTTTATAATGTTAACTTTAAAATTCAAATAATACTAATAGTAATTTAAAGATGTGGTAGCATTGGATCTGGACGGAAAGGATAACTCTTGGAGGGTATGGAGGTAGTTTTGTTTCTTTATTATTCAATCAAAAAAAAAGGTTGCTACAATCCAAAAAAATATTTTCAATTAAAAAAACCTTCACTTCAATGAAAAAAAAAAAAATTTCAATCAAAGAAAAAAATTATTTGAATCCAAAAATATATTTGAGACTCAAAAATATACATTTGAACACTGCTTTTCTTTGATTGAAAATGTTTTCTTTGATAGAAGTCCGTTTTTTTTTTTTTTGTTTAAAGCAACCTTTTTAATTGAAGTAACATTGTTTTTTGATTGGACCATATAATGGGTAGGACATTTGTGTCTTTATCATTCAATCAAAAAAGAAGTTGCTTCAAACAAACAAACAACAGAATCAATAAAAAAGTCACTTCAATGAAAAGATAAACATTTTCAAATATAGAAAATCGTTTTTGAATGCAAATAAAATACTTGAGACTCCAAAAATTGCATTTGAACACTTTTTTTTTATTATTGAAAATGTTCTCTTTGATTGAAGTAATCTTTTTTGTGTTTGGGGCATACATGGGTGGGACATTTGTGTCTTAATCATTCAATTCCAAAAAAGTTGTTTCAATCAAAAAAAATATTTTCAATCAAAGAAAAAACTGTTCAAATGCAACAAAAAAAATACCCTCTTCTCTTTCTTTGATTTTCTATGCTGACTGACTTGTTGCACGCAGGTCTGTTGTTGTGGGGACATTTCCACGCACCGAAACGTGACGCTGAACGAAACGAACTGTAATTGGTTGTTTTACATGTCGGTCAAACGGCCTTATGGGCGGGCCTTGGCCAAAGAAAGCTGCTATGAATTCCAGACCTTCAGCCGTCAGTCTGAAGGTCTGGCTACGCGAGACTACTCTCCAGCAAGCTTTTTGCCAGTTACGTCCTGCGTCACATCTCTCATGCGGGTTCTCGTCGACCAGGGTCAGCGCGCATCATAGCGCACACATGCAGGCACAGAACTAGCTAGCGAACCTAGGTCTTAAATCTAATAAGTTATGTTTTTTACAACACGTTTTTTGATGGAAAAGTGATGTTTAATTTCCATAGTCTTTGTTTAGTGAACGGAAGCGAAATCAGGAATTGCGGTCTTTCAGTTTGTTTATCGTTACCTAGCTACCATGGGTTTAAGTTGTTCAAGATGTGCTGTAGCCTTACAATGGCCAAGTTGCGTCTCATATTAACAGATGAATAGGCTTCACTCAGTTTATTAAATACATCCAACCTGAAATGTCTCTTACAAACTATGAAGGGACAATGAATCAATCAATACACTGACATGGCAATGCTAGACAGATAGCCTACTTTGTTTGCACAGCCCTGCCGTGATTTTGTCACTCTTCTCTCCACTCCTAGACCTACGTCTGGTGACAGCGGGGAAACTTTTACCTCGATAAAGTTAGGCCTACTTATTGTATTGCAGAAAAGTAAACTTCCAGTAGGCTAAACTCCAGTTAACCAGTCCATGTTTCTTCTTTAGGTGATTCAAGCAGTAACGACTAATTAGACTCAATACTGCTATTATAATACACAATACATTTTTTTTGTAATGCAATGTTTTCAACAGGGAAATATAAACAGCATTTGTCAAATTTTCCCTTAACCCCCCACCCCCTTATCAACAACACATCAGCATTAGTCAGCAGAGTACAAATACATGGGTGAAGTAATCATACAAAATAAACACACACAAAAAAAGAAAGAAACAAAAAAGAAAAAGAAACACCTATTTACAAAGCAACCCTTGTGTGTATTGCCAGAGATGGGTGAAGCCCTAGCATGTGATGGATCCTTTATAGATACGATATGGTACAACTACAGTGCAACGCAAATAGTAAATATAAGATAAAGTGAAAAGTAATAGTAAATAGTTTAGTCAATAAAATAAACAAACAGTATACAGAAAATAAAATTGTAATGAAAAGGCTGTAAAAATATAGGCTATATAAAATAAAATGACACAACCCTGTCTATTTTTGTTAAATTTTAGTTTTATTGATCAGTAATAGACACTGTAACAGTATAAGTAGCCTAAAAGGTATAAGAAGTTATACAAGACAAGAAATAAAGTAAACGATTCAGACAAACATACAGCAGGATACAACGTTAAAATAGCCAAAATATAAAATTATGAAACTTCCCTTTGCCCTCAGCCAAAACCATTTGCCAGGGAACAAATGATAGATTAATGAGACCAAAGATCGCCCGTTATATACACAAGACGAATTATATCTCATGTTTTAACCACTGGACTAGAGACATCAGAGCCAGCGGCAAACGTCAGAAGCACTGGCCGAGGTACGGCTGTTCTCGGCGGGGTACATGAGCTGTGAAAGACTGGATATCACAACTCCGAAAACGTCCGATCAATTTTTTTAAATAGGCGCTATCTTTATAAATAAACCACAGATTTGACCTTTAAACAACTACATTGTCGACTGAAAAACTATTAAAACGACATTTCGTGACACAATAACAGTAGTATTTTTAAATGTCGCGGCTTTTCTCGTCTGTCAATGCGCGCTGACCCTGGTCGACGAGAACCCGTTCAACCCGCATGAGAGATGTGACGCAGGACGTAACTGGCAAAAAGCTTGCTGGCGAGTGGCGAACATGACTTCTTTGTCAGAAAGATGTCGTTGGTGTAGACACTTGTCAATCAAACATGTCTGACCAATAGAGAAGCACCCGCCCACTGCGGAACGTTTGTGTCAAAATAATTCAATCAAAAAAATTTAAACTTCAAAACTTTTTGCACTTCAAAAAAAAAAACAACAACGAAAAAACACATTCTCTTCAATACTTTTTTTTATTCACGGGGGTATTTTTTTTTGTTGCATTTGAACAGTTTTTTCTTTGATTGAAAATATTTTTTTTGATTGAAACAACTTTTTTGGAATTGAATGATTAAGACACAAATGTCCTACCCATGTATGGCCCAAACACAAAAAAGATTACTTCAATCAAAGAGAACATTTTCAATAATAAAAAAAAGTGTTCAAATGCAATTTTTGGAGTCTCAAGTATTTTATTTGCATTCAAAAACGATTTTCTATATTTGAAAATGTTTATCTTTTCATTGAAGTGACTTTTTTATTGATTCTGTTGTTTGTTTGTTTGTTTGAAGCAACTTCTTTTTTGATTGAATGATAAAGACACAAATGTCCTACCCATTATATGGTCCAATCAAAAAACAATGTTACTTCAATTAAAAAGGTTGCTTTAAACAAAAAACAAAACAAAAAAACGGACTTCTATCAAAGAAAACATTTTCAATCAAAGAAAAGCAGTGTTCAAATGTATATTTTTGAGTCTCAAATATGTTTTTGGATTTAAATAATTTTTTTCTTTGATTGAATTTTTTTTTTTTTTCATTGAAGTGAAGGTTTTTTTAATTGAAAATATTTTTTTGGATTGTAGCAACCTTTTTTTTGATTGAATAATAAAGAAACAAAACTACCTCCATAGAGGAGGGGTGTGTCGCGATTCTGCAAGTTCGTGGATCTGAGTGTTGCGATTTCGGTTTCATATCGCATATCGTTACAGCCTTAGAATGTTAAGTTCTACCACTGTACAGCTATTTTGGTGAAAGTAACTCAAAAGTAATACAGGAGTAATGTAACGCATTACAATTCTGAGACAGTAATATTGTAAGGTAATGAATTACTTTTAAATTACAGTAACAAGTAATGTATAATGTATTACAGTTTGGAAGTAACTTGCACAACACTGTGCATTTGTATGATCTGCCAAACAAGTATTGCTATTCCAAAAAAAGGAAACGTTGAGAGAAATTTTCGGACACAATAAAAACTGAGAACGATTTTCCTGCAAGAAGCGAGCTTAGAGAAACAAAGGTGAAAGAACTGAAATCTCAATTAACTTAGTTTTTTACTCGCCCATCCCTAAAAGCAAAGGCTGTCTGATTCCATTGCAAGTCATCAGAATAAGATAAATGCCCTGGCTATTGTAATCTGTTGTGCTGTAGATATTTTGAGTTAAGTGTTTAAATTTAATATCAACAATGAACTTAGAGCAGGGGTGCCCACACTTTTTTGCTTGATGATCTACTTTTAAAATTATCAACACAATGAGATCTACCAATTAAAAAACACAGTTTTATTGGAAAAATACACTTGTATTGTAAACAAATGCTTGTTGCTACTATTGCATGCACTCTCAGAAAATAAAGTACATAATTGTACCTTTAGGGGTACAATGCCTTGTCACTGGGGCTGTACCCTCAAGGGTACAATATTGTACCCTTGGCATAGGGCACATATTTGTACCCTTGTGATTTGTACCTTAAGAGACCAGTCTTGTACCTGTGGTGACAATTTTGTACCTTTATTTAACAGTACAAAAATGGACCCTTCAAAAATGGTACAAAATTGGCTTTGACAGGGTACAATCGTCGACTATAATGAGATTTATATATATATATATATATTACACACGTGCTGAATTAAAATCAGAATTTATTAAACCCTTTTAATTTTCACATCTTCCAACATTTCATGTTAAACTCAATGTTTAACTGTGACATATAAATGATCATCATCTGAGTAAGAGTCATTTGCCTGAAAGTCCATTTCTTGTCCTTTCATCTCGACGTCGGTTACTTCTATGCCTGCTTCTGATATTTTCTGAAGGACCTCCTCGGTTAAAAGCCCTGTAAGAACCATGAGTAACCGTGCTCTGACTTCTTCTCCACCGATGGCCAAAAGAAAGAAAGACCGAAAACTGGACGTTCTTTTCAATTGAGATTCAAGCAGCCAATCAGGGCTGGCTCTACATACAGTCTCAGAAAATAAAGTACATAATTGTACCATTAGGGGTACAATGGCTTGTCACTGGGGCTGTACCCTCAAGGGTACAAAATTGTACCTTAACCTTTAAAAGAAACGGTACATATATGTACCTTTTAATTCTTTTTGACCCTCAAAAAGGTACATGTATGTACCTTGAGGTCCAACAGCAAAATTCCAGTGTCAATTGAACTCTCCTGGGAGTTTATATGACTCCAGACTCAAGAGTGTTAAAGTTAATGAGATAATTACGTGATTAATTGAGTGATGATTGACCATTATTGAAGACACCTGATGTTAACAAGCAGAATCACTGAATGAGAAAATATCATTTTTTAAGACACCGTTATGGTGATCAGTGTTTGCTTTAGTTGGGCTCTTGACCCTTAAACCATTCATTTTAGATTTTGTTTGGCTGTTGTATCTGAGCTATAACTGCCAGATGAACAAAGCGAAAAGGTGATCAGGTGGTGTTGGTTGTGTTTTGACATAATCATAATTTGCCTGAATCACTGAACTCAATCTCAGTCTTAAATGTATATTGTTGATTACAGCAGCCTGTGATTCTAGAGCAAATGATTTCCAGCATTTTCCATTTAATCCAAAATATTTCTTAAAAGTTGTTCTGATCAAAAGACTTTTTAAAAAAAATTATTTTATGTTGACACACTGACATCAATAATCAGCCTGTGAATCTCAACAATGGTGACAATACTAAAGCATGTTGCAGTGCATTTTGGGTGCCACCAATCAAAACTCATTCATGGCTCCCATCATGCATTGCGGTGTGAATAAATTATGATCCGAATTGTTTTACTAATTTCCTTTCCCTAATTTAATATTCTTTTTGTCACCATTGTTGAGATTCATACACTGATTCTTGATGTCTGTGTGTGCCTAAAAGAAAGATTTGTTTTATCAGATACACTTTTAAGAAACCCTTTAGATTAGAAAATGATGGCTCTTATTCTGTTGAATCACAGCCTGCTGTAATTAAAAATATACATTTAAGTCAGAGATTAGACTTTAAATGAGTTCAGTGATTCAGGTCAAATTATGATTGTCAAATCATAACCAACACCACCTCAACTTTTCTCTTTGTTCATCTGGCAGTTGTAACTCAGACACAACAGAGAAACAAAATCTAATGTTATCAGTTTAAGGGTCAAGAGCCCAACTAAAGCAAACACTGATCACCATAACGGTGTCTTAATTTTATTTTATTTTCTACTTCAGTGATTCTGCTTGTTAACATCAGGTGTCTTCAATAATGGTCAATCATCACTCAATGAATCACTTAATTAGCTCATTCATTTTTGTTAATTTAACAGTCATATTTTAACACTTTAACACTCTTGAGTCTGAGCCATATAAACTCCCAGGAGAGTTAATTTAACACGGGAGTTTTTGCCCTTTTATAATGATTTAATATCAGTAAATTGACATACAAAACTTGTATTTCCTTTATTTCAAGGCTAGTCAAATTTAGTGATAAGTTAAAATCTACCTTAACCTCCTAAGACCCGAGTTTTGGTCAGAGGTGGAAAGTCCAGGGGTCAGAAAGTAAAAGTCCTGCCACATTTTTATTCCACCCACAGCAAAAACTACAGTGTTAAAGTTAATGAGATAATTAAGTGAATAATTGAGTGATGATTGAGCATTATTGAAGACACCTGATGATAACAAGCAGAATCACTGAAGGAGAACGTCACATTTTTTAAGTCACCATTATGGTGATAAGTGACTGCTTTAGTTGGGCTCTTGACCCTTTATTCTTTAATTTTAGAAGTTGTTTGGCTGATGTCCATGAGTTATAACAGCCAGATGAACAACAAGGAAAGCTGATGTGCTGTTGTTGGTTATGTTTTGACATAATCATCATTTGTAGATTTTAACCTTTTGATTACACAGTATAACATTTTCAGAAATTTAAATAATATCCGAAAGATTTCTTAAAAGCTATTCTTTTCTAATTACTTCATGGGCACACAGACATCAAGAATCAGCCTGTGATTCTCAACAATGGTGACAATTATATAGCATGTTGCAGTGCATTCTGGGTGCCACCAATCAAAATTCATTCATGGCTCCCATCATGCATTGCGGTATGAATAAATTATGATCTGAATTGTCTTAGTAATTTCCTTTTCCTAATTGAATATTCTGTTTGTCACCATTGTTGAGATTCATACACTGAATCTTGATGTATGTGTGTGCCTAAAAGAAAGATTATTATTTGTTTATCAAAACAACGTGTAAGATATCATTTGGTTTATTTTGAAAAATCTGGATATAATGTTATAGAATCACTGTGATGCTGTTATGATCATTATACATTTAAGTCAGAGAGTAGGCTTTAAATGAGTTCAGTGATTCTGGTCAAATGATGATTACGTCTAAACATGATCTACAACATCTGATCTGATCTCTTTATTCATCCAGCTGTTAAAACAGCCAAACAAAATATTTAGATAAACATTTAAAGGTCACCTGCCCAACTAAAGCAAGCACTGATCACCATAACGGTGACTAAAATATAGATTTTCTCCTTCAGTGATTCTGCTAGTTAACATCTGATGTCTTCAATAATATCTCAATCATCACTCAATTATTCACTTAATTATCTCATTAACTTTAACACTCTTGAGTCTGGATCCAAATAAACTCCCAGTAAAGTTCATTTAACACTGGAGTTTTTGCTGTGGGTGTAATAAAAATATGGCAGGACTTTTACTTTCTGACCCCTGGACTTTGTGATGTCCACGTATGTGGACAACCAGGTCTGAGGAGGTTAAATGATTAATTTCTTGACTTAAATGAAAATTACTTAGCAGAGGCTGTCTTTTGATATTGTACCTTAACCTTTAAAAGAAACGGTATATATATGTACCTTTTAATGCTTGGGGACATATATGTACCTTTTTGACCCTCAAAAAGGTACATATATGTACCTTGGGGGACAGAAATGGACTCCTACTGTACCCCTATTTCTGACAGTGTATATATACCGTTTCTTTTAAAGGTTAAGGTACAATATCAAAAGACAGCCTCTGCTAAGTAATTTTTTTTTTTGTAAAAAAAATCGTTTTTTAAAAAGGTTTTAAGGATACCTTAATCATTTAAGGTAGATTTTAACTTATCACTATATTTGACTAGCCTTGAAATAAAGGAAATAAAAGTTTTGTAAGTCAATTTACTGATATTAAATCATTATAAAAGAGCAAAAACTCCAGTGTTAAATTAACTCTCCTGGGAGTTTATATGGCTCGGACTCAAGAGTGTTAAAGTGTTAAAATATGACTGTTAAATTAACAAAAATTAATGAGCTAATTAAGTGATTCATTGAGTGATGATTGACCATTATTGAAGACACCTGATGTTAACAAGCAGAATCACTGAATTAGAAAATAAAATAAAAATATAGCTGCGAGCAGCGATTACGGGCCCAAGCCGGTGGCACCGCAACCCTGGTTCCTTTAGTTACCTAAAGGCACCGGGGTGGCGGTGCCGCCGGCTTTGGCCCTTCATCGCTGCTCGCAGCTATATTTATATATATATATATATATATATATATATATATATATATATATATATATATATATATATAAATTATATATATATATATAAAAAATACATATATATATATATATATATTTTTTTTTATATACATATATATATATATATATATATATATATATATATATATATATATATATCTCACTTGCCTTACCTGAGAACAATGAAAACAATAAAAAAAACTAGGGAATCACTAAACCGAGAGAATTATTCTGTTTTGATGATACACTCAAAATATTACACAAGCAATTCTTTAAATTTAATGATATTCAGAACAGAACAAGAATTCCAAAAACTTTAATTAAGAATTAACCGAAATAATTGAAAGCGAAAGTGAAAGTAAGTGGTGTTTGGCTCACGTAACTCTCTCATTAGAATCAAACTGTTTCAACATTTGCGATGTATTTGGATGCTAAACTATTCTTTATTATGGGCTTTGTACTTCACTCAGGTTTCAATATGTGTGTGTGTGTGTGTGTGTGTGTGTGTGTGTGTGAGGTGCGGGTGCGATTGAACTGTTACACATAAAAACATACTCCGTCCAATAAAACACAACAAAGTGCTTTTTTCAAACTATAAACTCTTGTCTAACTGTAACCTACAACTGTCACCAAACTAAAATCACACGCACACACTGTCTAAAAGCAAAAAATATTTATCCAACCCCATTTAAAACAGTCTGTGGGTGCCATCTTTTGGACATTCACCACATCGCATTGATTTTCATTTATTGTCCTCAGAGCCCTAATCTGTTTATTTTTCAATTACACATTCTACATTGATTAAAAAAGAAAAATTCAAATGTGTTTTTATTTTATACAGGAATAAATTATTTATAATTCAGATGAGAATAAAGTTAGTGTTTTACAATTTAAAGGAAAACAAATATATTGTTCTGAAATATAGCACATTCATTTTAAATTCATTCAGCTTCAATTACCAATACAATCTTAATTTTATTTAAAGCAAACTATACATTTAAAAGATCTTGGTTCTGTGCATATTTTGTAATTTAAAAAAAATACAAAATTGTTATGCAAAAAGACAAGGCCTTAGAGATTTCTTTATCCTTTAATGCAGGAAAAATCACACAGCAATGAAAGGCTTAATATCATGTCACTGTAACAGCCAGCCAGCCACACACACACACATATAAACACAGACACCAGCCCTCCCTCCCCCTCCCTCCCCACACAGACAGCCACACACACACACACACATAGAATGGGAGGGGGCCCTCTCTCTGTCAAAGAGTGACAGAGAGAGATACCATTTCATGAAATCCACATTCAAACCACAATATCTGACTTTCTGAGGGTTGGAGCTATTGACTGTAAATTAGAAAGTTGTTTGGCTTGAGGAGAAGAATATACAAGCTGAGTTTTGTAACTGTAGGTAAATCTAACTAAGTTATAACACACTTTATATGTCCTTTTTTAGTCATGAAAATTCATTTCCTCGCCACAGCCAAACCGTTCGAGATATCAAAAATCCGTCAGCAATTTAGCATCCTCAATGTCTTGACTTCATGCACGCCTAGTTTGGCGATGATTGAATGAATTGCCTAGGAGTAGTACTTCAAATTCCACAGCAAGCGTTTTCCAAACAACCCATAATAGCCGACTTCCTGTTGGGCTGGCGTAAAACTTGACCAGGGGTAAAATGTTTGGCCCGATGAGATCTATATGTGTACTGAGTTTCATATTAATTCATGCAAGCGTGTTGAATATATGGACCAAATTGTCGGACCCCGTTCAAGGGGGCGCTGTTGAGCCCCCCTGCCACGCCCGGGTACCAGCTTCAGCCCGGCCCTGATGGCCGTGGGTTCTGACCTGTGTGCAAAATTTCAAAAGTTTTTGAGCACGTTAAGAGTCCCAAAATCCCCTGAAACCTTGAAATGCATTAAAATCAATAGACAAATCCCTCACACACAGAGACGGAAAGAGAGGGAGAGAAAATTCTCAGAAACATCCACATTCAAACTAAAATATCTGACTCCCTCTTGGTCTGAGCTAATGACAGTAAATTAGAAAGTTGTCCGGCTTGATCTGAACAATATGCGTACCGAGTTTTATGATTGTAGGTAAAACTATAGAACTAACACCCCCACTTTTGTCAAAAGGTGGCGCTACTGAGCCCCTGCACCACGCCCGTTTCTGAAACTTTGCACATGTCTACTGGCTAATAAATGTGATGTGTCTGTCGAGTTTCATGTTATTTCAAGTATGTTAAGAGTCTCAAAAGCATCAACAAAGAATATTAAAGTTTGATGCGTTGCCACGGCAACAGTATCTAATATATCAATAATCCTTTCACAGGTCTACATCTGCCGTGTATTTACATTATACAGATGAAGTTTGAAGCAAATCGGGTTAAAATAAGAGGGTGATTTCAAAGCATTTTGAAAGTGACACACTTCCTGCTGCCAGTTGGTGGCGCTATAACTTTGACTCACAATAGTCACATCCATGTGATCGGCCTCTTAAAGCGAACACACTGGTGAAGTTTCGTTAAGATCAGCTAATGTATGCTGAAGTTATAACACACTTCCTGTTTCACGTTTCTCGCCATAAATTCGTTTCCTCGCCACGGCCAAACCGTTCGAGATATCAAAAATCCCCTGGCAATTTTTCATCCTCAATGTCTTGACTTCATGCTGACCGAGTTTCGTGGCATTTCTTTGAATTCTCTAGGAGAAGTACTTTAAATTCCATTGCATGCGTTTAACAAACAACCCTAAATAGCCGACTTCCTGTTGGGATGGGGTAAAAAGTAAGAGCATGAAGTATATATGAACCGATGAGATCTATATGTGTACCGAGTTTCATATTATTACATGCAAGTGTGTTTGATTTATGGACCAAGTTTTCGGACCCCGTTCCAGGGGGCGCTGTCGAGCCCCCCTGCCACGCCCGGGTACCATCTTCAGCCCGGCCCTGATGGCCGCGGGTTCTGACCTGTGTGCAAAGTTTCAAGAGTTTTCGAGCACGTTAAGGGCCCCAAAAGTGCCCGAATAGTCGTAAGAAAAATATAGAAAATGAGTTTCCAAACAACCCATAATAACCGACTTCCTGTTGGGCTGACGTAAAACTTAGAGCACGAAAGTTGTTTGGCCCGATGAGATCTATAAGTGTACCGAGTTTCAGATTATTACATGCAAGCGTGTTTGATATATGGACAAGTGTTCAAACCCCGTTCCAGGGGGCGCTGTCGAGCCCCCCTGCCACGCCCGGGTACCAGCTTCAGCCCGGCCCTGATGGCCGCGGGTTCTGACCCGTGTGCAAAGTTTCAAGAGTTTTTGAGCACGTTAAGGCCCCCAAAAGTGCCCAAAAGGTAGTAAAATAATAATAATAATAATAAATATAGCTGCGAGCAGCGATTACGGGCCCAAGCCGGTGGCACCGCAACCCCGGTGCCTTTAGTTACCTAAAGGCACCGGAGTGGCGGTGCCGCCGGCTTTGGCCCTTCATCGCTGCTCGCAGCTATATTCATATATATATATATATATATAAACAAGCCGGTGGCACCGCCACCCCGGTGCCTTTATATATATATATATATATATATATATGTCTACATTGTTCAATCACGCCTCACACACACACACACACTTTTGCAGAGCCCACACCAATGCAAGCTCTATAGCACACATCTTCTCAAAGGTCAAAGCGGAGTTACGATATTGCCCGTCATGCACAGTAACCGTAAAGGCACCGGGGTGGCGGTGCCACCGGCTTGTTTATATATATATATATATATCGTATTATTCTAACTTGTAAAAAACTATTAACTTTTGTTAATATTCAACCATTTCACAACTAACTTTTTTCCATAGATCAAACACAACATAATTATATGGTGGACTGAAACAAAAATTATTAATTAAATAAAATTATTGTTTTCCTCTGAAATAGCAAAAGCATCACACACTAGCTGTACCTGCTCTAAATAAAAAAGAGTAATTCAATAAAAATACAAAATCGAACTAAATAAAATAAATTATTACAAAAACAAAATCAAACCAAAGAAAATATATCTTCGAAAAAAAAAGCGAGTGTCATGAGGAAAGGCGCCTCAGGAATCGTCAGGATTAACTCCATGTGTAAGGAATTTTGATTGATTTTATTTGTCACTTGAAAATTATTGTTAAATGTGTGCCTGCATAACTTTAATAAGATTTATTTTCTTTGATTTGATTTTGTTTTATATAATTTATTTATTTCGATTTTGTATTTTTATTTAAATACTATTATTTATTTAGAGCAGGTACAGCTAAGTGTGCGATGCTTTTGCTATTTCAGAGGGAAAAAAACACATTTTATTTCAAAAAGGCTTTTCAATTAAATAAAATGTTCAAGCTTTGTTTTCGTTTTATTATTTTGTTTGTTTTAAGCTTTGTTTAATTTATATTGTTAATCATCTGACACAAAACAAATGCATAAAGTATCATTTTAACTTTTAAAAAACTATTAACATTTGTTAATAGTACATTGCCTGTCTTTTGTTAATAGGACAAAACATAGTTATTATATTTTATAATATTTTATAAATATATAAAATAAACATTTGTAATGAAATCGTTCAAAAAAATGATATTAGCATTGTTTTAAACTTTGAAACAGAAGTAGCGCAATGCCTGGCCACTCCCGCGCCGCCTCCTTTTCACAATCCGAGGGAACCATCTCCGGAATATTAACCTCACTCCTAGAAGTCCAATTCTCATTATTCATGCCTCTTACCTGGGATTGATTGCACACACACACACACACACACACACACACACGCACGCACGCACGCACGCACTCACACGCACACACACACACACACACACACACACGTGTCAAGTCACTTACATTTTAGATGCAATATTGACTGTTCTTCTGTTTCAGCAGCGAAAATAGTTAAACAAAGATCACAGCAGAACCATTGCATCTCACAGCAACGTGTTTTCTCATTACTGAATGATTCAGCATTTTGAACAAATTGGTTGACTCAAAGATTCAATGACCAATCCATAAACATCTGTCTCATTCATGAATGACTCAGTCGTTCAAACGAATCGTTTGAACGAATGAATCAATGACCCGCTCATTAAGACGGTCGCCTGGCGACACCTAGTGACGGTTTAGTGTTATTTGATTATACACTCAAAATATTCCACAACAAATCCTTTAAATTTAATGATATTCAGAACAGAACACAAATAAAAAAATAACTATAATAAAGCCAAAACGAAATAATTTAAAACAAAAGTAAAAGTAAGTGGTGTTAGGCTCACGTAAATCTCTCTTTAGAATCTAAATGTTGCAACATTTGCGATGTATTTGGATGCTAAACTATTCTTTATTACAGGCTTTGTACTTCACTCACGTTCCAATATCGACGGAAAAAATCATCCTCTTCACTTGTGCAAAAATGTGCTTGGAAAAATCACAGTGGAGCGGTGCTTACTGTGAATGATACAAATTGTACTACTGACTATTTCAACATAGCAGTGTAATTTGTATATGTTAGGTTGAATGTTTTATTATTGTGTGTGTGTGTGTGTGTGTGTTTGTGAGTGTGTGTGTGTGTGTGTGTGTGTGTGTGTGTGTGTGTGTGTGTGTGTGTGTGTGTGTGTGTGTCAGTGTGTGTGTCAGTGTGTGTGTGGGGGTCTGGGTGGCTCAGCGCGATTGAACAGTGAAACATACTCCGTCATTTTCTTCATACAGGACATCATTCAAACGTCAAAGTGTTTACTTATATTTGTGTACACTCGCAATTAAACACAACATTGTGTTTTTGTTAAATAAATTAAAGTAATACGTCCCCCGAAATGGCGCTAATTTTAAAATGAAACTAAAATGCTCACGGCTGCACGGGCATTCATAACTCTGCGCGCCCACGGTGAGGGACGAGCAGAACAGAGCGAACGTTGTTTAGTTCATTCCTACTTCCATAGGAATTAATTGAAAAAGCTCACTCTACTCTGCACCATTATTAATGAATTGTGCAGACGTCCTTATTTTACTTTCGCTTTTTACCTGATTTTGAACACAAGAGGGCAGTATAACACTATGTATGATTTGGAAAAAAAATTTTTTTGACTAAACAACCATTCTGGCTGTTTTTAAACTTAAACATTATTCTCTAATTGCTCTCACCATGCCCGTTTCTGAAACTCTGCACATGTCTACTGTCTAATAAATGTGATGTGTCTGTCGGGTTTCATGCAATTTCAAGTATGTTAAGAGTCTCAAAAGCATCAACAAAGAATAATAAAGTTTGATGCGTTGCCACGGCAACAGTATCTAAGATATCAATAATCCTTTCTCAGGTCTACATCTGCCGTGTGTCTACATTATACACATAAAGTTTGAAGCAAATTGGGTAAAAATAAGAGGGTGATTTCAAAGCCTTTAGGAAGTGACACACTTCCTGCTGCCAGTTGGTGGCGCTATAACTTTGACTCACAATAGTCACATCCATGTGATCGGACTCTTACAGCGAACACACTGCTGAAGTTTCATCAAGATCAGTTAATGTATGCAGAAGTTATAACACACTTCCTGTTTCCTTTATTCGCCATAAATTCGTTTCCTCGCCACAGCCAAACCGTTCGAGATATCAAAAATCCCCTGGCAACTTTTCATCCTCAATGTCTTGACTTCATGCTGACCGAGTTTCGTGGCGATTGGTTGAATTCTCTAGGAGGAGTATATCGAATTCCAGGGGCATACGCTTCCAAACAAACCATAATAGCCGACTTCCTGTTGGGCTGGGGTAAAAAGTAAAAGTACAAAGGATATATGAATCGATGAGATCTATATGTGTACCGAGTTTCATATTATTACATTCAAGCGTGTTTGATTTATGGACCAAGTTTTCGGACCCCGTTCCAGGGGGCACTGTCGAGCCCCCCTGCCACGCCCGGGTACCAGCTTCAGCCCGGCCCTGATGGCCACGGGTTCTGACCCGTGTGCAAAGTTTCAAGAGTTTTTGAGCACGTTAAGGGCCCCCAAAGTGCGCTGAGAGTCTCAAAAGTATCCAAAAAGAATATTAAAGTTTGATGCGTTGTCACGGCAACAGCATCTAAGATATCAACAATCCTTTCACAGGTCTAAATCTGGCGTGTGTCTACATTATACACATCAAGTTTGAAGCAAATCGGGTAAAGCCTGTTTGATTTATGGACCAAGTTTTCGGACCCCATTCCAGGGGGCGCTGTCGAGCCCCCCTGCCACGCCCGGGTACCAGCTTCAGCCCGGCCCTGATGGCCGCGGGTTCTGACCCGTGTGCAAAGTTTCAAGAGTTTTTGAGCATGTTAAGGGCCCCAAAAGTGCGCTAAGAATCTCAAAAGTATCCAAAAAGAATATTAAAGTTTGATGCGTTGTCACGGCAACAGCATCTAAGATATCAACAATCCTTTCACAGGTCTACATCTGGCTTGTGTCTACATTATACACATCAAGTTTGAAGCAAATAGGGTAAAGCGTGTTGGATATATGGACCAAATTGTCTGACCCGTTCAAGGGGGCGCTGTCGAGCCCCCCTGCCACGCCCGGGTACCAGCTTCAGCCTGGCCCTGATGGCCGCGGGTTTTGTCCCGTGTGCAAAGTTTCAAGAGTTTTCGAGCACGTTAAGAACCCCAAAAGTGCCCGAAAGCATAAAAAAGCATGAAAAAGCTTAAAAAAAGGAATATTAATGTTTGATGCATTGCCATGGCAACAGTATCTAAGATATCAATAATCCTTTCACAGGTCTACATCTGGCGTGTGTCTACATTATGCACATGAAGTTTGAAGCAAATCGGGTAAAAATAAGAGGGTGATTTAAAAGCATTTTGAAAGTGACACACTTCCTGCTGCCAGTTGGTGGCGCTATAACTTTGACTCACAATAGTCACATCCATGTGATCGGGCTCTTACAACGAACACACTGCTGAAGTTTCATCAAGATTAGTTAATGTATGCAGTAGTTATAACACACTTCCTGTTTCACGTTTCTCGCCATAATTTCGTTTACTCGCCACGGCCAAACCGTTCGAGATATCAAAAATCCCCTGGCAATTTTTCATCCTCAGTGTCTTGACTTCATGCTGACCGAGTTTCGTGCCGTGTGTTTGAATTCTCTAGGAGGAGTATTTCACATTCCATTGTATGTGTTTTCCAAACAACCCTTAATAGCCGACTTCCTGTTGGGCTGGGGTAAAAAGTAAGAGCATGAAGTATATATGAACCGATGAGATCTATATGTGTACTGAGTTTCATATTATTACATGCAAGCGTGTTTGATTTATGGACCAAGTGTTCAAACCCCGTTCCAGGGGGCGCTGTCGAGCCCCCCTGCCACGCCCGGGTACCAGCTTCAGCCCGGCCCTGATGGCCACGGGTTCTGACCCGTGTGCAAAGTTTCAAGAGTTTTTGAGCACGTTAAGGGCCCCCAAAGTGCGCTGAGAGTCTCAAAAGTATCCAAAAAGAATATTAAAGTTTGATGCGTTGTCACGGCAACAGCATCTAAGATATCAACAATCCTTTCACAGGTCTAAATCTGGCGTGTGTCTACATTATACACATCAAGTTTGAAGCAAATCGGGTAAAGCCTGTTTGATTTATGGACCAAGTTTTCGGACCCCATTCCAGGGGGCGCTGTCGAGCCCCCCTGCCACGCCCGGGTACCAGCTTCAGCCCGGCCCTGATGGCCACGGGTTCTGACCCGTGTGCAAAGTTTCAAGAGTTTTTGAGCATGTTAAGGGCCCCAAAAGTGCGCTAAGAATCTCAAAAGTATCCAAAAAGAATATTAAAGTTTGATGCGTTGTCACGGCAACAGCATCTAAGATATCAACAATCCTTTCACAGGTCTACATCTGGCTTGTGTCTACATTATACACATCAAGTTTGAAGCAAATAGGGTAAAGCGTGTTGGATATATGGACCAAATTGTCTGACCCGTTCAAGGGGGCGCTGTCGAGCCCCCCTGCCACGCCCGGGTACCAGCTTCAGCCTGGCCCTGATGGCCGCGGGTTTTGTCCCGTGTGCAAAGTTTCAAGAGTTTTCGAGCACGTTAAGAACCCCAAAAGTGCCCGAAAGCATAAAAAAGCATGAAAAAGCTTAAAAAAAGGAATATTAATGTTTGATGCATTGCCATGGCAACAGTATCTAAGATATCAATAATCCTTTCACAGGTCTACATCTGGCGTGTGTCTACATTATGCACATGAAGTTTGAAGCAAATCGGGTAAAAATAAGAGGGTGATTTAAAAGCATTTTGAAAGTGACACACTTCCTGCTGCCAGTTGGTGGCGCTATAACTTTGACTCACAATAGTCACATCCATGTGATCGGGCTCTTACAACGAACACACTGCTGAAGTTTCATCAAGATTAGTTAATGTATGCAGTAGTTATAACACACTTCCTGTTTCACGTTTCTCGCCATAATTTCGTTTACTCGCCACGGCCAAACCGTTCGAGATATCAAAAATCCCCTGGCAATTTTTCATCCTCAGTGTCTTGACTTCATGCTGACCGAGTTTCGTGCCGTGTGTTTGAATTCTCTAGGAGGAGTATTTCACATTCCATTGCATGTGTTTTCCAAACAACCCTTAATAGCCGACTTCCTGTTGGGCTGGGGTAAAAAGTAAGAGCATGAAGTATATATGAACCGATGAGATCTATATGTGTACTGAGTTTCATATTATTACATGCAAGCGTGTTTGATTTATGGACCAAGTGTTCAAACCCCGTTCCAGGGGGCGCTGTCGAGCCCCCCTGCCACGCCCGGGTACCAGCTTCAGCCCGGCCCTGATGGCCGCGGGTTCTGAGATGTGTGCAAAGTTTCAAGAGTTTTCGAGCACGTTAAGGCCCCCAAAAGTGCCCAAAAGGTAGTAAAATAATAATAATAATAATAATAATAATAATAATAATAAATAATAATCCTTAGGAAAACAATAGGGCCTTCGCCTTTTCAAGGCTTGGGCCCTAATAATAATAATAATAATAAATATAGCTGCGAGCAGCGATTACGGGCCCAAGCCGGTGGCACCGCAACCCCGGTGCCTTTAGTTACCTAAAGGCACCGGAGTGGCGGTGCCGCCGGCTTTGGCCCTTCATCGCTGCTCGCAGCTATATTCATATATATATATATATATATATATATATATATATATATATATATATAAACAAGCCGGTGGCACCGCCACCCCGGTGCCTTTATATATATATATATATATATGTCTACATTGTTCAATCACGCCTCACACACACACACACACTTTTGCAGAGCCCACACCAATGCAAGCTCTATAGCACACATCTTCTCAAAGGTCAAAGCGGAGTTACGATATTGCCCGTCATGCACAGTAACCGTAAAGGCACCGGGGTGGCGGTGCCACCGGCTTGTTTATATATATATATATATATCGTATTATTCTAACTTGTAAAAAACTATTAACTTTTGTTAATATTCAACCATTTCACAACTAACTTTTTTCCATAGATCAAACACAACATAATTATATGGTGGACTGAAACAAAAATTATTAATTAAATAAAATTATTGTTTTCCTCTGAAATAGCAAAAGCATCACACACTAGCTGTACCTGCTCTAAATAAAAAAGAGTAATTCAATAAAAATACAAAATCGAACTAAATAAAATAAATTATTACAAAAACAAAATCAAACCAAAGAAAATATATCTTCGAAAAAAAAAAGCGAGTGTCATGAGGAAAGGCGCCTCAGGAATCGTCAGGATTAACTCCATGTGTAAGGAATTTTGATTGATTTTATTTGTCACTTGAAAATTATTGTTAAATGTGTGCCTGCATAACTTTAATAAGATTTATTTTCTTTGATTTGATTTTGTTTTATATAATTTATTTATTTCGATTTTGTATTTTTATTTAAATACTATTATTTATTTAGAGCAGGTACAGCTAAGTGTGCGATGCTTTTGCTATTTCAGAGGGAAAAAAACACATTTTATTTCAAAAAGGCTTTTCAATTAAATAAAATGTTCAAGCTTTGTTTTCGTTTTATTATTTTGTTTGTTTTAAGCTTTGTTTAATTTATATTGTTAATCATCTGACACAAAACAAATGCATAAAGTATCATTTTAACTTTTAAAAAACTATTAACATTTGTTAATAGTACATTGCCTGTCTTTTGTTAATAGGACAAAACATAGTTATTATATTTTATAATATTTTATAAATATATAAAATAAACATTTGTAATGAAATCGTTCAAAAAAATGATATTAGCATTGTTTTAAACTTTGAAACAGAAGTAGCGCAATGCCTGGCCACTCCCGCGCCGCCTCCTTTTCACAATCCGAGGGAACCATCTCCGGAATATTAACCTCACTCCTAGAAGTCCAATTCTCATTATTCATGCCTCTTACCTGGGATTGATTGCACACACACACACACACACACACACACACACGCACACACGCACTCACACGCACACACACACACACACACACACACACACGTGTCAAGTCACTTACATTTTAGATGCAATATTGACTGTTCTTCTGTTTCAGCAGCGAAAATAGTTAAACAAAGATCACAGCAGAACCATTGCATCTCACAGCAACGTGTTTTCTCATTACTGAATGATTCAGCATTTTGAACAAATTGGTTGACTCAAAGATTCAATGACCAATCCATAAACATCTGTCTCATTCATGAATGACTCAGTCGTTCAAACGAATCGTTTGAACGAATGAATCAATGACCCGCTCATTAAGACGGTCGCCTGGCGACACCTAGTGACGGTTTAGTGTTATTTGATTATACACTCAAAATATTCCACAACAAATCCTTTAAATTTAATGATATTCAGAACAGAACACAAATAAAAAAATAACTATAATAAAGCCAAAACGAAATAATTTAAAACAAAAGTAAAAGTAAGTGGTGTTAGGCTCACGTAAATCTCTCTTTAGAATCTAAATGTTGCAACATTTGCGATGTATTTGGATGCTAAACTATTCTTTATTACAGGCTTTGTACTTCACTCACGTTCCAATATCGACGGAAAAAATCATCCTCTTCACTTGTGCAAAAATGTGCTTGGAAAAATCACAGTGGAGCGGTGCTTACTGTGAATGATACAAATTGTACTACTGACTATTTCAACATAGCAGTGTAATTTGTATATGTTAGGTTGAATGTTTTATTATTGTGTGTGTGTGTGTGTGTGTGTGTGTGTGTGTGTGTGTGTGTGTGTGTGTGTCAGTGTGTGTGTGGGGGTCTGGGTGGCTCAGCGCGATTGAACAGTGAAACATACTCCGTCATTTTCTTCATACAGGACATCATTCAAACGTCAAAGTGTTTACTTATATTTGTGTACACTCGCAATTAAACACAACATTGTGTTTTTGTTAAATAAATTAAAGTAATACGTCCCCCGAAATGGCGCTAATTTTAAAATGAAACTAAAATGCTCACGGCTGCACGGGCATTCATAACTCTGCGCGCCCACGGTGAGGGACGAGCAGAACAGAGCGAACGTTGTTTAGTTCATTCCTACTTCCATAGGAATTAATTGAAAAAGCTCACTCTACTCTGCACCATTATTAATGAATTGTGCAGACGTCCTTATTTTACTTTCGCTTTTTACCTGATTTTGAACACAAGAGGGCAGTATAACACTATGTATGATTTGGAAAAAAAATTTTTTTGACTAAACAACCATTCTGGCTGTTTTTAAACTTAAACATTATTCTCTAATTGCTCTCACCATGCCCGTTTCTGAAACTCTGCACATGTCTACTGTCTAATAAATGTGATGTGTCTGTCGGGTTTCATGCAATTTCAAGTATGTTAAGAGTCTCAAAAGCATCAACAAAGAATAATAAAGTTTGATGCGTTGCCACGGCAACAGTATCTAAGATATCAATAATCCTTTCTCAGGTCTACATCTGCCGTGTGTCTACATTATACACATAAAGTTTGAAGCAAATTGGGTAAAAATAAGAGGGTGATTTCAAAGCCTTTAGGAAGTGACACACTTCCTGCTGCCAGTTGGTGGCGCTATAACTTTGACTCACAATAGTCACATCCATGTGATCGGACTCTTACAGCGAACACACTGCTGAAGTTTCATCAAGATCAGTTAATGTATGCAGAAGTTATAACACACTTCCTGTTTCCTTTATTCGCCATAAATTCGTTTCCTCGCCACAGCCAAACCGTTCGAGATATCAAAAATCCCCTGGCAACTTTTCATCCTCAATGTCTTGACTTCATGCTGACCGAGTTTCGTGGCGATTGGTTGAATTCTCTAGGAGGAGTATATCGAATTCCAGGGGCATACGCTTCCAAACAAACCATAATAGCCGACTTCCTGTTGGGCTGGGGTAAAAAGTAAAAGTACAAAGGATATATGAATCGATGAGATCTATATGTGTACCGAGTTTCATATTATTACATTCAAGCGTGTTTGATTTATGGACCAAGTTTTCGGACCCCGTTCCAGGGGGCACTGTCGAGCCCCCCTGCCACGCCCGGGTACCAGCTTCAGCCCGGCCCTGATGGCCACGGGTTCTGACCCGTGTGCAAAGTTTCAAGAGTTTTTGAGCACGTTAAGGGCCCCCAAAGTGCGCTGAGAGTCTCAAAAGTATCCAAAAAGAATATTAAAGTTTGATGCGTTGTCACGGCAACAGCATCTAAGATATCAACAATCCTTTCACAGGTCTAAATCTGGCGTGTGTCTACATTATACACATCAAGTTTGAAGCAAATCGGGTAAAGCCTGTTTGATTTATGGACCAAGTTTTCGGACCCCATTCCAGGGGGCGCTGTCGAGCCCCCCTGCCACGCCCGGGTACCAGCTTCAGCCCGGCCCTGATGGCCACGGGTTCTGACCCGTGTGCAAAGTTTCAAGAGTTTTTGAGCATGTTAAGGGCCCCAAAAGTGCGCTAAGAATCTCAAAAGTATCCAAAAAGAATATTAAAGTTTGATGCGTTGTCACGGCAACAGCATCTAAGATATCAACAATCCTTTCACAGGTCTACATCTGGCTTGTGTCTACATTATACACATCAAGTTTGAAGCAAATAGGGTAAAGCGTGTTGGATATATGGACCAAATTGTCTGACCCGTTCAAGGGGGCGCTGTCGAGCCCCCCTGCCACGCCCGGGTACCAGCTTCAGCCTGGCCCTGATGGCCGCGGGTTTTGTCCCGTGTGCAAAGTTTCAAGAGTTTTCGAGCACGTTAAGAACCCCAAAAGTGCCCGAAAGCATAAAAAAGCATGAAAAAGCTTAAAAAAAGGAATATTAATGTTTGATGCATTGCCATGGCAACAGTATCTAAGATATCAATAATCCTTTCACAGGTCTACATCTGGCGTGTGTCTACATTATGCACATGAAGTTTGAAGCAAATCGGGTAAAAATAAGAGGGTGATTTAAAAGCATTTTGAAAGTGACACACTTCCTGCTGCCAGTTGGTGGCGCTATAACTTTGACTCACAATAGTCACATCCATGTGATCGGGCTCTTACAACGAACACACTGCTGAAGTTTCATCAAGATTAGTTAATGTATGCAGTAGTTATAACACACTTCCTGTTTCACGTTTCTCGCCATAATTTCGTTTACTCGCCACGGCCAAACCGTTCGAGATATCAAAAATCCCCTGGCAATTTTTCATCCTCAGTGTCTTGACTTCATGCTGACCGAGTTTCGTGCCGTGTGTTTGAATTCTCTAGGAGGAGTATTTCACATTCCATTGCATGTGTTTTCCAAACAACCCTTAATAGCCGACTTCCTGTTGGGCTGGGGTAAAAAGTAAGAGCATGAAGTATATATGAACCGATGAGATCTATATGTGTACTGAGTTTCATATTATTACATGCAAGCGTGTTTGATTTATGGACCAAGTGTTCAAACCCCGTTCCAGGGGGCGCTGTCGAGCCCCCCTGCCACGCCCGGGTACCAGCTTCAGCCCGGCCCTGATGGCCACGGGTTCTGACCCGTGTGCAAAGTTTCAAGAGTTTTTGAGCACGTTAAGGGCCCCCAAAGTGCGTTGAGAGTCTCAAAAGTATCCAAAAAGAATATTAAAGTTTGATGCGTTGTCACGGCAACAGCATCTAAGATATCAACAATCCTTTCACAGGTCTAAATCTGGCGTGTGTCTACATTATACACATCAAGTTTGAAGCAAATCGGGTAAAGCCTGTTTGATTTATGGACCAAGTTTTCGGACCCCATTCCAGGGGGCGCTGTCGAGCCCCCCTGCCACGCCCGGGTACCAGCTTCAGCCCGGCCCTGATGGCCACGGGTTCTGACCCGTGTGCAAAGTTTCAAGAGTTTTTGAGCATGTTAAGGGCCCCAAAAGTGCGCTAAGAATCTCAAAAGTATCCAAAAAGAATATTAAAGTTTGATGCGTTGTCACGGCAACAGCATCTAAGATATCAACAATCCTTTCACAGGTCTACATCTGGCTTGTGTCTACATTATACACATCAAGTTTGAAGCAAATAGGGTAAAGCGTGTTGGATATATGGACCAAATTGTCTGACCCGTTCAAGGGGGCGCTGTCGAGCCCCCCTGCCACGCCCGGGTACCAGCTTCAGCCTGGCCCTGATGGCCGCGGGTTTTGTCCCGTGTGCAAAGTTTCAAGAGTTTTCGAGCACGTTAAGAACCCCAAAAGTGCCCGAAAGCATAAAAAAGCATGAAAAAGCTTAAAAAAAGGAATATTAATGTTTGATGCATTGCCATGGCAACAGTATCTAAGATATCAATAATCCTTTCACAGGTCTACATCTGGCGTGTGTCTACATTATGCACATGAAGTTTGAAGCAAATCGGGTAAAAATAAGAGGGTGATTTAAAAGCATTTTGAAAGTGACACACTTCCTGCTGCCAGTTGGTGGCGCTATAACTTTGACTCACAATAGTCACATCCATGTGATCGGGCTCTTACAACGAACACACTGCTGAAGTTTCATCAAGATTAGTTAATGTATGCAGTAGTTATAACACACTTCCTGTTTCACGTTTCTCGCCATAATTTCGTTTACTCGCCACGGCCAAACCGTTCGAGATATCAAAAATCCCCTGGCAATTTTTCATCCTCAGTGTCTTGACTTCATGCTGACCGAGTTTCGTGCCGTGTGTTTGAATTCTCTAGGAGGAGTATTTCACATTCCATTGCATGTGTTTTCCAAACAACCCTTAATAGCCGACTTCCTGTTGGGCTGGGGTAAAAAGTAAGAGCATGAAGTATATATGAACCGATGAGATCTATATGTGTACTGAGTTTCATATTATTACATGCAAGCGTGTTTGATTTATGGACCAAGTGTTCAAACCCCGTTCCAGGGGGCGCTGTCGAGCCCCCCTGCCACGCCCGGGTACCAGCTTCAGCCCGGCCCTGATGGCCGCGGGTTCTGAGATGTGTGCAAAGTTTCAAGAGTTTTCGAGCACGTTAAGGCCCCCAAAAGTGCCCAAAAGGTAGTAAAATAATAATAATAATAATAATAAATATAGCTGCGAGCAGCGATTACGGGCCCAAGCCGGTGGCACCGCAACCCCGGTGCCTTTAGTTACCTAAAGGCACCGGAGTGGCGGTGCCGCCGGCTTTGGCCCTTCATCGCTGCTCGCAGCTATATTCATATATATATATATATATATATATATATATATATAAACAAGCCGGTGGCACCGCCACCCCGGTGCCTTTATATATATATATATATATATGTCTACATTGTTCAATCACGCCTCACACACACACACACACTTTTGCAGAGCCCACACCAATGCAAGCTCTATAGCACACATCTTCTCAAAGGTCAAAGCGGAGTTACGATATTGCCCGTCATGCACAGTAACCGTAAAGGCACCGGGGTGGCGGTGCCACCGGCTTGTTTATATATATATATATATATCGTATTATTCTAACTTGTAAAAAACTATTAACTTTTGTTAATATTCAACCATTTCACAACTAACTTTTTTCCATAGATCAAACACAACATAATTATATGGTGGACTGAAACAAAAATTATTAATTAAATAAAATTATTGTTTTCCTCTGAAATAGCAAAAGCATCACACACTAGCTGTACCTGCTCTAAATAAAAAAGAGTAATTCAATAAAAATACAAAATCGAACTAAATAAAATAAATTATTACAAAAACAAAATCAAACCAAAGAAAATATATCTTCGAAAAAAAAAGCGAGTGTCATGAGGAAAGGCGCCTCAGGAATCGTCAGGATTAACTCCATGTGTAAGGAATTTTGATTGATTTTATTTGTCACTTGAAAATTATTGTTAAATGTGTGCCTGCATAACTTTAATAAGATTTATTTTCTTTGATTTGATTTTGTTTTATATAATTTATTTATTTCGATTTTGTATTTTTATTTAAATACTATTATTTATTTAGAGCAGGTACAGCTAAGTGTGCGATGCTTTTGCTATTTCAGAGGGAAAAAAACACATTTTATTTCAAAAAGGCTTTTCAATTAAATAAAATGTTCAAGCTTTGTTTTCGTTTTATTATTTTGTTTGTTTTAAGCTTTGTTTAATTTATATTGTTAATCATCTGACACAAAACAAATGCATAAAGTATCATTTTAACTTTTAAAAAACTATTAACATTTGTTAATAGTACATTGCCTGTCTTTTGTTAATAGGACAAAACATAGTTATTATATTTTATAATATTTTATAAATATATAAAATAAACATTTGTAATGAAATCGTTCAAAAAAATGATATTAGCATTGTTTTAAACTTTGAAACAGAAGTAGCGCAATGCCTGGCCACTCCCGCGCCGCCTCCTTTTCACAATCCGAGGGAACCATCTCCGGAATATTAACCTCACTCCTAGAAGTCCAATTCTCATTATTCATGCCTCTTACCTGGGATTGATTGCACACACACACACACACACACACACACACGCACGCACGCACTCACACGCACACACACACACACACACACACACACACACACACACGTGTCAAGTCACTTACATTTTAGATGCAATATTGACTGTCTTCTTCTGTTTCAGCAGCGAAAATAGTTAAACAAAGATCACAGCAGAACCATTGCATCTCACAGCAACGTGTTTTCTCATTACTGAATGATTCAGCATTTTGAACAAATTGGTTGACTCAAAGATTCAATGACCAATCCATAAACATCTGTCTCATTCATGAATGACTCAGTCGTTCAAACGAATCGTTTGAACGAATGAATCAATGACCCGCTCATTAAGACGGTCGCCTGGCGACACCTAGTGACGGTTTAGTGTTATTTGATTATACACTCAAAATATTCCACAACAAATCCTTTAAATTTAATGATATTCAGAACAGAACACAAATAAAAAAATAACTATAATAAAGCCAAAACGAAATAATTTAAAACAAAAGTAAAAGTAAGTGGTGTTAGGCTCACGTAAATCTCTCTTTAGAATCTAAATGTTGCAACATTTGCGATGTATTTGGATGCTAAACTATTCTTTATTACAGGCTTTGTACTTCACTCACGTTCCAATATCGACGGAAAAAATCATCCTCTTCACTTGTGCAAAAATGTGCTTGGAAAAATCACAGTGGAGCGGTGCTTACTGTGAATGATACAAATTGTACTACTGACTATTTCAACATAGCAGTGTAATTTGTATATGTTAGGTTGAATGTTTTATTATTGTGTGTGTGTGTGTGTGTGTGTGTGTGTGTGTGTGTGTGTGTGTGTGTGTGTGTGTGTGTGTGTGTGTGTGTGTGTGTGTGTGTGTGTGTGTGTGTGTGTTTGTGTCAGTGTGTGTGTGGGGGTCTGGGTGGCTCAGCGCGATTGAACAGTGAAACATACTCCGTCATTTTCTTCATACAGGACATCATTCAAACGTCAAAGTGTTTACTTATATTTGTGTACACTCGCAATTAAACACAACATTGTGTTTTTGTTAAATAAATTAAAGTAATACGTCCCCCGAAATGGCGCTAATTTTAAAATGAAACTAAAATGCTCACGGCTGCACGGGCATTCATAACTCTGCGCGCCCACGGTGAGGGACGAGCAGAACAGAGCGAACGTTGTTTAGTTCATTCCTACTTCCATAGGAATTAATTGAAAAAGCTCACTCTACTCTGCACCATTATTAATGAATTGTGCAGACGTCCTTATTTTACTTTCGCTTTTTACCTGATTTTGAACACAAGAGGGCAGTATAACACTATGTATGATTTGGAAAAAAAATTTTTTTGACTAAACAACCATTCTGGCTGTTTTTAAACTTAAACATTATTCTCTAATTGCTCTCACCATGCCCGTTTCTGAAACTCTGCACATGTCTACTGTCTAATAAATGTGATGTGTCTGTCGGGTTTCATGCAATTTCAAGTATGTTAAGAGTCTCAAAAGCATCAACAAAGAATAATAAAGTTTGATGCGTTGCCACGGCAACAGTATCTAAGATATCAATAATCCTTTCTCAGGTCTACATCTGCCGTGTGTCTACATTATACACATAAAGTTTGAAGCAAATTGGGTAAAAATAAGAGGGTGATTTAAAAGCATTTTGAAAGTTACACACTTCCTGCTGCCAGTTGGTGGCGCTATAACTTTGACTCACAATAGTCACATCCATGTGATCGGCCTCTTACAGCGAACACACTGCTAAAGTTTCATCAAGATCAGTTAATGTATGCTGAAGTTATAACACACTTCCTGTTTCACGTTTCTCGCCATAAATTCGTTTCCTCGCCACGGCCAAACCGTTCGAGATATCAAAAATCCCCTGGCAATTTTTCATGCTCAATGTCTTGACTTCATGCTGACCGAGTTTCGTGGCGATTGGTTGAATTCTCTAGGAGGAGTATATCGAATTCCAGGGGCATACGCTTCCAAACAAACCATAATAGCCGACTTCCTGTTGGGCTGGGGTAAAAAGTAAAAGTACAAAGGATATATGAATCGATGAGATCTATATGTGTACCGAGTTTCATATTATTACATTCAAGCGTGTTTGATTTATGGACCAAGTTTTCGGACCCCGTTCCAGGGGGCGCTGTCGAGCCCCCCTGCCACGCCCGGGTACCAGCTTCAGCCCGGCCCTGATGGCCACGGGTTCTGACCCGTGTGCAAAGTTTCAAGAGTTTTTGAGCACGTTAAGGGCCCCCAAAGTGCGCTGAGAGTCTCAAAAGTATCCAAAAAGAATATTAAAGTTTGATGCGTTGTCACGGCAACAGCATCTAAGATATCAACAATCCTTTCACAGGTCTAAATCTGGCGTGTGTCTACATTATACACATCAAGTTTGAAGCAAATCGGGTAAAGCCTGTTTGATTTATGGACCAAGTTTTCGGACCCCATTCCAGGGGGCGCTGTCGAGCCCCCCTGCCACGCCCGGGTACCAGCTTCAGCCCGGCCCTGATGGCCGCGGTTTCTGACCCGTGTGCAAAGTTTCAAGAGTTTTTGAGCATGTTAAGGGCCCCAAAAGTGCGCTAAGAATCTCAAAAGTATCCAAAAAGAATATTAAAGTTTGATGCGTTGTCACGGCAACAGCATCTAAGATATCAACAATCCTTTCACAGGTCTACATCTGGCTTGTGTCTACATTATACACATCAAGTTTGAAGCAAATAGGGTAAAGCGTGTTGGATATATGGACCAAATTGTCTGACCCGTTCAAGGGGGCGCTGTCGAGCCCCCCTGCCACGCCCGGGTACCAGCTTCAGCCTGGCCCTGATGGCCGCGGGTTTTGTCCCGTGTGCAAAGTTTCAAGAGTTTTTGAGCACGTTAAGAACCCCAAAAGTGCCCGAAAGCATAAAAAAGCATGAAAAAGCTTAAAAAAAGGAATATTAATGTTTGATGCATTGCCATGGCAACAGTATCTAAGATATCAATAATCCTTTCACAGGTCTACATCTGGCGTGTGTCTACATTATGCACATGAAGTTTGAAGCAAATCGGGTAAAAATAAGAGGGTGATTTAAAAGCATTTTGAAAGTGACACACTTCCTGCTTCCAGTTGGTGGCGCTATAACTTTGACTCACAATAGTCACATCCATGTGATCGGGCTCTTACAACGAACACACTGCTGAAGTTTCATCGAGATTAGTTAATGTATGCAGTAGTTATAACACACTTCCTGTTTCACGTTTCTCGCCATAATTTCGTTTACTCGCCACGGCCAAACCGTTCGAGATATCAAAAATCCCCTGGCAATTTTTCATCCTCAGTGTCTTGACTTCATGCTGACCGAGTTTCGTGCCGTGTGTTTGAATTCTCTAGGAGGAGTATTTCACATTCCATTGCATGTGTTTTCCAAACAACCCTTAATAGCCGACTTCCTGTTGGGCTGGGGTAAAAAGTAAGAGCATGAAGTATATATGAACCGATGAGATCTATATGTGTACTGAGTTTCATATTATTACATGCAAGCGTGTTTGATTTATGGACCAAGTGTTCAAACCCCGTTCCAGGGGGCGCTGTCGAGCCCCCCTGCCACGCCCGGGTACCAGCTTCAGCCCGGCCCTGATGGCCGCGGGTTCTGAGATGTGTGCAAAGTTTCAAGAGTTTTCGAGCACGTTAAGGCCCCCAAAAGTGCCCAAAAGGTAGTAAAATAATAATAATAATAATAATAAAATATAGCTGCGAGCAGCGATTACGGGCCCAAGCCGGTGGCACCGCAACCCCGGTGCCTTTAGTTACCTAAAGGCACCGGAGTGGCGGTGCCGCCGGCTTTGGCCCTTCATCGCTGCTCGCAGCTATATTCATATATATATATATATATATATATATATATATATATATATATATAAACAAGCCGGTGGCACCGCCACCCCGGTGCCTTTATATATATATATATATATATGTCTACATTGTTCAATCACGCCTCACACACACACACACACTTTTGCAGAGCCCACACCAATGCAAGCTCTATAGCACACATCTTCTCAAAGGTCAAAGCGGAGTTACGATATTGCCCGTCATGCACAGTAACCGTAAAGGCACCGGGGTGGCGGTGCCACCGGCTTGTTTATATATATATATATATATATCGTATTATTCTAACTTGTAAAAAACTATTAACTTTTGTTAATATTCAACCATTTCACAACTAACTTTTTTCCATAGATCAAACACAACATAATTATATGGTGGACTGAAACAAAAATTATTAATTAAATAAAATTATTGTTTTCCTCTGAAATAGCAAAAGCATCACACACTAGCTGTACCTGCTCTAAATAAAAAAGAGTAATTCAATAAAAATACAAAATCGAACTAAATAAAATAAATTATTACAAAAACAAAATCAAACCAAAGAAAATATATCTTCGAAAAAAAAAAGCGAGTGTCATGAGGAAAGGCGCCTCAGGAATCGTCAGGATTAACTCCATGTGTAAGGAATTTTGATTGATTTTATTTGTCACTTGAAAATTATTGTTAAATGTGTGCCTGCATAACTTTAATAAGATTTATTTTCTTTGATTTGATTTTGTTTTATATAATTTATTTATTTCGATTTTGTATTTTTATTTAAATACTATTATTTATTTAGAGCAGGTACAGCTAAGTGTGCGATGCTTTTGCTATTTCAGAGGGAAAAAAACACATTTTATTTCAAAAAGGCTTTTCAATTAAATAAAATGTTCAAGCTTTGTTTTCGTTTTATTATTTTGTTTGTTTTAAGCTTTGTTTAATTTATATTGTTAATCATCTGACACAAAACAAATGCATAAAGTATCATTTTAACTTTTAAAAAACTATTAACATTTGTTAATAGTACATTGCCTGTCTTTTGTTAATAGGACAAAACATAGTTATTATATTTTATAATATTTTATAAATATATAAAATAAACATTTGTAATGAAATCGTTCAAAAAAATGATATTAGCATTGTTTTAAACTTTGAAACAGAAGTAGCGCAATGCCTGGCCACTCCCGCGCCGCCTCCTTTTCACAATCCGAGGGAACCATCTCCGGAATATTAACCTCACTCCTAGAAGTCCAATTCTCATTATTCATGCCTCTTACCTGGGATTGATTGCACACACACACACACACACACACACACACACGCACACACGCACTCACACGCACACACACACACACACACACACACACGTGTCAAGTCACTTACATTTTAGATGCAATATTGACTGTTCTTCTGTTTCAGCAGCGAAAATAGTTAAACAAAGATCACAGCAGAACCATTGCATCTCACAGCAACGTGTTTTCTCATTACTGAATGATTCAGCATTTTGAACAAATTGGTTGACTCAAAGATTCAATGACCAATCCATAAACATCTGTCTCATTCATGAATGACTCAGTCGTTCAAACGAATCGTTTGAACGAATGAATCAATGACCCGCTCATTAAGACGGTCGCCTGGCGACACCTAGTGACGGTTTAGTGTTATTTGATTATACACTCAAAATATTCCACAACAAATCCTTTAAATTTAATGATATTCAGAACAGAACACAAATAAAAAAATAACTATAATAAAGCCAAAACGAAATAATTTAAAACAAAAGTAAAAGTAAGTGGTGTTAGGCTCACGTAAATCTCTCTTTAGAATCTAAATGTTGCAACATTTGCGATGTATTTGGATGCTAAACTATTCTTTATTACAGGCTTTGTACTTCACTCACGTTCCAATATCGACGGAAAAAATCATCCTCTTCACTTGTGCAAAAATGTGCTTGGAAAAATCACAGTGGAGCGGTGCTTACTGTGAATGATACAAATTGTACTACTGACTATTTCAACATAGCAGTGTAATTTGTATATGTTAGGTTGAATGTTTTATTATTGTGTGTGTGTGTGTGTTTGTGTGTGTGTGTGTGTGTGTGTGTGTGTGTGTGTCAGTGTGTGTGTGGGGGTCTGGGTGGCTCAGCGCGATTGAACAGTGAAACATACTCCGTCATTTTCTTCATACATGACATCATTCAAACGTCAAAGTGTTTACTTATATTTGTGTACACTCGCAATTAAACACAACATTGTGTTTTTGTTAAATAAATTAAAGTAATACGTCCCCCGAAATGGCGCTAATTTTAAAATGAAACTAAAATGCTCACGGCTGCACGGGCATTCATAACTCTGCGCGCCCACGGTGAGGGACGAGCAGAACAGAGCGAACGTTGTTTAGTTCATTCCTACTTCCATAGGAATTAATTGAAAAAGCTCACTCTACTCTGCACCATTATTAATGAATTGTGCAGACGTCCTTATTTTACTTTCGCTTTTTACCTGATTTTGAACACAAGAGGGCAGTATAACACTATGTATGATTTGGAAAAAAATTTTTTTTGACTAAACAACCATTCTGGCTGTTTTTAAACTTAAACATTATTCTCTAATTGCTCTCACCATGCCCGTTTCTGAAACTCTGCACATGTCTACTGTCTAATAAATGTGATGTGTCTGTCGGGTTTCATGCAATTTCAAGTATGTTAAGAGTCTCAAAAGCATCAACAAAGAATAATAAAGTTTGATGCGTTGCCACGGCAACAGTATCTAAGATATCAATAATCCTTTCTCAGGTCTACATCTGCCGTGTGTCTACATTATACACATAAAGTTTGAAGCAAATTGGGTAAAAATAAGAGGGTGATTTCAAAGCATTTAGGAAGTGACACACTTCCTGCTGCCAGTTGGTGGCGCTATAACTTTGACTCACAATAGTCACATCCATGTGATCGGACTCTTACAGCGAACACACTGCTGAAGTTTCATCAAGATCAGTTAATGTATGCAGAAGTTATAACACACTTCCTGTTTCCTTTATTCGCCATAAATTCGTTTCCTCGCCACAGCCAAACCGTTCGAGATATCAAAAATCCCCTGGCAACTTTTCATCCTCAATGTCTTGACTTCATGCTGACCGAGTTTCGTGGCGATTGGTTGAATTCTCTAGGAGGAGTATATCGAATTCCAGGGGCATACGCTTCCAAACAAACCATAATAGCCGACTTCCTGTTGGGCTGGGGTAAAAAGTAAAAGTACAAAGGATATATGAATCGATGAGATCTATATGTGTACCGAGTTTCATATTATTACATTCAAGCGTGTTTGATTTATGGACCAAGTTTTCGGACCTCGTTCCAGGGGGCACTGTCGAGCCCCCCTGCCACGCCCGGGTACCAGCTTCAGCCCGGCCCTGATGGCCACGGGTTCTGACCCGTGTGCAAAGTTTCAAGAGTTTTTGAGCACGTTAAGGGCCCCCAAAGTGCGCTGAGAGTCTCAAAAGTATCCAAAAAGAATATTAAAGTTTGATGCGTTGTCACGGCAACAGCATCTAAGATATCAACAATCCTTTCACAGGTCTAAATCTGGCGTGTGTCTACATTATACACATCAAGTTTGAAGCAAATCGGGTAAAGCCTGTTTGATTTATGGACCAAGTTTTCGGACCCCATTCCAGGGGGCGCTGTCGAGCCCCCCTGCCACGCCCGGGTACCAGCTTCAGCCCGGCCCTGATGGCCACGGGTTCTGACCCGTGTGCAAAGTTTCAAGAGTTTTTGAGCATGTTAAGGGCCCCAAAAGTGCGCTAAGAATCTCAAAAGTATCCAAAAAGAATATTAAAGTTTGATGCGTTGTCACGGCAACAGCATCTAAGATATCAACAATCCTTTCACAGGTCTACATCTGGCTTGTGTCTACATTATACACATCAAGTTTGAAGCAAATAGGGTAAAGCGTGTTGGATATATGGACCAAATTGTCTGACCCGTTCAAGGGGGCGCTGTCGAGCCCCCCTGCCACGCCCGGGTACCAGCTTCAGCCTGGCCCTGATGGCCGCGGGTTTTGTCCCGTGTGCAAAGTTTCAAGAGTTTTCGAGCACGTTAAGAACCCCAAAAGTGCCCGAAAGCATAAAAAAGCATGAAAAAGCTTAAAAAAAGGAATATTAATGTTTGATGCATTGCCATGGCAACAGTATCTAAGATATCAATAATCCTTTCACAGGTCTACATCTGGCGTGTGTCTACATTATGCACATGAAGTTTGAAGCAAATCGGGTAAAAATAAGAGGGTGATTTAAAAGCATTTTGAAAGTGACACACTTCCTGCTGCCAGTTGGTGGCGCTATAACTTTGACTCACAATAGTCACATCCATGTGATCGGGCTCTTACAACGAACACACTGCTGAAGTTTCATCAAGATTAGTTAATGTATGCAGTAGTTATAACACACTTCCTGTTTCACGTTTCTCGCCATAATTTCGTTTACTCGCCACGGCCAAACCGTTCGAGATATCAAAAATCCCCTGGCAATTTTTCATCCTCAGTGTCTTGACTTCATGCTGACCGAGTTTCGTGCCGTGTGTTTGAATTCTCTAGGAGGAGTATTTCACATTCCATTGCATGTGTTTTCCAAACAACCCTTAATAGCCGACTTCCTGTTGGGCTGGGGTAAAAAGTAAGAGCATGAAGTATATATGAACCGATGAGATCTATATGTGTACTGAGTTTCATATTATTACATGCAAGCGTGTTTGATTTATGGACCAAGTGTTCAAACCCCGTTCCAGGGGGCGCTGTCGAGCCCCCCTGCCACGCCCGGGTACCAGCTTCAGCCCGGCCCTGATGGCCGCGGGTTCTGAGATGTGTGCAAAGTTTCAAGAGTTTTCGAGCACGTTAAGGCCCCCAAAAGTGCCCAAAAGGTAGTAAAATAATAATAATAATAATAATAATAATAATAATAATAAATAATAATCCTTAGGAAAACAATAGGGCCTTCGCCTTTTCAAGGCTTGGGCCCTAATAATAATCCTTAGGAAAACAATAGGGCCTTCGCCTTTTCAAGGCTTGGGCCCTAATAATAATAATAATAATAAAATATATATATATATATATATATATGAATATAGCTGCGAGCAGCGATTACGGGCCCAAGCCGGTGGCACCGCAACCCCGGTGCCTTTAGTTACCTAAAGGCACCGGAGTGGCGGTGCCGCCGGCTTTGGCCCTTCATCGCTGCTCGCAGCTATATTCATATATATATATATATATATATATATATATATATATATATAAACAAGCCGGTGGCACCGCCACCCCGGTGCCTTTATATATATATATATATATATGTCTACATTGTTCAATCACGCCTCACACACACACACACACTTTTGCAGAGCCCACACCAATGCAAGCTCTATAGCACACATCTTCTCAAAGGTCAAAGCGGAGTTACGATATTGCCCGTCATGCACAGTAACCGTAAAGGCACCGGGGTGGCGGTGCCACCGGCTTGTTTATATATATATATATATATCGTATTATTCTAACTTGTAAAAAACTATTAACTTTTGTTAATATTCAACCATTTCACAACTAACTTTTTTCCATAGATCAAACACAACATAATTATATGGTGGACTGAAACAAAAATTATTAATTAAATAAAATTATTGTTTTCCTCTGAAATAGCAAAAGCATCACACACTAGCTGTACCTGCTCTAAATAAAAAAGAGTAATTCAATAAAAATACAAAATCGAACTAAATAAAATAAATTATTACAAAAACAAAATCAAACCAAAGAAAATATATCTTCGAAAAAAAAAGCGAGTGTCATGAGGAAAGGCGCCTCAGGAATCGTCAGGATTAACTCCATGTGTAAGGAATTTTGATTGATTTTATTTGTCACTTGAAAATTATTGTTAAATGTGTGCCTGCATAACTTTAATAAGATTTATTTTCTTTGATTTGATTTTGTTTTATATAATTTATTTATTTCGATTTTGTATTTTTATTTAAATACTATTATTTATTTAGAGCAGGTACAGCTAAGTGTGCGATGCTTTTGCTATTTCAGAGGGAAAAAAACACATTTTATTTCAAAAAGGCTTTTCAATTAAATAAAATGTTCAAGCTTTGTTTTCGTTTTATTATTTTGTTTGTTTTAAGCTTTGTTTAATTTATATTGTTAATCATCTGACACAAAACAAATGCATAAAGTATCATTTTAACTTTTAAAAAACTATTAACATTTGTTAATAGTACATTGCCTGTCTTTTGTTAATAGGACAAAACATAGTTATTATATTTTATAATATTTTATAAATATATAAAATAAACATTTGTAATGAAATCGTTCAAAAAAATGATATTAGCATTGTTTTAAACTTTGAAACAGAAGTAGCGCAATGCCTGGCCACTCCCGCGCCGCCTCCTTTTCACAATCCGAGGGAACCATCTCCGGAATATTAACCTCACTCCTAGAAGTCCAATTCTCATTATTCATGCCTCTTACCTGGGATTGATTGCACACACACACACACACACACACACGCACGCACGCACTCACACGCACACACACACACACACACACACACACGTGTCAAGTCACTTACATTTTAGATGCAATATTGACTGTTCTTCTGTTTCAGCAGCGAAAATAGTTAAACAAAGATCACAGCAGAACCATTGCATCTCACAGCAACGTGTTTTCTCATTACTGAATGATTCAGCATTTTGAACAAATTGGTTGACTCAAAGATTCAATGACCAATCCATAAACATCTGTCTCATTCATGAATGACTCAGTCGTTCAAACGAATCGTTTGAACGAATGAATCAATGACCCGCTCATTAAGACGGTCGCCTGGCGACACCTAGTGACGGTTTAGTGTTATTTGATTATACACTCAAAATATTCCACAACAAATCCTTTAAATTTAATGATATTCAGAACAGAACACAAATAAAAAAATAACTATAATAAAGCCAAAACGAAATAATTTAAAACAAAAGTAAAAGTAAGTGGTGTTAGGCTCACGTAAATCTCTCTTTAGAATCTAAATGTTGCAACATTTGCGATGTATTTGGATGCTAAACTATTCTTTATTACAGGCTTTGTACTTCACTCACGTTCCAATATCGACGGAAAAAATCATCCTCTTCACTTGTGCAAAAATGTGCTTGGAAAAATCACAGTGGAGCGGTGCTTACTGTGAATGATACAAATTGTACTACTGACTATTTCAACATAGCAGTGTAATTTGTATATGTTAGGTTGAATGTTTTATTATTGTGTGTGTGTGTGTGTGTGTGTTTGTGTGTGTGTGTGTGTGTGTGTGTCAGTGTGTGTGTGGGGGTCTGGGTGGCTCAGCGCGATTGAACAGTGAAACATACTCCGTCATTTTCTTCATACAGGACATCATTCAAACGTCAAAGTGTTTACTTATATTTGTGTACACTCGCAATTAAACACAACATTGTGTTTTTGTTAAATAAATTAAAGTAATACGTCCCCCGAAATGGCGCTAATTTTAAAATGAAACTAAAATGCTCACGGCTGCACGGGCATTCATAACTCTGCGCGCCCACGGTGAGGGACGAGCAGAACAGAGCGAACGTTGTTTAGTTCATTCCTACTTCCATAGGAATTAATTGAAAAAGCTCACTCTACTCTGCACCATTATTAATGAATTGTGCAGACGTCCTTATTTTACTTTCGCTTTTTACCTGATTTTGAACACAAGAGGGCAGTATAACACTATGTATGATTTGGAAAAAAAAATTTTTTGACTAAACAACCATTCTGGCTGTTTTTAAACTTAAACATTATTCTCTAATTGCTCTCACCATGCCCGTTTCTGAAACTCTGCACATGTCTACTGTCTAATAAATGTGATGTGTCTGTCGGGTTTCATGCAATTTCAAGTATGTTAAGAGTCTCAAAAGCATCAACAAAGAATAATAAAGTTTGATGCGTTGCCACGGCAACAGTATCTAAGATATCAATAATCCTTTCTCAGGTCTACATCTGCCGTGTGTCTACATTATACACATAAAGTTTGAAGCAAATTGGGTAAAAATAAGAGGGTGATTTCAAAGCCTTTAGGAAGTGACACACTTCCTGCTGCCAGTTGGTGGCGCTATAACTTTGACTCACAATAGTCACATCCATGTGATCGGACTCTTACAGCGAACACACTGCTGAAGTTTCATCAAGATCAGTTAATGTATGCAGAAGTTATAACACACTTCCTGTTTCCTTTATTCGCCATAAATTCGTTTCCTCGCCACAGCCAAACCGTTCGAGATATCAAAAATCCCCTGGCAACTTTTCATCCTCAATGTCTTGACTTCATGCTGACCGAGTTTCGTGGCGATTGGTTGAATTCTCTAGGAGGAGTATATCGAATTCCAGGGGCATACGCTTCCAAACAAACCATAATAGCCGACTTCCTGTTGGGCTGGGGTAAAAAGTAAAAGTACAAAGGATATATGAATCGATGAGATCTATATGTGTACCGAGTTTCATATTACATTCAAGCGTGTTTGATTTATGGACCAAGTTTTCGGACCCCGTTCCAGGGGGCACTGTCGAGCCCCCCTGCCACGCCCGGGTACCAGCTTCAGCCCGGCCCTGATGGCCACGGGTTCTGACCCGTGTGCAAAGTTTCAAGAGTTTTTGAGCACGTTAAGGGCCCCCAAAGTGCGCTGAGAGTCTCAAAAGTATCCAAAAAGAATATTAAAGTTTGATGCGTTGTCACGGCAACAGCATCTAAGATATCAACAATCCTTTCACAGGTCTAAATCTGGCGTGTGTCTACATTATACACATCAAGTTTGAAGCAAATCGGGTAAAGCCTGTTTGATTTATGGACCAAGTTTTCGGACCCCATTCCAGGGGGCGCTGTCGAGCCCCCCTGCCACGCCCGGGTACCAGCTTCAGCCCGGCCCTGATGGCCGCGGTTTCTGACCCGTGTGCAAAGTTTCAAGAGTTTTTGAGCACGTTAAGGGCCCCAAAAGTGCGCTAAGAATCTCAAAAGTATCCAAAAAGAATATTAAAGTTTGATGCGTTGTCACGGCAACAGCATCTAAGATATCAACAATCCTTTCACAGGTCTACATCTGGCTTGTGTCTACATTATACACATCAAGTTTGAAGCAAATAGGGTAAAGCGTGTTGGATATATGGACCAAATTGTCTGACCCGTTCAAGGGGGCGCTGTCGAGCCCCCCTGCCACGCCCGGGTACCAGCTTCAGCCTGGCCCTGATGGCCGCGGGTTTTGTCCCGTGTGCAAAGTTTCAAGAGTTTTCGAGCACGTTAAGAACCCCAAAAGTGCCCGAAAGCATAAAAAAGCATGAAAAAGCTTAAAAAAAGGAATATTAATGTTTGATGCATTGCCATGGCAACAGTATCTAAGATATCAATAATCCTTTCACAGGTCTACATCTGGCGTGTGTCTACATTATGCACATGAAGTTTGAAGCAAATCGGGTAAAAATAAGAGGGTGATTTAAAAGCATTTTGAAAGTGACACACTTCCTGCTTCCAGTTGGTGGCGCTATAACTTTGACTCACAATAGTCACATCCATGTGATCGGGCTCTTACAACGAACACACTGCTGAAGTTTCATCAAGATTAGTTAATGTATGCAGTAGTTATAACACACTTCCTGTTTCACGTTTCTCGCCATAATTTCGTTTACTCGCCACGGCCAAACCGTTCGAGATATCAAAAATCCCCTGGCAATTTTTCATCCTCAGTGTCTTGACTTCATGCTGACCGAGTTTCGTGCCGTGTGTTTGAATTCTCTAGGAGGAGTATTTCACATTCCATTGCATGTGTTTTCCAAACAACCCTTAATAGCCGACTTCCTGTTGGGCTGGGGTAAAAAGTAAGAGCATGAAGTATATATGAACCGATGAGATCTATATGTGTACTGAGTTTCATATTATTACATGCAAGCGTGTTTGATTTATGGACCAAGTGTTCAAACCCCGTTCCAGGGGGCGCTGTCGAGCCCCCCTGCCACGCCCGGGTACCAGCTTCAGCCCGGCCCTGATGGCCGCGGGTTCTGAGATGTGTGCAAAGTTTCAAGAGTTTTCGAGCACGTTAAGGCCCCCAAAAGTGCCCAAAAGGTAGTAAAATAATAATAATAATAATAATAATAAATAAATATAGCTGCGAGCAGCGATTACGGGCCCAAGCCGGTGGCACCGCAACCCCGGTGCCTTTAATTACCTAAAGGCACCGGAGTGGCGGTGCCGCCGGCTTTGGCCCTTCATCGCTGCTCGCAGCTATATTTATATGCACACTTTTGCACACCGGGGTGGCGGTGCCACCGGCTTGTTTATATATATATATATATATATATATATATATATATATATATATATATATATATATATATATATATATAAACAAGCCGGTGGCACCGCCACCCCGGTGCCTTTAGGGTTACTGTGCGTGACGGGCAATAACGTAACCCCGCTTTGACCTTTGAGAAGATGTGTGCTGTAGAGCTTGCATCAGTGTGGGCTCTGCAAAAGTGTGCATTGAGGGCACATATCAACCACAAAGTATGCGTGAGCAACCTTCTGAAACCTAAAATGAAAAATGAGACACCCTACGGTCTCATGGACTTAATGGAAACATGAAATAAGTACACAAGTTTGAAAGTTATATGAAGTGTGCCAAGACAGAATATTTGCCTGATCTGATTAGAAAAATAGTTTTTGTGTGTGTGTGTGTGTGTGTGAGGCGTGATTGAACAATGTAGACATAAAAACATACTCCGTCCTTTTGTTCATACAGGACATTATTCAAACTACAAAGTGTTTACTTATATTTGTGTACAATCGCAATAAAACACAACATTGTGCTTTTGTCAAACTGTAAACTACAACTGTCACCCAACCAAAATCTCTTACACACACACACACACACACACACACACACACACACAGACACACATAGTTTAAAAGCAAAAAAATCTTTTGGACATTCATCATATTGCATTGGTTTTCATTTCTTGTTCTCGAACAGAGCCCTAATCTGTTTATTTTTTCAGTTACACATTCTACATTGATTAAAAAAGAAAAATCAAATGTGCTTTTATTTTAGACATAAATAAATAATCTATCATTCAGATGAGAGTAAAGTTAGTGTTAGTTCAAATTTTAAGGAAAACAAAAATATGATCTGAAATATCGCACATTCATTTAAAATTCATTCAGGTTCAATTACCAAACATACAAATCTCAATGTAATTTAAAGCAAACAATACATTTAAAATATATGGGTTGTATGCAATTTTTTTATATATAAAAAGATATATATCCAAAAATACAAAGCCTAAACTTTAACAAGGGTTAAACAATCACTGTAACAGACACAATCACACACACACACACACACACACACACACGTCAAATCACTTACATTTTAGATGCAATATTGACTTTTTTTCTGTTTCAGCAGCGAAAATAGTTCGACAAAGATCACAGCAGAACCATCGAGCATCTCACAGCAACGCGTTCTCATTACTGAATGATTCAGCATTTTGAACAAATCGGTTGACTCAAAGATTCAACGACCAATCCATAATCTGTCTCATTCATGAATGACTCAGCCGTTCGAACGAATCGTTTGAACGAATGAATCAATGACTCGCTCATTAAGACGGTCGCCTGGCGACACCTAATGACGGTTTAGTGATATGTTTAAAAGTATCATTCTTTCCAACGATTGTTAATTAACTCATATTTGAAACATAAGCTATATATATATATATATATATAATATATATATATATATACACACATATATATACACAAAAATAAAATAAACACATTTGAAGCGTGTTTGCTTACTAAATTGTGAGCTGAACGAAAGTTGCAGCAAATATCAGCAACAGGAGTCAAATTTCATTAATCACGAGAGTGAAGAGCTGACTGAAAAGATGATGACGGAATAGGCTATTTTATGTAAAAGCGCCTATTTAAGCGAATCTATCATTATACTCTTTTGTTGTTGTGTTTTCCGTGAAAAATAATAGACTATTGAACTCACAATTCAAGCACGCGCTCTGCACGCGCCACCATTATCAATGTCCGTGTGGACGTCCGCGATCGAACAGTGGAAACATTGGCTACTCCGTCATTTTATTCAAGAAGATCATTCAAACTGCAAAGTGTTTACTAATTTTTGGATACTCGCAATCAAACACAACATTGTGATTTTGTAAAATACATTCAAGAAATCCGCCCCCGAAATGGGGCTTCTTTTAAAATGAAACGAAAATGCTCACAGCTGCACGTCTTGTGGAGACGTCCGTTACTTTCGCTTTCAAGTTAGCGATTTTAAAGCCCCCAGCGGAGTCACGGTGGGAAAATATTCCCATAGTAGCATCAATTGGCCTACCTGATTTTGAACACAAGAGGGCAGTAAAGCACTATGAATGATTTTAATTTTTTTTATTTTTTTGGCTAAACAACCATTCTGGCTGTTTTTAAACTTAAACATAAATCTTAAATTGAAAAAAAGGAAGACAATGGGTTTAGTTCTAATATTAGTATAATTTTATAGAAAAATAAATGGTGTATAATTACATTTTAGAAAGATATGAGACATTTCCTGATTCTTTTTTTGACATAATCCCTCGCCATAGCAAAACCGTTTGAGATATTCAATATCCGTTCACAATTTAGCATCTTTAAAGTATTTTCATCAAGTTGAAAAAGTTTTGTAACTGTAGATGAAACTAACCCCCCCCACACACACACTTTTGTCACAAAAGGTGGCGCTACTGAGCCCCTGCACCACGCCCGTTTCTGAAACTTTGCACATGTCTACTGGCTAATAAATGTGATCTGTCTGTCAAGTTTCATGCAATTTTAAGCAATTTCAGGCATGCTAAGAGTCTCAAAAGCATCCAAAAAGAATATTAAAGTTTGATGCGTTGTCACGGCAACAGTATCTAAGATATCAATAATCCTTTCACAGGTCTACATCTGGCGTGTGTCTACATTATACACATAAAGTTTGAAGCAAATCGGGTAAAAATAAGAGGGTGATTTAAAAGCATTTTGAAAGTTACACACTTCCTGCTGCCAGTTGGTGGCGCTATAACTTTGACTCACAATAGTCACATCCATGTGATCGGCCTCTTACAGCGAACACACTGCTAAAGTTTCATCAAGATCAGTTACTGTATGCTGAAGTTATAACACACTTCCTGTTTCACGTTTCTCGCCATAAATTCGTTTCCTCGCCACGGCCAAACCGTTCGAGATATCAAAAATCCCCTGGCAATTTTTCATGCTCAATGTCTTGACTTCATGCTGACCGAGTTTCGTGGCGATTGGTTGAATTCTCTAGGAGGAGTATATCGAATTCCAGGGGCATACGCTTCCAAACAAACCATAATAGCCGACTTCCTGTTGGGCTGGGGTAAAAAGTAAAAGTACAAAGGATATATGAATCGATGAGATCTATATGTGTACCGAGTTTCATATTATTACATTCAAGCGTGTTTGATTTATGGACCAAGTTTTCGGACCCCGTTCCAGGGGGCACTGTCGAGCCCCCCTGCCACGCCCGGGTACCAGCTTCAGCCCGGCCCTGATGGCCACGGGTTCTGACCCGTGTGCAAAGTTTCAAGAGTTTTTGAGCACGTTAAGGGCCCCCAAAGTGCGCTGAGAGTCTCAAAAGTATCCAAAAAGAATATTAAAGTTTGATGCGTTGTCACGGCAACAGCATCTAAGATATCAACAATCCTTTCACAGGTCTAAATCTGGCGTGTGTCTACATTATACACATCAAGTTTGAAGCAAATCGGGTAAAGCCTGTTTGATTTATGGACCAAGTTTTCGGACCCCATTCCAGGGGGCGCTGTCGAGCCCCCCTGCCACGCCCGGGTACCAGCTTCAGCCCGGCCCTGATGGCCACGGTTTCTGACCCGTGTGCAAAGTTTCAAGAGTTTTTGAGCATGTTAAGGGCCCCAAAAGTGCGCTAAGAATCTCAAAAGTATCCAAAAAGAATATTAAAGTTTGATGCGTTGTCACGGCAACAGCATCTAAGATATCAACAATCCTTTCACAGGTCTACATCTGGCTTGTGTCTACATTATACACATCAAGTTTGAAGCAAATAGGGTAAAGCGTGTTGGATATATGGACCAAATTGTCTGACCCGTTCAAGGGGGCGCTGTCGAGCCCCCCTGCCACGCCCGGGTACCAGCTTCAGCCTGGCCCTGATGGCCGCGGGTTTTGTCCCGTGTGCAAAGTTTCAAGAGTTTTCGAGCACGTTAAGAACCCCAAAAGTGCCCGAAAGCATAAAAAAGCATGAAAAAGCTTAAAAAAAGGAATATTAATGTTTGATGCATTGCCATGGCAACAGTATCTAAGATATCAATAATCCTTTCACAGGTCTACATCTGGCGTGTGTCTACATTATGCACATGAAGTTTGAAGCAAATCGGGTAAAAATAAGAGGGTGATTTAAAAGCATTTTGAAAGTGACACACTTCCTGCTTCCAGTTGGTGGCGCTATAACTTTGACTCACAATAGTCACATCCATGTGATCGGGCTCTTACAACGAACACACTGCTGAAGTTTCATCGAGATTAGTTAATGTATGCAGTAGTTATAACACACTTCCTGTTTCACGTTTCTCGCCATAATTTCGTTTACTCGCCACGGCCAAACCGTTCGAGATATCAAAAATCCCCTGGCAATTTTTCATCCTCAGTGTCTTGACTTCATGCTGACCGAGTTTCGTGCCGTGTGTTTGAATTCTCTAGGAGGAGTATTTCACATTCCATTGCATGTGTTTTCCAAACAACCCTTAATAGCCGACTTCCTGTTGGGCTGGGGTAAAAAGTAAGAGCATGAAGTATATATGAACCGATGAGATCTATATGTGTACTGAGTTTCATATTATTACATGCAAGCGTGTTTGATTTATGGACCAAGTGTTCAAACCCCGTTCCAGGGGGCGCTGTCGAGCCCCCCTGCCACGCCCGGGTACCAGCTTCAGCCCGGCCCTGATGGCCGCGGGTTCTGAGATGTGTGCAAAGTTTCAAGAGTTTTCGAGCACGTTAAGGCCCCCAAAAGTGCCCAAAAGGTAGTAAAATAATAATAATAATAATAAATAATAATCCTTAGGAAAACAATAGGGCCTTCGCCTTTTCAAGGCTTGGGCCCTAATAATCCTAAGGAAAACAATAGGGCCTTCGCCTTTTCAAGGCTTGGGCCCTAATAATAATCCTAAGGAAAACAATAGGGCCTTCGCCTTTTCAAGGCTTGGGCCCTAATAATAATAAATAATAATCCTTAGGAAAACAATAGGGCCTTCGCCTTTTCAAGGCTTGGGCCCTAATAATCCTTAGGAAAACAATAGGGCCTTCGCCTTTTCAAGGCTTGGGCCCTAATTAAGACACCGTTATGGTGATCAGTGTTTGCTTTAGTTGGGCTCTTGACCCTTAAACTGATAACATTAGATTTTGTTTCTCTGTTGTGTCTGAGTTACACCTGCCAGATGACCAAAGAGAAAAGTTGATCAGGTGGTGTTGGTTATGTTTTGACAAACATAATTTGACCTGAATCACTGAACTCATTTAAAGTCTAATCTCTGACTTAAATGTATAATTTTAATTACAGCAGCCTGTGATTCAACAGAATAATCCATCATTTTCTAATTTTAAGGGTTTCTTAAAAGTTTATCTGATAAAACAAATCTTTCTTTTAGGCACACACAGACATCAAGAATCAGTGTATGAATCTCAACAATGGTGACAAAAAGAATATTCAATTAGGGAAAGGAAATTAGAAAAACAATTCGGATCATATTTTATTCATACTGCAATGCATGATGGGAGCCATGAATGAGTTTTGATTGGTGGCACCCAGAATGCACTGCAACATGCTTTATTATTGTCACCATTGTTGAGATTCACAGGCTGATTATTGATGTCAGTGTGTCAACATAAAATACTTTTTTTTTTAAAGTCTTTTGATCAGAACAACTTTTAAGAAATATTTTGGATTATATGGAAAATGCTGGAAATCATTTGCTGTAGAATCACAGGCTGCTGTAATCAACAATATACATTTAAGACTGAGATTGAGAAAAAGAATGAGTTCAGTGATTCAGGCAAATTATGATTATGTCAAAACATAGCCAACACCACCTGATCACCTTTTCGCTTTGTTCATCTGGCAGTTATAGCTCAGATACAACAGCCAAACAAAATCTAAAATTAATGGTTTAAGGGTCAAGAGCCCAACTAAAGCAAACACTGATCACCATAACGGTGTCTTGAAAAATTATATTTTCTCCTTCAGTGATTCTGCTTGTTAACATCAGGTGTCTTCAATAATGGTCAATCATCACTTAATGAATCACGTAATTATCTCATTAACTTTAACACTCTTGAGTCTGGAGTCATGTAAACTCCCAGGAGAGTTCAATTAAAACTGGAGTTTTTGCTGTTGGACCTCAAGGTACATATATGTACCTTTTTGAGGGTCAAAAAGCATTAAAAGGTACATATATGTACCGTTTCTTTTAAAGGTTAAGGTACAATATTGTACTCTTGAGGGTACAGCCCCAGTGACAAGCCATTGTACCCCTAAAGGTACAATTATGTACTTTATTTTCTGAGACTATGTAGAGCCAGCCCTGATTGGCTGCTTGAATCTCAATTTAAAAGAACGTCCAGTTTGCGGTCTTTCTTTCTTTTGGCCATCGGTGGAGAAGAAGTCAGAGCACGGTTACTCATGGTTCTTACAGGGCTTTTGACCGAGGAGATCCTTCAGAAAATATCAGAAGCAGGCATAGAAGTAACCGACGTCGAGATGAAAGGAGAAGAAATGGACTTTCAGGCAAATGACTCTTACTCAGATGATGATCATTTATATGTCACAGTTAAACATTGAGTTTAAAATGAAATTTTGGAAGATGTGAAAATTAAAAGGGTTTAATAAATTCTGATTTTAATTCAGCACGTGTGTAATATATATATATATAAATCTCATTATAGTCAACGATTGTACCCTGTCAAAACCAATTTCGTACCATTTTTGAAGGGTCCATTTTTGTACTGTTAAATAAAGGTACAAAATTGTAAATAAAGGTACAAAATTGTCACCACAGGTACAAGACTGGTCTCTTAAGGTACAAATCACAAGGGTACAAATATGTGCCCTATGCCAAGGGTACAATATTGTACCCTTGAGGGTACAGCCCCAGTGACAAGGCATTGTACCCCTAAAGGTACAATTATGTACTTTATTTTCTGAGAGTGTGTAATCTTGTAATTAAGGAGATAAATAATAAATAATGTGATGTCACACATTTTTTAGGCCAAAAGGTTTTTGGTCACATACAGCAAACATCTCCTCAATAACCGCTGGCTGCCTGTCCCCTGAACACACTGTAAAGAAACGCGATCTCTGTAGACAGCCCAGGCTCCACAAACAGCAACTAAAACAAACTGGGCTAACCTGCTCCACGAAACATGACAAACAGTTCCAGCCAATAACCGACTAGAAGGACTTGGGGGCGGGGTTTGGGGGGTTAGTGCGCGGATGAGGAGGAGGGAGGGTCTAGCTAGCCTCCGTTTTCTTTGACAATACTTTAAACGTCAACAAGAAGTGACGTTACCCGACAGCGCTCAGAGAACCTTTAATGTAGTCTGTCTCTATCACCAGTGGGAGGCAGTAATGCACTAACAGTGCCTAGTCTGCCGGAAAGGAATAGAAGAATAGAAGAAGAAGACTGCACCCTTCCAGCCTGTTTGAGTTTAAATACAGTTTTCAATAAATTGCCTACTTTTTTGTCTCTTGCTCCTGTTTCTTCTTTTGGCATTTTGAAGCAGTAGGCTCAGGCACGGATCAACGCACGGGCCTATTAGGCACTTTCCCAGGGCACTGGGCCAGCGGGCCTTACAACCCCGTTATGATCCACCAGCGCGAAATGCGAATACTTGCAATGTTTCCCCCGGTCTTAAGATTTTGTTCAAGAGTGTACATCTAACAGAGATCGCTGATGTGAACGCTGTCATGGGACCCGGGTGCGCACTGGGATACCGAACCCGAGACTACCTGGAGGAGGTGGTCTGAGTTCGGGTACTCCCGAACCGTGCCGCGGTTCACGTGATTGTGAAAGCAGCACGGACTCGGGTGCGCACTTGTTCAGGAAGTAAAGTGACCAGCGCATGCATTTTAGCTTATTGTGATGTATTCAGTTAAATAAAACACTTGTAAGGGATGATAGTGTTGATGATTTACCTTGGGTACGAGCGAGATTGAGCCTGCAGTGTATTCGTGCATTGCGCGTGAAATCTAGGGCACCAAATTTGGAAATCCATTGTCTCCACAAAAGTGAGAGAGTTTGCAAGCAGCAGAAGGCCACCTTATGTGACACACGTACAGTACACCTGTATTGTTCACTCAACTGCGCATAATAGCAGCGAATTAATAAAAAACACAATATTGACCTGCGTTCCTTTTTCTGTCATGCGCCGTACCCCAGATAGCAAAATTTGTCTGGCCCACCTCTGGGCCTCATCCTTGCTTCAATTCTGGTCCAGTTCTGGCTGGGTCACCGGCCCAAAACTGGTCCAACACAACGGACTCAAACAACTTCCTCTGGCCCAGATGTGGCCCACACCCTGTAAAATGACTCTTATTTATTGATATGGCCGCCCAGGCACTCTAAGACGGACTGGCTGAGAGTCGGCGGGGTCCCTGGCCCAGATGTGGCCTAGAAACTGGCAGACAGTGAAACACAAATTCAACCATTTAAAAGGGGTTTTTACACTTTAATATAAACATGTATTAACAATGAACAAAATACACTTTATTAACATTTAACAACAACACAATTTTTAAACAAAACAATAAGTAAATTATATTTATTGTATATGATTAAAAGAAAAACATCATTCTCTTTCACACACAAACTCTCTTTCACTCTTTAACACTAAATAAATTCCTTTTGCAAATGTCAAGTCACAATTAAATATATAGCCCTATACACAGTAATGACTGTTTCAAAGCAGCTTTACGGGGTTAAACAGGAAAATGATCAATGACGCAAACAGAGTTTAATTTTGCTGTAAAACTGCTTTAAAAAGAAAATAGTGTCATTGTTCAGCTGAATTCAGTTGTGTTGATTCAGTTCTGTTCAACAACTGTATACATTTAGAAATTTAGCAGACGCTTTTATCCAAAGTGACACATCTGAGGACTAAACCAAACAAGTCATCGTGAAGAGGCAATAACAACACAAGAAGTGGTCAAAATACAAAGTTCAAACATTGCTCAGAGTACCATAAACGAGGCAAGTGAGGATTTAAAGATTTTTTTTTTTTTTTTTCATGTTAAGTGCTCACGGAAGAGATGAGCTTTCAGTTGACTCTTGAATGCTGTCAGGGATTCTGCATTCCGAGAGGAGTGACGTGGGCCCTTTTGGGCTCGTTGAAGACCAGACGAGCTGCAGCATTCTGGATCATTTGTAGAGGTTTAGTTGCACCCTAGCCAGCACAGCCATGTGGGGCCCACATGGGTTTGACCTGGGCTATCTAACTGGGACCCAGCCAGTTTTGTCCACGGTTTCCATGTAGGCCCCACATGGGTTTGCCCAAATGAACTGAACACTGCTCAGTGTGCACATTACAGGCTGTTAAATTTAACACATATCAGTGTTGGTGTTAATGAGATAATTAATTGATTGAATAATGATTGAGCATTATTGATGAACACCTGGTGTTAACAAACAGAATCACTGAAGAAAAGAGAAACACAAGATGAAATCAATCGAAGAAATACATGAAATCTCTCAAGATCTGATTAAACAACTCCAAAAACAGCATTACCAGCTTCAATTATTACTAACCAGATTTACTTTATTTCTGTCAGATGTCTACAGAAGTTCTTATTGAGAATTAACAGAGGTTAAGATTAGGGCTGGGCGATATATCGCACGATATTGTTATGCGCATCTAATCAGTAAAGCCGGTTTCTTGATTAGTAGTAAATCGCCTTCACCTGCTTTCAGATGGAAGATATGATGCAGATCAAGAGTGTTAAAGGTAATGAGATAATTAAGTGATTAATTTAGTGATGATTGAGCATTATTGAAGACACCTGATGTTAACAAGCAGAATCACTGAAGGAGAAAATCTAAAATTGTAAGCCACCGTTATGGCGATCAGTGTTTGCTTTAGTTGGGCTCTTGACACTTATATCTTCACTTTAAAAATTTTTTTGTCTGCTGTTATTGACGTATAACAGTGAAATGGACAAAGAAAACTGTGAATCTGATGGTGTTGGTAATGTTTTGAGAGAAGCATGCTATGATCTGTAAAATAAAACTTTTCAGATGAATTGTTTTAACTTGTTAGCAACAGTTTTGTGATTTTACGGCATATCTGTATTTTCTTTGTAAGCTAAAATATTTAATGAAAATTATTCTGATCATATCACTTTACATCTATTTAGAAACACAGACATCAATAATCACCCTGTGTATCTCAACCGTGGTGACAATAATAATCCTTGTTGCCACCAATCACACTCATTAATGGCTCCCATCATGCATTGCGGTATGAATAAATTATGATCTCAATTGTCTATGTAATTTACTTTTTCTAATTGAATATTCTGCTTGTCACCATTGTTGAGATGCATTGACTGAATCTTGATGTTTGTGTGTGACTATAAGAAAGTTTTTTTTTTTTTAAACAACTTTTAAAAATCCATTATATTATATCTAACATTCTGGATATATATGCAAAATCTGTTATGCTGTAACTAACAAAATAAATTCCAAACATAAATTTCAAATGATGCATGTCACATGCATACACAATAAGACCAACATCATTATATAATCTATTTTTTTGTTCATCTATCATTTATAACTCAGATGCAACAACCAATTAAAATATAAAGTTAATAATATAAGTGTCAAGAGCCCAACTAAAGCAAACACTCATCGCCATAACGGTGGCTTACAATTTTAGATTTTCTCCTTGTGATTCTGCTTTAGGTGTCTTCAATAATGCTCAATCATCACTCAATTAATCACTTAATTATCTCATTAACTTTAACACTCTTGAGTGTGGACTCATATACACTCCCAGATGTGTTAATTTAACACGGGAGATTTTGTCGTGATGAAGAGCCGTAGTTAACTGACAAGCTGAGCCATATCGCATCAATTATCGCTGGCGATATGTCCGCGATATTAGTGCGATATGGCTCAGCTTGTCAGTTAACTACGGCTCTTTGTAGTAAATGCCGCTCCATCTGAAAGCAGGTGAAGGTGATTTACTACTAATCAAGGAACCGGCTTTACTGACGAGATGCGCACAACAATATCGTGCGATATATCGCCCAGCCCTAGTTAAGATGTTGATGATTTACTGAAAATAATAGTTTGGTTTGATGTCACCATTATGGTGATCAGCGTTTGCTTTAGTTGGGCTCTTGACTTTTTAAACATTACATTTTCTCTGCACGGTTTTGTCTGATTGTTATGTCGAGAACAGCAAAAGAAAATGCAATCAGATGCTATAAACCAGGGGTGCCCAATCCTGCTCCTGCAGACTGACTGTCCTGCACAGTTCATTTCCAACCCTAATCAAACACACCTGCCTTTAATTTTCAAGCGATCATGAAGACCTTAATTGATTGTCAGGTGTGTTTGATTAGGATTGGGCACCCCTGCTATAAACTGATTGATAACACGAATAAAATCATTGTTCGTGAGTTTTATACAGGTGATATGTTATTAATTTTGTTGTGATCCTACAGCACGAGATCCAGCACGTTTTTATCAGAACATGAAACAATTTTTTAAAACACCATTTACACATTTTGGACTTCTACAACTTCTACTCACACACAGACATGAAGAATCAGCATATTAATCACTACAATGGTGACATTCTTCTTGGTGCAATGCATTCTGGGTGCATCATATGAAACTTATCCATGGCTCCCAGAATGCATTGCAGCATGAAGAATGTCACCATTGTAGCGATTCATATGCTGATTCTTGATGTCTGTGTGTGAGTAAAAATCGCACAAGTCTAAATTGTGTAAATGGGGTTTTAAAAATCATTTGATGTTCTGATAAAATTTTGCTGGATCTCTTGCTGTAGAATCACGACAATAAAACAAAATGAATAACATATCACCCATATAAAACTCACACACAACATTAGTGAGCTAAGTCACTACATGATATGAATATATTCTTATCATCAATCAGTTTCTGATCAGTATCTGATTGCATTTTCTTTTGCTGTTCTCAACATAACAATCAGACACAACTGAGCAGAGAAAAACTAATGTTAAAAAATCAAGAGCCCAACTAAAGCAAACACTGATCACCATAATGGTGACATCAAACCAAGCTATTATTTTCAATAAATCATCAACATCTTAACCTCTGTTAATTCTCAATATTTTAATATATTAATTCTCAATAATCTTGTGTTTCTCTTTTCTTCAGTGATTCTGCTTGTTAACAGCAGGTGTTCATCAATAATACTCAATCATTATTTAATCAATTAATTATCTCATTAACTCCAACACTGATGTGTGTTACATTTAACAGCCTGTAGTGTGCACACTGAGCAGTGTTCAGTTCATCTGGGCAAACCCATGTGGGGCCTACATGGAAACCATGGACAAAACTGGCTGGGTCCCAGTTAGATAGCCCAGGTCAAACCCATGTGGGCCCCACATGGCTGTGCTGGCTGGGACATGATGGAAGTCCAGCCAGAAGAGCATTGCAGTAATCAAGCCTAGAAATGACCAGGGCCTGGACGAGAAGTTGTGTTGCATGCTCAGTTAGGAAAGGTCTGATCTTCCTGATGTTGTGCATAGCAAACCTGCATGATCGAGCTGTCTTTGTAATGTGGTCAGTGAAGGTCAGCTGATCATCAAAGATTACTCCAAGATTTCTGACCGACCTTGATGGGGTGATTGAGGATGAATCTAGCTGGATAGTGAGGTCGTGCTGTAGAGACTGATTGGCAGGGAGGACGGGAAGCTCAGTCTTTGCCAGGTTGAGCTGCAGGTGATGTTCCTTCATCCACGCCGAGATGTCCGCCAGACAGCTTGAGGTTCGTGTTAAAGTGTGCCCCACGTATTTTACTTATCATTATTTACAGGCCTCCAAAATACTCTCCAGCCTTTGCTGAGGACTTTACAGAACTGTTATCAACAATTTCCTCTGAGTTTGACTGTTTTGCCATTGCTGGAGATTTTAACATTCACATAGATAATGCCAACATGGCAAAAGAAATCAAAACTGTTTTCAAAACTTTTGATCTGACTCAGCATGTACATGGACCCACACACAATCGTGGACAGACTCTAGATTTACTTATCAGTAAGGGTTTAAACATCTCAGCAGTATTCGTTTTAGTTGCGCTCTTGACCCTCACATCATTAACTTTAGATTTTGTTTGGCTGCTGTATTTGAGTTATAACAGCCATATGAACAAATAAAGAAGGTGATCTGATGGTGTTGGTGTTTTAACAATCATTATTTCACAATCATTGAAATAATCTTGATTACAGCATAGCAGTGGCAAGATCATGTAGAAATTACGCCGTAAATGTCAACAATATAAAATTGAGTAAACCCTACTCAAATTGTATTATACTGGTATTCCCATCATGCCCCCTGGCCATGAATAATTATATATATTTTTTAATACTGTTTTCCAGCTGTATTTACAGTGGTTTATCGCCATTTCTGCTGTTAGGTTTAATTACTTGCCATTTTGTGACATCTGGATTAATTTTCTACTCAAAACGAGACAATCACTCAAACGATCTATCGATTGTTAAAGTCACTGTATTGTGTACCAAGTATTGAGGTGTTCAGATGCCATGTTACTTCTATTATATAGATAAAGTGTGTGCTATATTCAATGCTCTATTCGACTTATTTGGACATTTAGAAGTAAAGCATAAACTTAAAATGGTGTTTAATTCAGTGTTGTCTTAGAAAAAGTTAATTGTTAATTAAGTAGATTACTAATATATGTGAAATTATATTAAGTAATATTTACTTCAATTAAATGTCAAACTAATTTAAGTCCAAAAGTAAGTAGATTTCACCTGATAACAAGTGATATTTTGTGACCCCACCCCTGATGATGACATCATTTAATGCCATTCTAATAACCATATCCTCCTTTAACATACATGAATTTGACACTGCACAATTTAGTTTTCCAGTGCTTTTATTAATGAGCATTTCAGCAAACATATTGAAAAGAGATTAAAGTTTAGAAAATATTTTATTTCAGAATAACATGTGTAATATCGGAAAAAATGTAGTTGAATCAAAGTAACTGGAGCAGGATGACGGTCTCACAGGCTCTTAACACAAATATAGGATAATGAGGTTGAACAGTGCGCATCGTTCCAGCAACGGTCAGCTGTAAGGTGGAATAATGAAATCAGTTATTCTGATCATTAGTTTTATTAGAATCAAAATTAGAGATCGTTCAACTTAAGGCACTTTGTGAAATCCAAATGACTCATTTCATCTTACTGTATGATGTAAAATTGGATTATAAATGAAAGTATTAATAAAAAAAGGCTGTATTCTTACAGGAATAGTTGATCTCCAAACAGTTCTCGGCACCCTGGAAATTGCTAGGTTGTCCAGAGCACCAGTTGGTATACGAAAACACAGATCCATCACTCCACAACCAGTGTCCTTCCTAAAGAGTGAAGAGAGGGAATAAAAGAGTGCACTACTGTTGTCAGACTTCAGGAAGAAGCGAATTAAGTTCAGATTTGAAGTCAAAACATCATTAGAAACTTTGCCTTTACTGTTTAAAGCAGAAATATTAGTTTAGACAAATAGCTGTCTTTAGGACACACAGTTGAACTTACTTGTACAGCATCATGAGCACCAATCCAAGCACGTGTGGAAGGAGAAGGCAACAGACTCAGCAGGAATGTATTTTCCTGGTTATTACGCACAGATGCGAGATTCGCACCATGACTGAGACAGGTTTCCTAAAGAGAAAGATATATATTTTTTTTTAACAAAGCAAAAGTGACAACATTAGACATTTGCAAACAAAGCTCAGTATCAGTTTTCTGCACTATTTATTTGCAGAAAAGAAAGTTGTACTATACAAAATAACATTCCCACTTTATATTAAGTGTCTTTATCAACAAAAACGACTTGTATGATTTACCGGTTATCATCAATTAAAATCGAATTACTATTGGACTTAGTGTATTAAATTATTGTCTGCTCCGATCCAACTTCCACTGCTAATATATACATATGTTCCTTCACTAAAAGAGCTTATCATAGAAACAATTCATTCCAATCTCAGTAATATGCACAGAGTCACGGTTATCACCTATAGCACAGGAGCGACAGCAGGCAATCAAGAACCATCTTGATTACAGGGACTTCAAATAAATGTTATCACCTTAACATTTGACCGTTCTACATTGAAGTGATGTACATTGTGTTTTACACATTACATTAGTTTGACATTTAATTGAAGTAAAAGTATATATTACTTCACATATAGAATGAAGTAATTAGTGATCTACTTAATTAACTTTTTCCTAAGACTATCACTGAATTAAACACCACGTTTTAAGTGTATGCTTTACTTCTAAAGATCAAAATAAATTAGATATTGAATATAGCACACACTTTATCTAGTGGAAGTTACGTGGCACCTGAACACCTCAATACTTCTACACAACACACAATGACTAACATTCGATAGACCTTTTGAGTTTTTTTTTTTATTTTGAGTAGAAAATGAATCCAGATGTCAGAAAATGGCAAGTTACTAAACCGAACAACAAAAGCAATGATAAAACGGTGTAAATACAGCTGGAAAACAGTAAAAAAATAAAAAAAATAAAAAAATGCCCCAGTGCATGATGGGAACACCAGTATTGTAAAAGTGAAGTAGGTTTTACTTAATTTTATATCGTTAACATTTACTGTTTAATTTCTACATGCTTGAATTGAGTTCTAATATATAAAATTTACTTTGTTTCTTAAATTCTTGTTTGAACTAACTTTTCTTTGTAGAAATAACATTAGTTTTTTTTTCTGTAGTACGTACTTAATCATTTTTATCAAGTCAAATGATTCATTTGACAACGCACTTATTGTGTGCATGCATATATTTGCATCAGTCTTTTAGATGTAGTTAAAGACACCTAATATAAAGTGTGAACAAATCATCTTGTAACACATTACCTCTGCATTGATCCAGTTAGCCGGATCAGAAAAGTACTTGTAGCATTGGAGACCAGATTTCCTCCATCTAGCAGGGCATCTTCTGGCATTTGTGTTTCTGCACTCTAAAAAAATAATTCAGTGGCTTAGTAAATAACAGTAATAATTAACTTTGTTAACTTAATAAAATCTCTGAACATCATTGAGTTGAACATACAAAAATAGACTAAAAGTCCAACAGTTAATTGTCAAATTCAGTTATATTTAAAAAAAATTTTCACTAAAAGAATTTAGTATTTGATTAACCAATTATTTAAAATATCCATTCTCAAAATATTTTGATGAAAATTTCACAAATAGATTAAGTATAATTAAACTGATCGGTTTCAAGAACAACAAATATTACTTTACTCAATTTCTTATGCCTGTTAAATATGAATTATATTGTTTTGAATTGTTCTCTCCGGTCTACAGAACAAAAGTTCTCTTTTCTCCGAGTCGCAGAATTGGCGTATTTCCTCTGTGAAATTCAGGTTTGTGCACGTTTTATTTTATCTATAAAATCTCTACTGTGGTTTAAATAATTGTATTTAAAGCAAAACACCACATGTGAGTGACTCACCTAAGTGTGTCGCGACTGTCTTTTCGCGTTATTGTCAGTGTTGGGAGTAACGCGTTACAAAAGTAATGCATTACAGTAACATTACTTTTTGCTGTAACGCAGTAGTATAAGGCATTACTAATCAATTTTCAGTAATATTTTACTATATTACATGTTCAATTACGCTTGCGTTACAACCATAGACAGTAAAAGAAATGGACACAGCGACCCCATTGATTTCAACGGAGAAGACTTGAAGCCCGATTATTGCACTTCCTGATGTCTGAGCGACTGCGCAGGCTCAAACTGAGCGTGACGACAGTCTGACATTTGTAAAGCTTCTAGTAGCTGTGCCAAGCAAAAATCTGAAATCACCTAATTCCTCTAAAACGTTGTTGAAATATTTTGTCCCGTTGCTTTTATGGACTCTATTTATGGGCTTCTCCCTTGCCTTTGTGCCTTCATGTCCCCCCGATTGCCTCATAGACAGTAAAAGATTGCCGCGAGCTTCTCCTCCTGTCTGTACGGTAATGTCTCTATTGTGCGACAGAAAGTCCCGTGGTTATGACGCAATCTTTAGCCTATTTTTACAAAAACGGCATCTACGGGGTCGTAACGTAAGATACAAAGTAATGGAGCATTTTATACATTGTCGTGTTTCTTTAGAAATAATCTACAAATTAAGCCTTTGGACGCCTCAGATGTAAAGTTATTCGCTGTAAAAGTGACGCCAAAATGAATGGGAGTCAATGGGATGCTAACAGCAGGTGAAGTTCTGCTACAATGGCGGCTCCCGCGAGGCTTCAACTTCCGGCTGATGAATTACCCCCTTGGTTACAACACACTTTTAGTTTTAATTGTAAAAAAAAAAACAGCAAAAAAAACACCAAAACCGCGAGACATTAATGAATGAAAAATGCAAGTAGGCTAAGTTACCTGTTCGTGGTCAGTCAATAGCCGCGTGTGGTGTCCAAGTTTGTAAATAAAGACTAAATGGCAGTGTCTGATATATTTTTTATAGCGATTTATTTTTTACAGGAGTGCCGTGAGGCATGATTTCGGCCTCTGTGCTCGCGCTGGCAGTGGAAAAGCGGATAATGGGTGAAGATGGCATGAAGACTACATTTGCGAGATGGACGTATGCGTATTAGGCTACTTCATTTGTTCTGTGTTTTCTTTATAAACAGTTAGGCTATGTTTAGGTGGTATTTCTCTTGTTTCCATCACAAAATCATTTTTGATGCGGTGGTGACGCGTTCACGTAACATGATGTAAGGAAAGCAACTAAAAGCTGTCACAAAGAACCGGCAAAAGCAATGATTATGAATATGTCAAACATAGCAAGGAGACATTTTAATTGTTTATTAATAAAGATGAAGTTGACGTTGCTGACTCGCGAGCTTCGCAGTGAATGCGCCAGAGAGAAATGCACATTTCATACAGATAATCAGAGAGCAGTCCGTTTTCTTTCGTTTTGAGTTGTTCTGTTTACAAGTAGACATTTCAATATTTTTCAGGTCTGTGAAGTAGGCTAGGCTACCTTATAGCCTACGCTGAGTTTCGATTAATTTGAGAAGCACTCCAGTTCACGCGCACGCCTCCGTGTAAATCCAGACAATTGGTTGATGAAACATTGATTAAAATTAAGATACAATTAGTACAAATCGAAATTCACTTTAAAGAAATTTGTGTCTTCTGTTTGAGGTCTGCGAAAGTTTTAAAACAGTCTTTAGTGCCGCTTCAGAGCGGTCGCGTCCGTAATGGAGAACTGTCACATAGGCCTACATTGTTTTTTCCTCATAAATGCGAACACAAAAAATAAAATGAATATTTTCTGTTCTGTGGAGAGCCAACCCTTCTTCATCCGGTGGGTAGTATTACTGTTGATTTGTGCAGTGTAATTCACAGAATTACAAAAAAATATTTTGCCTCCTAAAAGTAAAAAAAAAAAAGAAAAAAAAGTCACGCATGCATTCGTATTTCCCTCATATTAAATATAAAACGCATGTGTAGACTGATATTTTTCTAATGTCTGGACTCGATCTTTTAAGGGGGTGTATGGATAAACAGACATTTCAATATATTGGTATTAAATGCATTTTCTGAGAATTTATATTTCAAGTTTTGACAGCAAATGTCACGTCCAAAACGCTGGAATTCCCCAATTTTAAATAATTTATCCTCAACTAGTTTTGTGGTGTAGGTCTACGTATTTTATAATGTTAACTTTAAAATTCAAATAATACTAATAGTAATTTAAAGATGTGGTAGCATTGGATCTGGACGGGAAGGATAACTCTTGGAGTTGGAAGGAGTGTGTCGCGATTCTGCAGGTTCGTGGATCTGAGTGTTGCGATTTCGGTTTCATATCGCATATCGTTACAGCCTTAGAATGTTAAGTTCTACCACTGTATAGCTATTTTGGTGAAAGTAACTCAAAAGTAATACAGGAGTAATGTAACGCATTACAATTCTGATACAGTAATATTGTAAGGTAATGAATTACTTTTAAATTACAGTAACAAGTAATGTATAATGTATTACAGTTTGGAAGTAACTTGCACAACACTGGTTATTGTAACGCCGAACAAGACGGTATTCCTAAAGATAATGAATAGAACTAATTTGAATGATAAAAATGTTCTCAGAACTATGCACTGTTTGTTTATTAGCAGGTTTTGGAGTCTCGTCGCAGCATCTTTCGGCTCTGAGTAAAACGCAGGACGGCGGTCTCAGGGCTGCCAACTCTGCACGCATTCAGAGTGAGACTCACGCAATTGACCCAATTCTCAAGCCACACCCCCGATTTCTCACGCTGAAGTGTCAACCCAGTCAGTCAAATGCCTGAAAGAGGAGTCTATCTATAGATCTACCTGTTGAGCCACTCGTGATCGGCTAGTTATACCGCAAATAGTTAAAATCCTGTAATCTAGAGCGAGCGTGCATGCGAGACAGATGTTATGCTCCAAACCACGCGCGCGAGCACGGCAGAGAGGCAAGCAAGAGAATTACTTGAATGTTTAAATGTTAAATTTTTACTTCTAAAATGTTTGCTACATGAGTTTATATGTAGGCAATATTGTTATTTTAAAACCGCATAAAATTCACTGTATTGCTGTACTCAGACAATAAAGGCTGTAGTGGTAGTTTCTTCTGATTCTTCTGTACCACCTTTTTAAGTCAGTAGCCTACTACAACCAGTATTTGAAACACGAGCAAACCAAACAGTCTTCCTTTTCAAAGTTCACTTCCAAAACATAATACATAGACATGGTACCCCACTAAGCAAAATGATGTCCAAAAGACGTCTTTTCAACGTCTTTGTCACAAAAGTCGGACGTTGAAAAGACGTCCACTGAGGAGCCAGAATGAAAGTTTTTATGACGTGTTCTGGACGTTCATGGACCCTCTTCGTACAAGGTTAAAAACTAGTTCAAATGTGGCCATTGTGGACATATTTTCAACATCTTTTATGGCCTCATTTAGACAATTTATACTGTTTCTGGACCAAATAAACACTCGGGATGCATTAAATTAAAACTCATGTTTATTTCAATGTAATTTTCTTACATTGTTTAGATGTCGATGTTTCATTTTACGTAACCATTGTGGGGATCAGTGTTTGCTTTAGTGGGGCTCTTGGTCCCAGTTCTTCTTACTTTAGCTTTTCTTTGGCTGCTGTAACTGTTTGTATAACACAATTGTTGTGGCAGAGAAAGCCAAGAAAAAGTACAATCGGCTGTCATCAGCTCCATGTTGATGATGACAAAATCACAAAATGAGCATTTAATGTTGTGTTTAGACTTGACATCTGGCATTTATAACTACCTATCTTGTGGAACTGTATTATGTGGACCAGTACCATTAAAATGATCACTTATTTGAAGGTGGATAAAAAAAAGCACGTTTAAACAATGTTATTAGAAAATGTACCATATAGTCACACACAGACATCAAGATTCACAACAATGGTGACAATAAAAAGCTTCATGCTGCAATGCATGATGGGTAGCTTTCAAAGTACAAAACATCCTTGATTCCCAAGCTTTTTTTTGTTTTGGTTGTCACCGGTGTTGAGAATCATATACAAAATCTTGATGTCTGTGTGTGACTACATGATACACTTGCTCAAAACATTGTGCAAACATCCTTTTTATCCACCTTCAAATAAGTGATCATTTTAATGGTACTGGTCCAAATAACACAGTTCCACAAGATAGGTGGTTATAAATGCCAGATATAAAGACGAAAGTCTAAACACAACATTAAATGCTCACTTTTTGATTTGGCATCATCAACATGGAGCTGATGACAGCCGATCTTACTTTTTCTTGGCTTTCTCTGCCACAACAATGGTGTTATACAAACACACAGTTACAGCAGCCAAAGAAAAGTTAAAGTAAGAAGAACTGGGACCAAGAGCCCAACTAAAGCAAACACTGATCACCACAATGGTTACTTAAAATGAAACATATCAACATCTAAACCTCATCAAAACAATGTAAGAAAATTACATTGATATAAAAATGAGTTTTAATTAAATGCATCCTGAGTGTTTATTTGGTCCAGAAACAGTATAAATTGTCTAAATGAGGCCATAAATTATGTTGAAAATATGTCCACAATGGCCACATTTGAACTAGTTTTTAACCTTGTACGAAGAGGGTCCATGAACGTCCAGATCGGAGGTCCAGAACACGTCAAAAAAAGACGTCATAAAAACTTTCATTCTGGCTCCTCAGTGGACGTCTTTTCAACGTCCGACTTTTGTGACAAAGACGTTGAAAAGACGTCTTTTGGACATCATGTTGTTTAGTGGGACGCACGGTCAAAAAAAAAACTGTTGCTTCCAACGTTTATCTAACTTCAAACTGAAACTAACTACATCCAATCCTTACGCTATGACGTAGCGCTATCTAACTGGAAGTTCAAATATTGAAATGTTATCAGATCTAAACATTACTAAATTATGCATTTCAAACAATACATTTCTTATGAATCACCATGAAATAGTTTCTGTTTTTAAACAAAATTATTACTTCAGATGAACTAGTCCCTATGTGGCTCCTACAAAGGCCAATGGTGGTTGTATGGAATATTTTTTACAAAGGTTTAAAAGGAAATTAAAGTTAATATTACTCATAAATCTTGTTTTTAAAATGTTCCCCAATTAGTTCTACTCAATTGTATTTGTTAATGTACCAAATGCAGTTACTCAGATCTACTTAATTTTTTTTAACTCAGTTCATACAGTGAATGTAATTTATTTCACTGCTTTCAAATTAAATCAATATTATTAAGTGTAAAAATGTTTCACCAAAAGAATTGAGTAAATCAAAGTTTTTAAGAGTGTGTGATTATGTTCTAAACACAGTAAACCCCTTATTAATCATGCAAATACTAATCAATGGAATATGTACATTTCCAAAATGTTTAACTAGCAAGTTTTTTTTTTACAAAATTTCTTGGTTACCTTCTGTATTCCCAATGGAGAAGATGATGAAAAGCAGCAGACAGATTTTCAGCATTGCCATGATGAACCTGAAATTAATAAGCAGGAAAAGTTAAATGTCTGCATGCATTCATATACTGCGATTCTCAATGCATTTAAAGATAAAGTTCAAAAATACTTCAGGTAGAACATTTATTCAGAACTCACTTTGGGTTTTTTAACGATTGCCTTCAGAGTCTCAGAGGAAGTCTTGGTGAAGAGCCAGAGCCTGTGTAACACAATAACATTATCATAGCTATTGAATGAAGATGGGTCATATTTATACAAATAATATCAGGCAATTACTGTCACGGAGTCATCAGTAACACCTGTCGCACCATCAGCGCCCGATCACCCGACTCCGCCCATCCACTCGTTATCACCTGAGCACTGACTCACCACACCTGCACCCGCTCATTAGCACCAGCACCACATGGAAACCCACACATCCCTTCACTCATTAGCTGTGTCCCAATGTGAAGACTGCACCCTTCCTCGGATGGATCAGATTAAATTGGCCAGATTAAGACTGGGTCATTGTGGATTGGCAAGTGGGCTATTTCTGGTGGGAAAACACAAGGACAGCAAGTGTCAATTCTGTGGAGTTCAGGAATCTGTCAAACATGTCATCATGTTCTGTCCGAGATATGCTGAGGAGAGGAGACTGTTGTTCATTGGATTAAACGTTCTGGGAGTTGATATAATCTCTGTTAAATCTCTGATGGGTGATGGTCCTAATCAAACAGAGAGAGCACTGGAATTATTTCATTTTCTTAAGACAGCCCCCATATATTGGAAAATATAGACTAGGGGAGCCTTAAAGGTGCTCTGGCTTAATCCAACTAGATATGGGCTCAGGCAGGAGAGAGAAGACTCTCTCACAAAGAACCAAGGACAATCTCAGGAGTTTTGGAACAACGACTCCACCCAACAACGACTCCAATCACCCAACAATGTTGAAGATTTTATTAAACTAAGTAATTTAGCTATATATATAAGAATACACAATTATTTCTTGTATGAGTTATTTCCTCCAATATGACTCTGTCTAGGTGACTTTGAAGGGCTGCAAGACCTTCTGTAAAAAGACCCTGAATGTCAATTCTATTTCAGTATGTCACATGGTACAAGACCTTCACCCAAAACCATCTATAAGTGTATGACCATTTTTGGAAGGGATCAATGGCATATATGTGAGGAGCTGAGGACTCTTCTGGAGTGATTACCCTTCAGGAGTCACTCGGCTTTGTTGGAGCGGCGTTCGAAAGTAAAGTCTAATTATTTCTGGCATCAAAGATCTCTGCGAAGTTATTTTACAGAACAATTTGAAGCCACTTCAAATGGCGCCCAACATGGGGCTTTGCTTAGGAGCTGAAGGAGCCACGAAGGCGACACTGGTGACTCACAGACAACAGTAGCCACTGTACTTTGAGGTGAGCAGTTTTTTGCTTTTGAAAAAGTATGTGATGTCACCGGTGGGCCAGAGTGGGAAGACCCTTTAAAATGCTTCTCCAAATTTAAAGAACTAAAAAATTGAATAGAGGGATCTTTGATTCTAGAAATAAGTGCATGCATTGTTGTTGACGATATCGAGTAAATGTGTAATAGCGCGGGGGAGCTCCCAATAGTCTTTGCCAGTGCTTAAATAATCCTGTGTGGATTGTTTGGACTACTGGTACTGCTGATTTAGCGTGAAGGTTTTGTCGTACATACGCAAGGATTTGTATTTGCTGATAAGGATATCAGTGGTTTATCTGTGTTTACTTTAAGTATAGCATGCGCACAGATGGTTAACTTCCGGTTACCGTTTTGTTAAAGATTTAACAAAAGTCTGCTCGGGGAAGTTATGTTTGGCTTAACAGGTACCGCCTCGGCTAGCGAGAGACTGCTCGGGTTAAGTTAAATCCTATGGAATAGGAGAGTTAGAAGTTTTTAGCTTCCGGTTACCGTCTTGTTAAAGATTTAACAAGAGACTGCTCGGGGAAGCTTTAGCCTGCGGTTACCGCTGTTCATGGTGAACAGGTCTGCTCGGGTAGGCTAAGTTTTAAAGTTATTTTTCACTGTGTAGGGAAAGTGTATCTGTGATGTATTGTTGTAAAAACAGTGAGTAACACTGTAAGTAGAATATAGCTTTTGTGTGTGGGTCTGGGATCCTGTGTCTGCGTGACTGTGACTGTGGTTAAAAATAGAGGACAAGGAAAGTGTGAATGAGTGTAAGGAGCTGCAAGAATGTATACTGGCCAGTGTGTGTGAGAATGAATGAAGTGAGAGATGATGTCTGAAGAAACACTAAGGCAAATCAATTACTTATCCAATACAGCTGTATTTAAACTTTAATATGTGGGCCCACATGGCAAATTCTGCCCAATAAAATAATGACCATGGATGAATTTTATTAAAATTCCTGGTTGGAACTATAGTGGCAATATGAAAAAACAAAGAATGAAAAGAGAAAAATAAAAATTGAAAAACCAGTGCCATAATTGCGCAGCGCATAACATATCTGACTTTCTTTACAGCATATCAAGAGGAGCTGATCTTTGTCAAAAGTATGAAATATTGTCTTGTAACTTTTGTCTTGTAACAAAGTGGGTTGAGTGTTATCCAAGATGCCTAATAAATGGTGTGCTGATAGTGGAACTCAAGACAAAGAGATAACTGAGTTGAATTAACTAATTTTAAGAATACATTGGAAATTTATTATGAGAAGAATGCAAAGAGATTGCAATTATGATGATAAAAAGCTGAACTATATGAAAAACAAAGGGGAATATATGGATGTAAGTCCTGGTGTTAATGAAAGGGCCAGGACACCACTCAGCCCACAAGACCTTTCTACAGGGAACACTAAGAAGGACAATGGGACAGATGAGCAGATGATTGAAATTATATGTTGTTGTCACTAACAAAAATAATGAAGCTTTAATTCACAGATGAAGGAAGCTCAATTCCAGGAAGGGTTCTGGGACGAGTCTAACAAAAAGGGCCATTGACTGTGCCTTGTAATTTCAGAAGAAGTGATCAACAGAGTGACATTTGAGTCCATGCCTCTCAACTTAAAATACACCAACCGACTTCAGCAACCCCCACAACAGGAGACATGCTGACAATGAGAAAGGGAACAAGTCCATTGCAACGAACGACTCAAGAGTCTTCCTGATGAAAGATGACAAGATGACTAACAGAATGATCAAATCATGAATGGAAAAAGAAGATAAACTTGACCAGAAACACAGGAATGAGAGGACCTGTGCAAAGAAGAGAGAATCAACAGAGATGAGTACAAGTTCAACAAGTCAACATCAACCAAATTTACCTAAAATTGAATGTTCAGCCCTTGAATAGATTTGGTAGCAACTTAATAATAACCCCACCAGAAAAAAATTATTGAAGAGTAAAATATATTAAAACTACGTAAAAACAATGATAATGACAAATTAAGAAAAGAAACTAAAATAATGATAACGATTAATTTTAGAAATTGATATAGCATAGTGGGAATTAAGACAATTCATGAAGGAAAAATTAGAACTAAAAAGAACATTTAAAATAGATCCTAATGGGTACACATTGCAAACTGTAAATACAGGGGTATAGCATACCTAATTAATATAAGGCTACAGTTGAAATTGAAGCAAGTATTGACATTGGGAATTAACAAATATAAGAATTTAATTTATAAGATTTTGAATTGATTCAATATGCTATTGACTAATTATAAAATTATATCAAGTAGTGTTTATAGAAAGTTTATAGACTTACAGGAAGTTGTTGAAACAATAACAAACAGGCCCTTCTGAACAATTTAAATGGTAGCAGAGGGGGGTCAAAAATAAATATTTGGCATTCACGTGAATGATAGATTATTGAACCAACAATACTTTTGAATATTCTCAATCCAAATTCGCAATGGTATTAACCAGTGCGCAAAGGGGGGAAGGTAAGGAAATTCAAATTAAGGCAAAATTAATTTAATTAAGAATAAGGAAATTAAATTAAAATGAAAATAAAATTAAAGGCATTTTAAATTAAAAGGCATTTTTGCAAAGGTTTGTGAAATTTGTGGCAAAAACAAAGTTAAGAAAAGAACAGCGACAAAAATAGGCCATATGTCAGTATACCAGAAAACTATTAAAACATTTGGTAAGGAATATGTGGACATGATATAGATGGGTAAAAGCAATGAAATCAGCAGAGGAGGGGCAGGAACAGAAATTAAATCTCTAACAGAGAAGTAATCCTTGATTGGAAGTCTATCAGAAATAAGGTCAGATAATGGGTCAGCTAAACAGAAGTATTGAAGATTAAAAATAAGTTCCATACGTATGTTTGCTTAGTTTAGTTATGTTTATGATTTAGTTAATAAAACGTGTGCACAATATGTATTTGGTTCTGATTTGCTTGCCACACAAAGTCCCTTTACGATTTTAGATCTTGTTACATGCTTAAAGCGCTGTACAAGCTAAGAAATTATTATTCTTTCATGGCCATGGAAGGTACCTTTTTCTTAGAATAAATTAATAATCAAAAGAATTTGTTGGATGAACTGATTAATTGATTGTAATATTAATTCAGCCACATCAAGTTAATCCAATTAACTGACCCACATATTTATAATTAATCATAACTAGTTATTAATGATTATTAATATTCCATAGAGCTGATTCGTTACACAAATTAGAGAAAAAAATGTGAAATAAAAAGTGAATGAGTTCAATAGTGATTTTAAACCAATCAAATCTGGTTTGAGGAAGGTTCAAATTCACATTTAGGAAACTGGACATTTGTATGTTCTTGGAATGTTACAAATCAACGTTCCTAGAATTTTTTAATTAAATTGAAATTAAGTTGAAAGATCGTTTGAGGAACATTATACCTTCTACTTTCTTCTAACTTCAAGAAAACTGGAAAAAAATGTACGTTCCCAGAACCAACATTCTGAATATTTGGAAAAAGCATTTTTTGTTCGGAATATTTGAATAACGTTCTTTATTAAAAAAAAAGTCTGTAAACTGGGGAACTACTTACCTGGTTTATCCACTTGGTTTATCCACTGTATAGATCTTCATGTGTTAAATTTTGAGACGATATGTATTTTTCATAAACATGTCAAAATAAAAGTTTGGTTTTAATTTAACTTGAAATAACAGAAATAGACGCTTAATATTGTACATTAGAGTGTATTACAGTTTTTCTCAATTGCTTAAACACTATAACCAGGCTTTTGAACTAAACTTTCAAAACCATAACGCCATTTATCAGAAACCAAACCCATTTCACTAAACTATAAACACTCATAGCAGTGCGCTGCTGAAACAGCTGCTGTATCTATTCAATGGCCATGAAGAGCGCTATGTAGAGTCAGTGTGTAGAGATCGGACCGCTATTAAATACATACCCTTCTTCCACTAATAGTAACAGCTTTATAACACAACAATAAATAACTCACAAAACAAACTCTCTTTAATATTGCAAATACCACGTAGAGCATTTGATTCCCGAGATGCTAATTGTGTGCTAACTGAACTGAAGCTGTTCAGGTTGAACGGTGGCTACTGCAGTGGAATTTTCCTATTGGAAGTTGTGGTGCCCTGTGACGTAAGAGAGTACCAGCTAACCACGCCCCAGAGATGGGGACTCGAGTCTGAGACTGGGACTCGAGTGCGACTTAAGTCGCACACACAGTGACTTCAGACTTGACTTGAGACTCGTCCTCGAAAGACTTCAGACTCGACTCGGGCTCGAGCTGCGGGACTCGTGAACAATGTTTATTTTTAGGAAACGTCTGATGAGCTCGCTGTTATTCCCCTCCCTCCGTTACCTATAACCTGTCTACGTGACACGTACTACGTATCGGCTGCGCGCGCGCGACCACACATAAGAGGACAACAAACAAACATGTCAACTGCACCGGCCGCTGCTGTCCCATTCATTGTAAGCTTTGGGTTTAAAAACTTCAAACAAGACGGCCCAAACAAAATAAGCGCTCAATGCTAAATATGCGGTATCAGGATAAAAGATTCTGGCTCAACCACATCTAATTTCATCAGGCATCTGAAACACACCCTGAGGTCAGTAAACATGTTTAGCTCAGTATTGACCATCTACCGTTAGCTTGTTTCTTGCTTTAGCTACAACCTAAGTTAACTCCGACTGTCTTCCTTATGAAATATTAATGAGCGTTTGTTTAATTGCCAAACTTGTGGTGGTCGATTAACGTAATAATTTGCCGCTGGCTTTCATTACGTTAATTATTAACATTGTCTGCAAACAGGTTACAGGATTATTGTTGTTTCATTTAGTTATAACGTTACACTGGTTTGAGAGTCTGGGATGTGTTGCTGACTTACAGTAGTTTATAAGCTATGATTAGTTGCGTTGGCAGTGCACATTAGGTCTACATGGATCTGGAAGTGATGGCGGGGGCGTGGAAATCACGAGCCACACGCGGCTGACAGATCGCACACATTTTTTCACGGCAAAATACAGATATTAACATAAAAGTAAATCATTCTTGGTGTTTTTGTCATGTGCCAATAGCCTGTTTACACTGATTATATACCAAAATCAAAGCTGATACTTTATGCTAATAGATAAATGATCATTATAACATATTACATGCTTTGAATTCCTTATATATATAGCTATGCAATGTTCTATGCAGCCTGGATGGGTCGCTGTACGTGATGCAACACTTATTATAACCACAAGAGACTTGACTTGGACTCTAGCACAGAGACTTGAGACTTGACTTGGACTCTAGCACAGAGACTTGTGAGCATCTCTGCCACGCCCTCGCCTACAGAGAGACTGTCTCAGGTGCACGCCCCCCTCCACTGGCCTCTGCCCACATTTACAGCATTTTTCTAATATTGCCAGTGGGTGGAGTCAGGCTCTGAGCAGGGCTTGAGTTACCCTTTAAATAAAATTAACTCATTTGTCACAATAAATTAAATTGAGTTAGCCTTTAAAAATATAATAATAATAATAATAATAATAATAATAAACTAAACTATATTGAGAAATGTCCAACATTTTTGTAACATGGTTGCAAAAAAATGTGAAACACATATAAAACAGAGGTAAAATTACACTTTGTTTGACCGAAATGTTCCCTGTACTCATTTCATAGTGTAACTGTTTATCTAAATGTGATGAAGTGCTTGAATGTTTCTAACATGAATGTTCTCCAGCATCATGAATGAATGAAGAATAAACACCAACCTCTTTGTTCTTCAGGATCTTCAGTGTGTTTCATTCTGCAGGGTTCTGGATCACTCGTGTTCTCACTGTCCTCTTTAATAAACTCAGTCTTGGCAGATTTCAGCTCTTCCTGATGCTCTGATGCTCGTCTTCACTTGTAGCTGATGGGAATTTACAGCATTTATTGTGGAATTACTGTGGGAGGAGCTTCACTGACCATGTGACTGCTGTGGGAGGAGCTTCACTGACCATGTGACTGCTGTGGGAGGAGCTTCACTGATGATGTGAGTGCAGTGGGAGGAGCTTCACTGATGATGTGACTGCAGTGGGAGGAGCTTCACTGATGATGTGACTACTGTGGAAGGAGCTTCACTGATGATGTGACTACCGTGGGAGGAGCTTCGTTGATGATGTAATTGCTGTGGGAGGAGCTGATCTGCCAATAAAATAAATTATTAGTTACTGAGTTTGTTTTAATAGAGTCAAAGACCAGGGGCCTCATGTACAAAGACTTGCGTTGAATTCATACTAAAACATTGCGTCTGGACAAAGCTGTAAATGTGCGTACGCACAAAAAAAAGCAGATGTATGAATCTCTGCGTACGAAGGATCCCACGCATATTCTCTTTGTACATCCCAATTAACGTAAAATTGAGCGCACAGGCACGAGCACAACGCCCCACCCAGTCTCCTCCCCCAATTAAATTAATTTAAATATGGTAATTAGTCCAATTTGGCAAAAGAAACCTGCAAGAACATGGCTAAAGCAAGCAAGAAACGAAATTTCACTGAAAATGTCTTCTATGTGAATATATAGTAAAGTGTAATTTATTCCTGTGATCAAAGCTGAATTTTCAGCATCATTTCTCCAGTCTTCAGTGTCACATGATCCTTCAGAAATCATTCTAATGTGATGATTTGATGATCAAGAAACATTTTTGAGTATTATCAGTGTTGAAAACCGGTGTGCTTCTGCTTCATATTTTCGTGGAAACCGTGATATAGTATTTTCAGGATTCTTTAATGAATAAAAATTTATTTCAAACAGATATAGAAATCTTATAATCTTTTGTAACATTATAAATGCATTTACTCTCACTTTTAAACAAATTCAATGTGTCCTTGCTGAATAAAAATATTACTTTATTTTTTTATCTTTACTGACCGAATTAATGAAGTTTATTTTTTATTCCTAGTTAAGCCAACGCTGCCATTGCTAGACGTGTTGTATCAATTTGGACATGCTTTATATAGCCTATGTTCTTACTTAATTGCATAATATAATATTTTAATAAAACTCGTGTGACAATATGTCAAATAATTGATCAATTACAAATTATAAGCAATATCTGACAGCTGGTGGTGCGATAGAACAATTGGTAGTGTAATGTTTGCCACTTCACTTTATTGCCTCTATGAGTCGCCAACGGACAAAAATCACTACAAATATACGTACGCCAGGCATGTAGTTTACTTGGAGGAACGCACATTCTTACGTTAATTTCACTGTTAGTACATCTGGCCGTGAACGTGAAAGCTGACGTATGCCGTGTTTTTGTGCGTACGCAGTGTTGATACATGAGGCCCCAGATGTTTAATTTTAGTATTTGATTGATATAAATGTACAAAAGTGATTTTATATATATAGAAAACCCAGTAAATGCAAGTGTAATGTTTCAAATAACTTTTGTGAAAACAAATTGTCAGAATATACGTGAAATAATGTTGGATTCATTCAGCATAACGTATGTATGTAAAAATGAAACAACAAAATAATTATGACTTTTTTTAAAAACTTTTTTGAAGGATAGTGGCAAAAGTATTAAAATAAAAATGAATAAGTATGTTGGAGCTGCACTATGATCCTAATATACAGTATTTTAATATGTCATCAAATGATTATTGTTCTAAATATGCCTGGAAATAAAATAAAACTAATCGGCATATATTAGGATCATAGTGCAGCTCCAACATACTTATTCATTTTTATTTTAATACTTTTGCCACTATCCTTCAAACCACTTTTTTTGACAGCAAGAAGTTTTTTAATAATTTAAAAATAATTACATTTAGTATGATCTCTTATTTTTTATAAGTGTTTTAAAAAGTCAAAATAATTATGTTGTTTTATTTTTACATACATATGTTATGCTGAATGAATCCAACATTATTTCACCTATATTCTGACATTTTGTTTTCACAAAAGTTGTTTGAAACATTACACTTGCATTTAATGGGTTTTCTATGTATATAAAATCACTTTTGTAAATTGAATATCAATCAGACACTAAAATAAAACATCTGGTCTTTGACTCTATTAAAACAAACTCAGTAACTGATATATTTTTTTATTTTGGCAGATCAGCTCCTCCCACAGCAATTACATCATCAATGAAGCTCCTCCCACTAGTCACATCATCAGTGAAGCTCCTCCCACTGGATTTCAGCAATAAATGCTGTAAATTCCCATCAGCTACAAGTGAAGACGAGCATCAGAGCATCAGGAAGAGCTGAAATCTGCCAAGACTGAGTTTATTAAAGAGGACAGTGAGAACACGAGTGATCCAGAACCCTGCAGAATGAAACACACTGAAGATCCTGAAGAACAAAGAGGTTGGTGTTTATTCTTCATTCATTCATGATGCTGGAGAACATTCATGTTAGAAACATTCAAGCTCTTCATCACATTTAGATAAACAGTTACACTATGAAATGAGTACAGGGAACATTTCGGTCAAACAAAGTGTAATTTTACCTCTGTTTTATATGTGTTTCACATTTTTTTGCAACCATGTTACAAATATGTTGGACATTTATCAATATAGTTTAGTTTATTATTATTATATTTTTAAAGGCTAACCCAGTTTAATATATTGTGACAAATGAGTTAATTTTATTTAAAGGGTAACTCCACCCAGGGGCGTCGCCAGCCGATTTTGCCGGGGCTTCAGCCCCGAATGTTTTGAGTTAAACCCCGAATGTAATGATGACTGTCACTGAGCAAATATGAAACTGGACAAACAATAGCCTATGTAAACGCCCGAAATCATAAGTTGCTTTATTTCATTGCGCTTTGGCTTTGCATGCATACAGCCTGTAAAAAATAGATCTAAAAAATAATCTAGCCTATAGAATACATTTCTTTGCTGTCGGTAGCCTATGGGCTACTCCGTTTCTTCCTCTCTGTTAAATATGCAGCAGCAGCAGGGAGGGGAGGAGCTAGCACAGTCAACCGCAAGAGCGCGAGTTAACAACTGAGACAGTCAGCGAGCAGGAAAGAAAAAATTAAAGAAAAATTAAGCAAACGAGACTTTGGGGATTTTTCGGAAAGAAGTCAGTGGGTAAGAATTCAGTTTTTTAATCCTTAAAGTCTGAAGATAGATCATCATCTGGCTGGCTTTCACTGTAGGCCAATTTGTTTAACTAGCTAGTTATTACCGCATAGGCTAACATTATAACGTTAGCACTTAACGGGCCTACTGGCATTTTCTAGTACAGAATCTCTTCCGGATAAAAACACAGGAGAAGAAGCTGAAACAAGTGATAGAAGATTGCTCACTCACTCAAATATAAAATAACGTGATCATCATCAAACATTAAACGTAAATATAAAATCCGCTTAATTTTATCAAAGGTGGACCACCTGTCCTGCATTTTGTGAAGCTGTGAAGAATGTGAAGCTTTGTTGTCCCGCGTCACACAAGTCATAAGCAGTGTGCCTCATTTTAATTTTGTCTGCATCATTTTATTTAATCCTTTAAATTCCAATTCTAATGTTGCCTTTCTTTATGAAACTTACCAACATTCAAGTGTTGATAAAAAATAGTGCATGAAGCTAATGAAATCTTTAAAATTAAAGTACAGTTAAAGTTAAAGGTATTTTTTAATAAAAAAAATATCTACATTTGAACATAATAGTATACTGCAAGTGCAAAAATAATTAATAAATACTGAACTATAACAAGTATAAGTTTGTTAACTTAAAGAAAACTTGCAAGTATAATTGCAGTATAAACTAGTAGTTTACTGACAGTACACTTCAGTGTGTACTTTCATAAACTAAAAAAATACTAATTGTATTAAAATAGTAAACTACTACTAGTATACTTATAAGTTCACTTGTAGTACAGATGCATTACAAATGAGAAACCTAGTTGTGTACTTAAAGTTTACTACTCTTACACTTATAATACATTTAAACGAATAATACTTCTTCATAAAATGAACTTGAAGTATACTTCTTTTTCGTAAGGGTAGCCAGAAACATTAGTTTTATCCCACTGCACTGAATACTTTCCTTGTTTATCAGGTGTTGTTTTCTCTAAGGATAACCAATAAGCATTAACATAAAATGTATGTGTGACTTGTTTTGTGTTTGTAGTTTGTAGTAAATATACACTTTGATTTGATTAACTGGTTTTGTAGAGGGTAGCAAAGATGAGCTGCAGACTGGGGAGGAGCCAGCAGCAGCAGTAGCAGCTGTGCCAGGATCAGACATGGAAACTGGTAACAATTAATCAGTCATTTTACTTTGGAGAAAGATAAAAGTGAAACATCGTTTATCCCAATGCTCCTAATGAAAAGTTTTTGACAGATGTACATTGAGAATTATATACAGTTCGATGCCATGGTGTGTCAATGAACGTAGACTAAAGTCATCCATGTATACACTCTCAGAAAATAAAGTACATAATTGTACCTTTAGGGGTACAATGGCTTGTCACTGGGGCTGTACCCTCAAGGGTACAATATTGTACCCTTGGCATAGGGTACATATTTGTACCCTTGTGATTTGTACCTTAAGAGACCAGTCTTGTACCTGTGGTGACAATTTTGTACCTTTATTTAACAGTGCAAAAATGGACCCTTCAAAAATGGTACAAAATTGGCTTTGACAGGTTACAATTGTTGACTATAATGAGATTTTTATATATATTACACACACGCTGAATTAAAATCAGAAATGATTAAATCCTTTTAATTTTCACATTTTCCAACATTTCATTTTAAACTCAATGTCTAACTGTGACATATAAACGATTATCATCTGAGTAAGAGTCATTTGCCTGAAAGTCCATTTCTTCTCCTTTCATCTCGACGTCGGTTACTTCTATGCCTGCTTCTGATATTTTCTGGAGGACCTCCTCGGTTAAAAGCCCTGTAAGAACCATGAGTAACCATGCCATGACTTCTTCTCCACCGATGGCCAAAAGAAAGAAAGACTGCAAACTGGACGTTCTTTTAAATTGAGATTCAAGCAGCCAATCAGGGCTGGCTCTACATACAGTCTCAGAAAATAAAGTACATAATTGTACCTTAAGGGGTACAATGGCTTGTCACTGGGGCTGTACCCTCAAGGGTACAATATTGTACCTTAACCTTTAAAAGAAACGGTACATATATGTACCTTTTAATTCTTTTTGACCCTCAAAAAGGTACATGTATGTACCTTGAGGTCCAACAGCAAAAACTCCAGTGTTAATTGAACTCTCCTGGGAGTTTATATGACTCCAGACTCAAGAGTGTTAAAGTTAATGAGATAATTACGTGATTAATTGAGTGATGATTGACCATTATTGAAGACACCTGATGTTAACAAGCAGAATCACTGAAGGAAAAAATATAATTTTTTAAGACACCGTTATGGTGATCAGTGTTTGCTTTAGTTGGGCTCTTGACCCTTAAACCATTAATTTTAGATTTTGTTTGGCTGTTGTATCTGAGCTATAACTGCCAGATGAACAAAGCGAAAAGGTGATCAGGTGGTGTTGGTTATGTTTTGACATAATCATAATTTGCCTGAATCACTGAACTCATTCTTATTCTCAATCTCAGTCTTAAATGTATATTGATGATTACAGCAGCCTGTGATTCTACAGCAAATGATTTCCAGCATTTTCCATATAATCCAAAATATTTCTTAAAAGTTGTTCTGATCAAAAGACTTTTAAAAAAAAATTTAATGTTGACTCACTGACATCAATAATCAGCCTGTGAATCTCAACAATGGTGACAATAATAAAGAATGTTGCAGTGCATTCTGGGTGCCACCAATCAAAACTCATTCATGGCTCCCATCATGCATTGCGGTATGAATAAATTATGATCCGAATTGTTTGACTAATTTCCTTTCCCTAATTGAATATTCTTTTTGTCACCATTGTTGAGATTAATACACTGATTCTTGATGTCTGTGTGTACCTAAATGAAAGATTTGTTTTATCAGATAAACTTTTAAGAAACCCTTTAGATTAGAAAACGATGGATCTTATTCTGTTGAATCCAAGGCTGCTGTAATTAAAAATATACATTTAAGTCAGAGACTAGACTTTAAATGAGTTCAGTGATTCAGGTCAAATTATGATTGTCAAAACATAACCAACACCACCTGATCAACTTTTCTCTTTGTTCATCTGGCAGTTGTAACTCAGACACAACAGAGAAACAAAATCTAATGTTATCAGTTTAAGGGTCAAGAGCCCAACTAAAGCAAACACTGATCACCATAACGGTGTCTTAATTTTATTTTATTTTCTACTTCAGTGATTCTGCTTGTTAACATCAGGTGTCTTCAATAATGGTCAATCATCACTCAATGAATCACTTAATTAGCTCATAAATTTTTGTTAATTTTCTAGTCATATTTGAACACTTTAGTCTGAGCCATATAAACTCCCAGGAGAGTTAATTTAACACTGGAGTTTTTGCTCTTTTATAATGATTTAATATCAGTAAATTGACTGACAAAACTTTTATTTCCTTTATTTCAAGGCTAGTCAAATATAGTGATAAGTTAAAATCTACCTTAAATGATTAAGGTATCCTTAAAACCTTTTTAAAAAACGATTTTTTTTACAAAAAAAAAAAATACTTAGCAGAGGCTGTCTTTTGATATTGTACCTTAACCTTTAAAAGAAACGATATATATATGTACCTTTTAATGCTTGGGGACATATATGTACCTTTTTGACCCTCAAAAAGGTACATATATGTACCTTGGGGGACAGAAATGGACTCCTACTGTACCCCTATTTCTGACAGTGTAGAGGGAATGCATTAACGTCACTTCCCCGCCGGAACACACTCCCTCAGCCGGACTGAGTGGCAGAAGAGCTGCTGCGTGACTGGAGTTAATAGGGGAAACTGCGAAAACGCGAGTAAAACAAACTATTATCAGTTTAAACTAAAAGTTGGACTCAATATAGTGTTCCTTACAACTTATCAAAGATCCAGTGATCCATGGATATTGACATGCAGCCAGGAATCGTGTTTCCTGACATTTATATGTGCCTGATTTCGACGCCGGGGAAATACATGAAGAAAATTTGCCTGTAAACGTTTTATATAAATACAATATAGATAGGTCTAAATCCGAGTGATCACTTACATTAATGTTATACTGTATATCATCATATCGTCCAGCCCTAAAACTTGTATAGTTTTTTGTCAGTGTTTATTTAAAAACATCCAATTATGCAGAATATAGTCTGTTCTGTAGCTTTTTGCAGTCTGTAAAAATATACAGTACCTCAGATTTCTGGTCAAATCTAGTTGTACAGTCAATCGCAAAGCTCTTTCCCGTTTTAGATGTGTTTTTTTTTTTTAAATTGTTACTGTAATAAAATAAAAAAACCTCTTCGAGTGATCCCTGTATTTACACAAAATGGTCTGGGCTAAGCCCCGGATGTCCTTCAATGCTGGAAACGCCCCTGACTCCACCCACTGGCGATATTTGAAAAATGCTGTAAAAGTGGGCAGACTAAGACTTAGTGAAACACTAAGAGTCAAAATTGAACACACACCAATCAAATCCTTCAATAGATAGTTCACGAGTTCACACTTACAAATAAGTCAGATAGAATAAATGGTATGCATATTTGGCGAGCTGAGGTTATTTCAGCCTTATACTTTCTGAGCTTTAATATTCACAGTCATTAGTCCGTATCTATATCTGATTATTTGTACAGCCCTACTTTTGATTTATTCATCCCACAATTCTGTGACGTTATGTTTTATACAGTAAGTTCCATTAGTGACCCTGTTTTCTGCATCTCGGGAATCAAATGCTCTACATGCTATTTGCAGTATTAAAGAGTTTGTTTTGTGAGTTATTTATTGTTGTGTTATAAAGCTGTTACTATTAGTGGAAGAAGGGTATGTATTTAATAGCGGTCCGATCTCTACACACTGACTCTATATAGCGCTCTTCATGGCCATTGAATAGATACAGCAGCTGTTTCAGCAGCGCACTGCTATGAGTGTTTATAGTTTAGTGAAATGGGTTTGGTTTCTGATAAATGGCGTTATGGTTTTGAAATTTTAGTTCAAAAGCCTGGTTATAGTGTTTAAGCAATTGAGAAAAACTGTAATACAATCTAAGCCTCTATTTCTGTTATTTAAAGTTAAACCAAACTTTTATTTTGACATGTTTATGAAAAATACATAACATCTCGAAATTTAAATTGGTTTACCGCCCAGTATTAGTCATAACCTTCGACTAATAATCTGACTTATGAGTTTGTGACTGCGAGATCAGTATTATTGGCCGGAGTGAAACTCCAAGTGACACTGGAATCCAAATAAACCAGGAAAATATAATGTAAAGAGTTAAATAGGATAATTAAATGTCTATTTAAATTATGATATAAATGACCAATAATTAATTGGCGATCCAACTTGTGTTTCTGATGTCCCACGTTCACATGCGAATGAATGGGAGTCATTGGAATTAAAAGTCTAGTGTGACTGGACTGAAATAATTAAAAGATTTCAAGTAAAATAAATTAAATATCAATCTAAACATCGGTATCAACATTATGACACTATTGTATATGCTTATATGATATAATGCTAATATTACTATTCGAATTCTGAAAGAAGAATGTCAAACACACCTAGGATGACTTGAGGGTGAGTAAATCATGGGCTAATTCTCCTTTTTGGGTAAACTATCCCTTTAAAATGGTTTCTCAATGGATCTGCCAGCGCTGTGTAGTAATGTTGTTGCGTGATCGAGATCGGCCCACGAGTAAACCCTGTCTAGTATTGGTCCGAGATGAAAAACTGTTGCACTGCGCAGCTCAGACGAGTAGCGGGGTTTCATTCTGCTTTCGTTTGGCGTGTGATGTTTCTCATATGCAGCAGAAATTGCAGCTCTCTCTTAACCCTCTGGGGTCTAAGGTGTTTTTGGGGTTCTTGAGATGTTTTGACATGCCCTGACATTTGTGCTTTTTCCAGTTGCTTATAAACATTAATGGCACAGGTAAAATTACACTATTTTGCACAAACAGGGCTACCATAATATGTGAGCAACATGTACGTACATGTTTGTATTTTTGAGAGAATATTGTTTATGCATGGTTATTCAAAAAAAACTAAAAATGAAAGTTTCTGAAATAAAGCCACAAAACACATACTAAATATGTGTCCACAAGACTTTTGACTAATGGAAGTTGTGGCCTAGAGTTTTTGCTTCAAAATGATCTGAAAATCATCCTGTCCAATCATTCACATAACACAATAGATTCTTTTAAATTGTGAAAAACATTTTTTGTTAGCCAAGGCAATATGCGAATGGGCGTGAACGGCCCAACCCCATTGTGAATAATTAGGTGGTTGAGAAGACAAAGATCCGATGATTAATGAGCCTTTCATTCAGGTGTGTCACACAAGAAAAAATGCAAGGACAATACACACACACACACATACATATACACACACACACACATATATATATATATATATATATATATATATATATATAAAATAAAATTATAAATGAAAGTCAAAAGCACATTTTTAGTCATACCTGGAAACAAATCCTGTTCAAATAGGTTATATGGGCCATTCTATAGAATTGGTTTAAAGTTAGAGTTGGAAACATCTTGAAAAGAAAATAGTCTTTTTCCATAAATGTCTTAGTAGGCCAATACATTTTATCATACATATTTCAAAGTTAAGGATTCATTATTTTGATATAGCTTGCATTGGAACAAACACTATAATATCTTAGTTGATTAGTTTATTGACAAAACATCCTATATATTTAACATATGAGCAGAAACTGCTAACAAAAGCTTAATTGATGTCTATTTTAGAGTTAAAACTTTATAATCTATCCAAAACTAGTCACACACACACAGAAACATGATTCAAGTTTAAACAGTAGGCTATTTTTGCGTTTACAGACACTGACGTTATTATATATCGCGATTAGAACAAAGCACAAGAATAAAAACACTTACAGTTCAGCTCGCTCCTCGAAGTGAAAATAAACCAGCACTTGTTCTGAGGTAGGTAAATGTCCCAGGATTATTCCTCACAGCCGCGCAAGACGACAGTACATTAATCTGACTAAATATAGTGTGTTTACAGAGTTTATGTGGGCGTTTACACGTCTCAGTGTGTTGCTTCAGATCATTAGCGTTTGAATAGCGCGCGCTCTCCATGGGCGTGTCACATTAGCGGAATAATGAGATGCGAGAACGATAATGAGAACGGCTGACACCTCTCTCTTTTTATATAGATTACATAAACAGAGAATATTTATTTTAGTTTTAAATTAGATAATTTAAAAGTACAAACTTAAATGATCATAAACATATATTGCTCGTGTCTGGGTGAATAGTATTCGCTGAGTTTTGTTTAAATTTAGAGACGTACTCCAGGAAAAAAGTTCACGGACACGGAGAAGCAGAACGCACACCCCGTTTATTTTCTTTATTTTACAAAAGCACAATATTTTATTTCGATTGTAGGTGGGCACATAAAAAAGTAGACATTTAACAGTTTATTTTTTAATATGTCTTAACTCTGTATGACCAGAAATGATGGAGTAGTTTAAGTCTATTTTTCTGCTATGTGAAATAAATCTGCCAAAGCGCAACGGTGCGTTTGCCGTCCCCAGAGGGTTTAAAAAAGATTGCAAAATGTGACCATTTTAAATATTCATATTCCATATTAAAGAGTGTCAAATGGCTCTGCACGATCCCAGCTGAGGAATAGGGGCTCATCTAGCGAAACAATCGGTCATTTTCTAAAAAAAAAAATATATATATATATACATATTTAATTTTTAACCACAATTGTTCGTCTTTACATCTTTACTAGCATTACATCATCACGTTAGAAAGGTCAGGCAAGAAAAAAGAAAAACTGCATTGATTTGGACTTGGACAACATTTTGGTTGTCATTGAAGTCCATTGTGAAATTATTCCTGAAATTCCTGAAAAATCCTGAAATTATTTACATTTATTATTGAAATTATTTTATTTTCCACTGAAGAAAGAAAGACATGAACATCTTGGATGGCATTGGGGCGAGTCAATTATCAGGAAATTCTCATTTTGAGGTGAACTAATCCTTTAAGATATTTTAACTGCGCTTATTTCCGTCATTGGAATAAGTTGTAATGGGTGGTAACAGACAAGAAATTTACAGTTTTCGACCATCTTACTGACAACGTTTCTTTAGTCATTCAGCAGTCTCGCAGCCTGAACCCCTGCAGGAAATCCAACGATAAACTACAACAAAATGGATTTTAATAGGACTAGTGATGGTGATTGAATGCGGTTCAAATGAGCTGTTGTTGTGACACAGAGGTTGTAAAGGATCACTTGTAAGGTTTTTCTCCAGTGTGGATCCTCTCATGTGATTTCAGATGTGCAGACTGACTGAATCTCTTGTCACAGTGTGAACACTTGTAAGGTTTTTCTCCAGTGTGAATTCTCTGGTGCAGTTTTAAACTGTTTGCTGTAGTAAAAGTCTTCTCACACTCAAAGCACATGTACTCTCTCACACCAGTGTGAGTTTTCTCATGTATATGTAAATTAGTCAGCAGTGAAAAACTCTTTCCACACACAGAACATGAATGCGGCTTCTCCTTCGTATGAACTATCAGGTGTATCTTCAAGTTTGATGCCCTAAGAAATGTTTTGCCGCACTGATCACATGTGTACGGCTTCTCTCCGGTGTGGATCATCATGTGAACATTAAGGTTTGATGATCGACTGAAACTCTTCCCACACTGATCACATGTGAACGGCTTCTCTCCAGTGTGGATCCTCATGTGATCTTTAAGGGATGATGATTGACTGAAACTCTTTCCACACTGATCACATGAGAACGGCTTCTCTCCGGTGTGGATCTTCATGTGAACATCAAGATAATGTCTGTATGTGAAATTGTTTCCACATTGATGGCATACATGCGGCTTCTCTCCAGTGTGGATCCTCATGTGTCGCTTCAGGTCATGTTTAAAAGAGAAACACGTCCCGCACTCATCACACGTGTGCGGCTTCTCTCCAGTGTGGATCCTCTCATGTGTTTTCATATGTGCAGACTGACTGAATCTCTTGTCGCAGTGTGAACACTTGTAAGGTTTTTCTCCAGTGTGAATTCTCTGGTGCAGTTTTAAACCGTCCGCTGTAGTAAAAGTCTTCTCACACTCAAAGCACATGTACTCTCTCACACCAGTGTGAGTTTTCTCATGTTTATATAAATATTGCAGCAGTGAAAAACTCTTTCCACACACAGAACATGAATGCGGCTTCTCCTTCGTATGAACTGTCAGGTGTCTCTTCAGGTGTGATGCACAGATAAATGTTTTGCCACATTGATCACACGAGAATGTCTTCTCTCCGGTGTGAACTCTGATGTGAATCTCAAGACTTTGTTTGGTTGTAAAACTCTTTCCACACTGAGTGCAGGTGAAAGATTTCTTGGCTCTTGTTTTCATAAAAAATTTATTTTTAGTCTTTGAGCGACTCAAGGGTTTTTCTCCAGGTTGGACATGATGTTCCTCTTTCACTTCACTCAGTTCTTCTCTCTCCTCCTTCACTTCTCTCAGTTCTTCATTCTCCTCCTTCACTTCACTCAGTTCTTCTCTCTCCTCCTTCACTTCTCTCAGTTCTTCACTCTCCTCCTTCACTTCACTCAGTTCTTCTCTCTCCTCCTTCACTTCACTCAGTTCTTCTTTCTCCTCCTTCACTTCACTCAGTTCTTCTCTCTCCTCCTTCACTTCTCTCAGTTCTTCACTCTCCTCCTTCACTTCACTCAGTTCTTCTCTCTCCTCCTTCACTTCTCTCAGTTCTTCATTCTCCTCCTTCACTTCACTCAGTTCTTCTCTCTCCTCCTTCACTTCACTCAGTTCTTCTCTCTCCTCCTTCACTTCACTCAGTTCTTCTGACATGAAAGAAACAAATTATTTAATTTATTATTGTTTATTTAATTTTCAGTACATCAAAATAATTCAAAGAGAGAAATATAAAGTGAAAGGACATGAAAATAATCCCTGATGTAATGGTAATTGATTATATGTCCTTGAAACTTCCATGAATGAGGTCAATTTATCGTCCAATTATTATTTTTAAGACATTATAAAACATCAGAAACACAAGCTCAAGAGAATAACCCTGTGAGAAATAACACAAACGTTTAGCATTCAAGCGGAGTGGATTGTTTATTTAACATTTTTTTACTATTATGTGTAATATGTTACATTTATGTTTGTAAAAAAGCTGCCACAGAATGTGACGTCATTTCACGCTTGTTGCAGTGTCTGTAGAAACGTCACATGCTCAAAGTGTAGAGCGGCCGCGGCTTTAACTAGTTTTAATTAACCATTTTTATTTGCATTATCTGTGTCCTACATGTTTCACTCAACCCTGTTACTCCTGACATGATTTCCCTCCTTTTAAAAACAGAGCATTTCTTAAAACTGTGACACTCAGGAAGTGACATCATCTGGGCTCTTTCTGCAGCATGATGGGAAGACAAGAGAATAATCTCAACCCATTTTCTGTTTTTACACAAACTGTATCATTGACTGTATTCATCAACCCTGTTACCAAAGTTACTGTAAGAAGAATCTCTATAACTATGAATAACTTATGATATTTAACAAATACAACTTTATCAGTAACTTGGTGTTTACTGATTATTCTTAAAAAATAATCATTTTGTAAACTGTTGGAAATTACTAATATTCTGGTAATGTTGTTGCAAATTGGGAACCAGATATAAGATAAATATAAAATAAAACAATTAAAATAGTATTTAGCTTGATCTCATGTTGACAATCAATATAAAAAAAATCTCAAATCTCCATTTACTGACCATTTGTTGAAAACCCCCAGAATGTTCTGTACCATTGCATAGTTGAACTGTTCAATCTAAAAGTGATGAAGTGCTTGAATGTTTCTAACATGAATGTTCCTCAGCATCATGAATGAATGAAGAATAAACACCAACCTCTTTGTTCTTCAGGATCTTCAGTGTGTTTCATTCTGCAGGGTTCTGGATCACTCGTGTTCTCACTGTCCTCTTTAATAAACTCAGTCTTGGCAGATTTCAGCTCTTCCTGATGCTTTCATGCTCGTCTTCACTTGTAGCCGATGGGAATTTACAGCATTTATTGGAGAATTACTGTGGGAGGAGCTTCACTGATGATGTGATTGATGTGGGAGGAGCTTCACTGATTATGTGAAAGCTGTGGGAGGAGCTTCACTGATGATCTGATTGCAGTGGGAGGAGCTTCACTAATGATGTGATTGCAGTGGGAGGAGCTTCACTGATGATGTGATTGATGTGGGAGGAGCTTCACCTATGATGTGCAGGAGCAGGAAAAAAAGATATTTCTATTAAATAGCATTTGAAAAACCTGTATAAACGGACCACCAAATAACAATATTAACTATACAAATTATTAACAATATAGAGGGTATGCGCGTGACGTCACTGCCAGCTGGAGTGAGTGCGGTCACGCCCACTGGGTGGCAAAAGACTAAGCGGCAGCATTGGTTTTCAGCGTGAATGCCGTGAAAAACAAAAAACACATCTAAAATGGGAAAGAGCTTTGCGATTGACTGTACAACTACATTTGACAAGAAATCTGAGGTATATTTTTACAGACTGCCGAAAGCTACAGAACAGAGAAGCAAATGGATCGATGCAATTCATAGAAACAACTTGACTCCAGAGCAGGCAGAGAAAAGTGGATTTGCAGTTATCATTGAGCACGTTTACATGCACACCAGTAACCATAACAACGCAAGTAACCGCGGCATGTTTACATGACTTTATTAATAAATCAGGCCATGACCTGTAACGACAAAACAATCATTTGCGTATCTGACTTTGAGTATTTCATTTGTTATATCGGTTGATGTTAAATAAAGCTTGCAACATGTCAGCGGGAAACTTACAGTTTGTATATTATCCTCTCATGCAGTTACAGATGCAGCGTTTTGACTGAACCATTTCTACTTCTGCTGCACGAGATGAGAGGACATTTTTATATTGTTCTGTGTCATGAAAGAGTCTGCGTTTGTGATATATTTTATTCTTCCTTTCCAGCAAAACGCTCTGTCTGGATGTGTTTAAATCTGCACAAAGGATGCGTTTCTGTCACATTTCACACATTCACGCACTTCAATAAGCTATAGGCTACAAGTTTTAGGGCTGGACAATATGATTATAGCCTATATATAACATTGATGTGATCACCTGGATTTAGACCTACCTATATTTTATTTATATAAAGCGTTCACAGGCAAATTCGCTTCACGTATTTCCCCGTCGAAATCAGGCACATTTGAGTGTCAGGAAACACGATGGCTGCGTGTCAATATCCATGGATCACTGGATCTTTGGCCTAACTTGTAAGGAACACTATATCGAGTCCAACTTTTTTCCAACTTGATAATAGTTTGTTTTACTCGCGTTTTCGCAGTTTCCCCTATTAACTCCAGCCACGCAGCAGCTCTTTTGCCACTCAGTCCGGCTGAGGGGGGCGTGTTCCGGCGGGAAAGTGACGTTAATGCATTCCCTCTATACCGGAGTAAAATAAATAAATAGTCATAAATAAATAGTCAAAGCTAAAGGCTAACACTTCTGAAGGGAAAACGCCCCCGCGTGATTACATCTGGAGCACGTATGTCAACTAGTCCAATGGAAAGAATGAACATCACGGACGGGTGATGTCATGACCAGGAAAGGGTAAAAAGCACATCCGGTGCAACTGGTGCAAGCTTTTGTGTCTCAGCAAAGCGCTCTGTGTCAAAACTGTCTGTTAAATTTATTGTTTGTCTGACACATCCTCATCTAAACTATGGCGAAAGAGTTATTCAAGTCATGTGCTTCTCCTTGCCCTCGTTTCCTTACGGGTGGGGATACACACGATTTTTGTGTAATCTGTTTGGGAGTGGAGCATACTATGTCAGCCTTTGAGGGGGCTGACTGTCAGCATTGTGAGCAGCTCCGCTCCCGCCTGTCACTATTTGATGAAAGTGGCCAGGCTCGTGAACCTCAGGGTGCGGGACCCGCTGCTGCTGAGGCAGCACGAAGATCGCATACCTGGGGTTCGCAAATGGATCTCTTGGCTGGGTTGGGCCCTGCCTTATCTCCTCCCTTAGCCGTGGGATCCATTGCTCTTTTGCCGGTGTCGGAAGCCCGCCCTGAGTGCTCTATCTCCAATGCTCAGTACATCTACCCCCTTAGAGCTAGTGTAAGCCAGTCTATTATTCCAATAATACGGGGAAGGTTATTCTGCCTATTGCTTGCCTTTCTTGCTTTTCCTAAGCCCGTGATTGCTCACGCACACATATTAAAAGTAACATTAAATTAAAACAGAGAAATTTTAGACACAGATTTAGGTCGATCAACAGCATTTGCTGTACTAAACGGATTTACTTTTCTCTGCATACGTATACGAATCCGATAATCTACTTTGGGAAAATATAGTCATTCAGAATAAAATCAAACGTTTACAATTTATTGACCAGGTAATGAAGTAATAATTCAAAATCCAATTCAAAATGATAAAATCGTCAGTTAAGCATATCATAACAATAATTTAGAAATCACAGAATTTGTAGATATCCTTTACACGAGAGTAGATGTTAAAACTTCATGCTGATTTGTACTCTGCTTTTGCCAAGATAAGCACAAACTAAGACGTAGCTTTACAGTAACCTATGCTTCTCCATCCATTTACGCTTTTTTCCATACACTGTCAGAAATAGGGGTACAGTAGGAGTCCATTTCTGTCCCCCAAGGTACATATATGTACCTTTTTGAGGGTCAAAAAGGTACATACACTCTCAGAAAATAAAGTACATAATTGTACCTTTAGGGGTACAATGGCTTGTCACTGGGGCTGTACCCTCAAGGGTACAATATTGTACCCTTGGCATAGGGTACATATTTGTACCCTTGTGATTTGTACCTTAAGAGACCAGTCTTGTACCTGTGGTGACAATTTTGTACCTTTATTTAACAGTGCAAAAATGGACCCTTCAAAAATGGTACAAAATTGGCTTTGACAGGTTACAATTGTTGACTATAATGAGATTTTTATATATATTACACACACGCTGAATTAAAATCAGAAATGATTAAATCCTTTTAATTTTCACATTTTCCAACATTTCATTTTAAACTCAATGTCTAACTGTGACATATAAACGATTATCATCTGAGTAAGAGTCATTTGCCTGAAAGTCCATTTCTTCTCCTTTCATCTCGACGTCGGTTACTTCTATGCCTGCTTCTGATATTTTCTGGAGGACCTCCTCGGTTAAAAGCCCTGTAAGAACCATGAGTAACCATGCCATGACTTCTTCTCCACCGATGGCCAAAAGAAAGAAAGACTGCAAACTGGACGTTCTTTTAAATTGAGATTCAAGCAGCCAATCAGGGCTGGCTCTACATACAGTCTCAGAAAATAAAGTACATAATTGTACCTTAAGGGGTACAATGGCTTGTCACTGGGGCTGTACCCTCAAGGGTACAATATTGTACCTTAACCTTTAAAAGAAACGGTACATATATGTACCTTTTAATTCTTTTTGACCCTCAAAAAGGTACATGTATGTACCTTGAGGTCCAACAGCAAAAACTCCAGTGTTAATTGAACTCTCCTGGGAGTTTATATGACTCCAGACTCAAGAGTGTTAAAGTTAATGAGATAATTACGTGATTAATTGAGTGATGATTGACCATTATTGAAGACACCTGATGTTAACAAGCAGAATCACTGAAGGAGAAAATATAATTTTTTAAGACACCGTTATGGTGATCAGTGTTTGCTTTAGTTGGGCTCTTGACCCTTAAACCATTAATTTTAGATTTTGTTTGGCTGTTGTATCTGAGCTATAACTGCCAGATGAACAAAGCGAAAAGGTGATCAGGTGGTGTTGGTTATGTTTTGACATAATCATAATTTGCCTGAATCACTGAACTCATTCTTATTCTCAATCTCAGTCTTAAAAGTATATTGATGATTACAGCAGCCTGTGATTCTACAGCAAATGATTTCCAGCATTTTCCATATAATCCAAAATATTTCTTAAAAGTTGTTCTGATCAAAAGACTTTTAAAAAAAAATTTAATGTTGACTCACTGACATCAATAATCAGCCTGTGAATCTCAACAATGGTGACAATAATAAAGAATGTTGCAGTGCATTCTGGGTGCCACCAATCAAAACTCATTCATGGCTCCCATCATGCATTGCGGTATGAATAAATTATGATCCGAATTGTTTTACTAATTTCCTTTCCCTAATTGAATATTCTTTTTGTCACCATTGTTGAGATTAATACACTGATTCTTGATGTCTGTGTGTACCTAAATGAAAGATTTGTTTTATCAGATAAACTTTTAAGAAACCCTTTAGATTAGAAAACGATGGATCTTATTCTGTTGAATCCAAGGCTGCTGTAATTAAAAATATACATTTAAGTCAGAGATTAGACTTTAAATGAGTTCAGTGATTCAGGTCAAATTATGATTGTCAAAACATAACCAACACCACCTGATCAACTTTTCTCTTTGTTCATCTGGCAGTTGTAACTCAGACACAACAGAGAAACAAAATCTAATGTTATCAGTTTAAGGGTCAAGAGCCCAACTAAAGCAAACACTGATCACCATAACGGTGTCTTAATTTTATTTTATTTTCTACTTCAGTGATTCTGCTTGTTAACATCAGGTGTCTTCAATAATGGTCAATCATCACTCAATGAATCACTTAATTAGCTCATAAATTTTTGTTAATTTTCTAGTCATATTTGAACACTTTAGTCTGAGCCATATAAACTCCCAGGAGAGTTAATTTAACACTGGAGTTTTTGCTCTTTTATAATGATTTAATATCAGTAAATTGACTGACAAAACTTTTATTTCCTTTATTTCAAGGCTAGTCAAATATAGTGATAAGTTAAAATCTACCTTAAATGATTAAGGTATCCTTAAAACCTTTTTAAAAAACGATTTTTTTTACAAAAAAAAAAAATACTTAGCAGAGGCTGTCTTTTGATATTGTACCTTAACCTTTAAAAGAAACGATATATATATGTACCTTTTAATGCTTGGGGACATATATGTACCTTTTTGACCCTCAAAAAGGTACATATATGTACCTTGGGGGACAGAAATGGACTCCTACTGTACCCCTATTTCTGACAGTGTATATGTCCCCAAGCATTAAAAGGTAGCCTACATATATATACCGTTGCTTTTAAAGGTTAAGGTACAATATCAAAAGACAGCCTCTGCTAAGTAATTTAGTTTTTTTGTAAAAAAAATCTTTTTTTAAAAAGGTTTTAAGGATACCTTAATCATTTAAGGTAGATTTTAACTTATCACTATATTTGACTAGCCTTGAAATAAAGGAAATAAAAGTTTTGTAAGTCAATTTACTGATATTAAATCATTATAAAAGAGCAAAAACTCCAGTGTTAAATTAACTCTCCTGGGAGTTTATATGGCTCAGACTCAAGAGTGTTAAAGTGTTAAAATATGACTGTTAAATTAACAAAAATTAATGAGCTAATTAAGTGATTCATTGAGTGATGATTGACCATTATTGAAGACACCTGATGTTAACAAGCAGAATCACTAAAGTAGAAAATAAAATAAAATTAAGACACCGTTATGGTGATCAGTGTTTGCTTTAGTTGGGCTCTTGACCCTTAAACTGATAACATTAGATTTTGTTTCTCTGTTGTGTCTGAGATCAGGTGGTGTTGGTTATGTTTTGACAATCAAAATTTGACCTGAATCACTGAACTCATTTAAAGTCTAATCTCTGACTTAAATGTATATTTTTAATTACAGCAGCCTGTGATTCAACAGAATAAGATCCATCATTTTCTAATCTAAAGGGTTACTCAAAAGTTTATCTGATAAAACAAATTTTTCTTTTAGGCACACACAGACATCAATAATCAGTGTATGAATCTCAACAATGGTGACAAAAAGAATATTCAATTAGGGAAAGGAAATTAGTAAAACAATTCGGATCATAATTTATTCATACCGCAATGCATGATGGGAGCCATGAATGAGTTTTGATTGGTGGCACCCAGAATGCACTGCAACATGCTTTATTATTGTCACCATTGTTGAGATTCACAGGCTGATTATTGATGTCAGTGTGTCAACATAAAATAATTTTTTTTTTAAGTCTTTTGATCAGAACAACTTTTAAGAAATATTTTGGATTATATGGATTACAGGCTGCTGTAATCAACAATATACATTTAAGACTGAGATTGAGAAAAAGAATGAGTTCAGTGATTCAGGCAAATTATGATTATGTCAAAACCTAACCAACACCACCTGATCACCTTTTCGCTTTGTTCATCTGGCAGTTATAGCTCAGATACAACAGCCAAACAAAATCTAAAATTAATGGTTTAAGGGTCAAGAGCCCAACTAAAGCAAACACTGATCACCATAACGGTGTCTTAAAAAATGATATTTTCTCCTTCACTGATTCTGCTTGTTAACATCAGGTGTCTTCAATAATGGTCAATCATCACTCAATGAATCACGTAATTATCTCATTAACTTTAACACTCTTGAGTCTGGAGTCATGTAAACTCCCAGGAGAGTTCAATTGACACTGGAGTTTTTGCTGTTGGACCTCAAGGTACATACATGTACCTTTTTGAGGGTCAAAAAGCATTAAAAGGTACATATATGTACCGTTTCTTTTAAAGGTAAAGGTACAATATTGTACCCTTGAGGGTACAGCCCCAGTGACAAGCCATTGTACCCCTAAAGGTACAATTATGTACTTTATTTTCTGAGACTATGTAGAGCCAGCCCTGATTGGCTGCTTGAATCTCAAAGTTAAAAGAACGTCCAGTTTTCGGTCTTTACTTCTTTTGGGCATCAGTGGAGAAGAAGTCAGAGCACGGTTACTCATGGTTCTTACAGGGCTTTCAACCGAGGAGGTCCTTCAGAAAATATCAGAAGCAGGCATAGAAGTAACCGACGTCGAGATGAAAGGAGAAGAAATGGACTTTCAGGCAAATGACTCTTACTCAGATGCATCTTCCCTACAGCATTTAAGCAGGCTCGGGTAACTCCTCTGCTTAAAAAACCAACATTAAACACATCACTTCTAGAGAACTACAGACCTGTCTCTCTCCTACCATTCATTGCGAAAACACTTGAACGTGTTGCTTTTAACCAAGTATCATCTTTCCTGTCTCTGAACAACCAGCTGGATGTCAACCAATCTGGCTTCAAGAAAGGACATTCAACTGAGACTGCATTGCTGTCAGTCACGGAAGCCCTGCGGATCGCAAAAGCTGCTTCCAAATCATCAGTTCTCATTCTACTGGACCTGTCTGCTGCTTTCGACACAGTGAATCATCAGATCCTCTTGTCCGCCCTCTCATCACTGGGCATCACTGGAACCTCCCTCAACTGGTTTGAGTCCTATCTCACAGGTAGGTCCTTCAAGGTCGCATGGAGAGGTGAGGTATCCAAAGCACATCAGCTGACCACAGGGGTTCCCCAGGGTTCAGTTCTTGGACCGCTCCTCTTCTCCATCTACACCACATCACTGGGACCCATCATACAGGCACATGGTTTCTCTTACCATTGCTATGCTGATGACACCCAACTCTACCTCTCATTTCAACCAGATGATCCCACAGTAGCTGTACGGATCTCAAGCTGTCTGGCGGACATCTCGGCGTGGATGAAGGAACATCACCTGCAGCTCAACCTGGCAAAGACTGAGCTTCTCGTCCTCCCTGCCAATCAGTCTCTACAGCACGACCTCACTATCCAGCTAGATTCATCCTCAATCACCCCATCAAGGTCGGTCAGAAATCTTGGAGTAATCTTTGATGATCAGCTGACCTTCACTGACCACATTACAAAGACAACTCGATCATGCAGGTTTGCTATGCACAACATCAGGAAGATCAGACCTTTCCTAACTGAGCATGCAACAACTTCTCGTCCAGGCCCTGGTCATTTCTAGGCTTGATTACTGCAATGCTCTTCTGGCTGGACTTCCATCATGTGCAACTAAACCTCTACAAATGATCCAGAATGCTGCAGCTCGTCTCGTCTTCAACGAGCCCAAAAGGGCCCACGTCACTCCTCTGTTCATCTCTCTGCACTGGCTACCACTCTCTGCTCGCATCAAGTTCAAGGCTTTGACGCTTGCTTACAGATTGACCACAGGTTCAGCCCCCTCCTACTTCCACTCACTACTACAAGTCTACATCCCTACCAGAAGCCTACGATCGGTCAATGAGCGACGGCTCGTGGTACCATCACAGCGGGGCACAAAATCACTCTCCAGGACATTCTCATTCACGGTTCCATGCTGGTGGAATGATCTCCCCACCGTCATCCGGAATGCAGAATCCCTGACAGCATTCAAAAGGCAACTGAAAACTCATCTCTTCCGGGAGCACTTAACATAAAAAAAAAAAAAAAAAAAAAAAAAAAAAAAAAAAAATCCTTTCCTTTAAATCCTCGCTTGCCTGGCTTATGCTACTCCGAGCAATGTCTGAACTTTGTATTTTGAACACTTCTTGCGTTGTTTTTGCCTCTTCACGATGACTCGCTTGGTTTAGTCCTCAATTGTAAGTCGCTTTGGATAAAAGCGTCTGCTAAATGACTAAATGTAAAATGTAAAATGATGATCATTTATATGTCACAGTTAAACATTGAGTTTAAAATGAAATGTTGGAAGATGTGAAAATTAAAAAGGTTTAATAAATTCTGATTTTAATTCAGCACGTGTGTTATATATATAAATCTCATTATAGTCAACGATTGTACCCTGTCAAAGCCAATTTTGTACCATCTTTGAAGGGTCCATTTTTGTACTGTTAAATAAAGGTACAAAATTGTCACCACTCTTAAGGTACAATCACAAGGGTACAAATATGTGCCCTATGCCAAGGGTACAATATTGTACCCTTGAGGGTACAGCCCCAGTGACAAGGCAATGTACCCCTAAAGGTACAATTATGTACTTTATTTTCTGAGAGTGTATGGTGATGTGACTCCCCTTCTGTCCGGCGTTAACGGCTGCAGTGTACTTGGCGTGTCAGCACACACGACGGCTGCAACTACAGTGTGGTCTCCATAGTGGACCAGCACGACAACCGTCTGGATTGAGCCGAGTAGGGGACATCTCTAGGGTCTTAAAGTGGGCACCTTCCGTCCTCAGTGTTTCATCGACTAGCTCACGACACCTCAAGAGGGCTCGACAGTGACTCTCGCGTCCCAGAGTCACCCCCCTCTGTCCCCTACTCAACTCAGCCCAGCTTACTGACCTCCACATCCCTCCTGCTGCTGAGACCTTACCACAATCTCTCCGCAACCCAACCATACGCGCCAACCCGTTTGACTAAGGCTGTCGAGCCCCACTGTCTTCGTTAAAGTAGGTTCAGTGGCAACGGTTCCGTATGGCATACCACCTACCGCAAAACACAATATCTGCCCAAACAACAACCCTCATTCACGCAATATACACAGGAACGTAATAACTGTAATTACTATGCAAACTATACAAATAAACCAACAGACTCTTCAAGTTTTTCAAGAATTCTACGAAACCGTAGCGTGGCGGCCTGTACACAGCCAGCTAGAATCTTTCCGTCTCAACCACAGCCAGTTTCTGCTCCTTTCTGCTGCTTCAGATAAGTTCTTTAGTGTGCGACGCAACTCTTGGCCACTGAATCCGACGTGAGGAACCGGGTTGTAGAGTGTGCCACAAATCCTCGACAACCCACTTCCACTGGATAAACCTGGACTCTCCATCCTCGCTGTTCTGCTTCAGTGGCCAGATGAGCATACCGCAGTTTCTTCCTCTCATATGCCTCATCTACCGCATCCTCCCATGGCACTGTTAACTCTATCAGTTGAACAATGCGTGCTGATCCAAACCACAAAATAATATCTGGTCGTAGGTTAGTGGTGGCAATCTCAGGTGGAAAAATAAGCCGTTGATCAAGATCAGCCAGCCTTTTCCAGTCCCTAGCAGCTTCCAGTTGTCCTGGGCGAGAATTGGTTTTAACACCTTTAGATAGAAAGTATTACCGGTCAACAAAATTACACACAGCGATGTGGGCAGTCAACCTACAGACTCCTTGAACTTTTCTGCTCCTTTTCCTTATATACCCAGATAATGTAATATTCTTACCAAATGGTGAATGAATGAATGAATGAGGCATTTATATAGCGCTTTCATATGTAATACTGTACACCCAAAGCTCTGATATTGGTGGTGTCTGTCATTATAATTAGATTTTGGTTCCGGGATTTTGGTTCAGGGGCTCACAACTGTGAGATCCGAATTTGTACTTGAATGGGTTCTTGTTTTACATACAAGAGGTAGCTTGAATGGGACATCTGGGGAACGGAACATCTTTCAAAGAACACATCAATATTCTCATATTTCATAACTTCTTTTAGCTTTTCATTATAGTTGGGACAATGAGACCATTTTACCAGGCGCACTGCGACACTTTAAATGACACCAAACATGAATGGTTACATTTTGTACACACATAACATTGCATAGGTTTTCAGTGTATTTTAGGTGAGGAGGAGGGGGGGGGGGGGGGATGCAGGGGAGATGGTGTGTGTGAAGTGTGAGCTGCACTGTGTGCTGCGTCTCGGAAGTTCCTGATACATATGCAAGAGATAGTTCAAGTGTTAATTCTCAGGAGGGCCTTTTGTTTCATTGAGGGGTTGGATCAGACATACTGGCCCCAGCCTTACAATAGTGACACAAACATTAGGGAAGAGGATTCACCATCTCTTTTCCCAGCATACAAGGAGCTTGTGGAGGTGATAACTCATGGTGTAGATAAATAAATTTAGAGAGCAATCGAGAAAAAAGGTGCTCACGCCAAAAGCAAGTTAGACAAGCGCTACATAGTGAGCTATGTAGATCGTGGCATATACCATACTCTTCCTGTCTCTTCAGTCCCCAGGTACATACATATTCAGATATAAGGGTACTAAAGCAGTGATGCGCGGGTTGATCCAAAATGAGCGGGTGCCTGCGGTCACCCGCGGTTACCCACGGTTACGAGTCATCCAAAAATATTTTTTATGATATTCGGGTCGCAGGCGGAGAGAGGAAAGGTGAAGACTGGGGAGTGGAAGGCTCCCCAAATACACAAATAGAAAGAGCAAAGTGTGGGAGACATTTGCCGAAATAATGAAAGATGATGACCAAAGTGCTGGCTTTGTCATCTGCAGTGTTGTGCAAGTTATTTCCGAACTGTAATACATTATACATTACTTGTTACTGTTATTTAAAAGTAATTCATTAGCTTACAATATTACGGTCTCAGAATTGTGCATTACCTTACTCCTGTATTACTTTTGAGTTACTTTCACCAAAATAGCTATACAGTAGTAGAACTTAACATTCTAAGGCTGTAACGATATGCAATATGAAACCGAAATCACGACACTCAGATCCACGAACCTAAAGAATCACGACACACCCCTTCCAACTCCAAGAGTTATCCTTCCCGTCCAAATCCAATGCTACCACATCTTTAAATTATATTAGTATTATTTTAATTTTGAAGTTAACATTATAAAACACATAGAACAACACAACAAAACTAGTTGAGGATAGATTATTTAAAATTGGGGAATTCCAGCGTTATAGACGTGACATTTGCAGTCAAAACTTAGGCCTATAAATTCTCAGAAAATGCATTTAATAGGCTACCAATATATTGAAACGTCTGTTTATCCATACCCCCTTAAAGGAGTCCAGACATTAGAAACATATCAGTCTACACATGTCTTTATTTATATGAGGGAAATAGGCTACACACGCATTTATGCGTGACAAAACAAATATTTAACTTTTAGGAGCCAAAATATTTTTTTTGTAATTCTGTGAATTACACTGCGCAAATCAAAAGTAATACTACCCACCAGATGAAGAAGGGTTGGCTCTCCACAGAACATAAAATATTCATTTTATTTTATTTTTCGTGTTCGCATTTGAGGAAAAAAGGACGTGACCGCTCTGAAGCGGCACTAAAAGACTGTTTTAAAACTTTCACAGAGACCTCAAACAGAAGACACAAAGCCTTTCTTTAAAGTGAATTTCAATTTGTACTAATTGTATCTTATTTTTAATCAATGTTTCATCAACCAATTGCCTGGATTTAATAAATGAGTAAATATAGCAGACAAGATAATCCCGACACGGAGGCGCCGGCACGTGAACTGGAGCTCGTCTCATAAATGAACCGAAACTCAGCGTATAAGGTAGCATACTTCATAGACCTGAAAAATATATCTATATTGAAATGTCTACTTGTAAACAGAACAATTCAAAACGAAAGAAAACAGACTGCTCTCTGCTTATCTGTATGAAATGTGCATTTCTCTCCGGCGAATTCACTACTGCGAAGATCGCGAGTCAGCAACGTCAACTTCATGTTTATTAATAAACAATTAGCCTACTTATTGCGATGCTATTTACACATTTGTGTTACACGTCTAATGGCCCAATGACGCTACGATGAGCATTTACTACTTTTAAAAAATGCGGGTCAGGAAGCGGGTCAGGTACAATATTTTATTTCTTTTTTTTTTGCGGTCCGAGTTGCGGGCAGGTTAGTTGAAAACGTCGGTCAGGTGCGGGTTATTTTTACATTGACCCGCGCATCACTGGCACTGAGGGAAGATGGTTATGGGTTGATGCCCCAGGCTGAGCAGACGCTCGCGCGCTATCTGTCTCCTGGTTCAGCATCGTCCCTGAAGGCTCCCGTGCTGCCCACTAAACCTTTAAAAACTACATCTAACTTAGTGGGCAAAGCTTATACGGCAGCAGGTCAAGCCGGAGCCTGTCTTCACACTATGGCAGTGCTTCAGGTTTATCAGGCAGACGTGTTGGGGGATCTGGATAATAGTGAGGGAGTGGGTCCCGACGAAATTCGAGAACTTAGTCGGGCCACAGATCTGTCTCACAGGGCTATGAAGGAGACTGCTCATGGGGGGTCTATGGCAGCCATTGTAGCTACTGAGAGACACCTCTGGTTAAATTTAGCAGAAATAAAGGAGAAAGATCGGGCGTTTTTGTTAGATGCACCTATTTCTCCTTCTGATCTCTTTGGCGACTCAATCAACACGGTTGTTGAAAGATTTAAAGGCACCAAAAAACAAGGCTTTCAAGAAATTTCTCCATCGCCGGATCCAGCCCCCTGGGAATGCTGGGCGTGACCATCCCTAGCCGAGATCCTCATATCACGCACAACAAAAAGGGAATGGTTACAGAATCCAGTTTGGTTCTCCTCCACCTCGGTACAACGGGGTGCTACACACTTTAGTACATCACGAACAGGGTCTGGTAATGGAGCAAGTAGTAGAGTCTCTATTAACGAAAGGAGCAATACAGCAGGTGTACTCACCCAACAGAGAATCAGGGGTTTACAGCCGCTACTTCATTGTTCCGAAAAATGATGAGGGGTTGCGTCCCATTTTAGATCTTCGTCTGTTGAATTGTGCAGTCAAGAAACTCAAGTTCAAGATGCTCACTCTCAAACAGATCGTGACTCAAATCAGATCTGAGGACTGGTTTGTCAAAATAAATCTAAAAGACGCGTACTTCCATGTCTCTTTATCCTCCATCTACAGAGGAAGTTCCTGAGCTTTTCTTTCGGGGGCAAAGAATACCAATACTGGGTGCTTCCATTCAGTCTCAGAGCAGTTAGTGGTTCAGCATCGAGATGTCATCCTCGCTCACAAGAAGAAATTGGGGTTGAAACTCAATGCCAAGAAGAGTGTGCTTTCTCCACTACAGAGAACCACTTTCCTTGGTGTGGTATATGGGATTCAGTCACGATGCGAGCCACACTATCTAAAGAGATTAACCCTCTACTGCACGGTGTTGCCATATGGCAACATACCCTTTCTTTGGACATTTCTTGAAATTTGAAAATAAACATAAGCTCATATTAATCTTAAATTCATGGTAGAACCTGGTGGTAACCAATGATATGCTTTGATGACATCACATCACACTACACACACCCTTAAACTGTCATTTCTTCACACACTTTTGATGACTCCAGTTGCTGAAGAAGTGCTCGTGAATATGTGAAGATTTTCCTCAATTTTTCATATTTCTTCAGAATTTAAAAAATATGTCAAGCATCTGGGGTAAATTCTAATCTTTTTTCAATCATTGTCACATTGCTTTGATACTACTATTACCTTTTTATTCAATAAAAAAGGTATGTTGCCATATGGCAACATTGTGCAGTAATGGAACAATATTTTGCCCATGCTAATGCAAAGTAGCTTTGTATGGATGCACTATATATTTATAAAGTAAAAGTAAAGTATAAAAGTAAAATATATATACGCAAATTTTGTTTAGAAAATGCACAGTGCACAGTGTTGAGCTGATGTTGGGAAAGGTGTAAAGTATATCAAGAATTTGAAGGTTTTGTCATTCCAAAATCTGTATGGTGAACAAAAAATAACCACATACACAAGTCGCTGTGCAGTCCCCATGCAGATGTACACACACACACGCACACACACAGCGCCGCCGCTCCCACCACGCGCATCACGCGCTGTGCGTAGGGCACCAAGTGCTGAGGGGGCACCAAAAATAGCCTAATGAAAAATCAATCATCAAACTTCTTGTTATAATCAGATTCAGCGCGTTCTTCATCTTTCATCTTTAATCCGCAGCGGCGCCGAGCAGAGAGCACGTCAGAAACAGAGGACAGGGTGTGTGTGTGTGTGTGTGTGTTCTGAGCCTCATTGGTCTGTCACTGCTCGTCAATGTCAGAATATTTGAGATGACCAATCAAATCAAAGTAGGCGGGCTTTATGTTCACAGACGCTGAGCGCGAATTTTAACAGTGCAACTCGACGCTTCAGTGTACGGTCAAGTGCGAGATAAGATGTAAGTAGCTAAACTTAACTTTATATATTTGACAGGTTTTTCTTAGGTCATAAATGTTAAACGAATGACAAAAAATAATTAGGCAAACTAATATAGTTTTGTCTAATTTCGCCAAAATAGGCCTATGTAACATGTAGCCTAGTGTAATAGTTTAGGCTACTGTCATTGTGAGGGGACAAGAAACATGAACAAAGCCGTTTTCATTATGTTAGGCACAGGATTAATAATGAATGTGTACATATTGAGAATAAAATACAAATTGTAGCCTTTAGTAAATTAAAAAAGCCAACTTTAGGAGGGGAAGAGACAGGGCAAGATAAAAACAAAGAGAAAAAGAGTGTGATGCTGATGAGGAGAGAAAAATAATCAGTTGCCCACTGACATGGTTTTAAAGCTGTTGCTATCGAATTTTTTTTATTTATTTTTTTTTGCCTTCACAACATCTTAAAATGCACATCTGTAGTTCAGAGAAATTCAAAATTTACTCGGGGAAACCCCGAACCCGCTAGCTAACCTGCCTCAAATTCGGGAACATAGTGATTATAAAACCATGCCATTGCATAGTAATGAAACTAGATAATAGTAAGCATAAGTCCCTAAACTAAAGTGTTACTTTTTAATTTGTAAAAAATAAAATTTTATCATACCCCCTAAATGAAAATCCTAAATGAAAATGTTTTTTTTTTTAGGGGGGGGGGGGGGGGCATCATAAAGGAATTATGCTTAGGGCACCAAAATGGCTAGCAGCGGCACTGCACACACACACACACACATGCATGTTCTATCATCCTACACTTGATGGCAGCAGTAACAATTTTTTCTTATATTTCATTGAAGTTGAAGTTCAGGGGTAGGCACCTGCAACTCCTGGGGTGGAAAAGGAACTGCTTCAAGGCGTTTCACATTGAGTAGTTTCACTTGAACAGTTCTTATGAGTTTGCGTCAGATGTTTTGTAAATGTTCTTGAAATAATCGCTTCACATTGAGTAGTTTCACTTGAACAGTTCTGGCAGTTTGCGTCAGATGTTTTGTAAATGTTGAAATAATACTTTGAAAATTTGTTTCATATTTTGTACACAAAGCTCTTGAAAACATTTTAAATAGTAAAAACAATTTTAATTTCTATAAGACAGGTCTGTAATCATCTATGAATTTCATGTCATTTTGGGAGAAAACTTTTCCATTGTTGCACAATGTTGCCATATGGCAACGCACCCAAAAGTACACCCAACCCAACCCAAAAAAAAAAAAAAAAAAAAAAAAAAAGAAATGTTAATTTGAGTCCATTTTAAATATATAAAAACACTGTAAAAAAAATTTCCATGAGTGCAGTAGAGGGTTAAGCTAGGCCAGTCACGCACTGTGAAACAGTTTCAGAGACTGTTGGGCCTACTGTGCATGAGACCCTTGCAGTGGTGGATCAGGACCAGAGGGTTCTCCCTGAGGGGAAACCCACTTCATCACGTGATCACAAGATCACGTGGCGGAGACACGCAAGTAATGTTGTTCAGCCGTATATCTATGAACCGGAATCGGACAGTGAAGGAGAGGCTGAAGAAGAAATTACAACATATAGACTGCAGCAGGAAGTTTCAGAATATGGTTAGTTGATGTTTTAATCTAGTTAAACCCAGTAATGTAGACTCAATAACTCACTGTAGGTGTCACGCATTCATGTTACGAAATTTGTGGCAAAAAAGGTGAAAAGACGGATGCGACAGCTTGAGCAGACTCCCAGATGTACTGAGCATCCTGGATCGGAGCCTGTTTGTTTAAACGTGTATTCTCTTCAGAATGCATACAACATTTATCGAGCCGACTATGGAACCTTAGATCTGCTTGGAATTGTACAGTAAGTGTCGATGAATAGTGTTTTAAAATTTTATGTCACGGTTTTATATTTGATTAAAGTTTGAAAATCGTAATGCAGGGCTATATAATATATTTACATCTACAATCAACCTACACATATTGACTGCACAAAAGTAAAAACATACCTATATTCTGAATTGTAACCATGAAATTGACAACACATATTGCAGAACAAACTTAATATTTATTAACATCATCAACACTCTGCAAATACAAGAAAATTATTTCACAATTTGTAAATATTCAGTGGATGGATCTTACTTTTTTCCTTGTAATTAAATAAACATTTCAGATTCTACAAAAAAACAAACTAGTGAATCTTTTTAATTTTATATACAATAGTAAGATATAACTTCAGGAGTCTTAGATTGTGCTTGTGAACAGCTCTATAGAATTATAAGAAAGCACAAAATGAAGCATAGGCTGTGCTATAAAACAAAACAAAGACATTGCTGAAAAATAAATGATTATATGCACAGGTGAAACTCGAAAAATTTGAATATCGTGCAAAAGTTATAATTGTGATGATTATGGTTTACAGCTTATGAAAAACCCAAATTCTAAATCTCAGAAAATTTGAATATTACACGAAATCAATAAAAAAAAGGATTTTAAATACAGAAATGTCCGCCCTCTGAAAAGTATAATCATGCAAATGTACATAGTTTGTGTAATTCAAATTAAAAGGTGAAACTAATATATTTAGTATATATAACTTTTGCACGATATTCTAATTTTTCAAGTTTCACCTGTACATTGACCGTGTGCCTGTGTTTTAGTCGTTACAGGTTTCTGGCATATCGCTCGTTTGTGAGCTGGGGCTGGGGTTTCCTTGGACGTCGGGTGCGTGTCGTGATTCCAGCCTGTGTGGTTAAGAGGGTTCACTGTGAGTTTCCAGACGATCAGGGCAGATATGTTGGTTTCCTACCATCTGATGATTGAATCTGGACACCATGGTGGAGATGACCTCCTCCTTGTCTGGCCGCTCATACTCCGCACAAAGGTCTGGTGGTATGGGTATCTTAAGTACCTCATCCATGGATGGAGCAGGGTCCACAAAAACATGGTCAAATATTAGGTCCTGCAGGTCATCTAGGTACTCTGTGCAATAAAACAAAATGTATTTGTAGATTTTAAAGTATTTTACCGTTAATTTATATTTCATTTTATAACAGGGCTCCAGACTGCGATCAATTGGTCGCATTTTGCGACCATTTTTCTTGCCGGTGCGACCAAATATTTATTTAGGGCTCGAATGCCGACAAAATGAAAGCGGAACGAAAATGCACTATTCATTTAGCTTCACGGACTGTTTATTAGTTCGGACCAATAATAGACAGTGCAGCGCCCCGAACTTGCTCACGCAACAATGTAACTAGGAGATCCAGTGAAGAAATCCATTGAATTCGCCTCAGAATTAATAGCATCATCGCTGCGAGATCCTGTGAGAAACACTCGGATTCGCCGCAGAGTTCACTGTTATAAACTATAGATATCAGATCAAACAGCGCTGACGTGGAAACCAAGAAAAACACTTAGCTTTCAGTTCACAAATCAGCAACATTCACCATGGATTTAGGCTAGGAAGTCTAACCATAACTATGGTATTGTGACAGAAATAGTCAAACGCAAACACATCTTTTTCCAGCACTTCAAAACTAATTATATATATATATATATATATATATATATATATATATATATATATATATATATATATATATATATATATTATATTAGGGGTGGAACGGTACACTGAACCAAGGTATGAACTGAACCGTGACTTCTGACATCACGGTTCGGTACGATTTCGTTTAGGGATGCAAATTATCGATTAATTCATTAATCATTAATTGATTGACCTTATCGATCGATTAACGATTAACTGATAAGCGGCTATTTTCCTGAGAATGTACATTTCTCATGGTATCAGTAGTGTCTTTAACATAAAAAGCACAATATTGCTTATATACTGAATAAAAATGCATGTTATATTGCTCAAATGATGTTTTATTGTAACAGTTGGGATACGGTACAGAATGGCATTTATGTAGTTTAACTAGAGATGCACCGATTACAATTTTCTAGGCCGATCCCGATTCCGATTTTTCCTTGAGTTTGACCTGCCGATACCGATTTTAGCCTATTCAGATTTTATTTTTTCAAACCACTTTACAGCACACAAATATTTATTTTCTATCTTCTCTTTAATAGATCATTTTGCATAGAACATTTTTTGAACAGAGAATCGCTATAAAATAGAACTATATAAATGACTCCTAGTGTGGGAAATTCACACACATCTAAAGTGCAGCGTTATGGAAGAACCGTTTCCTTTTCACATCCAATATCCAATTAAAAAAAATTGATATATTTAGCAAACTAAAATTCTGTATGAAAACAGGTAATGGCAATAAAATAATATATAAATAACAAATAAAAATTAAATAAATATAGCCTTGCAGTATAAAGATATTTCTCTCTCTCTCTCACACACACACAGGCCTATTGCAATCACTTGTACATCAATGGCAAGTTACCGTATATCGTATATATACACACACACACTCCAGCATTGCAATCTTGACATCGCAGCCTGTTCATTATGCGGTCACACCAAACGCGAATAGAGCGTCAAATTCGCGTCTATCGCGTCTAGTTCGACGCTAGTCCAAAGCGAATAGGACGCGCGTATAAAGCCAACGTTTGAAGTGAACGCGCGTTCAGAGCTAAGCCGATGGTACAGATTAGTGTTGTCACGGTACCAAAATATCAGTATTCGGTACCAATACCAGTGAAAATCCACGGTTCTCGGTACCAATTTCGGTACCAAAGCTTAATTTAGATTAAATTTACACATATTAAAGTGTATATCACGGTTACAAAGATGGAAACTGTAGTATTAAAAACAATTTACAATAAGATTATATTTGTTAGATAACATTAGATAAAATTACCTAACAATAAACAACAGTTATATACTGTAGCAATTATTGGTTAATTTAAAAATGTACTAATATATTTTTAAAATCAAAAGTTTTATCTGTTAACGTTATTTAATGCACAATGAATGAAGTGAACAAACATGAACAATCAAGTGTTTGTATTAAATAACATACACAAACATTAATTAATGTTGTAAAAATATATTGTTCACTCAATGTGTTGATGTTGCATTAAGTAATATTAATGAATGGTGTCTTATTGTAGTGTTACCAAACTATACAGGAGATAAAACATGTTTTATTTGACTTAACTGTACTTTTATTTAATCCAAAAATGTCACTCTTGCCTGTCTTCAAAGCTTGAGAACCCTGTAGCTGATTTCTAATGCAAGGGCTAGAAATCAGTTAATTCTGATACTTCCTCGTCATCATGGAGAGCGCATCGCACCGCTTTCTCCTTTCCACAAGCGCTTGCTTTCCCGTGTCTCCGCTATGCAACCATGAACAGCGGCGAGCCTGGAAACACGAGCTCGCACGTCTCTTCTATTATGAGCGCTTGCCGCGCGCCTACATTTGAAATTTGCACGCGCAAAAAAAACGCGCTATATAAACGTGTGAACGGCCCTTTATGGCAACGTGACATTAGCCTAATTCAAAATATTTCCATATGTGGCTCTTTCCTCCTTTCTTGTCAACAAGTGGATTCAGAGCCACCGCATTAGCAGCGCCGGTCGCCGTGTCTCAGAGTGTTTTTATGAAGAGTACGCACCTCTGCATCTTTCCGACAGCGCATCAAGAACCGGATTAACCCGGTACTCGGTACCTAGAAAAGCTGGTACCGTAACAGTTTAATTTATTTAGTACCGACTTGGTACCGAAGTACCGAGTTTTTTGACAACACTAGTACAGATTATGTGTCCCTAAAGAACCCGCGTCTCTAACAGTAGTTCCGCATCACATTAATTAATTTGCACGCGAGTTATTTATTTTTATACCGTGTTTTCTCCGTGTAAATTCGTGCACCGAACCGTGACGCCCGTACCGTTTCGGTTCAATACGAATACATGTACCGTTCCACCCCTAAAATATATATAAATAAATGTTATTTTTAATGTGATGACTAACACATTATTTGTTCATCCTTCAAAGATTGTCCTAAAACTAAAAAAATTAAGATGTAGGAAAACTCTTATTTAAACACTTATTTAAAAATAAAAAAAATTATTAAATTACCATTATAAACAGTAGAATGCTTATTGGCTATTTTCACTCCTTATATATATATATATATTCAATAGTTTTGCTTTTTAATTAATATTAAGACATTATGAATGATAATAATTAAAGTTAACTTCATCTACACCCTAGATTAAGCTACTTGAGCTAAATGTTAGTCTGGAGCTCTGTGAACTGATAATAAAACTACACATTGTAATATCTGTACGTTAAGTCCATTTATTATTAAAGAATTTGTCAGTATTACAGTTATTTTGGAGAAAATTTTAATAATTGCATTGCAAGCTGATTTGTGCCCCTAAATTTTCTGCTTGCGCTCCTAAGATTGGGGCTACAGCGCTCCTAGTAAAAAGATAAAAAATAGAAATATAAAAAATACATAAATAACTTACTGAATGTTGGTGGTGTCTTCACTTGTTTGATCGTGCATTGTCCTTTCCTGGCCTTTGGAAAGTTCACTTTGAATAGTGGATGTCCTGTTGAGGATGTTGCTTGTGCACGACCAGCATTTTCATTGTAATGAAATGCAGCCAGGTATAGTCTGCAAGGGCACACACACAATTCAGGAAAATAGCCAATAGTGATGTAAAGTTATTTTAACAGCAGTTGAATTACCTGCACAACATTCCAAGAAACGGGAACACCACATTTTTGGGGGCAAACCGTAGAATGACGCTATGAAATGACTCCAAAGATGAAGTCTGGTGATGCGGACTTAGTTTGGTGACGTCCTTCAAAATCCGTGAGTTTGTCATCACTTTCTGCAGCTTGTAGAATGCCTGAGTTCCTATGAGAAATGATACAAAAATTGCATGAATTACAACTAAACACTTTAATTTTAGATGGTTTACACTTCGACTAACACTCCCTTTTTTTTTTTTTAAATGTCGTGTTGCAAAAAATAAATAACTTCCAGTATCATACCGGCAACAAGCCACTTCTTTCTGTCTCTGCTTCTCTTCAGAGGATGTAGACAAGCAGGAAAGTTTGGATCCTCATGTGTGTGTACGTTCCTGACATGGTTCAGAATCGATTTCCATTTTGCCACTCTTTCTGGTCCAGTGGTTGAAGATGATGCAGTCCAGAAAATGTGGTTTTTAATGCTTCTCTGCCATTTCCGTAATTTTTCACAGTCTCTCATCTTGGAAATGTTTTCAAGTTTCCTCGTAATCCCTGTAAATAAAAATACAGACAAGCATTTTACCGCTGAGAGGAAATACAGTGATGTTCACAGTTTGCCAGTACTAAATATTTCTTTATTATCATATTATACCCACTTATAAAACTATGTTATTGAATTTGTATGATTTATAATTAAATAAAACCTTTTTCGATGTCCCACACATCATAAAACTGGTCGATGTTACGTTCTCTGAGGAACTTTTGTATTTGTGGGTGGCGGCCAGTCACAATACACTCCAGAGTAACACCACGAGCTTCCAACAGGGCAAGGCTCCTCTGTAATCCTTCTTTTTCCATATGGTAGCTTCCTCCCACTTCGTTACTCTGAAATAGACAAGTAGGGAATGAAACAATCATCTTAGACAAACCTGAAGTTATAAACTTCTCAAAATGTATTTATTTTTTTTAAATACTGATATTTCTTCTCTCCCACCTGAACCAGCTGTACGTCCACAACGGTGTTGGTCTGAATGTCCATCAATGTATAGCTTCCAAACTTTGCAGAGTGGCCTTTGAAAGTAATATTACACAAAGCATTATTACCACGAGTGCATTGAATTCAGTTAGATACTACCTATAACTACTATGCATGTTATGCTTCATTATCCAGAAAGTACCCGAGCATTCATGCATCCTTCTTATTTACAACTATGTACCTGGTGAGTCAGGCCTCATGTCACCTGCAACCATGACCCTTTCCCTTTTACTCAGGCGATCTAGCGTCTCATTTCGCCAATGCGTCCACTTGTGCACTATAGCTGGCTCAACGTACAATCGGGAATGGCGCCGGAAGGTGTCATACTTGAAAAGCTGCAGATTCATAGTAGAGCATATCTGGTGACACAAAAAGCGGATTATGTAGCACATTATTCACTTTAAATAATACATTTTAACATGGTAAAGTGTTAATAAAAACGTGTTAATGTACTTGATATTTCATTTACCTTTTCGAATTTGTAGAATGAAGCCCCACAGAGATACACAGCAGCAGAAATATGGAGGTTCCCAGCTGGAGTGCCGCCCAGAACCGGCTGGCTGTTCCATTTGCGTGAATATTTACAGTTTTTGCAGAGTTGTTCGACTCGTATAAAAGTTCCGATTCTTTGAGAGCGCACAGAACAGCTCCGCTTGCAGACCGGGCACACCTCAAACAGCTCCATAATGCAATTTTCGTATATTATGTATTTTCTGGTTTTATGAATGGGACAAGATGCTTGAGCACTAAGAAACAAAAACTTGTATAGGTTAACCAATATTAAAAATAGGGATGCACCGAATCCAGGATTCAGATTCGGCTGAATATTGGGCTTTTTAACGGGGTTCGGCTTCTGCCGAATGCTTTTGAATTGCTCTCGCGGTACTTTGATGTCATAAACCGAGCGGGCTGTGGAGCGCCGGTGCAAGTCAAACAAGCCTATAGTAGTGTAACGCGTTGTGTCAGGAAGAAAAATAGGGATAGCTCACAGCTAAAGTTATTGCAGAGGCCAGACAGACTTGGCATCTCACAACTCGCACTTTATTCTCCAATCGAACTTGTGTAACTGTCCGTCACACGCTCTACCGTCCACAGCGTTACTTAACAAAATAAGATAAAAATGAGCATCAAACAGAAATAACCCGCATACATGGGGCGTTCGAGGCGCACGGCACATACAATACAGACTGCAGTGCAGACAGTTCAACAGGGAGTGCGCAGCTCTTAAAGGGGCCACGCCTTATTTCTACTCGTTACAGTAGGTGGACCATTCAAATGCAGAAGGTGTGAGAAAGTGAAGATGGAACTCGTGAGCAGGAAAAGTGTCGTTTGGCAGTACTTTCAGTCAAAAGAAGACAATTCAAGTCGAGCTACATGTTCAATTTGTAATGCTGATTTGTCTCGTGGTGGCAAGGACCCTAAACAATACACAACATCGCTGCTGTTAAAATAAATAATGTTGCTTATTATTATTTTATTTATATTTTTACAGTTAAAATAAAATAAAATGAAAAATACACGTTGTTTACTTCATTAATGTTAATGGACTGAGAATGAGAGTAAGATTCGGTATTCGGTTTCGGCAGAACCAGTGGATTCGGTATTCGGCCGAACGCCACAAATCTGGATTCGGTGCATCCCCAATTAAAAACAAGTCACAAAATATAATAATAGTAAAAATAATAAACGCCTGAACCAGGGGTGTTTAACTCAGTTCCAGAAGGGTTAACAGGCATACTTTAACTTTTTTTAATGAGCCTTGAGCCGAGTTCAGACTGCACGATTCTCAAAGTAGTCGGGTCACTGTTCTTTTCACACTGCGTGACTATCTGGGGTAACACTCAGTTGCTGCTGTGTTCACACTGAACGATGTATCAGCGACAGGAGGTTTCACACTGCATGACTTTACAAAAGAAAGAAGTGCCGACAACTTCTGTCTGGTCCGCAAACTACGTTTCACAACCAAACGCACGCGAGAAGTGATAAGGAAATAACGCAAGATCACGCGTGCGGGAGACCGTAGTTCTCGCGCCAGACTCAAATTGTTATTAAAATGATAGCCTGCAAGAAGCTTGCGATCCCAATTGTCTGTGAGCTGATTTGCAGCGAAAATGAGAAAAGAAATGCAGGAGGAAATGGTTGGGGGAGACGAGAGCAAGGAGTGTGTGTTCTGCAAAGAGAGTTGGAGGTAAAAAAAATGATTTCAATTATTTCACAAATGTTTGTGATTCCGCGTGTATGCACACGCCGTTAAATGTCCGAGCGAAACGAAGCAAAATGTAGATCTACATTTGGGGAGCGATATTTTTTTTCCTAGGATGGTATTGGAAGACTCATAAATGGTATTAACCCCAGTGACGGGTAGGTTTAGGGACGGGGTTGGGGTAGGTCATATATTCATATATACAGTAATAACGTTAAGTCAACTGCGTTGATAAACACGCTGAAAAGCGATTATGTGTGTTGATAGCACGCCAAAAATGGAAATACGAATTGCCGTGTCATACATACGCCATTTCATGAGATCAGACTGCAGATCGCGTCTTTGCTCATTCACACTGCGTGATTGAACGAGCACCGATTTGCCTGTGATTTCGGGCATTTGTCGGCGATTTCTCAAAACCTGTCGGCAAGCCAAAATCGGGGCTAAAATCGTGCAGTCTGAACTCGGCTTTAGAGAGTTGATCAGCTGCCTCAGGTGTGTTTAATACTGATTAGAGGTAAACTCTGCAGTGCTGTGGCCAACAAGGAACTCAGTTTGACACCCCTGTTCTAAAACAAATGCACAGTTTTGAAACGTACGACATGTCTGCTGTCTCCGTTAAAGTTGTGTCCGTCTCTGCTGGATCTTGCTCTTCAGGTGATGTGTCCATTAGGGTTTCTTCATCATCATCCTCCTCCAGTTTCACACGAGGTCTCTTTGATGGCCCCTTTATAGGTGTTGAGGGCCTAAATATTATACCAGCTGCTGGTGACAAACTCTCAATGTCCGAAAATGTCTCTGTCGTCTGGACACCTGTAATATACAAAGTAGTTGTGTGTTACTGTTATGTGACAAGACTAGTTATAGCCATAGGTCCTCTGTATAAGCAGTATCATAAACATACCTGAACTCCTGCAGCGAACATGAAACGTATTCATTGAGAACTGAGTACCAACAGGTTTTGCGTCTGTCTGGCAAGCAATATCTCTTGTTTGGCTGCTCTGTTCTGATGTGCTGTCCTTTACAAATAAAGATTCCACTATCAGCGTGATAAAAAAAATAACAACATAGCTGGACGCTATCACAAACTTTATAAGTCTAACATGTTATTATGAACTTGACAAATTCAAAGGCAATTTGGAAAACAAACGCGTAATACTTACTTGTAGACGTGTAGCTGGATCACGAAGAGTTGGCACTGCTACATCCTTCGCAAAACCTGCTTTATACTGAGCCTCATTCAAAAAGCTGTCCGGTGGAAAATGATTTGAGCAGACAAATTAATTTTGGTAGAGTTGAGGGAGCATTTTCTTCAAAAACAAAATTAATCAACCTCGTCTTCATCGGCTCAGTTTTCGGGTGTATTGAGCTATGTGGATTAATACATCCAGCTACACAACACCGACAACGCTTGGGAGACATCCTCGTCAGTGCAGCAATGGCTGATGTGTACAACTCTCAACTCGCTGTGAACTCGATCAGGGCGGGTCTATGTTAAAACGGCAGTGTCTGTCAACACTCGTGGGCGGGGCCTGTATGGCCTGAAATATGTGCCACCAGAAACTGAATTTCAATCGTTTATATTTGAATTTGAATTGCTAAACTTGAATAATTGCATTGAAAAACTGAATTTAAATAACATAATTTGAAATTGTATTGTTTAATTTGAATCATTGCATTGAAACACTGAATCTGAATTGTATCATTTGAAATTGAATCTATTCGTTTGGAACTGAAGTCCAATAAAATTTGATCCTCACTGAAAATTAAACTCTCTATATATCTTCACATTCACTTCTCACAATTCAGATTCAGTTCTCAAATTCAATTTCAAGTTACTGAGACAGACATCCCGGTAGTTGGGGGATGAAGGAAGAGCAATCGAGCGCAGATCGATAGATAGCGTTTCATTGGCGCACAGGACTCCTCTTGGGCCAATCAGCACCTACGTTTTGGAGCATACTACGTACCCGCCATGAAACAAGGAAGAAATGCTCGCCTTGCCGACAGTGGCGGCGCTAGGGAGGGGCTAGCAGGTGCTTCAGCACCCCCAAGAAAGACCAAAGCACCCCCAAAAATAATGTCTGGAATCAATTATATTCAGGCTGTATTCTATGGAAGCCCTAAACCGCATGGTGAAGAAAAAAAGAAAACTTATCTTGTTATTTCGATATTAAGTCGTTATTTCGACATAATAACAGGGGTTTCCCTGCATTTATTTTTTTTTGGCGGCCGTCAAAGCAAATTTTTTTCCCGCCAAAAGCCTTTTTTTGATCGGTGAGTGATGTAGAATAGAATGACTGCTGCGCTTGACAGGGCGCATAACGAGCAGAGAGAGAGAGAGAGAGAGAGAGAGAGAGAGAGAGAGAGAGAGAGAGAGAGAGAGAGAGAGAGAGAGAGGGAGGGAGAGAGAGAGAGAGAGAGAGAGCCCCGGCCGCGCGCACACTCTCACGTCTTCAAACCATACGAGCGCTGTATTGCTCTCTCTCTCCCTCGCGCATATTAATCAAAATCAATTGAAACGATAGTAAAAGGTCGGAAGACCGCAGTTTCACATGGAGCATTTGGAGATTTTTTTCTCCTGAATTACCGCGGGGGGAATTGTCCTAAAAAAGAAACGTCGCCTTATCTTCTCTAAAAAGCGTTCCGCCCATTCAGCTGACATAAACCACATTTTAACACGAAAAAACCTATCCAGTGATTAAATGTTTTCTGTATTGACAAATCATGTGCGATGTCCTAAACTGCCGTAATCACACAATGCAGGTACACGTCCACTAATGACATGTCAAATACGCAAACGAATGACTCATTTGAACTATTCACTTTAATGAATGCTTAAAACAACTGATCTGTCCAACACTGAACTCACGAAACGTCTGAATCGGTGTATAACAAAAATCGGTAACACTTACATTAGTTAACATTTATTATTAATAAACTGCACTTCTACAGCAATGTTAATGTTAATTTCAATATTTAGGCTAGAGAGTAGGCTATGTAGGCCTACTATGTTGTAGCCATTAAATAAGCGCATTTAGTTTAATATTTGTTCAAATATTATTATGTTATATTTTTTTCCATCTATGCTTAATTATGAAAATTGAACAGCATGAGTAAGATGCGCAATATATCGGGATGGGTCAGACATGATTTTGACCACTTCATTAAGTTTTATTTTGTAGAAAGCATTTCTTTAAAGCGAATTTCGTTTTAATTGTATCTTAATTTTAATACATTTTTCATCAACCAATTGCCTGGATATAATAAATAAGAAGCAAATATAGCAGACAATGATCATGATATGGAGGCGCGGGCGCGATTGCATTGCACATGACTGGAGCACATCTCATCATAAATTAATGCCTCACAGACATGAGGAACTATAGAAAGCTTGAAATGTCTTCAAACGAAACAATTCAAAAAGAAAAGAAATAGGCTACTCTCTGATTATGTAATCCATTATGTGCATTTATTTTTATAGGTGCGTTCACTACGAGATGGCAATCGTCAACTTCATCTTTGCAGGGACACTGACACAGAAAACACTAGTTTATAAAAAAAAAAAAAGCAATGCACCCATGTCCCCGGATTTACAAATGCACATCTTGATTGTTCCACGCACACATATTATGACGAGATAATGAGGTATTATGTTGAAATAACATTATAAATAATAATAATAAATCCTTAAGAATATTTGATTGAATGCAGAATGTTGTGCTTGTTCAATTTAATACAAATAAAACTGCAAGTACAGAAATTGTCACTTTATTTGCGGGGCGGGTCATTATTATTGTTTTTTTTAATCCATGTATGTTGCTTGCAATTTCCAGCCGATATTAAATATTTGGGAATATCTATTTACGTATTTTATTAGGTTATTTGATAAGGTTACAATACGAATGCCGTAGCAACTTAACTTGCGTGAGGTCCCCAAACCTTTGGCGTCACGTGACACGTCACGAAAGCGGCGCGCCAAGCAGCTCCGCAGCTCCCGCCGCCAGCCACGACAACAACAACAACAACAACAACAACGGAGAAATAAAAGTGAAGATGGAAGACGAGGTGCGGGAGAAATTGAGGTCGGGAATTTACCTGATTAAATTGAAAATAAAAATAAGGTTAGGCTGCTAAAAATCTAATGCTTGGGAGCTGTTCTCAGAAATGCTTGCAGCAGGAGACAACAGTAGTATCGGCTACCTGAAGTGCAACTCGTGTGAAAAATATACAAACAGTAGCGCCACAAAACGGGCACTTCCAGCATGTCAAGACATATTTGTGGGGGGTCTAAGAAATAAAAAATGGTTTAGCCTATTAGATGAATACAAACGCTGCTTTGTAAATGTTGAAAATGTTTATTAGTATCTTATTAATATGACCTGATTTATGGTTCATATTCATTATCGTCTCTTGTTCCCAGTTTACAGGGCGATGTTTCCGAGAAGGGTCTGGCTGCAGACTTGCACTCTCAGACTTGCACTCTCAGACTTGCACGCTCAGACACGAGCGCTTCCGCTGCAAGTGACGTCACTTGCAATCGACACCTGCTCTCAGCTGCTTGTGACGTCACTTGCAATCGACACATATGCCACTTGCAATCCCTCGTGTCATGCTCGTGTCAGATTAAGAACAGATCGTTCAATGGCGTTCAAAAATCGTTTCTGTAAGTATATATACTATACACACACACACACACATTTATATATATATATGCTTTTTCATTATATGATAATACGTTTTACCTTAATTTACGCGACTTTTAATCTCTGATATACAAATATATTAACGTTAACGTTAGGCCTAACAACCACTCACGGTCTTAAATACATAAAGGAAACGATTTAATAGAGTGGCATATAAACTGTCTTTTCATGGCTTGCACGTTGAAACCATTGTAGTTTGCCGTCCCGTCCTGTTTTACGGTGAAAACATTTTTAATAAAATACGTAATGTAAAATACATGCAATATTCGGTCCTGTTTCGACCTTGCGTCTCAGTTCAGCTCAAATGTAATTGCCTGTACACAGTCTAATATCAATTTTATCATTTGTTTCATTACAGATGCATGATGCACCATTCAATCATTTTAGTGTCTGAAAACCCCCTGGTACCACAGTGCACATCATGTTGTGCTTTATATCACTGCAGTTTATGCCCTTCCCTGAAGCCAACCACCCTGAAAAAAATAAAACTACACTGGGAATGCCATTTAAATAAAGCAATTGTTTTCCAAGGTAGGTGCATTAAACTATTGGACTGTAATTTCTTGGTGCACAAGCACATTCATACATAGGACAATTTCGATTATTTTTTTCTAAGAAAAGAGGGTATTGTTGTGGTTTTAGGACATCTTTAATGAAAGGTTTTGATCTACTTCAAATGTTGACTTCTGTAATTGTATGGGGTTTATATTGATGCATTGGCATTGTTTTTTCCTGACTTTCATACTGTGCTTTATCTACAGGCAAAAGAATATGCTGTTGCCATTTGCCCTGTAGAATTGCGGCTCATTACCATTGTCCCAATTGCAGCAAAACTGTTCTGAGGAGATATGTAATGGAAGCGCACTTAAAAATATGCTCATCAAATGTACCCCTTCAATCCTCTAAAACTTCAGCTGCAGAGGTTAATTTGTCCTCAACATTACTTGCACTGTCCTCACTGCCATCTACAGCGACACCTGCGGTGGCTTTTCTGACCACATCGTCACCTGTACTGTCCTCACTGCCATCTACAGCGACACCTGCGGTGGCTTCTCTGTCCACATCGTCACCTGCACTGTCCTCACTGCCATCTACAGCGACACCTGCGGTGGCTTCTCTGTCCACATCGTCACCTGCACTGTCCTCACTGCCATCTACAGCGACACCTGCGGTGGCTTCTCTGTCCTCAATGTCACCTGCACTGTCCTCACTGCCATCTACAGCGACACCTGCGGTGGCTTCTCTGTCCACATCGTCACCTGCACTGTCCTCACTGCCATCTACAGCGACACCTGCGGTGGCTTCTCTGTCCACATCGTCACCTGCACTGTCCTCACTGCCATCTACAGCGACACCTGCGGTGGCTTCTCTGTCCACATCGTCACCTGCACTGTCCTCACTGCCATCTACAGCGACACCTGCGGTGGCTTCTCTGTCCACATCGTCACCTGCACTGTCCTCACTGCCATCTACAGCGACACCTGCGGTGGCTTCTCTGTCAATGTCCGGTTCACAGTTGCCAAAAAGGCAAAATGTGATTAAATGCCCAAAGTGTTCCATCACTGTACTAAAAAAGAACTTAACAATTCACATTAACAGAAAACATACTGACCATTCGAAAGATATTACAGTGCACTCGCATCTTTCCAGTGTGTGTGTTGATCCCACAAATGGACTGTCAGCAGTTCAAAGAAGTGGTCATGGTTTCACTATACCTCTTCATGTTCAGAGAAAGACGTGGGGCAAAGTTCATAATGTTAGTTGTGAGTTGGAGGAGTGTCGCCAGTACCAGCTACTTGCTCAACGGAGTGGACACACTTTTAGTGTCTGTGAACACCTTCGTTCACTGGATTATTGTTTTGAGACAGCATTTGAGGAGCACCTGGAACCAAGAGTCCTTGGTGAGATGGTCGAGCTTAAATTCATAGGAGAGTCAAAGAAAGCAGTTTGTTTGAAAAGACAAAAAATAGCTCAGACTGCACATGCTCCATTTTCAGTGTTGGTGGCATTAGGTAAATCTCAAAAGCAAATCACTCTCTCCATACATGAGCCTACTGTTCATCACTATAATCGCCTTGGTAGAGTAATGGTAACATACAATTCAACTACAAGTACTTGGCACTGCCCATGTGCAAAGCCACGAATGTCTTGCCCTCACAAAAACATAGCTAAATGGCACTTATTCCAAACAAATAAGAACTTGTTCACAACACGCAAAGATTCTAAATCAAGTGACGCCTTGGGTCCCCAGCCCTCAGAAGAGCACATCTTCACATCCCCAATTGACCTTCAAAGCACTGTGCAATATATATATAACAAGAAGAAAATTCCAGCTAATCTTCCAGAAGCAGCAACCAAATCAAAGGAATTTTCATCAACTTATCTTCCAGTTGAAACAACGTGTATGATCTGCAGTGGTGAAACTGCACTTGGCATGCCACTGCTGATTACTGCAAAAGCTAAAATTGTCACCATGGAAAGTGTCATTGACAGTAAGTTCAACATTCAAAAATGTTCACTAGTCATATTAGATTGTATCATAATCATTCATGAATGTTCCTTGCACTTACTCTTTTTAGACATCTCTACTTACACCAGAAGATGCCCAGGGTGTAATATGATTTATAGGTACCAGGAATGGCAGGATGGTCTCCACAATTTTGATGACCATGTGCTTCTGAGTCTCGAACTGTGTCTGTACCTAAGACACAGTTTACAGGTTTGTCTTTATTGCATAGTGTTTAATGACACGCATACCTATCTAATAATTAAGCTTTAAAAAAATTTTGACCCATTCTTGTTATTTCTATTCTAGAACCATGTATCAGTTTCCAGGGCTATAGATACTTTGGAGCGCCTCCGGAGAATAAAATACCCCAACAGAGACACCATAATCCATGGTTATGGTCATTTTGAGGCCTTGACAGATACCGAATACTTGTATTCTTGTGTTAACTGTGGTTACCATCCTCCCGTGGTCATCATGGACTTGCACAAGAAGGGTGTTTTTAGCATGTCAGGTAAGAGGTTTTTTTTTTTTTAGATAGTAACCAGAGTAATGAAATGTAAAAATACTTTTCTTGAAATGCTATCTATCTGCCTGTACGACAAACCACCGTCTATCTGTCTGTCTTACTTTTTTGTTTGTTTCTTTTTTTGTAAGTGAGTGACCTCAAAGAGCCTCCACCTGATTTTAAAGGGGAAGTTGACATTGAGGATTTCTGGAAATCAGTAAATCTTGAGATGATTGCTCGAGGATTTGTCCCCAGTAAGTTTTTTTTTTTTTTTTAAACCAACAATAAATTCCTCTGTTATGGTCTCTTCTGGGAATGATTTATTGAATTCTAATCTAATTTTTTTTCCTCTGAAATGCGTCTCAGTTTTCATATTATGTAGACTAATAAATGTGTGCATGTGCATCAGGCCGGGCCAAAAATCCATTTGCTGTGCAACCTAGCTATGAAAGGTGGGCTCCATGGATAGGAAGCAAGACTAGGAAGGATAACACTGTATTGAATACAGAATACGCTAAAGTTGTTACAGCAAAGGTCACATCAGCTGAAGCTCAAATGATGAATGTCTCAGAAGACCGTCTTGTGGATGAGCTGATGAAGCAGAAGGTAAAAATCTTCATAAAATTCAACTTCAGTTGAATCACGTGATCTTTGAGACAAAAGGATTGTTCTGACAATGTGTTTGCATTATTTAACAGGTCGGTGTTGTCCGAAATCTATGCAAGGCCTGTAATATTGACTCTAAAGGTTCTCGCATGGATCTAGTTTCAAGATTAAGAGCGGAGATGCAGAACAGGCAGTCATATGACAAAATGTTCCAGAAAATCTGGGGAGCATCAGGTGGGCATATTACTTTAATGAGATGATAATTGAGAGATTTTTTTTTAGATAATTTTACATGTCCTTATTCAGTTTTTATTATGCCTTTTCCAGGTGGCTGGTCAGTTATCCTATGCCCACATGGTGTGGTGTATAGTATAAAGTTCAATTTGAGAGCCGAAAGTCCCAGAGATTTTGCGGACCTGCTGTTGTCATGGAAGCACATTCCTAATGTTAATGTCTATGACTTTGCGCGAGGCTTGGCCACACATGGTAATTTGCGTGTACCCACTGATATTCCATTTCAACCTCATGAAGGGAGACTAGCTGAGCCAACACCAGACAACATCAGTTCAGCAAAGCAGGGCAAACTAAACGTCTCTCTTCCTTGGTTGTTTGAGAAGACAGACAATTTGAATATCAAATGCCATCCCATCACTGGATCATCTGAGCACTACGTGTTATATGACAAACTTCATGAATCGAACACAAAAGACCCCCAGGAAGTACTCAGAAGAATCAGCCTGGTCCCAGAGCTACAGGGTTGGCTAAATAGTCAAATAGCAGAACAGTTTTTTGCAAGCTTGCGAAAAAGCAACTATTTTCTCAACAACATGGCACCATCAACACATATCTTTATGATGCGCAACATCATTCATCATAAGAACACATCCACAAACCAGAGGCTTCTGGAAGTACAGCTGCAACGTGGCCACAGACCTCATGGAATTGAAGATATCATCCTGTCTGACTTGGGACAAGCTATTCTAGGTCAGTAGCCAATAGTTATGATGCACTGCTTTCTTTTATAAACCATGATATTTTGAGTAACTTTACAATAGTGACCTTGTTTTACCCTGCTTTTCTCAGCCCCACAAGCCAGTAAAAGAGAAACCGTCAGGCAACATCCACATCACATAAACCAGGACATTAGTGAGTGAATTTTTTTGTTTGACTTTCAGTGTTTTTTTGCTTTTTTGCTAATACTTTTTTTTTTACATGCAGAAGACTGTGGACCTCAATGTGAAGCATTCACCAAGTGTGAAAATATTTCAGCCTGTCGAGCATCATGGACTTTGGGAAATCATCCAGCTCAAAAAGAACTAGTTAGTTTAAATAAATTATTAATACAGCTCTGTTTAACTGTGGGATTTTGAATGTTGAAACCTTTTTTAATTTATTTATTTTATAGCTAAACTACATACTGGACATTGAGAGACCAGGAAAGGAAATGATCGTTCGAACAACGAATGCTGTCCTAAACCGTGCTGACTTTTGGACACTTGGCTTAAACGGAGACATGGAGTCAACTGTAAGATTACAGCTGTTTTACATTGCTTTATATATCAAATCAAATCCCTTTGTCACACAACCAAAGTGCAACAGTGGGTGAAATTATATACTTTTTTTTTTTTTTTCAGATTGGAAATGGTTGTTTTCAGTTGATTAAAAGCATTGCACGCTCAAAGGTATTTTTAATTTTATATTTAGTTACTTAGAAATACCTTCAAGTTGTACAATATTCAGTTTATACAATATTACAATAGTTGAGTTGACGGTACATATTTTGAATGGCACCTTCTACACACAATACCCTGCAGGGCAAGAATATTTATGTAGCCAATCTTTATGTTGTACCAACGTGGCTGCCACCAAACAACTGTGATCCATTTGTGAGTCTACCTGTAAGTACATGTTGTTCTATTCCCTGTTATGCATGCTATTATGATGTGTTCACTAAAACTTTATAATTCATGTCAGGATGATGCTCACTTGAAAGATGCCCTTGTGATTCCGATTTGGACACCAGGACACTACCAGTTGTGTGTATGTACTCGCACGGCATTTAGTCAATATAGAAAATATATATTTAAAAAAATCCTTGCATGGCCGTAGTGCTTTGATTTCAGTGTATGTATAACTGCAGAAAGTACCAAATAGATGTAAATGTACACATTTAAAAAAAAAATAAAAAAAAAATAATAATAATTTTTTTGTAGAATATAAAAAAACAAAAACAAAAAATATTTGCGCTGTTAATAATGTTATTTAAGGAATAAATTTACTGTACTTTTCTTTAGGTTTTGAAGCCAGCCCAGAAAGTAATTTTCTTTTTAGACTCTAAATGTTCTGAGGCGCCACTCGGATTTGGTAACCAGAGATACAAAGCTCTGTTGAGGTCTTTGGAGAAATTCACTTACAATGCGCGGTTGCGCTTTTGTTCAGAGAAGGTCACGTTCATATGACCTGTCTCTACGCTGCAATATAATCTTATTTCAGGGGTTGTTCATTTGGAGCTGTTTTTCAACTGTCTGAATTCGTACTTGTTCTAATGTACTTCAGGTTTCTCAGACCTTTTTTGCATTAGTGATGATTTCAGATTTAAACATCTTCGTTTCATTGTGACAGCTTATGGTCTGAGAAATCTGTGTGATCTGACAATGCTTGGATGTTCATTTGTTCACTAATAGTCACAGTTCTGTGACTTATTTAATGAAGTTGATAGTATTGTATGTATTGTTCAGATGTTGTTTTCCTATATTTGCATGAAGGTTTGTTCTTGAATGGGTTTCTCAGAGGTTACTGAGAGTACTAGGGGATCCTTATCTGATTCAAGCTCATTTTATAATCAATATCATGCTAATGTTATCTACAGTTCATTCTACATAGTTGTAGGCCATATTTAAAAAAGTATGGAACCCCTAGCTCTTTCACTGAACCCAGTTTGAGAAACTGTTCTACAGATTTAAATGTGCATGAAGGTTATTAAGAAAAAGCTGCTAATGTTAATAAGAACACAATCTGTAATCACCAGTGATATTGCGAACAGGATAATGCCTGGGAAATGGGCTGAAAAGACGGGCCTTGATTTAGAGGTAAATTTGATCAAGTTCCAAAGTGTTACTTGTTGAAAATTTAGTCACTAATGTATTTTGCTATACTAAAGGGGTTTCCAGGGCAACCAAATGGCAATGACTGCGGTGTCTTCATGTTAATGGTAAGATTATTTTTGTTTGTTCATCATCTGGCTATTTTTAATTCTCTTCTTGCCTCATCGTGTTTCCCCCCCATAGTCTGCATTTTACCTGGTGATGGATTCCTCATTTGACTACACAATTGTGAGTACTTGTTTACAATAACGTTGAGTCAGTGTGATTTTAAAATGCAAAGGGGTAATAATTACTTTCATGTTTTGTGCAGCTGGACATGCCAGAGCTGCGGAAATGGTGGTGTGTGATGTTGATGGAGAACTATGGTCTGGATAGGTACAGTATTCCTTTTTTTTATATTTTTTTTTATATACAAATAAATAATGGAACAATGTGTAATATTGTCATGCTTTACAGCCATGGAAAGGTTTTTGCACACTTTACTGTGGAGTCTAAAGCCTTCCTGAGGGGTGATCGACAACCAGTTTTTAGGCTAAAGAAAAGGACGTTTGAGGAGACCTTTCAGGTGAAAGCATATACTATGGGATATGACACTTAAAATGTCATATTACCTTGTGAATGTTTGATTGGTTTATGCTATGGTGTTTGACTTACAGGCAGAGCCACAACATCGGGTTCAGGAATTATCATCACAGGTACTGTGTAGTTGGTACTCAGGAAAAAAAGCTAATTATCTGTAAATAAAAAGTTATAAAGTTAACAGACTTAAATGTAATATTAATTTCTTTGTTTTTTATATATTTTGTTAGGGAGATGTACTGCATCGTGTGGTGGAGGATGCACCACTGGAGTCACTAGGATCATCACAAGAGGTACACTGTTTTGTTACATGACTAGCAACAAAGTCATAATAATTGTAAATAGTTGTTGCTTTATTTTGGTTTTTGTTGTCAATGTGTTTGGTTTATCACAGTTGTATCTCCCTTGTTTTCTGTGTTATTTCACAGAGTCGATTGATGCTAGATTTGAAGATAGCCAGCAAGTGGTGTTTGGATCAATCTAGTGTGCTGCTTGGTTCTGTTCAGTTGCCCAACGTACTGTGTGTGGAGGAACAAGACGTTGCGGAAGCCATTGAGAGATTAGAGAAGGCTGAGTTTCCACAAGACAGAATCAATGCTCTGGAACCATTTTGCTTTATCTTCACTGAAATGAATGACATGCAAATGTTTCTGGAACATGTAGTTGATGTCATGAAATTAAAGGTGAACTGTCGTACTGCAATGGAGGAAAGTGCATAATGTGCCAATGTGTTTTTTTTATATATGGAAGGGGTATAAAGTGGTTTCTTAATATTGTAGCCTACCTTGTATTTGTCTATTTTGCTCGTTGTCTAACTGTAAAATTGACATTTACAATAAAGAAAAAAATTGCATCTTGTTTTTTTTTTGTTAGTATGTTTTTAATTTGTATAAACCTGATTGTGCCTTTGTATCATTGATGGCCATTAGCTCTGTTGTTATTAAAACCATATTTGCCTACTTGAATGAGAAATAAATATGACAATCTTTTGAACGTAAGCTGCAAAATATAACTTTTGGGGGGAAATTTCGGTGGCGTTATAGCACGTAAGTACATTAACAGCGTCAAATACAATGCGAATGAACTGCTGGAAACATTTCGGCAAATATTTGTGTCGATTGCAAGTGACGTCACAGGCAACGGAAAGCAGGTGACTTGCAGAGGAAGCTTTTGTGTCTGAGAGTGCAAGTGACGTCACTTGCAGAGAGAGGAAGCGCTCGTGTCTGAGAGTGCAAGTCCGAGAGTGCAAGTGACGTCACTTGTCTGCAGCCAGACGCTATTGATGTTTCCAAGGACTTTCAGGCTGAAATAAAGGCTGTTTTCATTTACATTACAATGCCTAGTAGCCTATGTCTATTTAACGGTCGCGGGTGCGGGGCGGGTAATTCGCTACTCTAACGTTACTAGCATACTTGATTCATGAAGATAAATGGAGGACCAGATAGCTTCTGTAACATGGCCAGGCAGACAACAAATTTAAAAAAATAGAGATAGTATGCAAGTAATATAAGTTACTTACTAGTCCAACAGCATGACGGCCAGGTCAGCATCGGTCGGGCACCCCTCCTCCTCCTTTAACTCACGCCAGCGAGCGAACGCTGGACCAATATTGATCCTCGCCCGGGCTTTGATTTTATCACTCTCCCGTTTTCTCTTCCTAGTCTCCTCCGACAAAACCTTTACCTTCTTCGGTTTAGTTGCTGCTTCGGCCATGACAACAACATACTGAGGTAAACAAAAAACGCTCGTTGGGCTCTCAAACATGCTCTCAAGTCAGAATTTGAGGAAGTGGGGGTGGTGGGGGAAGTGATGTATGTAGTAGTGGGAAGTTCGGATCATTTTACTGACTCGGATCTTTGAGTCTCGCTCAGCAAAATGAACGAATCTTTTTTTTTTTTTTTTTTTTGGCAATTTTCTAGTTGGTAATAAACATTTAAACAGTTATCCATTGTATTTAATGTTGTAGGGTATTACAAAGAAGAAATATAATAAGGAAAAGTAGGTGATATTTTCAGGCTAGCGATGATTCTTATTTCTCCCACAATGCATTGCATGACGTCACTTGAGGTACTCGCTTTTGAAGACGAAAGCCTGCGGGAAGATGGCACTCTGATCAGTCACGTTTTGAGGAGCGCCGCAAACTCAAACGTTTATTTTAGCTTGTAATGCAGTAAAGGCTTTTTGAACTCATAATTTGTATAGTTATTTTTTGAGCGTGGGTAATTGAAAGAAAATTACTGATGGAAGGGATACAATTACAGATTGAACTATCTTCTGAAAAATATTATGTGATATTATATTGCTACAATGTTTTTTTTTTTTCATTCAAATTCCATTTTTTTTTTCAGTTCAACCTATACTGGTCTAATTAACATTATACCATGCTAACATTACAAACCCTGTTTTTTTATATTTTGAATGCGAAGCAAAACTCAAATAAGAATAGACAAAACACCAATAATAAACAATTCTGCACTTTATTTAATGATCACCTAAACATCATTGTAGTGGCCGTTTGACAACAAAACAAAAGAAAATTAAACTTAAATCAAACCTTAAAGAAACAACAACTTCTAACACCCTGGGCAGGTGATGTACGCAGGCAAGAAAATAAAATCACATTCCAGGCTGGATTCAGGGTTTGTGGCTGGTTTATTCCTTCAACTGAGCAAACAATACAGCATCTCTCGCGCTGGTAAAAAAACATGTGCCCATCACCCAGGTGCTACAGGCCACTTCCTACTTCCTACCTATATGTACCTTTACCTGCATGTGCCCACTACTGCCCTCAGGTGTCCAAATCAAACATTGCAGTTATTAAACTAACCAAAAATAAAGACTAAACATAAATAAAAACAATTAACTAAACAAACAAACAAAAGAACATTACAAAAAATATATATAACTAATATGAACAAAATCATAATAATAAACAAATTAATTAACAAAATTACCATTACTGAAAGCAAACTAAAGTAGCTCCAACAATCATCTTGCTGTAAACAGGACAAAGCAAAGAAAAAAGGAAGAAAGAATTGTGTTAGTGACTTTACTTTTCGTCTTAAATTGCATTAAAAAAAACCTCCTCATTTATACGTCGCTTTGGATAAAAGTGTCTGCTAAATGAATAAATGTCAAATGTAATGTAAATGAATAAGGTAAAATAATTACTTTCTGGTAGGCGAATATTCCTTCTTTTTTCATTCTTTTTGCAATCGCTCTGTCAAATTCCTCGACTTCACTAAAATAAAAGATGAATGCCATAGTCAAAAATATTGTGTAATAATAAATCATATTTTTTTGCAAATGCAAATTACAAGCATACCTAGGGTGATAAGTATAGGCCCTACACTCAAAAAAATAAATTGTTGAATGAACGTGATTTAATCGTAGCACCCATTATGCATATAATCAATTCAAGTATTTTATATGAACACAATATACATTTGTAGATTCAACATAATTGTAATACTCTTCAATATAATCCAAATGATCAAGTCAATAAAAAGAAAACTTTGAAAATTCTTTATATAGGCACACACAGACATACAAAATTAGCGTATGAATCTCAGCAATGGTGACAAACAGATCACCTCTGAACACAAGCTCATTATTTATTCATGCAGCAATGCATGATGGGAGCCATGAATGAGTTTTGATTGGTGGCAACCAGAATGCACTGCAACATGCTTTATAATTGTCAGCATGGTTGAGATTCAGTCTGATTATTGATGTCTGTGTGTCTAAAAATTTAATAAAAACAAAATAATAGTTTATATATATATATATATATATATATATATATATATATATATATATATATATATATATAAGACACGTTTAAAAAATTATTTAGATTACATTGTAAACTATGAAAATATTATGCTGTACTAGGACAGTGCTGCTATAATTAATACAGTCAACCTAAATTGGGGTGTGTAGGGCTCATTTTTTTAGTGTAGGGCCACAGAGGAACACCTCCTCAGCCTCCTGCCAGGATAACGCCTGCATCTCACATTGGCCATGAATGATGGCCTATCCATATAAATAAATAAATAAATACATATATAAAACATTGCATATATGGCAATAATAGAAACAATCCAATTGACAGTGTGTGTGATGTACCAGGCATCAGGGGCACTTGCTCTCTTAACTCTCTTACATTTGCAGGATCCTACATGTGTAATGAAATCTGGCTTACTTAAAATTGTTGACTGACAGTACAAGCAATGATATTGTTGCTGGGTTCGACAGGGGCGACCGCATCGATGTATGGTGTACCCTGGAACACAACAGCATACGATTGCACTGTCACACAAAGTCTTAGGATCTTTCAAAAAGCAAAAAAAAAAAAAAAAAAGATGTTTGCAAATGTTACCTTCATGTTGCACTGCTCTGTTGAAGTGTCCCTTAAGATGTTTTTGAACTTTGGACAACTTCCAAAATCACTGCAGCATTTATGACATTTCTGGAAGTAAATTCCCCCTTTGAATTGTTATATCCATCTTTTAATAAGAAGAGAGAGTCAAACTCAAATTCAAATTTTAAGGCCACCCCACAGAGCCCATACAGTCAAATTTCAGTCAATACAAATTAAAACAAGGAAGGAACCCAAACAAAAGGCCAAATGACACGCTCACATGTTAATACCATAAACTGGTTAATACATAGTGAAGGCAAAGTAAATTTGATTATTAGGCAATTGTATGAGTTGTAAATGGCTGGCAACTTCATATCACAGTTAAATTAATATTGATTTATTTGAACAACTAATTCATCAACTAATTTAAGTATATTACATAAATTATATAAAATAAAATAATTACTCCGGCATTAATTGATTCAATTTATAGTTTTAGGAGAAAAGGTCCGGTAATTTAAAAAACGTCAAACGGTAAATTGATTAAATAATTAATGATGACATTCTTTGATATTAACACAGTTAATGTATTTTTGGTCTACTTTAATGTCAACTAATTTTAATACAAATTTTACAATGGCTTGTAAATAGATAGTAAATAATTTTTTGTAGATAGAAAACTATCTAAACTATAAAACTATTTATATCGTCAATTTTATTTAGCGAATCATATGAAAGGAACTTTTTCTAAATGAAGCTCAAAGTATATAGAATCATATGCTGCTGATCCTGTATTTTATTGTATTTTAATGATATAACTGATCTTCACAGTTGGCAAATACAGCTGTCCTGCATGCATACACATTTGCCCATTTTTTCTTTTATTTTGTTATTGTTGCTTTCATACCTGTAATGAATATGTTTGTTGAACATTCCCCTAAATAAATGCTGTGGGTAATTCACTGGATCCATAAGTTATGGCTTATCAATTTTCACCACTCTTTAGGAACAGTTATGCAGTGGACTGTATGCTTTATGCTTTAACTCATTCCTCAGCTAAATTCAAATAAATAAATGCTTGACATGTCCCTTTAACCACAACAGTATTGCTGCTCAATTTAAATTAAGGCACACATTGGCATCATAACAATAATCTGCGTATACACACGCACTGCAGACTCAATGTAAATACCATAACTTATGTAATCTACAGTTGACATCAGATACGAATTTCATTGAAACGAAAGTAACAAAATAATGTGGGCGTGGTCTGTACACGTGTGTTGTGAAATGAAAACACATTAAAACTTCCCTTAAAGGCGTCTGAAACATACAGCGGAGCAGCGACAGAGTAAACAACAGAGCCCTAATATGATACAAACATTTAACAATAACGTGGAAAGCTTTTAAATCCTCTCAGTAAAAAAATCGCTGTGACGAATCTGTCACATTTTAACATCTGCTGGAAATCAAGGTAAAACTGCCTGCGTGCACGCGCGCATCCACATTTAACATCGTAACACCCCCATTGAGTTTAAGCGTCGAGTCTTCTGAGGAGTGGAGAGCAGTTCACGGTATTTCTCATATTTACACAACCATCACACACACTTTATACAGTTTGATTAAGCGACAGTTGATACTTGCGCTTCTTTTCTGGCGTCTTCCTCCCGAAATACACATTTAGTGCAGCAGCAGCGAGCATGAGGAGAATATGTGGAGTTCATTCAGACCTGAGCGATTGTGTGTTTGTTTGTGTGATTGTTTCGATGTTTGGAGTGAGAACTGTTACAGAATGTCAAAAACTGTGTAAAATGTATGTGAGGGGAATTGATCATTGGTAACACTTTATTTTAAGGTGCTTGTAATAAGCAGTAATTAACAGTTAATAAGACACTTATAAGACATTATACGATGCATATAAGATGCATATAAGCATTAACTAATGATAATAAATAAATAAAATAAAATAATAAATTTCTCAAGTATCAATACATTGTACTTTTAGAATAGCCGAACAAACATAAAGGGTAACACAAACTCCCAGTCACTTAAAAGTTTACCTTCCCAAGAGGGAGTAGTTTCCCTGATCTCTTCAGGGCCTGGACCTTTAATTAACCCTTATATGAAGTAGTTAATGCTTATATGTATCTTATATGCATCTTATAAGGTCTTATAAGTGTCTTATTAACTGTTAATTACTGCTTATTACAAGCACCTTAAAATAAAGTGTTACCGTTTGGTCTAAATTGCGATGTATGGTATAATCTCAGTATTCATTTTTTTTTTTTTTATATATTTGAATTAAAAAAATAATTTTATTCAATTAAAAATGTTTTTATTTCATATCCTGATTAATATTGTCCTACAAAGGTTCATATTGAAGGCTAATATGAAAACAAACATAGTGAATGTAACTTTGCAGTCTATCAAAAAAAAGGGGTCAAATCACATTACATTCTAACATTGCAACATTACAATCTAAAAACAAAATAATGCTTTTTAAAGAAGTAGTTAAATTTACTAAACTTAAAATGAAAATAAATAAATAAAAACTGATATCATATAAAATACACTTGCACATTTATGTTCACCAACAACAACAAATATTTTAGAAAAATATATTTATAATTTAATGTTAATGTATATTTTAGTCAGAATAATTGCGCTCCGTCTGTTCGACGCGCGGCGGCGCTCGTTCACTCTGTGGGTGAATGTGAATGTGATTGAAAAAGTTACTTTCACACTTTGGTGGTGCGTCGCCCAATCGCCCTAATGAAGAAACCGCCCCTGGATCTCAAGTGTTGCTGTTGCCATTTTCATGTTTAACGTTATTTCTTTGTACATTTATCATTTACTGCACTATGCAGTAGTGGGTATGGACATTTTGAATGGGGCAGCCACCTATGATCATATGCCTGTGCTTATATTGATAAATGTTGAGGATATTCCAATGCTCTCATGTGATAGTTCTGATTGTAATACTGAATTTTTGGATTGGTCTGCCCTTTCAAGGGAGGATATTGCTGGCTATTATGCTGATACAAATAGAGCGCTGCAAAATCAGTCTTCCCAGTGATGCAATTAAGTGTAGTGATCCTACCTGTAATGTCTGGAAGCACAGGGAGGAAATCTCCTCTCTGTGTGATCATGTTGTGAGAGCCCTGTATGAAAGTAGTAGGGGTGAAATAAGTATGTGGCCGGATATCATGAGGAAGCCAAGTTAGCGTTTAAATCATGGCTGTTGGCTGGTAGACCAAGGCAAGGTGTTTGAACAAAAGAAAAATGCTAATGCAGCGTATAAATATGCTGTTAGATTTATTGCTAAAAATGAGCAAGCTATGAGGGCAGAATCTATGGCCGAGAAGGTAACGGATAACCACACTACTGAATTTTGGAAGGAGGTAAAGGGTCTTAACAAATGTAGGCTAGTATACCACCCCCGTGCACTGTAGATGGTATCTCAGGTGTTGAGAATATTGCTGAGATGTGGAGACAGCACTACAGGACCTTGTTTAATTGTGTTAAAAGTGATATGTCTGACAATATTAAGTGTGTTGATTTTAAGGCAATTTTTTCACATGAGGTATCATGCACAATAAATAAGTTCGCAGATAATAAAGCAAGTGGGTTGGATCACATCACTGCTGAGCACATTAAATATGCCAGCATGAGGTTAGCCCCCCTTCTTGGGATCTGTTTTAATTCCTTTTTAATTCATAGCGTCCTATACCGGATACAATGATATCTGTCTTGCTTGTGCCGTTGATCAAGGATAAGTCCGGTAAGGTTGGTTGCTCTGATAACTACAGACCAATAGCCCTTGCCAGTGTATTGTCGAAAGTTTTTGAAAGCATCCTGTTGAGCAGAATTGTGGACATTATCCCCTCTACTGACAACCAATTTGGTTTTAAACCAAAACATGGCACAGATATGGCCATATATTCCTTAAAGGAAATTGTTCATATGTATAGAGATAAGAACTCCTCAGTTTTAATGAGTTTTATTGATGCTTCAAAAGCTTTTGACCATGTCAATCACTACAAGTTATTTGACAAAATGAGTAAGAGAGGTGTATCTAAATGTATTGTGAGAATTCTGTCCTACTGGTATGCCAACCAGTCTATGTTTATAAAATGTGTTTCTGTGCCACTGTGTTTCTGCCCCTTTTGGGGTCAGGAACGGGGTCAGACAAGGTGGAATCCTCTCCCCTATTCTTTTTAACATGTATGTTGATGAGCTCTCTGTCTGCTTGAATTTGTGTAACACTGGGTGTATGATAGGTAACACTTTAGTGAATCATATTATGTATGCAGATGACCTTGTGGTCTTCAGTCCTAGCAGTGCTGGTCTTCAACAGCTTCTTAATGTTTGCTCTGACTATGGAACTGTTCATGACATGAAATTGAATACAGACAAGAGTGCGGTGATGATTTGCAGAACAAAGGAGGATAAATGTCAAATATTATTTGCAATATTTATAGGCAATGCCGCTCTATATATGCAGAGGCGAATAGTTTGGCTCGCAAGTTTGGTGGGTGCACAGATAGAGTGAAAGTTGCTTTGCTCAGAGCTTACTGCACTCCTCTCCATAATGCCCACTTGTGGTCTAGTTTCAGCAAAGCTAGCTTGCATAAACTTCAGGTAGCTTACAATGATGCACTGAGGGTTCTGCTGAGAAGACCACGCTGGTGTAGTGCCAGTGAGATGTTTGTGGCTGCAGGTGTTAATACTCTGCAAGCCACATTGGGAAATGTTATGTACAAATGTATATGTCGGCTGAATAACTCAGAGAATTATATAATTGTGGCATTGACCAATATCAAGTTTAGCACTACACGGTATAAGTCCAAGTTATGGAAACATTGGTATAGTTGTCTCCTCTGAAGTTGTATTTGTTTTGTATTATATTGTATTGTATTGTGTGTACTGTCATGTTTTTTCTATTTGGACCGGTGAGTCTGTAATAAAGTTTATTATTATTATTATTATTATTATTATTATTATGCATCCTCGGTAAATGATAAATGTTATAAATACATTTATAATTGGCTGATTACATTTACTTATTAAAATGTATGTCTATTCTAACACTTTATATTGCCCCTGTAGTTTCTGTACACAAATCTGTAACATGTTAATGATGGAATTACTTTATTGCAATTAATAGTTATTATAAAGTCAAACTATATTTAGATTTACATTTACATACTATGGTGTTGTAGTTATTTGCCTGTAGAGATTAGGCGAATGAATATAGGTTAGGGCTATTTATTTAATTATTTGGTTTTATTATTGATGATTAATCCATGTTATATTGTGAGAAATAACAGTATTGTCTTTTTACTAGAGCAGTTTTACATGCTTTTATCATATATCCTGACTCAAATAATGTGTTTTTAACTGCAAACACTCAGAATAAAGTGAGATGATCTGCTGATGATCCTGAATGGCTTGTTGAATGAGTGTTGATAGTCTGAGGATCATCAATATTAACAGATCTGCTGAAAACACTCTTTATTTCATGACAATAGTTCCTGTTTTCACCTCATTTATTATGCTGATGTCTTCAGATCTCCTGTACATTGACACTTAAAGCTCATTTCATTGGTGTGAATAGACAGAGGGTATTTGTTGGTTACTATATGTAGCCTATGTTCATTTCTGTTTATGCTTTCAACTGTTTGTCTTTTATTTATATTTAGAATTTACATTATTATATTCTGTTTTTCATGAGCAAAAAACAAACTCAGTAACTTGTATATTTTAGATTTTGGCAGATCAGCTCCTCCCACAGCAGATCACATCATCAGTGAAGCTCCTCCCACTGCAATTCATCACCAGTGAAGCTCCTCCCACTGCAATTCATCATCAGTGAAGCTCCTCCCACTGCAATTCTCCATTAAACACTGGAATATTCCCATCAGCTACAAGTGAAGACGAGCATGAAAGCATCAGGAAGAGCTGAAATCTGCCAAGACTGAGTTTATTAAAGAGGACAGTGAGAACACGAGTGATCCAGAACCCTGCAGAATGAAACACACTGAAGATCCTGAAGAACAAAGAGGTTGGTGTTTATTCTTCATTCATTCATGATGCTGGAGAACATTCATGTTAGAAACATTCAAGCACTTCATCACTTTTAGATAAACAGTTCATCGGTGAAATGGCTGCAAAGTTAAAATAAAAAAAGTTGAGTAAAGGGAGGTTTTATATTGATTGTTTACATCAACTCAAACTAAATTTAAATATTTTAACTGTTTTATTTTACATTTATTTTATATATGGTTTACAATTTGTAACAATTTGACCAGAATTTGTACCTGAATTTTGTGCGTGTTTTTACAAACGTGTAATACAAATAATAATAATTACAAAAATGTACAAATTTACAATCTACTCCGCTTTACTGCAAACATTTGTGTTCTTTCACGCAGTGAAATTCACTTGATCTTGTGTTTCTTGTGTGAATGCGTGAAAATATGTGATTTGTGCCTACAATGTTTAAAAAATAATATCTGGAAGATCAGTATACCTCATTCATGGAAAGTTTCAGAGATGTTTAATTCATTTATAAAAAGATTATACAATTATTGTAATATTTTATTGCAGTTGTCTGTTACATCTGGGATAATTTTTATCTCCATTCACATATTTCTCTCTTTGAATATAGAAAATTTGAAAATTAGTTTTTCTTTCATGTCAGACCCGATGAAAGTGAAGGAGGAGAGTGAAGAACTGAGTGAAGTGAAGGAGGAGAGTGAAGAACTGAGTGAAGTGAAGGAGGAGAGAGAAGAACTGAGTGAAGTGAAGGAGGAGAGAGAAGAACTGAGTGAAGTGGAGGAGGAGAGAGAAGAACTGAGTGAAGTGGAGGAGGAGAGAGAAGAACTGAGTGAAGTGGAGGAGGAGAGAGAAGAACTGAGAGAAGTGGAGGAGGAGAGAGAAGAACTGAGTGAAGTGGAGGAGGAGAGAGAAGAACTGAGAGAAGTGGAGGAGGAGAGAGAAGAACTGAGTGAAGTGGAGGAGGAGAGAGAAGAACTGAGTGAAGTGGAGGAGGAGAGAGAAGAACTGAGAGAAGTGGAGGAGGAGAGAGAAGAACTGAGTGAAGTGGAGGAGAGAGAAGAACTGAGTGAAGTGGAGGAAGAGAGAGAAGAACTGAGTGAAGTGGAGGAGGAGAGAGAAAAACTGAGTGAAGTGGAGGAGGAGAGTGAAGAACTGAGAGAAGTGAAGGAGGAGAGAGAAGAACTGAGTGAAGTGAAGGAGGAGAGAGAAGAACTGAGTGAAGTGGAGGAGGAGAGAGAAGAACTGAGAGAAGTGGAGGAGGAGAGAGAAGAACTGAGTGAAGTGGAGGAGGAGAGAGAAGAACTGAGTGAAGTGGAGGAGGAGAGAGAAGAACTGAGTGAAGTGGAGGAGGAGAGAGAAAAACTGAGTGAAGTGAAGGAGGAGAGTGAAGAACTGAGTGAAGTGAAGGAGGAGAGTGAAGAACTGAGTGAAGTGAAGGAGGAGAGTGAAGAACTGAGTGAAGTGAAGGAGGAGAGAGAAGAACTGAGAGAAGTGGAGGAGGAGAGAGAAGAACTGAGTGAAGTGAAGGAGGAGAGAGAAGAACTGAGTGAAGTGGAGGAGGAGAGTGAAGAACTGAGTGAAGTGAAGGAGGAGAGAGAAGAACTGAGTGAAGTGGAGGAGGAGAGAGAAGAACTGAGTGAAGTGAAGGAGGAGAGAGAAGAACTGAGTGAAGTGAAGGAGGAGAGAGAAGAACTGAGTGAAGTGAAGGAGGAGAGAGAAGAACTGAGTGAAGTGGAGGAGGAGAGTGAAGAACTGAGTGAAGTGAAGGAGGAGAGAGAAGAACTGAGTGAAGTGAAGGAGGAGAGAGAAGAACTGAGTGAAGTGGAGGAGGAGAGTGAAGAACTGAGTGAAGTGAAGGAGGAGAGTGAAGAACTGAGTGAAGTGAAGGAGGAGAGTGAAGAACTGAGTGAAGTGGAGGAGGAGAGTGAAGAACTGAGTGAAGTGAAGGAGGAGAGAGAAGAACTGAGTGAAGTGAAGGAGGAGAGAGAAGAACTGAGTGAAGTGGAGGAGGAGAGTGAAGAACTGAGTGAAGTGAAGGAGGAGAGTGAAGAACTGAGTGAAGTGAAGGAGGAGAGAGAAGAACTGAGTGAAGTGGAGGAGGAGAGTGAAGAACTGAGTGAAGTGAAGGAGGAGAGTGAAGAACTGAGTGAAGTGAAGGAGGAGAGTGAAGAACTGAGTGAAGTGGAGGAGGAGAGAGAAGAACTGAGTGAAGTGAAGGAGGAGAGAGAAGAACTGAGTGAAGTGAAGGAGGAGAGAGAAGAACTGAGTGAAGTGGAGGAGGAGAGTGAAGAACTGAGTGAAGTGAAGGAGGAGAGAGAAGAACTGAGTGAAGTGAAGGAGGAGAGAGAAGAACTGAGTGAAGTGGAGGAGGAGAGTGAAGAACTGAGTGAAGTGAAGGAGGAGAGTGAAGAACTGAGTGAAGTGAAGGAGGAGAGTGAAGAACTGAGTGAAGTGAAGGAGGAGAGAGAAGAACTGAGAGAAGTGGAGGAGGAGAGAGAAGAACTGAGTGAAGTGAAGGAGGAGAGAGAAGAACTGAGTGAAGTGAAGGAGGAGAGAGAAGAACTGAGTGAAGTGGAGGAGGAGAGTGAAGAACTGAGTGAAGTGAAGGAGGAGAGTGAAGAACTGAGTGAAGTGAAGGAGGAGAGTGAAGAACTGAGTGAAGTGAAGGAGGAGAGAGAAGAACTGAGAGAAGTGGAGGAGGAGAGAGAAGAACTGAGTGAAGTGAAGGAGGAGAGAGAAGAACTGAGTGAAGTGAAGGAGGAGAGAGAAGAACTGAGTGAAGTGAAGGAGGAGAGAGAAGAACTGAGTGAAGTGGAGGAGGAGAGTGAAGAACTGAGTGAAGTGAAGGAGGAGAGTGAAGAACTGAGTGAAGTGAAGGAGGAGAGTGAAGAACTGAGTGAAGTGGAGGAGGAGAGTGAAGAACTGAGTGAAGTGGAGGAGGAGAGAGAAGAACTGAGTGAAGTGAAGGAGGAGAGAGAAGAACTGAGAGAAGTGGAGGAGGAGAGTGAAGAACTGAGTGAAGTGGAGGAGGAGAGTGAAGAACTGAGTGAAGTGAAGGAGGAGAGAGAAGAACTGAGTGAAGTGGAGGAGGAGAGTGAAGAACTGAGTGAAGTGAAGGAGGAGAGAGAAGAACTGAGTGAAGTGGAGGAGGAGAGTGAAGAACTGAGTGAAGTGAAGGAGGAGAGAGAAGAACTGAGAGAAGTGGAGGAGGAGAGTGAAGAACTGAATAAAGTGAAGGAGGAGAGAGAAGAACTGAGTGAAGTGAAGGAGGAGAGAGAAGAACTGAGAGAAGTGGAGGAGGAGAGAGAAGAACTGAGTGAAGTGAAGGAGGAGAGAGAAGAACTGAGTGAAGTGGAGGAGGAGAGTGAAGAACTGAGTGAAGTGAAGGAGGAGAGAGAAGAACTGAGTGAAGTGGAGGAGGAGAGAGAAGAACTGAGTGAAGTGGAGGAGGAGAGAGAAGAACTGAGAGAAGTGGAGGAGGAGAGAGAAGAACTGAGTGAAGTGAAGGAGGAGAGAGAAGAACTGAGTGAAGTGGAGGAGGAGAGTGAAGAACTGAGTGAAGTGAAGGAGGAGAGAGAAGAACTGAGTGAAGTGGAGGAGGAGAGAGAAGAACTGAGAGAAGTGAAGGAGGAGAGAGAAGAACTGAGTGAAGTGGAGGAGGAGAGAGAAGAACTGAGTGAAGTGAAGGAGGAGAGAGAAGAACTGAGTGAAGTGGAGGAGGAGAGTGAAGAACTGAGTGAAGTGAAGGAGGAGAGAGAAGAACTGAGTGAAGTGGAGGAGGAGAGAGAAGAACTGAGTGAAGTGGAGGAGGAGAGAGAAGAACTGAGTGAAGTGAAGGAGGAGAGAGAAGAACTGAGTGAAGTGGAGGAGGAGAGAGAAGAACTGAGTGAAGTGAAGGAGGAGAGAGAAGAACTGAGTGAAGTGGAGGAGGAGAGAGAAAAACTGAGTGAAGTGGAGGAGGAGAGAGAAGAACTGAGTGAAGTGAAGGAGGAGAGAGAAGAACTGAGTGAAGTGAAGGAGGAGAGAGAAGAACTGAGTGAAGTGGAGGAGGAGAGAGAAGAACTGAGTGAAGTGAAGGAGGAGAGAGAAGAACTGAGTGAAGTGAGAAGAACTGAGTGGAGAGTGAAGAACTGAGTGAAGTGAGAAGAACTGAGTGGAGAGTGAAGAACTGAGTGAAGTGAAGGAGGAGAGTGAAGAACTGAGTGAAGTGAAGGAGGAGAGAGAAGAACTGAGTGAAGTGAAGGAGGAGAGAGAAGAACTGAGTGAAGTGGAGGAGGAGAGTGAAGAACTGAGTGAAGTGAAGGAGGAGAGAGAAGAACTGAGTGAAGTGGAGGAGGAGAGAGAAGAACTGAGAGAAGTGGAGGAGGAGAGAGAAGAACTGAGTGAAGTGGAGGAGGAGAGAGAAAAACTGAGTGAAGTGGAGGAGGAGAGAGAAGAACTGAGTGAAGTGAAGGAGGAGAGAGAAGAACTGAGTGAAGTGGAGGAGGAGAGTGAAGAACTGAGTGAAGTGAAGGAGGAGAGAGAAGAACTGAGTGAAGTGGAGGAGGAGAGTGAAGAACTGAGAGAAGTGGAGGAGGAGAGAGAAGAACTGAGTGAAGTGGAGGAAGAGAGAGAAGAACTGAGTGAAGTGGAGGAGAGAGAAGAACTGAGTGAAGTGAAGGAGGAGAGAGAAGAACTGAGTGAAGTGGAGGAGGAGAGAGAAGAACTGAGTGAAGTGGAGGAAGAGAGAGAAGAACTGAGTGAAGTGGAGGAGAGAGAAGAACTGAGTGAAGTGGAGGAAGAGAGAGAAGAACTGAGAGAAGTGGAGGAGGAGAGAGAAGAACTGAGTGAAGTGGAGGAGGAGAGAGAAGAACTGAGTGAAGTGAAGGAGGAGAGAGAAGAACTGAGTGAAGTGAAGGAGGAGAGAGAAGAACTGAGAGAAGTGAAGGAGGAGAGAGAAGAACTGAGTGAAGTTAAGGAGGAGAGAGAAGAACTGAGAGAAGTGAAGGAGGAGAGAGAAGAACTGAGTGAAGTGGAGGAGGAGAGAGAAGAACTGAGTGAAGTGAAGGAGGAGAGAGAAGAACTGAGTGAAGTGAAGGAGGAGAGAGAAGAACTGAGTGAAGTGAAGGAGGAGAGAGAAGAACTGAGAGAAGTGAAGGAGGAGAGAGAAGAACTGAGTGAAGTTAAGGAGGAGAGAGAAGAACTGAGTGAAGTGAAGGAGGAGAGTGAAGAACTGAGTGAAGTGAAGGAGGAGAGAGAAGAACTGAGTGAAGTGGAGGAGGAGAGAGAAGAACTGAGTGAAGTGGAGGAGGAGAGAGAAGAACTGAGTGAAGTGAAGGAGGAGAGAGAAGAACTGAGTGAAGTGAAGGAGGAGAGAGAAGAACTGAGTGAAGTGAAGGAGGAGAGAGAAGAACTGAGTGAAGTGAAGGAGGAACATCATGTCAAACCTGGAGAAAAACTTTTTGAAGAAAGAAAAGACAAGAAATCTTTCACCTGCACTCAGTGTGGGAGGAGTTTCACAACCAATAAAGTCTTGAGATTCACATGAGAGTTCACACTGGAGAGAAGCCACATATTTGCAATCAATGTGGGAAGAGTTTCGGTCAATTAGCAAATCTTAAGAAACACATGATGATCCACACCGGAGAGAAGCCGTTCACATGTGATCAGTGTGGGAAAACATTTCTTAGGGCATCAGACCTGAAGAGACACCTGAGAGTTCATACGAAGGAGAAGCCGCATTCATGTTCTGTGTGTGGAAAGCGTTTTTCACTGCTGCAAACTTTACATACACATCAGAAAACTCATACTGGTGTGAGAGAGTACATGTGCTTTGAGTGTGAAAAGACTTTTGCTTCAAGGATAAATTTAAATCGGCACGAGAGAATTCACACTGGAGAAAAACCTTACAAATGTTCACACTGCGACAAGAGATTCAGTCAGTCGACAGATCTGAAAAGACATGAGAGGATCCACACTGGAGAGAAGCCGCACACGTGTGATCAGTGTGGAAAGAGTTTCTCTATTAAACCTCACCTGAAGCGACACATGAAGATCCACACAGTGGAGAAACACATCACCACAGTCTGAAACAAAAGCTGCTTTTCCACCTTCGGAAAAGGTTCCAGTTGTGTTTCCACTTGAGCCTGGTGCGGTACGGCACAATTACAAACCGTTCCGGCCCTGAACTCTCAGCACACTTGGCTAACCGTGCCGAACTGTGATAGTAGTGTGTGTGTACTAGTGGTGGAAATATTTATTCTTTCCAGAGATTCGTTAATTTTCAGTTCGTTCACCAAAATGATTCATACATTGATTTGTTCAGTGACAATTTCTTCATATTACATAAATACGTCAGCAGGGGGCGAAAAAGAGTGTGTTATGTGTTAAGTCAACAAACGTATTTACTTGTAACAAAAAAAATTGACTATTAAAATGTGTGCCTAATTTACTCATTAAATTAATAAAATAAGTCGAAATTAGTGGTTCTTCAGATGACTAAAAGCACAAGGTTTTCTTGCATAATTAACATTTGAATTGTTTGGTCAGATATTTACACATTCTGGGATTAAATCTGGGATTTTACACTTGTGTCCAGATCTCCTGTAAATTGACACTTTAAGCTCATTTCATAGAGTCATCTCAGCATTAACACGCATAGGCTAATCATTGAAAGACAGAGAAACACAAGACCTACAACTGCAATTCAACAGGCTTTTTTATTTCAAAAACATTTGGCATTATTTTACTTCCATACCACTCTCTGACCCCCCGAAGGTCGCTGTGTAATTCACCTGACTAAGACCCATTGGGGGAAGCATTTAAATAATCCTAAAAATAAATGACTAATAAATCCTAATAAATTACTTTTATGTCCTCTCACTTCATATTTCTCTTTTTGAATTATTTTGATGTACTTAAAATAAAAATATTTTATCTTTCTTTCATTTCAGACCTGATGGAAGAGAGCGTGGAGAGAGAAGAACTGAGTGAAGTGAAGGAGGAGAGAGAAGAACTGAGTGAAGTGGAGGAGGAGAGAGAAGAACTGAGTGAAGTGAAGGAGGAGAGAGAAGAACTGAGTGAAGTGAAGGAGGAGAGAGAAGAACTGAGTGAAGTGAAGGAGGAGAGAGAAGAACTGAGTGAAGTGAAGGAGGAGAGAGAAGAACTGAGTGGAGTGAAGGAGGAGAGAGAAGAACTGAGAGAAGTGAATGAGGAGAGAGAAGAACTGAGAGAAGTGAAGGAGGAGAGAGAAGAACTGAGTGAAGTGGAGGAGGAACATCATGTCAAACCTGGAGAAAACCCTTTGAGTCGCTCAAAGAGTAAACAAAAATTTTTAAAGAAAAGAAGAAACAAGAAATCTTTCACATGCACTCAGTGTGGAAAGAGTTTCTCAAACAAATATAATCTTGATGTTCACATGAGAATTCACACCGGAGTGAAACCACACACATGTGATCAGTGTGGGAAGAGCTTTGCAACCAAACAAACTCTTGAACATCACATGAGCGTTCACACTGGAGAGAAGCCGTTCACATGTGATCAATGTGGCAAAACATTTATTAAGGCATCAGTCCTGAAGTCACATCTGAGAGTTCATACGAAGGAAAAGCCACATTCATGTTCTGTGTGTGGAAAGAGTTTTTCACTGAAGCAAACTTTACATGGACATGAGAAAATCCACACTGGTGTGAGAGAGTACATGTGCTTTGAGTGTGAGAAGACTTTTACTACAGCAAACAAGTTAAAACTGCACCAGAGAATTCACACTGGAGAAAAACCTTACAAGTGTTCACACTGTGACAAGAGATTCAGTCGATCATCATGTCTGAAAAGACATGAGATGATCCACACTGGAGAAAAACCTTACAAGTGTTCACACTGCGACACGAGATTCAGTCAGTCATCATGTCTGAAAAGACATGAGAGGATCCACATTGGAGAAAAACCTTACAAGTGTTCACACTGTGACAAGAGATTCAGTCAGTCATCATCTCTGAAAAGACATGAGAGGATCCACACTGGAGAAAAACCTTACAAGTGTTCACTGATTTAAAAGACAAAAAACCTTCCTATGTGTTCTTTGCTAGACTGAGTACATGTATGTACATGTTTGTATTTTTGAGAAAATAATGTTTATGCATGGTTATTGAAAAAAATAAACAGTTTCTTAAATAAATCAATCCTGCCTAATCATTCATATAAAACAATACATTGATTTAAATTTTGTAAGACACTTTTTGTTAGGAAAGGCAATATGCATGGTATGACTATGTACTACAAATGTGCTTTTGACTTTCATTTATATTTGGATTATATATATTAGGGATGTAACGGTTCACTTCACGGTTCAATTCACGGTTCAGTTCGATACGATACACTTGTGTCACGGTTCGGTACGTTTTCGATAGGCCTACAGCAAAAAGAAAGAAATGCCAGGGAAATTTCCTTGATTTAATTTTTTTAATTATATTTTTATTAAAACTAACATCATAAAGTATGATATTATTTACTTTGAGCAATGATGGAGCTATACTTGACTTTTCTTAGGAGCATATAAAACAAAACGGCTCCTTGGACAAAATGAAATGTAATATTGTAGTAGTTATAAACAAAGGTTTATTTTAGTTCAGATTAACATTTGAGGGCAGAAATTGTATTCATAAGTCAAGTCAAGTCAAGTCAAATATATTTATATAGCGCTTTTCACAATACAGATTGTATCAAAGTTGCTTCACAGTATCAATCAAAGCAACTTAACAATGTTTGTTTATTACTGGAAAAAAAAGACATCCAAGTTTGGTAGAGCTGATCAATGGTATGATTGGTTAATTAATTTGAATATCCCCAACTGAGCAAGCCAAAGGCAACAGTGGCAAGAAACCGAAAAACTCCATCCAGTGACCTAAAGGTGTCCTAGCACACCATCATAATGTCAAAATAAAACCGACATGATCTTACTTGAAAGCATTATAAAGCCTACTATTCCTGCCAAACTCCCATGGTTACAGTGAGTGTTACTACTGCAATGTTGTGGTCGCGCCAGCATCTCGAGTGCGCTTGCCACGCGTAACGCGCCTACATTTGAAATAACGAAATTTTGGTCGGCAGGAAAAATGTCCAACGAACGGTTCCCGCGAGTCCCGAGGTAAATGGCGTTCGTAGCTCCAGATTGGATCCAGCCTCTCACGGAGACTTCAGATGCCCCAACACTTGCGATGAGACACATTTCACTATCACATCTGACATTTACGAAGTATTTGGAGAAGAGTTTTCGGGAAGGTCTCTTTTCGAAGTAATCACTCACATATTTACTCGTATATTTACGAATGTTTCATGAATGAGACCCAATGTGTGCTATAGAGACACATTTAGTGTGACCGGGTTGCTCCAAACTTCCTGTGCTTTCTTATTTACTACCCAACCAAAACTATTTATACATCCATAGACATATTCCCAACAGTTTTCCAGTACCTTTTTAACTGGATGTCTTTCATCATGTCCTTTTTACATTGATCTAATATCACACATTTTTAAAAACAATAAAAAAAAAAAAAAGTGTCACATAGACAGTAAGGTGGTGATCTCAAGATGCATGTACAGAAAGTCCAATAGAAATACTGTAATGTTAATCTCAGAGAATACTCTCCAAGAATAAAGTAACTGATAAGATTTGTGTTTTAAAATCCCCATGGCCGGTCACCTCAGCTACGCAGAGAAGTTACTATGTTTATTAGGGTTTTTTTTTAAAACAATGAATTCAAATCTACTATTTTTTTACTCTTTATTTGAACTACAACCATGTAAATCTGCAAAACAAAACATGGTTTCTGCATAAAATCCATTTTCACAGTTAATTCGGGATGCTAAATCCAATATGGGTTTATATTTAAGTTCAAAATGTCTAATGTCTGAGTTGCAAGGTGTCAGGTCTGATGATAAAAGGCAACGCATGGGCGAATGGAAATGTCAGATATGGGATGAAAAAGGCACGTTCGCAAACTGGCACGGACCAACGTTACAAAACATTAGTGGACGAAAAGAACGAACAACTCGAAGACTCAAGAGGTGAACTAATTATTTGTGTTTTATTAAATTTAGGTTTAATTAAATTTACACATCAATATTCCAGCCTGTACAGGTTAACACGACAACACATCAAAACAGCAAACACAAATAAGGGTTACTAACGTAGACATCTCAGTCGTGTGTGGAGTAAAGTATAGTTTATTAGGCAATTAAAAGCATTGAGAAATTTAAACAGAACCCAAAAAGCAGACATAATACTTCATGGTTTTCAGATATTATGACAGTAATATCATGATGATATAGAATTTTGCATCTGGGTTTTCTAAATAAATCATAAGTGGAAGAATAATTATCATTTTAAAAACAACAATGAAAAAAATAAATAAATAAATGTGTGTGTGTTACAGCCTCTTCTTCAGCTTCCTGAACAAGAATGATTACGCTTTTACTTTCCTTCATGAAAGAGTAAGCACAATACATGAGATACATATGGATTATAAGACAAGTGACCATAATATGAAACTCATAAGCATGCACAACAAAATAATATACAAGAATAAACCTTTTTACATTGTTCTTTGGGAGGAACTTTGAGTTGATCTGAATCCTGCTGGTTTTAAAGATTTTAAAGACTTTATTCACTGTGAAAACTTCAGATAAAGTTTCTTTCTCACGTCGGATGTTATGGCTGGTTAGGACAGATTTATCCAGATTATATTTTATTGCTTAATGCTTTATTGTGTCACATTTGGCGAAGATACGGCATCATACCTGAAAGTGCTGGATCTGAAGAGGATCTACTTACAGTGATGTTTGGTATGTTTGCGTAGAGAAGATGGATGATTGAAACGCTTCCCACAGGCAGTGCAGTGATACGGCTTTGCTCCAGTGTGAATAATCTGGTGCAGTTTTAAATCCTTTGCTGTAATAAAAGTCTTCTCACACTCAAAGCACATGTACTCTCTCACACCAGTGTGAATTTTCTGATGTACTTGTAAATATTGCCCCAGTGAAAAACTCTTTCCACACACAGAACATGAATGCGGCTTCTCCTTCGTATGAACTGTCAGGTGTGTCTTCAGGGCTGAATTCGACAAAAAAGTTTTGCCACATTGATCACATGTGTACAGCCTTTCTCCAGTGTGGATGTTTATGTGTTCCTTAAGGTGTGCTGATTTAGTGAAGCTCTTTCCACACTGATCACAAATGAACGGTCTCTCTCCAGTGTGGATCCTCATGTGACCCGTAAGATGTGCTTTATCTGTGAAACTCTTTCCACACTGATCACACGTGTGCAGCTTCTCTCCAGTGTGGATCCTCATGTGACCCGTAAGATATGCTTTATCTGTGAAACTCTTTCCGCACTGATCACACGTGTGCGGCTTCTCTCCAGTGTGGATCATCTCATGTCTTTTCAGATGTTCTGATCGACTGAATCTCTTGTCGCAGTGTGAACACTTGTAAGGTGTCTCGCCTGAATGAACTCTGTTGTGTTCCTTAAGTCTTCCTTTTTGTATGAAACTCTTCCCGCACTGATCACATGTGTACAGCTTCTCTCCAGTGTGGATCCTCAGGTGTCGCTCAAGACTATATTTGGTTGTGTAACTGTTTCCACACTGAGTGCAGGTGAAAGATTTCTTTAAATCTTTCTGTTTGGTTTGAAAGTAACGCAAAGGTTTTTCTCCAGTTTTGACGTGATTTTTCTCCTCAACTTCACTCAATTCTTCATTCTCCTCGTTTTCATCAATCAAATCTAAAATAAAGGTAAACACGATAAATTTTCAGTAACTAAAAAAAAAAAAAAAATTCAAATGAGAAAAGTGAAGGACATAAAAGTGAACCCTGATGTAACAGTGGACATTAGGCAATTTCTATTAAAAAAAAATCCTAAACAATGTTGATGCATTTTTATTAAATATACATCCCTGCAACTTAACATGAATGAGGTACACTCTCAGAAAATAAAGTACATAATTGTACCTTTAGGGGTACAATGGCTTGTCACTGGGGCTGTACCCTCAAGGGTACAATATTGTACCTTAACCTTTAAAAGAAACGGTACATATATGTACCTTTTAATTCTTTTTGACCCTCAAAATCATACATGTATGTACCTTGAGGTCCAACAGCAAAAACTCCAGTGTTAATTGAACTCTCCTGGGAGTTTATATGACTCCAGACTCAAGAGTGTTAAAATTAATGAGATAATTACGGGATTCATTGAGTGATGATTGACCATTATTGAAGACACCTGATGTTAACAAGCAGAATCACTGAAAGAGAAAAAATATTATATGTTAAGACACCGTTATGGTGATCAGTGTTTGCTTTAGTTGGGCTCTTGACCCTTAAACCATTAATTTCAGATTTTGTTTGGCTGTTGTATCTGAGCTATAACTGCCAGATGAACAAAGCGAAAAGGTGGTCAGGTGGTGTTGGTTATGTTTTGACAGAATCATAATTTGCCTGAATCACTGAATTCATTCTTTATCTCAATCTCAGTCTTAAATGTATATTGCTGATTACAGCAGCCTGTGATTCTGCAGCAAATGATTTCCAGCATTTTCCATATAATCCAAAATATTTCTTAAAAGTTGTTCTGATCAAAAGACTTTTTATAAAAAAAAAATTTATGTTGACACACTGACATCAATAATCAGCCTGTGAATCTCAACAATGGTGACAATAATAAAGCATGTTGCAGTGCATTCTGGGTGCCACCAATCAAAACTCATTCATGGCTCCCATCATGCATTGCGGTATGAATAAATTATGATCCGAATTGTTTTACTAATTTCCTTTCCCTAATTGAATATTCTTTTTGTCACCATTGTTGAGATTCATACACTGATTCTTGATGTCTGTGTGTGCCTAAAAGAAAGATTTGTTTTATCAGATAAATTTTTAAGAAACCCTTTAGATTAGAAAATGATGGATCTTATTCTGTTGAATCAGAGGCTGCTGTAATTAAAAATATACATTTAAGTCAGAGATTAGACTTCAAATGAGTTCAGTGATTCAGGTCAAATTATGATTGTCAAAACATAACCAACACCACCTGATCAACTTTTCTCTTTGTTCACCTGGCAGTTGTAACTCAGACACAACAGAGAAACACAATCTAATGTTATCAGTTTAAGGGTCAAGAGCCCAACTAAAGCAAACACTGATCACCATAACGGTGTGTTAATTTTATTTTATTTTCTACTTCAGTGATTCTGCTTGTTAACATCAGGTGTCTTCAATAATGGTCAATCATCACTCAATGAATCACTTAATTAGCGTATTAATTTTTGTTAATTTAACAGTCATATTTTAACACTTTAACACTCTTGAGTCTGAGCCATATAAACTCCCAGGAGAGTGAATTTAACACGGGAGTTTTTGCTCTTTTATAATGATTTAATATCAGTAAATTGACTTACAAAACTTTTATTTCCTTTATTTCAAGGCTAGTCAAATATAGTGATAAGTTAAAATCTACCTTAAATGATTAAGGTATCCTTAAAACCTTTTTAAAAAACGATTTTTTTTACAAAAAAACAAAATTACTTAGCAGAGGCTGTCTTTTGATATTGTACCTTAACCTTTAAAAGAAACGGTATATATATGTAGGCTACCTTTTAATGCTTGGGGACATATATGCACCTTTTTGACCCTCAAAAAGGTACATATATGTACCTTGGGGGACAGAAATGGACTCCTACTGTACCCCTATTTCTGACAGTGTACATTGATCTTACAATTATTATTTCAAATCCCATGTTTATGAAAAGAACAATTAATTTTCTCAACTACGCAATTATCTAACATACATTTTGTCAGGAATTTCTTTCCTCAGTTCATAGAAAGTGTCCCTTATTATTTGTTGCCACATTATTCAACAGCTGTAAAGATTTTTCTTATTACAACAAATCTAAATGTAAACCTGCTTTAAGAATAAACACCAACCTCTTTGTTCTTCAGGATCTTCAGTGTGTTTCATTCTGCAGGGTTCTGGATCACTCATGTTCTCACTTTCCTCTTTAATAAACTCAGTCTTGGCAGATTTCAGCTCTTCCTGATGCTCTAATGCTCGTCTTCACTTGTAGCTGATGGGAATTTACAGCATTTATAGGAGAATTACTGTGGGAGGAGCTTCAATGATGATGTGATTGCAGTGGGAGGAGCTTCAATGATGATGTGATTGTTGTGGGAGGAGCTTCACTGATGATGTGATTGCTGTGGGAGGAGCTGATCTGCCAAAATCAAAAATATATCATTTAATGAGGTTTTTTTTTATACGAATTGACACATCTAAGATTTATGTCTGTCTATTGTAAAGTAACTGGTGCTAATTCACACATTCATTGTAATGTTCACCCTAACATTATTCTGCTTCTTCATTTTAAATATAGCCATATTTACAATTTAGAAAACAAAATAATGAAAATCCTCACAAATATAAATAATGGTAAGAAAAACAGTTGAAAGCATAAACATAGAAATAAATGTACATATTTGCAATCATCAAATCCCCTCAGTCTGCTGACACCAATGAAATGAGCTTTAAGAGTCAATGTACAGGAGATGTGAAGACATCAGCATAATAAATGAGGTGAAAACAGGAACTATTGTCATGAAATAAAGAGTGTTTTCAGCAGATCTGTTAATATTGATGATCATCAGACTATCAACACTCATTCAACAAGCCATTCAGGATCATCAGCAGATCATCTCACTTTATTCTGAGTGTTTGCTGTTAGAAACACATTAAGATCATAAAAACAAGGTAAAAACATCAGAGTAAAATATGGAGAAATAGTGCAACGACATTATTGTACACTGTTAAAAATCATAAGTTCTGCTAAAAAGTAATGTTTTTAGTCCTTTTTCGGTTCGTTCACAGTAAAATGATAGATTATAGAAAACCGCTTCGCCGCGCAGAAGATTATAGTTTTTTTAACTGCTCGTGCCGCTCCCCATGCGTCATGAAATAATGCCTGGGTTTTTCTGACCTCTGTCTAGTTACAGGCCATTCGCAAGGCAACTTTGATTTGATTTGATTTTCTAATTGCATATCCCACTGCGCAATGTAACGTCAGAGTGACGTCGTTTCTATGTCATTTTTGACGTCCAATTTCGGTCCACTGAAGGGGTTGTTTTGTAACGCCAGGCGACGTCTTTATTCGACGTCTTTTGCACGTCTACACAGCAAAAACTCCAGTGTTAAATTAACTCTCCTGGGAGTTTATATGGCTCCAGACTCAGTGTTAAAATATGAGTGTTAAATTAACACTCAAGAGTGTTAAAGTTAATGAGCTCATTAAGTGATTAATTGTGTGATGATTGACTAATATTGAAGACACCTGATGTTAACAAGCAGAATCACCAAAGGAGAAAATCTACTTTTTTAAGACACCGTTATGGAGATCAGTGTTTGCTTTAGTTGGGCTCATGGCCCTTAAATCATTAAATTCAGTTTTTGTTTGGCAGTTGTATCTGAATTATAACTGCCAGATGAACAAAGAGAAAAGTTGACCAGGTGTTGTTTGTTATGTTTTGACATAATCATAATTTGACCTGAATATCAAGTCTCTATTAAAGAGTTATGTCTACCTTGTTGATTACATCAGACCTGTGATTCTACAGCAAATGATTTTCAGTATTATCAAAATAATCCAAAATATTTCTTAAAAATTGTTCTGATAAAAAGACTTGGGAGTTTACTGTAATTAGACACACTGACATCAAGAATCAGCCTGTGATTCTCAACAATGGTGACAATTCATGGCCAACACATTCATGGCTCCCATCATGCATTGCGGTATGAATAAATTATGATCTGAATTGTTTTAGTAATTTCCTTTCCCTAATTGAATATTCTGTCACCATTGCTAAGATTCATACACTGATTCTTGATGTCTGTGTGTGCCTAAAAGAAAGATTTTGTTTTATCAGAACAACTCTTAAGAAATCCTTTAGATTATTTAGAAAATTCTGGATCTTTTGCTGTAGAATCATATTGACGCCGTAAGCAACAATATACATTTAAGTCAGAGATTAGACTCTAAATGAGTTCAGTGACTCAGATCAAATTATGATTATGTCAAAACATAACCAACACCACCTGATAAACATTTTCTTTGTTCATCTGGCAGTTTTAGCTCAGATACAACAGAGAAACAAATTTTAAAGTTAACAGTTTAAGGGTCAAGAGCCCAACTAAAGTGAACACTGATCACCATAATGGTGTCTTAAAAAATTCGATTTTCTCCTTTGGTGATTCTGCTTGTTAACATCAGGTGTCTTCAATAATGGTCAATCATCACTCAATTAATCACTTAATGAGCTCATTAACTTTAACACTCTTGAGTGTTAATTTAACACTCATATTTTAACACTGAGTCTGGAGCCATATAAACTCCCAGGAGAGTTAATTTAACTCTGGAGTTTTTGCTGTGTAATGTTGATGTAGGTGGGACCAAACGTGGATGTCTTTTCAACATCAAATTTAGTATCTTCTATAACTTCTATAACTGTAGTCCCATGTTTCAAAAGGGTAGAGGACGTTTTATGTACCATATATTTACATTTATGCATTTGGCAGACGCTTTTATCCACAGTGACTTACATTGCATTAAATTTTAACACATGTGCTGAATCAGCTCAGGGACAACACATGTTGTGTCAAATTTGACACAACTTATGTGTCCCTTTCTTTAACACATCTATTGTGTCAACTAGGTCAACACAAAGATGTGTTATTTTTACACAAAGATGTGTTTACTTGTGTTTTGATGGATTAATGTGGAATAAAAATGTACACTCTAAAAAGAGATGTGTTGTGTCAAATTTAACACAATAAATGTCCAAGTCATTTTAACACACACATTGTGTCATTTTAAAAAATAAAGCGAAAGGGCCAGAAATATTTACCGTTTAATCAATAGTCGAGTACAGAATGCATGTGCACACAAAGTACAAGACAATGTCTCAAGCTCAATGTATGGACAGACTCACTGTACTGGACATTATTCAGTTATTCACACTTTAACCCATCACTGATAATGCTGCTTTTGACAAAAATTCATGAGATATAACAGTTAACAGAGTTTCCACTGAATTAATTAATAAAAGTAACAACTGACAAAATATTTTATATAAATAACTTGTATTTACACTGGCCTGTATGTTTGAGAACATAGCAAACGCTACATACCATTCACAGTGATGGTGAGTGTCGGCACGCTCTTATAAAATGATAAGTTGAAAACAACACAACCTGTAAAAAGAGATGTGTTAACTATTACACATGTTGTGTAGATTTTAACACATGTGGTGAATCAGCTCAGGGACAACACATGTTGTGTAGATTTTAACACATGTAGTGTGTGTGCTCAGGGACAACACATGTTGTGTAGATTTTAACACATGTTGTGTAGATTTTAACACATGTAGTGAGTATGCTCAGGGACAACACATGTTGTGTAGATTTTAACACATGTGGTGTGTGTGCTCAAGGACAACACATGTTGTGTAGATTTTAACACATGTAGTGTGTGTGCTCAGGGACAACACATATTGTGTAGATTTTAACACATGTAGTGTGTGTGCTCAGGGACAACACATGTTGTGTCAAATTTAAAACACAACCTGTGTTATATCTTAACACACCTCTGTGTTTAGGGCTACACATTTTGTATTACCTTTAACACAACTAATTGTGTTATTCCTCTTACACAGAAGTGTGTTGAAACCTTTTACACACTAATGTGTTATAGTTACACAACTTGTGTCAGATATGTGTCACATGTGACTGTAGTCGGTGTGTATTTGTCAGAGTTACTTCCTGTGTTTTTACAACTGAGTGTTTGGATGAACACTGAAACGTATTGTTAACTTGTGTTTATGTAGTCCAGTGACGTTTAATAAAGAGTTTGTTTGAACATTTGGATGGTTTAGACATCATGAATCTACATAGAAAAGCTCTTATTGAGAATAAGTTCAAATTGAGTTTTAGATGTTGATGTTACATTGAATGTTTTATTTGAAGTCACCAGAATCGTGATTAATGGCTCATTTATTTGAGCTCTTGACCCTTTACTCTTCTTTTAGTTTTTCTCTGGCTGCTTTAACTGTATTTTAATATAATACAATTTGTCATGGTGAGAGAAAATATGATCAGATGATACTTGATGATGTCATAATCAGCAAGTGCTGTTCTGATCAAGTATATGGATGGTGCGCATGAAATTTATTTATGTGCTGTTAGTTATAACAATCTTGTGACATTACACCATGCTATCCAGCAATGCAGAATAAGAATAAAAAAGTTTCAACAGTCAAATGAACAAAGAAAAGTGTGATCTGATAGTGTTGGTTATGTTTTGGCATAATCATGCTGTGATCTGAAAAATGAAACTTATTGAGATAGTTTGGTTTAACTTGTCAGCAACAGCTTTGTGATTCTATAGCATATGATTATTAGCATTTTTCTTATAATACAAAATATTTAATAAACATTGTTCTGATCTAAACCCTTTCAAATGAATTTATATAGAAACACAGACATCAATAACACTGTGAATCTCAACAATGGTGACAATAATAATGCATGTTGCAGTGGCTGCCACCAATCACAACTCATTAATGGACTCCCATCATGCATTGCGGTATGAATAAATTATGATCTGAATTGAATATTCTGCTCGTCACCATTGTTGAGATGCTTTGACTGAATCTTGACATCTGTGTGTGCCTAAAAGATAGATTTTTATTTTAACATACTTTTAAGAAATCCTTTATATTATATCTAAAATTCTGGATATTTATGCAGAATCACAGTTATGCCGTAGCCAACAGCATAAATCACAAACATAAAGTTCAAATGATGATTGTCATAATATAACCAACACCATTAGATCACATTTTTTCTTTATCCATCTGACAGTTTAAAACAACAGCCAAACAAAATCTAAAGTTAATAATATAAGGGTCAAGAGCCCAACTAAAGCAAACAATGATCGCCATAACGGTGGCTTACAATTTTCGATTTTCTCCTTCAGTGATTCTGCTTTAGGTGTCTTCAATGCTCAATCATCACTCAATTAATCACTTAATTATCTCATTAACTTTAACACTCTTGAGTGGACTCATATACACTCCCAGGAGTGTTAATTTAACACTGGAGTTTTTGCTGTGTACAAAGAGCCGTAGTTAACTGACAAGCTGAGCCATATCGCATTAATTATCGCTGGCGATACGTCCGTGATATTGATGCGATATGGCTCAGCTTGTCAGTTAACTACGGCTCTTTGTAGTAAATGCCGCTCCATCTGAAAGCAGGTGAAGGCGATTTACTACTAACCGACTTTACTGACGAGATGCGCATAACAATGTGATGCGATATATCGCCCAGCCCTAATTTGTACTATGGTGGCACCCAGAATGCATTGCAGCATGAAGCTTTTCATTTGTCACCATTGTTGACATTCATACACTGATTCTTGAAGTCTGTTTGATACCTTAAACTGTAAGGCTCTCTATGAACTGTGTTTTTAAAATAAATGATCTTACGTGTCCATGATGATAATATTATCATCTGGGCATATTGTTCCTATGACTATTTCTGCTATATCTTATGTGTTAAAATAAACACACATTTATAGCAATCAGAGAAAACTAATATTAAAGTGTCAAGGGTCAAGAGCCCAAATAAAACGGACACTAATCACGATTCTGGTGACTTTAAATGAAACATTCAATGAATCGTCAACACCAAAACCTGTTAATTCTCAATAAGAGCTTCTGTAGAGTCTGACAGAAATAAAGTTAATCTGGTTATTAATAACAAGTGAAAGCAGCATTTGAAAAAAACATTGAAAAAGAGGCATGATTTGATTGGCTGCAAAAAAAAAACACCCATTAACCTTTAAGTTTTCATGAATGAAGATTTAATTTATTTATTTGAATGTATTGCTTTATTCATTTTAGAGCATTTTATGGGATACCATATAAAATATACCTATAATTTTTTCATAAACACGAACTTCCCTCCACCCAGTGCTATTCTATCCAGAGTTACATTTTAACACACATTGTGTGTTAAAAATATACACAACATGTGTCAAAATACCATCAACACATCCTGTGTGTTGTTTTTAACACATCTTTTTTTAGAGTGTACACAACATGTGTTAAAACACCATCAACACATCCTGTGTGTTGTTTTTTAACACATCTTTTTTTAGAGTGTACACTCTAAAAAGAAATGTGTCAAAAACAACACATGTGATGTGTAGATAGCATTTTGACACATGTTGTGTAGATTTTAGCACACAATGTGTGTTAAAATGTAACTCTGGATAGAATAGCACTAACTTTTTTAACTTTGTAACTTTTTAACTCTACAAAAGCTCTTATTGAGAATTAACAGGTTTTGTGTTGACGATTCATTGAATGGTTCATTTAAAGTCACCAGAATCGTGATTAGTGTCAGCTTTATCTGGGCTCTTGACCCTTGACTGTATAATATTAGTTTTCTCTGATTGCTGTAAATGTGTTTATATTTCGCACATTCGAAACAGCAGAGAAAATCATGGGTAAAATATGCTCAGATGTTAATGTTATCATCATGGACATGCAAGATTGAGCTCAGCAAGAGTTTATTATTTGAAAAATAAGTGTACTATATAAAAGATGATTTTTAACAAAGGTGAGCTTATTGCAATTAACTTAATTTTTAAAAACATAGTTGGTACAGAGTCTTACAGTATAAGGTATCAAACAGACTTCAAGAATCAGCATATGAATCTCAAGTCAAGTCAAGTCATCTTCATTTATATAGCGCTTTTAACAATGGATTGTTTCAAAGCAGCTTTACAGAGATAAACATATAATTTAAGGTAACAGATTGTTTTGGCATTATAGCGGTTCTTGAATAATGTTATTTCCAGCTAAAGTTAACTTTGATTGATTCACCTCCGTCGAAATGATCAGACTTTTAAACGCGAACCTGTGATTAACGCTGACGGCGTTCACATGCTCATTCAGAATTGATTCTATAGTTATGTGCTTTTTAAAATATGTGCGCAGGTTTATAATTCATACAATTAATTATGACTCAACAAGTGGTGACAAATGAAAAGCTTCATACCGCAATGCATGCTGGGTGCCACCATAGTACAAATCTCATCCATGACTCCCAGCATGCATTGCGGCATGAAGTATTTCGTTTATCACCATTGTTGAGATTTATACGCTGATTCTTGAGGTCTGTGTTTGATCAGCTACTGCTGTAGATTAAACATTTCAGGACACATCTTTTTTATTCTGCACTCCTGGATAGCATGGTGTAGTGTCACAAGATCATTATAATTAACAGCACATAAATAAATTAAATACACACCATCCATATACTCATAAACTTGATCAGATCAGCTCTTGCTGATTATGACATCATCAAGAAACATTTGATCAACTTATCTCTCTCCATAGCAAATTTATTTCACTAAAATACAATTAAAGCAACCAGAGACAAACTAAAAGAAGAGAAAAGGGTCAAGAGCTCAAATAAAGGAGCCATTAATCACAATTCTGGTTAATTCAAATAAAACATTCAGTGAATCATCAACATCTAAACCTCAGTTAATTCTCAATAATAGCTTGTCTATGTAGATTCATGATGTCTAAACCATCCAAATGTTCAAACAAACTCTTTATTAAACGTCACTGGACTACATAAACACAAGTTAACAATACGTTTCAGTGTTCATCCAAACACTCAGTTGTAAAAACACAGGAAGTAACTCTGGCAAATACACACCGACTACAGTCACATGTAATATCTGACACAAGTTGTGTAACTATAACACATTAGTGTGTAAAAGGTTTCAACACACTTCTGTGTAAGAGGAATAACACATTAGTAGTGTTAAAGTTAATACAAAATGTGTAGTCCTTATAAACACAGAGGTGTGTTAAGGATCAACACAGGTTGTGTGTTAAATTTACACAACGTGTTGTCCCTGAGCACACACACTACATCTGTTAAAATCTACACAACATGTGTTGTCCCTGAGCACACACACCACATGTGTTAAAATCTACACAACATGTGTCATTTTGAACACATCTCTTTTTACAGGTTGTGTTGTTTTCAACTCATCATTTTATGAGTGCGCCGACACTCACCATCACTGTGAATGGTATGCAGTGTTTGCTGTGTTCTCAAACAAACAGGCAAGTGTAAACACAAGTTATTTATGAGTTACAACATGTGTCATTTTTAACACGTCTCTTTTTAGAGTGTATTCCGGATAACAGAAACGGATTTAATCACGTTTTTTTTTTATGTGAAACAAATCTAATCTGTAATAAATTTACATGAACAAACGTAAATGTTTCTTTCTTGATTGCACATGTGTAAATTGTCTACACAAAATGTTTTAATCATACATTTTTAATTCCACATTAATCCATCAAATCACAAGTAAACACATATTTGTGTAAAAATAACACATATTTGTGTTGACCTAGTTGACACAATAGATGTGTTAAAGAAAGGGACACATAAGTTGTGTCAAATTTGACACAATATGTGTTGTCCCTGAGCTGATTCAGTACACTGTCAGAAATAGGGGTACAGTAGGAGTCCATTTCTGTCCCCCAAGGTACATATATGTACCTTTTTGAGGGTCAAAAAGGTACATGTCCCCAAGCATTAAAAGGTACATATATATACCGTTTCTTTTAAAGGTTAAGGTACAATATCAAAAGACAGCCTCTGCTAAGTAATTTTTTTTTTTGTAAAAAAAATCGTTTTTTAAAAAGGTTTTAAGGATACCTTAATCATTTAAGGTAGATTTTAACTTATCACTATATTTGACTAGCCTTGAAATAAAGGAAATAAAAGTTTTGTAAGTCAATTTACTGATATTAAATCATTATAAAAGAGCAAAAACTCCAGTGTTAAATTAACTCTCCTGGGAGTTTATATGGCTCGGACTCAAGAGTGTTAAAGTGTTAAAATATGACTGTTAAATTAACAAAAATTAATGAGCTAATTAAGTGATTCATTGAGTGATGATTGACCATTATTGAAGACACCTGATGGTAACAAGCAGAATCACTGAAGTAGAAAATAAAATAAAATTAAGACACCGTTATGGTGATCAGTGTTTGCTTTAGTTGTGCTCTTGACCCTTAAACTGATAACATTAGATTTTGTTTCTCTGTTGTGTCTGAGTTACAACTGCCAGATGACCAAAGAGAAAAGTTGATCAGGTGGTGTTGGTTATGTTTTGACAATCATAATTTGACCTGAATCACTGAACTCATTTAAAGTCTAATCTCTGACTTAAATGTATAATTTTAATTACAGCAGCCTGTGATTCAACAGAATAAGATCCATCAATTTCTATTTTTAAGGGTTTCTTAAAAGTTTATCTGATAAAACAAATCTTTCTTTTAGGCACACACAGACATCAAGAATCAGTGTATGAATCTCAACAATGGTGACAAAAAGAATATTCAATTAGGGAAAGGAAATTAGTAAAACAATTCGGATCATAATTTATTCATACTGCAATGCATGATGGGAGCCATGAATGAGTTTTGATTGGTGGCACCCAGAATGCACTGCAACATGCTTTATTATTGTCACCATTGTTGAGATTCACAGGCTGATTATTGATGTCAGTGTGTCAACATAAAATACTTTTTTTTTTAAAGTCTTTTGATCAGAACAACTTTTAAGAAATATTTCGGATTATATGGAAAATGCTGGAAATCATTTGATGTAGAATCACAGGCTGCTGTAATCAACAATATAGAATATAGAATATCAGAAAATAAAGTACATAATTGTACCTTTAGGGGTACAATGCCTTGTCACTGGGGCTGTACCCTCAAGGGTACAATATTGTACCCTTGGCATAGGGCACATATTTGTACCCTTGTGATTTGTACCTTAAGAGACCAGTCTTGTACCTGTGGTGACAATTTTGTACCTTTATTTAACAGTACAAAAATGGACCCTTCAAAAATGGTACGAAATTGGCTTTGACAGGGTACAATCGTTGACTATAATGAGATTTATATATATATATTACACACGTGCTGAATTAAAATCAGAATTTATTAAACCCTTTTAATTTTCACATCTTCCAACATTTCATTTTAAACTCAATGTTTAACTGTGACATATAAATGATCATCATCTGAGTAAGAGTCATTTGCCTGAAAGTCCATTTCTTCTCCTTTCATCTCGACGTCGGTTACTTCTATGCCTGCTGCTGATATTTTCTGAAGGACCTCCTCGGTTAAAAGCCCTGTAAGAACCATGAGTAACCGTGCTCTGACTTCTTCTCCACCGATGGCCAAAAGAAAGAAAGACCGCAAACTGGACGTTCTTTTAAATTGAGATTCAAGCAGCCAATAAGGGCTGGCTCTACATAGTCTCAGAAAATAAAGTACATAATTGTACCTTTAGGGGTACAATGGCTTGTCACTGGGGCTGTACCCTCAAGGGTACAATATTGTACCTTAACCTTTAAAAGAAACGGTACATATATGTACCTTTTAATGCTTTTTGACCCTCAAAAAGGTACATGTATGTACCTTGAGGTCCAACAGCAAAAACTCCAGTTTTAATTGAACTCTCCTGGGAGTTTACATGACTCCAGACTCAAGAGTGTTAAAGTTAATGAGATAATTACGTGATTCATTAAGTGATGATTGACCATTATTGAAGACACCTGATGTTAACAAGCAGAATCACTGAAGGAGAAAATATAATTTTTCAAGACACCGTTATGGTGATCAGTGTTTGCTTTAGTTGGGCTCTTGACCCTTAAACCATTAATTTTAGATTTTGTTTGGCTGTTGTATCTGAGCTATAACTGCCAGATGAACAAAGCGAAAAGGTGATCAGGTGGTGTTGGCTATGTTTTGACATAATCATAATTTGCCTGAATCACTGAACTCATTCTTTTTCTCAATCTCAGGCTTAAATGTATATTGTTGATTACAGCAGCCTGTGATTCTACAGCAAATGATTTCCAGCATTTTCCATATAATCCAAAATATTTCTTAAAAGTTGTTCTGATCAAAAGACTTTTAAAAAAAAAAGTATTCTATGTTGACACACTGACATCAATAATCAGCCTGTGAATCTCAACAATGGTGACAATAATAAAGCATGTTGCAGTGCATTCTGGGTGCCACCAATCAAAACTCATTCATAGCTCCCATCATGCATTGCAGTATGAATAAATTATGATCCGAATTGTTTTACTAATTTCCTTTCCCTAATTGAATATTCTTTTTGTCACCATTGTTGAGATTCATACACTGATTCTTGATGTCTGTGTGTGCCTAAAAGAAAGATTTGTTTTATCAGATAAACTTTTAAGAAACCCTTAAAATTAGAAAATGATGGATCTTATTCTGTTGAATCACAGGCTGCTGTAATGAAAATTATACATTTAAGTCAGAGATTAGACTTTAAATGAGTTCAGTGATTCAGGTCAAATTATGATTGTCAAAACATAACCAACACCACCTGATCAACTTTTCTCTTTGGTCATCTGGCAGTTGTAACTCAGACACAACAGAGAAACAAAATCTAATGTTATCAGTTTAAGGGTCAAGAGCCCAACTAAAGCAAACACTGATCACCATAACGGTGTCTTAATTTTATTTTATTTTCTACTTCAGTGATTCTGCTTGTTAACATCAGGTGTCTTCAATAATGGTCAATCATCACTCAATGAATCACTTAATTAGCTCATTAATTTTTGTTAATTTAACAGTCATATTTTAACACTTTAACACTCTTGAGTCCGAGCCATATAAACTCCCAGGAGAGTTAATTTAACACTGGAGTTTTTGCTCTTTTATAATGATTTAATATCAGTAAATTGACTTACAAAACTTTTATTTCCTTTATTTCAAGGCTAGTCAAATATAGTGATAAGTTAAAATCTACCTTAAATGATTAAGGTATCCTTAAAACCTTTTTAAAAAACGATTTTTTTTACAAAAAAAAAAAAATTACTTAGCAGAGGCTGTCTTTTGATATTGTACCTTAACCTTTAAAAGAAACGGTATATATATGTACCTTTTAATGCTTGGGGACATGTACCTTTTTGACCCTCAAAAAGGTACATATATGTACCTTGGGGGACAGAAATGGACTCCTACTGTACCCCTATTTCTGACAGTGTAAGAGTGTAACACACACTCACAGCGTTTGGCTGATTTCTAACACACACTCACAGCGTTCGTCTGGTCTTTTGTCTGTCAGACCAGAAACTAAAGCGGATGCTCTCCATGTGTTTCTCTGTCGTCTCTGGTCGCGTTCATACACAGTAAATTTGTCAGAGTAAAATTGACTCAAATTGAAGAAAATTTGACTCTTTGCCAGATAACATTTGGTCCCTCTCTGAAAAGAGTAAAAGTTACTCTTTTGATAGAGCAGTTTTTCCAGAGTTAATTATACTCAATTTAGTGATGCAATTTTACTCTTTCCTACGATATTTAACTCTATTTAGTGTTTTTTGAAATCAACTCTCATGCTATTTTACTCAGTTCAGAGCTAGAAGAAAATGACTATGCTACTTTTTAACTCTGTTCAGGGGAACTTCAAATTTACTCTGCCACAATTTACTTCCCCTCCAGAGTTGTTTATCATCAATTTTGAGTAAACTATAAAGAATAAGTTATTCTTCTGAATTACACCATTCATGTTTTCCCCTCAAAAAGTCATAAAAATATGAATGAAAAACTTTCTTTGTCTGAAAACAAAATCAACAACTGTATACTCATGTCTCAGTTTTATTTTTCAAGCACCCGTTTAGACAATGTTACACTCAATTCACTTGTGATAAAAAAAAACAATAATACTGAAATAATAGAAAATTTTGATAGTGATAGCGTAAGAGGAGAGATGAAGAATTACATGACACAATATGGTACAATAAACAAATCAGAATCACAACCATAAGTCATAAGAATGTCAAACAACTTGTGGTGCAAAATATCCCTAATCTCCAAAACAGAAGGTGCTTCTGCGGTATGTGCAACTTTGTAAGCATGGATATGTTCAGCTAAACAAAACGTTTTTAGTGCAGTAGTAATCAAAAGGACCTGCTCATCTTTGATAACAATATTCTGGATTACATGAAATACAGGCATGTCATTTTGAACTTGAACACAAACCGCTAACCCTAACCGGTAAGTATTTCCACAGCGCTTGACCCATTTCACATTTAAGACCTTAGTCCACATAGGTACATTAAGCTTCTCAGCAATTACAGCACCAACTTCCATTTCATTTAAGGAAGCCATTTTCCCAGGACCTAATTTCATGTCATTTGGATCAAATGTTTGCCAAATGTAAGCAATTTGGCACTGGTGTTTTTTTGCTAATGTTTTCGTTATGTTTTTAAAACTTTTAAACTGTTTTTTTAAAAAGTTATGCTTTGCTTCGTAACACATGCACCAACAATGTAGCAGTGGTCCAATTTTCTGCATACAACTGGGGTAATGCACCATAAAATGATGCTTTGGCAACAAGTTCTTATCAGGAAACAAATGCTTAAATAAACTGTGATGCTCTGCAATCAGGTGTTTCAAATTAATAGTGATACCAGTGCAATCAGGAATGATGAGAGAACATATGGAATCTTGGTATGTTTTTTGTCTTCAAACCAAACTTGTGCCTCCAGTCGATAGTTTAAATCCCGTCTGGTTAGCGCGCTTCCCATAATGCATTAGGTCAGATGGAGAGAAGACGATCTTTTGTGGCTGTTTGATCACATTCGATCACATGGTCGTTTCCACTACGAAAGAAAACCGGTCGAGTGTTTTTAACTACCTCTCGAAAACTCAATGTTTTACACCCCATTTAACGTTACTCCTGTATTTAGTGTCGTCCCCTTGTGATCCGATCGACCAAAACTAAACATTACATTTGTTGTTTACAAACTAAACATTTTCAATAAGACATCAACATCTAAACCTCTGTTAATTCTCCCCAGCTAACAGACTTTTGTTATAAGAAACGTTCTCCAAATATTCAGTGTTGGTTCTGGGAATGTGCAGTTTTCTTGACGTTAGAGGAACGTGTTTTAAAAGGTATAATTTTCTTCAAACTTTCTTTCAACTTAATTTTTATTTAAAATTCAACATTATAGGAATGTTGATTTCTAACATTCCAAGAACATAAAAATGTCTAGTTTCCTGAATGTTACTAGAACGTTATTTAAAGGTTAGTGTGATGTTCCTGAAACATTCATCTTTCGAAAGAGTAATAAGAACACAAACTACAACTCTCTTCAGAAACAGCCTTAGATGAACTGAAGATAAAAGACATTAACTTTCTCAAGATCTGATTAAACAACTCCACAAACAGCATTACCAGCTTCACTTATTACTAACAGACTGACTTTATTTCTGTCACGTCTACAGAAGATCTTATAGAGAATTAACAGAGGTTTAGATGTTGATGTCTTATTGAAAATGTTCAGTTTGAGGTCACCATCATGGAGATCAGTGTTTGCTTTAGTTGGGCTCTTGACCCTTGACTTTCAGCAAATTGCTGCGTTGTCAGCGATTGCAGGTGTTTATGGGGAATTCTGCATTGATAAAGCAGATCAACATGTCTGTTTTAATAGCAGACAAAGGACTGTTGTTAAACTGGTTGATCAACTGCTTTATTGAGATTTGCTCACTTTTGGAACTTGAAAGTAATTAGAGGAGAAGGTAATGAACAAACATCAACAATAGTGACAATAAAAAATATGCAGCTTCATAATTAATGCATGCTGGTAGCCATGAATGTGTTTTGAGTGCTGGCATGAAGAATGTCACCATCATTGTGTTTCATATACCGAATGTTGATGTCTGTGAGTGTTTGACTTACTATTGCACAGTTTTAAACAGAACCTTACCATATACAGTATTTTATATATAATAATAAAAATGATAATACATTTTATTTAGAAAAGCGCCTTTCAAGGTACCCAAGGACACTGTACAAATTGGTGAAGCAAAAGAACATACAAAAGAATACAGTACATAAACAGTACACTGCGAAGTACACAGTACATAAAATGCCAAGATGCAGAGAAAATATAAACACCCTCAAATGGTATACATGAGTGCATTGAACAAGAGCTGAAGACAGTGCAAACAAAATCAGCGGGCTGACAAGTAGGCTAAACTAAAAAAAATGTGTTTTTAATTTAGTTTTAAAAATGATAACACTTGTACTTTGGCGCATATAGACATTCACAAATCAAGAATGAGCAGCTGAAACAATAATATATTGTTACAAATGATATTTTTCAGTAGTGTTTCAATTTTTTAAGTCATTAATTACAGAAAAGGTAGTCATTTTGTCTGCTTTTTAAACAGCCATGTTGATCTGCTTTATCAATGTAGAAATGTTCTTCATAAACACCTGCAATGGTTGAAATCGCACAAAGTTGATGAAAGTCAAGAGCACAACTAAAGCAAACACTGATCGCCATGATGGTGACCTCAAACTAAACATTTTCAATTAGACATCAACATCTAAACCTCTGTTAATTCTCTATAAGATCTTCTGTAGACGTGACAGAAATAAAGTCAGTCTGTTAGTAATAAGTGAAGCTGGTAATGCTGTTTGTGGAGTTGTTTAATCAGATCTTGAGAAAGTTAATGTCTTTTATCTTCAGTTCATCTAAGGCTGTTTCTGAAGAGAGTTGTAGTTTGTGTTCTTATTACTCTTTCGAAAGATGATTTCAGGTACATCACACTAACCTTTAAATAACGTTCTAGTAACATTTAGGAAACTGGACATTTTTATGTTCTTGGAATGTTAGAAATCAACATTCCTAGAATGTTTAATTTTTTTAAAAAATTACGTTGAAAGAACGTTTGAGGAACATTATACCTTTTAAAACACGTTCCTCTTATAACGTCAAGAAAACTGGACATTTTTCACGTTCCCAGAACCAACACTGAATATTTGGAGAACGTTCTTATAACAAAAGTCTGTTAGCTGGGTTACAATAAAAGTTGTAATGAAAGACTATTTATAAAGTCTTATAAACAGCTTATATTGGGAATAACTGAACAAATTGCATGCTTTTCACAACAAGATATATATACTGGCATAGAATCCTGCTGTACATAATGCAAGATTAATTTGATATTGTTTCAATGTAAATGAAATGATTTAACTTAAGTTGAACAAATATTAATTTTATGTTGATCTTGATCTATTTTTCATCTGATGAAAAATCAATGTTAAGTTTCAACCTTGATTCAATGTTGGTCTGCTATCAGGGGTATACTATGTTTTCACTAGGGAAGGTTTACATCTATCTTGAATTTCTTGTTAAAAAATATTAACATGGATTTGAAAAGTAATAACACTGGATTCAGAGAGGAGGAGGGGGCTGAAAAAAGGTTGAAAATCACTGATATAGCTCATTTCATTCAAAGTGGGGTAATTCAAAGTTTGTCTTGTATGTCTGATCAGTTCCTCACTGAACTGTACACATTTCCTGTTGTGCTAGTTTCCGTGTGGCATTGTTTGCAAGTTTAACAGCCTCAGCATGTCTGAATCCTTTGCTCTCAGCCTCCTTTATGGTGCTCTCCTTCTCCTCAAGGGTCACCATCTTCTCCAGTGCTCTGCGTATATCTGATACTTTTACAAGAGGACTCATAAGAAGCTCTGCCATAAATGTGTCAGTAAAAGATTTCTTAGCTTCATGTCGTGACTGCTCTGCTAAACGCCAGTATATTTCCTGCCATTCTGTTTGAGTGACTCGTTTGTTTTTCTGTTTAAACTGCTCCACTTTCTCATCCAAGTTTGGCTTCTGGATCTCCTGAATGAGTTTCTCTGTTCCTTCAAACATCTCATTTGTAAAGTGTCCATTTTCTTCCATCATCTTCTCTATTTTACTGATCAGATCTTTGAACTGTGGGAAACTGGCAGAATCATTGTCTAAACAGAAGAATCGATTTCCACAGTTCCGTACAAGGGTTTGAAGATCTGGATCACCATTCTGTAGATACTGCTCAATGGTTTTCCTTTTCTTCTCTAACTGATCTTTGTGAGTGAAGAGGATCATGGAATATTTTTCCATCTGTTCTCCAAACACTTCTTTGAGCTCCTTTATTGTATTCTTCTCCTCCTTAGTGAATCGAGCCACTTTAATGACAATAATAAAAGCGTGTGGTCCAGGAGACGTGTAAGTTATGCATTTCATTATTTCGGTTTTAACCTCGTTTTTATTGAGTTTATTATCATAAAGTCCAGGTGTGTCGATCACTGATATCTGTTTACCGATCCTCACTGTAGTTTCTGACTGACACTGTTTCGTCTGAGAGTTTGAGCTGGCTGAAGATTCAAACACGTTTCTGCCGATGATGGTGTTTCCAGTGGCACTTTTCCCAGATCCAGTTTTTCCCAGCAGAACCAGTCTGATCTGTTCTTTCCTCTCAGGAATCACATCTGATGGAGACTCTCCTGAAACTACAGCAGAACAATCACAACACTCATCAACATCAATGTGCTGTTTATTTAAAGCTTAATATTCTCAATAAACTCTCTTTTTAGGTCAGTCGTACAAATTTTTAGAGTTTTTTTTAAAGACATTTTCAAATGCCATTTAATTTTAGCATGAAAAATCATATATTGTTGAAGTAATTTAATTACTCATTGCTGTCAATTGCTGATTGTTCTTTTTTTTTATTTTATTTTTTTACTTACAATTGGCATCAGGCTCATCTTTGCTTGATCTCCTTTTCATTTTTTCCATGACAAATTTCCCTCCATTTTCTCCCATTAAAACTTCAATCTTCTGCAGTAGATCTTTTACGGGCTTCTTTTTTTTTAAACAATGAAACTTTCCTCCACATTCTGTCACCAGTTGCTGGAGATCTGCATGATCTTTATTTTGTAGATGTTCATCAATGGTCTGATTCTTGTCCAGTTCATCTACATGTGTGAACAGAATCATTATGTATTTCTGAACTTCAGGACCAAATAAACCTTTAATATAATCCAAGATCTCCTCCTCATTTTGCACAGGTTCCTCTAGAGGAACGGTGAGCAGAACTGCACTGAGACCTAATGAACATCGAGAGACCAGCTGATCCTTCATCTTCTCAAGCTTCTCTTTATTCAGATCTGGATCCAGTAGATCTGGACAATCGATCACACACACCTGCTTCTCTCCCATCTGAGTTTCACCCTCACACATTTCAGACTCATGTTTCTTCCTACGCTTTTGGACTTTAAATGGTCCTTCTCCCAGTATAGTGTTTCCTGATGAGCTTTTCCCAGAACCCTTCCTGCCCATCAGAAGAATCCGGATCACTGGATCATCTGGACTGGAGCTGCTGATCGCTGACATCTCTGAAATTAAAATATAAAATAAGACATAAGGTCATGTTGTCATTCTTCTTAATACAGGCCCCACCTCGTCAACACTTTAATCTCACAGTGATGTCACCATGTGGTCACAGCGTCGTCAGTGTGAGTCACAGTGAGCTAAAAGAGTAACTCGCAGCGCTCTCAGTGTGTGCTCAAACTATGGCCACAATATGAGCTCATCCCAGCTAGAAATGTTATTGGACGTGGACTCCAACATCACTCAGACATCAAATTTATATAAAAATTGCTTTTAGATATGCTTTTAGATCACTGTGAACTCACATCGTGATCATATGGAGAGATCACTTTGAGATCAACGTGTGGACGGGGGAACCACCCATATGCAGTAACGTCATTGCAACTTTCAAGGTCCAGAAAGGTAGTAAAGACATTGTTAAAATAGTCCATGTGTCTCCAGTTGATCAACCTTAATGTTATGAAGTGACGAAAATCATTTTTGTGTGCAAAATAAAAAATTATATTTATATGGATACCACATTAGATGATGATTTTGTTAATGTATAACTGGAATTGACATACAGAAAATATTAAGAATATTAAAAAGTTCAAACATTTTGAAATTCTAGATCAGTGAGACACACAGACATCAAGAATCGGCGTATGAATCTCTACAATGGTGACAATCAAAAGTTTCATGCTGCAATGCATGTTGGGTACCAGCGTAGTACAAACAAATATTTTTTGACTCCCAGCATGCACTGCAGCATGAATAAATTATGCAGAGGAATTGTCTGGTTATTTTGTTTCATTTAAATGTTTTGCTTTTATTTTTGCTGTTGGTTTTGTGTTGACTTTTAGTAGCGTGTTTTGTGTTTTTGTGATTTGATGTTATCTTTTTTTTTGACTGTCACCATTGTTGAGATTCATTGGCTGATGCTTGATGTCTGTGTGTGTCTAACTGAAGCCATAATTCACTTTTATTTTATTTATTTTTTTGGAGAATGATGAGTTTAAAAAAAATCCTTCATAACTGCTTGTGCAGCACTGCTTGATCTTTTGCTGAAGTTTCACAGTGTAGTAATAAAAAACAATGGATTAAAGCAGTGGTTCCCAATCCTGTCCAGACGCACCCCCAACACTGTACGTTTTCTTTGTCTCCCTAATCAAACAAACCTGATTCAACTCATCAGTTATGGAATATGGGTAGCAATATTCAATTTGAAATGTAATATGCAAAATGATAATGCAATATGTAAAATAGCAATGCATTTCTGTATTTAAATGTAAAATTTCCATTACATTTTTGCAACGTTTGGTGCAAAATGAAAATGATAACTTAATTATATAATTTACATTTGCCATTTCATACACTAGTTTTAATATGTAAATTGAATACATATTTTAACGCTTTATAAGTTGCAAAATTTTAATTAAAATGTATTAAAGAAATTATTAGATCTGTTTAAAATGTTCAAGCAAAAACTGTAGCAAAATTATCATTTAAATGTTATTTTTATTAATTCCATTTACACTCACAGTTAAGACACTTGCGATTGGATTTTCATCAATGTCCCGCAATGAATGTGGCAAAATTCAATGTGCAATTTGAAAATGCATTCCGAGCCGATCACGTGCACGCCCCAGCCCGGCGTGTAAAGCGAAGTAACAGCACAAGTGAAGTAAAAACGATTGAGCCCGTTATTTTACAGCGCCTTTTCCTTGAAACTCAAAGAAACATGTAAACAATAGCTAACAACATCTTCCAATCTAATCTTAAAAGGATCAATTTAGCAACAACATTTGTAAGAATACTGTGATTGCTTGAGTTCGTGTGAAGACATTTCTTACCTGTAGATGAGGAAGGCTTCTCTGCCATCTTCACTAAAAGTGACTTCACAATCCAATATAATGCTTCTTAGAAAACAAATAAAGCACATTAATAAATCACACTCTTTATGTGAAATATATTGAGTATTTTGCCAGCAAAACCCAGAGAGAAAAGCAGCTGGTGTGGTTACATTTATTTCCGTGTTGACACGCTCCTCGCTGCAGTTAAACCTGTTCTACCTGTTACCTGTTAGAGGAGGAGACTGATTCACCCATAACCCTGAACAAACTTTCAAACAGAAGGCTGCGTCCTAGTAAGGTTGCATATCTCATCTGCCACGTCATCACGAGGCCATCTCAATTTGAAGAATCTTTGGATTGCATCAATCCTTCTTTCTGTCACCTACAATCCAATTCACAAAAAAGAACTGATGGAAAACGGGTCTGCACTGAGCTTTTCTGAGATCATTTTGAAATGTAAGACAATAATAATGTTGTTGGAGATTAAGGCATATCTGTTATGTTTTGGTTTGGTGTAAATTAATCACTTAATATTAACTGCCAATAAGCCATAAAAAAATCCTAATTTTACAAAGAATGACTCCTGTTATTTTAAATTACATTCAAAACTCTGTAAAATTACAAACATTATCTGTAAATTAACAAACTGGTTGTTTTTTTAGTATTATATAATTAATGACACATTCAAGTAATTCTCATGTTTTATACAGGAAATTACTATATTATTTATTTGTTTTCTTAAATTACATACAAATGCATGTAAAATTACAAAAAATAACCCGTAGCCCATTATATTTAAGGTTTATGTTCATACTACAGTAACAATTTAAAATTCATCTTTGTAAATTTTAAAGTTCATCTTATTATTGTTTTATTTAGGTGCATTTTTACATTCAAGCTCAGATACAAATAATAGCAAACATTTTTTAATACATCAAACAATGCAGAGTCTGTTTTTAAAGTGTTCAAATCTGCACTGCTCTCTGGGTTGAAACTTTCAGGCCTCTGCCCACACACCACTTCCACACACAGGAGATTGTGAATAGAGATGAGAAAAGCACACTTATTCTTTACAAGTTCACCAAAAACTACCTACCAACTTTCACAAACACACTCAAGGCAAACAGCCATCCTGAAGTATTAGTTATATGTTATCTGATCAGAATGTGCATTTGTTATTTGCAGAGGTGTCAAATCCAGGGTCAGAAAGTAAAACTCCTGCCATATTTTTATTTCACCCATGAACTCACACAGCAAAAACTCCTGTGTTAAATGAACTCTCATGGGAGATTATTTGGCTCCAGACTCAATATTGTTAAAGTGTTAAAATATGAGTGTTAAATTAAAAATCAAGTGTGTTAAAGTTAATGAGCTAATTAAATTATTAATTGAGTGATGATTGAGCATTATTGAAGACACCTGATGATAACAAGCAGAATCACTGAAGGAGCAAATCTAAATTTTTAGTCACCATTAGGGAGATCAGTGTTTGTTTTAGTTGAGCAGGTGACCTTTAAATATTTAACTTGAGCTTTTGTTTGACTGCTGTAGTTGAGTTAAAACAGCCGGATGAACAAAGAGAAAAGGTGATCAGATGGTATTATGTTTACACTAAAGTGAACACTGACCACCACAAAGGACTTAAAAATGTGCTTTTGTCCTTCAGTGAATCTGCTTGTTATCATCAGGTGTCTTCAATAATACTCAGTCATCACTCAATCAATCACTTAATTATATCATTAACTTTAACACTCTTGAGTCTGGAGGCAAATAATCTCCCATGAGAGTTCATTAACACAGGAGTTTTTGCTGTGTGAGTTCATGGGTGAAATAAAAATATGGCAGGAATTTTACTTTCTGACCCTGGATTTGACACCTCTGGTTATTTGTGTGAGAGAAACCCTACTGAGAAATTGAAACTAGAAAATCAGAGCATTGAGAAAATGGTCTGAAATGACTGGAATGCATCCTAGCATGCAATGTGTGAAAACGCATTCAAATATGGAAAATGATGAATCCCCGACTTGTCAATTGTGCATGTCTGTATTATGGAAACACCTTGCTGTGAGGTGATAGTAGGGCTGGGCGATATATCGCACGATATTGTTATGCGCATCTAATCAGTAAAGTCGGTTTCTTGATTAGTAGTAAATCGCCTTCACCTGCTTTCAGATGGAAGATATGATGCAGATATGAGTGTTAAATTAACACTCAAGAGTGTTAAAGGTAATGAGATAATTAAGTGATTAATTTAGTTATGATTGAGCATTATTGAAGACACCTGATGTTAACAAGCAGAATCACTGAAGGAGAAAATCTAAAATTGTAAGCCACCGTTATGGCGATCAGTGTTTGCTTTAGTTGGGCTCTTGACACTTATATCTTCACTTTAAAATTTGTTTGTCTGCTGTTATTGATTTAATGACAGTGAAATGGAAAAAGAAAGCTGTGAATCTGATAGTGTTGGTAATGTTTTGAGAGAAGCATACTATGATCTGTAAAATAAAACTTTTCAGATGAATTTTTTTAACTTGCTTTAACTTAAAGTGAATTTACGGCATATCTGTATTTTCTTTGTAAGCTAAAATATTTAATAAAAATTATTCTGATCATATCACTTTACCTCTATTTAGAAACACAGACATCAATAATCACCCTGTGTATCTCAACCGTGGTGACAATAATAATCCTTGTTGCCACCAATCACACTCATTAATGGCTCCCATCATGCATTGCGGTATGAATAAATTATATCTCAATTGTCTATGTAATTTACTTTTTCTAATTGAATATTCTGCTTGTCACCATTGTTGAGATCCATTGACTGAATCTTGATGTTTGTGTGTGACTATAAGAACTTTTTTTTTTTAAAACAACTTTTAAAAATCCGTTATATTATATCTAACATTCTGGATATTTATGCAAAATCTGTTCTGCTGTAACTAACAAAATAAACCCAAACATAAATTTCAAATGATGCATACACAATAAGACCAACATCATTATACAATCTATTTTTTGTTCATCTGTCATTTATAACTCAGATGCAACAACCAATTAAAATATAAAGTTAATAATATAAGGGTCAAGAGCCCAACTAAAGCAAACACTCATCGCCATAACGGTGGCTTACAATTTTAGATTTTCTCCTTGTGATTCTGCTTTAGGTGTCTTCAATAATGCTCAATCATCACTCAATTAATCACTTAATTATCTCATTAACTTTAACACTCTGGAGTGTGGACTCATATACATTCCCAGGTGTGTTAATTTAACACGGGAGATTTTGTCGTGACGAAGAGCCGTAGTTAACGGAGCCGTAGTTAACAAAGAGCCGTAGTTAACTGACAAGCTGAGCCATATCGCACTAATATCGCGGACGTATCGCCAGCGATAATTGATGCGATATGGCTCAGCTTGTCAGTTAACTACGGCTCTTTGTAGTAAATGCCGCTCCATCTGAAAGCAGGTGAAGGCGATTTACTACTAATCAAGGAACCGGCTTTACTGACGAGATGCGCATAACAATATCGTGCGATATATCGCCCAGCCCTAGGTGATAGTATTAAGTGGCCATCATGCTACAGTGTTGAAAAGAATGACAATACATTAATTATCAAAGTGCTCAATTATTGTTGATTAAGTTGGATAGCATTTCAACATTTTCAGTTTACATGGTCCCATACCACGAATGCTATAACGGCCCAACCGTCAGTCAACAGCTTTAAGTATTGTGCTATCAAATAGTCTGTTGTGTAACTTCACTGTCAGAAATAGGGTTACAGCAGGAGTCCATTTTTGTCCCCCACACTGTCAGAAATAGGGGTACAGTAGGAGTCCATTTCTGTCCCCCAAGGTACATATATGTACCTTTTTGAGGGTCAAAAAGGTACATGTCCCCAAGCATTAAAAGGTACATATATATACCGTTTCTTTTAAAGGTTAAGGTACAATATCAAAAGACAGCCTCTGCTAAGTAATTTTTTTTTTTTGTAAAAAAAATCGTTTTTTAAAAAGGTTTTAAGGATACCTTAATCATTTAAGGTAGATTTTAACTTATCACTATATTTGACTAGCCTTGAAATAAAGGAAATAAAAGTTTTGTAAGTCAATTTACTGATATTAAATCATTATAAAAGAGCAAAAACTCCAGTGTTAAATTAACTCTCCTGGGAGTTTATATGGCTCGGACTCAAGAGTGTTAAAGTGTTAAAATATGACTGTTAAATTAACAAAAATTAATGAGCTAATTAAGTGATTCATTGAGTGATGATTGACCATTATTGAAGACACCTGATGGTAACAAGCAGAATCACTGAAGTAGAAAATAAAATAAAATTAAGACACCGTTATGGTGATCAGTGTTTGCTTTAGTTGGGCTCTTGACCCTTAAACTGATAACATTAGATTTTGTTTCTCTGTTGTGTCTGAGTTACAACTGCCAGATGACCAAAGAGAAAAGTTGATCAGGTGGTGTTGGTTATGTTTTGACAATCATAATTTGACCTGAATCACTGAACTCATTTAAAGTCTAATCTCTGACTTAAATGTATAATTTTAATTACAGCAGCCTGTGATTCAACAGAATAAGATCCATCAATTTCTAATTTTAAGGGTTTCTTAAAAGTTTATCTGATAAAACAAATCGTTCTTTTAGGCACACACAGACATCAAGAATCAGTGTATGAATCTCAACAATGGTGACAAAAAGAATATTCAATTAGGGAAAGGAAATTAGTAAAACAATTCGGATCATAATTTATTCATACTGCAATGCATGATGGGAGCCATGAATGAGTTTTGATTGGTGGCACCCAGAATGCACTGCAACATGCTTTATTATTGTCACCATTGTTGAGATTCACAGGCTGATTATTGATGTCAGTGTGTCAACATAAAATACTTTTTTTTTTAAAGTCTTTTGATCAGAACAACTTTTAAGAAATATTTCGGATTATATGGAAAATGCTGGAAATCATTTGATGTAGAATCACAGGCTGCAGTAATCAACAATATACATTTAAGACTGAGATTGAGAAAAAGAATGAGTTCAGTGATTCAGGCAAATTATGATTATGTCAAAACATAGCCAACACCACCTGATCACCTTTTCGCTTTGTTCATCTGGCAGTTATAGCTCAGATACAACAGCCAAACAAAATCTAAAATTAATGGTTTAAGGGTCAAGAGCCCAACTAAAGCAAACACTAATCACCATAACGGTGTCTTGAAAAATTATATTTTCTCCTTCAGTGATTCTGCTTGTTAACATCAGGTGTCTTCAATAATGGTCAATCATCACTTAATGAATCACGTAATTATCTCATTAACTTTAACACTCTTGAGTCTGGAGTCATGTAAACTCCCAGGAGAGTTCAATTAAAACTGGAGTTTTTGCTGTTGGACCTCAAGGTACATACATGTACCTTTTTGAGGGTCAAAAAGCATTAAAAGGTACATATATGTACCGTTTCTTTTAAAGGTTAAGGTACAATATTGTACCCTTGAGGGTACAGCCCCAGTGACAAGCCATTGTACCCCTAAAGGTACAATTATGTACTTTATTTTCTGAGACTATGTAGAGCCAGCCCTGATTGGCTGCTTGAATCTCAATTTAAAAGAACGTCCAGTTTGTGGTCTTTCTTTCTTTTGGCCATCGGTGGAGAAGAAGTCAGAGCACGGTTACTCATGGTTCTTACAGGGCTTTTAACCGAGGAGGTCCTTCAGAAAATATCAGAAGCAGGCATAGAAGTAACCGACGTCGAGATGAAAGGAGAAGAAATGGACTTTCAGGCAAATGACTCTTACTCAGATGATGATCATTTATATGTCACAGTTAAACATTGAGTTTAAAATGAAATGTTGGAAGATGTGAAAATTAAAAGGGTTTAATAAATTCTGATTTTAATTCAGCACGTGTGTAATATATATATATAAATCTCATTATAGTCAACGATTGTACCCTGCCAAAGCCAATTTCGTACCATTTTTGAAGGGTCCATTTTTGTACTGTTAAATAAAGGTACAAAATTGTCACCACAGGTACAAGACTGGTCTCTTAACCTCCTAAGACCCGAGTTTTGGTCAGAGGTGGAAAGTCCAGGGGTCAGAAAGTAAAAGTCCTGCCACATTTTTATTCCACCCACAGCAAAAACTCCAGTGTTAAAGTTAATGAGATAATTAAGTGAATAATTGAGTGATGATTGAGCATTATTGAAGACACCTGATGATAACAAGCAGAATCACTGAAGGAGAACGTCACATTTTTTAAGTCACCATTATGGTGATAAGTGACTGCTTTAGTTGGGCTCTTGACCCTTTATTCTTTAATTTTAGAAGTTGTTTGGCTGATGTCCATGAGTTATAACAGCCAGATGAACAACAAGGAAAGCTGATGTGCTGTTGTTGGTTATGTTTTGACATAATCATCATTTGTAGATTTTAACCTTTTGATTACACAGTATAACATTTTCAGAAATTTAAATAATATCCGAAAGATTTCTTAAAAGCTATTCTTTTCTAATTACTTCATGGGCACACAGACATCAAGAATCAGCCTGTGATTCTCAACAATGGTGACAATTATATAGCATGTTGCAGTGCATTCTGGGTGCCACCAATCAAAATTCATTCATGGCTCCCATCATGCATTGCGGTATGAATAAATTATGATCTGAATTGTCTTAGTAATTTCCTTTTCCTAATTGAATATTCTGTTTGTCACCATTGTTGAGATTCATACACTGAATCTTGATGTATGTGTGTGCCTAAAAGAAAGATTATTATTTATTTATCAAAACAACGTGTAAGATATCATTTGGTTTATTTTGAAAAATCTGGATATAATGTTATAGAATCACTGTGATGCTGTTATGATCATTATACATTTAAGTCAGAGAGTAGGCTTTAAATGAGTTCAGTGATTCTGGTCAAATGATGATTACGTCTAAACATGATCTACAACATCTGATCTGATCTCTTTATTCATCCAGCTGTTAAAACAGCCAAACAAAATATTTAGATAAACATTTAAAGGTCACCTGCCCAACTAAAGCAAACACTGATCACCATAACGGTGACTAAAATATAGATTTTCTCCTTCAGTGATTCTGCTAGTTAACATCTGATGTCTTCAATAATATCTCAATCATCACTCAATTATTCACTTAATTATCTCATTAACTTTAACACTCTTGAGTCTGGATCCAAATAAACTCCCAGTAAAGTTCATTTAACACTGGAGTTTTTGCTGTGGGTGTAATAAAAATATGGCAGGACTTTTACTTTCTGACCCCTGGACTTTGTGATGTCCACGTATGTGGACAACCAGGTCTGAGGAGGCTACGGTACAATCACAAGGGTACAAATATGTACCCTATGCCAAGGGTACAATATTGTACCCTTGAGGGTACAGCCCTAGTGACAAGGCATTGTACCCCTAAAGGTACAATTATGTACTTTATTTTCTGAGAGTGCAAGGTACAATCTGCAACTAATGTACCCCATAGGGCTTATTATTGGACCTCAAGTACATATATGTCCCCAAGCATTAAAAGGTACATATATGTACCCTTTATTTTAAAGGTTAAGGTACAAAGCAAAAACTGTATTAAAGTTAATGAGATAATTAAGTGATTCATTGAGTGATGATTGACCATTATTGAAGACACCTGATGTTAACAAGCAGAATCACTGAAGGAGAAAATCTAATTTTTAAGGCACCATTATGGTGATCAGTGTTTGCTTTAGTTGGGCTCTTGACTTTTAAACTGTTAATTTTAGATTTAGTTTGGCTGTTGTTTCTGAATCACAAATTACATTAAGAGAGTTATTACTTTGTTGATTACAGCAGTCTGTGATTCTACAGTAAAAGGTTTTCAGTATTTTTAAGATAATCCAAAATATTTATTAAAAGTTGTTCTTTGTTTAAAGTATACGTCTTGTATTTAGACACACTGACATCAATAATCAGCCTGTGATTCTCAACAATTGTGACAATATTAAAGCATGTTGCAGTGCATTCTGGGTGCCACCAATCAAAACTCATTCATGGCATCATGCATTGCGGTATGAATAAATTATGATCTGAATTGTCTTAGTAATTTCCTTTCCCTAATTGAATATTCTGTGTGTCACCATTGTTGAGACGCATACACTGAATCTTGATGTCTGTGAGCCTAAAAGAAAGATTTTGTGTACCTTTGAAAGTAAGGGATATTTTGCTAAGGAATTCGGGAGATTTTTGTTTTGGGTTTTTATTTTCCTTTTTTAGAAGAACAGGTTTAATAAAGATAATTTAAGTGTAGGGAAATAATTTATCCAGACCTACACTCCATTTCAGAAGGTGGTGGTAATGCAACCAGACGTTATTTGCCAACCGCCATAAAAACAAGAAGAAGAAGAAGAAGAAAGATTTTGTTTTATTAGAACTTTTTAGAAATCCTTTAAATTATTTAGGAAATTCTGGATCTTATACTGTAGAGACACTGTAACTAGTGATGGCGAGATGAAGCTTCATAAAGCATTGAAGCGTTCCATCCAATTGGTTCACTCATGTGCCGAAGCTTCATGGTGCTTCATTTGCTCTATTGTGCCATCAAGTGGATAATAAATGTAAAACGTGCAGTGTGATTATAATGACACTATGGCTTTGCTGTCTGAAGCATTGAATGAATTAATCAATGATGTTTGTGATGCTTATATATAAAGTATAAACTTTTATATGGTGTCTGTCTTTATGATACAATGACAGGGTCAAAATGAAAAGTGTGAAGGGGGAATCCATTGCATTTTGCAGGCCCTTATATTTCAAATAGACCACCAAACCGCGAACCACTTCCTGAAGCAGTCACGTGGTACAGCCGGCTCGCGAGGCTTCAACCATCACCACATACGTCACCGACACAAGCCTCGATACGCGCTTCACAGAAATCATCCCGGATTACTCGACACACGCTTCGAAGCCTCGATACGGGAGGACACATCACTAACTGTAACCCTCTGGGCTTCTTCGTAAATGGGTAACACTTAGCTTCCTCCCGGTCAAAAACGGACGAAGCCTTAAAATTTAACTTTATTTTCCCAGGATAACCAATCAAATATATTTTTGTTCTATAATATTTTCTGATTATTATTTAGAATTTTTAGAGTTTTTTATGATAAATTGCATTAATTATATATTTTTTTATGAGCTATTTTTTCCATTAGAATTAATATAGCCTATATATATTTTTTTTATTATACAAATTTTTTTTTTTCAATAAATGCAACATTTTTACATCGAAATAGGGTGCAGGCTGCATGCACAAAAAAATTCAAGTGAGAAGAGCGCCATCCAGTGGCTTTAAAAATATATAAATGTGTGCAATGTCCTTAACGGCCTGTAGGCTGCTTATAGCTTCCTACATAAATACATAGAAATTATTTTTGATTCTTATTTTTGTTTTAGACATGATTTTTCTATCTTATTCGTTTTTTTTTTTAATTTAGATATATATTTATATATTCTAAAAGACTACTTTTATTATTTAAAAAAATTTTTTTTAGATAAGTATTAGGTTTTGCATTATGATTACAATCAAACAATAATATTTGGTTAGAAAGGGAACACGATGCCAACATTTTTGTTACTCAGTATTTGATCATTCAAATAATTGAACAAAATAAGGGATTGTTAGTGATAATACAAAACACGTTATACAGACATTTTGCAATAAATTGGTATTTTTTATTCATTTTAATTCAATACGTAATAAAAACTTCAGAAGGGAACAGCAATTATGATCGAACAGAAATAAACATAAAATAACATAACAGCAAACAATCATTATCGAACTCTCGGTAAAAAAAAAAAAGTTAATAATGTGTGTGTGTGTGTGTTGCATTTGAGCGAGAGTCTCTTTTGTATTTTTTATTTATTTATTTTTGCATATTCTCAAAATTTGCTGTTGCAGTCTTACCAGTTAATCTCTCTCTCTCTCTCTCTCTCTCTCTCTCTCTCTCTCTCTCTCTCTCTCTCTGTGTGAGTGTGTGTGTTTTTATGTTTTGTGTGTGTGCATTTGAGCGAGATTTTTTTTTCATTTATTGATTTTATTTTGCATATTCTACAAATTTGCGGTTGCATTCTTGCCAGTTTATCTGTGTGTGTGTGTGTGTGTGTGTGGGTGGTGGGGGGGGGGGGGGGGGCACTCTTGATGTTTGACTGGTTTTGAGAAAGATGTTTTATTGGAAGATGATAAAAGAAAACACAGAGCCGTATTTGACAAAATTATTTTATTAAGGAGCAAAAGAATGGAATGTAACCAGTATTAAGATATTAAGCATGCATATAGAAAGAGAAAAGCAAGTATCACCTTACACTCTCAGAAAATAAAGTACATAATTGTACCTTTAGGGGTACAATGGCTTGTCACTGGGGCTGTACCCTCAAGGGTACAATATTGTACCCTTGGCATAGGGTACATATTTGTACCCTTGTGATTTGTACCTTAAGAGACCAGTCTTGTACCTGTGGTGACAATTTTGTACCTTTATTTAACAGTGCAAAAATGGACCCTTCAAAAATGGTACAAAATTGGCTTTGACAGGTTACAATTGTTGACTATAATGAGATTTTTATATATATTACACACACGCTGAATTAAAATCAGAAATGATTAAATCCTTTTAATTTTCACATTTTCCAACATTTCATTTTAAACTCAATGTCTAACTGTGACATATAAACGATTATCATCTGAGTAAGAGTCATTTGCCTGAAAGTCCATTTCTTCTCCTTTCATCTCGACGTCGGTTACTTCTATGCCTGCTTCTGATATTTTCTGGAGGACCTCCTCGGTTAAAAGCCCTGTAAGAACCATGAGTAACCATGCCATGACTTCTTCTCCACCGATGGCCAAAAGAAAGAAAGACTGCAAACTGGACGTTCTTTTAAATTGAGATTCAAGCAGCCAATCAGGGCTGGCTCTACATACAGTCTCAGAAAATAAAGTACATAATTGTACCTTAAGGGGTACAATGGCTTGTCACTGGGGCTGTACCCTCAAGGGTACAATATTGTACCTTAACCTTTAAAAGAAACGGTACATATATGTACCTTTTAATGCTTTTTGACCCTCAAAAAGGTACATGTATGTACCTTGAGGTCCAACAGCAAAAACTCCAGTGTTAATTGAACTCTCCTGGGAGTTTATATGACTCCAGACTCAAGAGTGTTAAAGTTAATGAGATAATTACGTGATTAATTGAGTGATGATTGACCATTATTGAAGACACCTGATGTTAACAAGCAGAATCACTGAAGGAGAAAATATAATTTTTTAAGACACCGTTATGGTGATCAGTGTTTGCTTTAGTTGGGCTCTTGACCCTTAAACCATTAATTTTAGATTTTGTTTGGCTGTTGTATCTGAGCTATAACTGCCAGATGAACAAAGCGAAAAGGTGATCAGGTGGTGTTGGTTATGTTTTGACATAATCATAATTTGCCTGAATCACTGAACTCATTCTTATTCTCAATCTCAGTTTTTAAAGTATATTGATGATTACAGCAGCCTGTGATTCTACAGCAAATGATTTCCAGCATTTTCCATATAATCCAAAATATTTCTTAAAAGTTGTTCTGATCAAAAGACTTTAAAAAAAAATTTAATGTTGACTCACTGACATCAATAATCAGCCTGTGAATCTCAACAATGGTGACAATAATAAAGAATGTTGCAGTGCATTCTGGGTGCCACCAATCAAAACTCATTCATGGCTCCCATCATGCATTGCGGTATGAATAAATTATGATCCGAATTGTTTTACTAATTTCCTTTCCCTAATTGAATATTCTTTTTGTCACCATTGTTGAGATTAATACACTGATTCTTGATGTCTGTGTGTACCTAAATGAAAGATTTGTTTTATCAGATAAACTTTTAAGAAGCCCTTTAGATTAGAAAACGATGGATCTTATTCTGTTGAATCCAAGGCTGCTGTAATTAAAAATATACATTTAAGTCAGAGATTAGACTTTAAATGAGTTCAGTGATTCAGGTCAAATTATGATTGTCAAAACATAACCAACACCACCTGATCAACTTTTCTCTTTGTTCATCTGGCAGTTGTAACTCAGACACAACAGAGAAACAAAATCTAATGTTATCAGTTTAAGGGTCAAGAGCCCAACTAAAGCAAACACTGATCACCATAACGGTGTCTTAATTTTATTTTATTTTCTACTTCAGTGATTCTGCTTGTTAACATCAGGTGTCTTCAATAATGGTCAATCATCACTCAATGAATCACTTAATTAGCTCATAAATTTTTGTTAATTTTCTAGTCATATTTGAACACTTTAGTCTGAGCCATATAAACTCCCAGGAGAGTTAATTTAACACTGGAGTTTTTGCTCTTTTATAATGATTTAATATCAGTAAATTGACTGACAAAACTTTTATTTCCTTTATTTCAAGGCTAGTCAAATATAGTGATAAGTTAAAATCTACCTTAAATGATTAAGGTATCCTTAAAACCTTTTTAAAAAACGATTTAAAAAAAAAAAAAAAAAAATACTTAGCAGAGGCTGTCTTTTGATATTGTACCTTAACCTTTAAAAGAAACGATATATATATGTACCTTTTAATGCTTGGGGACATATATGTACCTTTTTGACCCTCAAAAAGGTACATATATGTACCTTGGGGGACAGAAATGGACTCCTACTGTACCCCTATTTCTGACAGTGTAGTGTTGTGTTCCAGACCAAAAGAAGGAGAATTCTGAGAAACCGAGCTCGAAGGAGAAGAATGAAGGAGTACAGTACTTTTTATAAGAGAACTTTGAAAGAATTGAAGGAGTTACCATTGTTCAAGATCTGGGATTCGACAAAATGTGCATACACTCTTAAAAATAAAGGTGCCAGGAAGAACCAAAAAGAGGGTTTCACAGCGATGCCATAGAAGAACCTTTTTTGGTTCCCCAAAGAACCTTTCACTGAAAGGTTCCTTGAAGAACCATTCTCAAAGGTTCTTTAAAGAACCTATAACAGTTCTTCATGTCACTTTATTAGGTTCTTTGTAGAACCATTTATGAAAAGGTTTTTTGACACCCATGGTAAACAAACATTACTAAGCAAAATGATGTCCAAAAGACGTCTTTTTAAAGTCTTTGTCACAAAAGTCGGACGTTGAAAAGACGACCACTGAGAAGCCAGAATGAAAGTTTTTATGACGTCTTTTTTTGACGTTTTCTGCACGTCCGATATAGACGTTCATGGACCCTCTTCGTACAAGTTTAAAAAATAGTTCAAATGTGGTCATTGTGGACATTTTTTTTTACATCCTTTATGGTCTCATTTAGACATAATTACTTTGACTATTGCTGTCATTTGAAGTGTCACCATTGTGGTGATCAGCGTTTGCTTTAGTTGGGCTCTTGGTCCCCTTTATTTTTACTTTAGCTTTTCTTTGGTTGCTGTAACTATGTGTTTGTATAACACAATTGTTGTGGCAGAGAAACCCAAGATAAAGTAGCAAAGTGTTATCAGCTCATTGTTGATGATGACATAATCATCACAAAAAAGAAACAAATGTTAGTTTGAAATTGTTGTTATATTTGGCATTCATAACCACCAACCTCATGAAATGGCAATATTGGTACCAATAGAATAAAACATATTTTGAAAGTATAAAAAGCATGTGTACGTTCTGAGCAAATGCATCATGTAGTCACACACGGACATCAAAATTTTGGATATGATTCACAACAACGGTGACAATAAAAACAAAAATTCTTGGGAATCAATGATGGGGTTTGAACTATGAAAGCTACCCATCATGCATTGCAGCATGACAATATTTTTTTTATTGTCACCATTGTTGTGAATCATATGCAAAATCTTGATGTCTGTGTGACAAGATGATACATTCGCTCTAAACATCGTATACACATAATTTTTATCCACCTCTAAATAAGTTATATAAATCCTATTGGTACCAATATTGCAGTTCCAAAAGATATAGGCGACTAGAAATGCCATAGTATCTGAGCACATTAGATACTTGTTTTGTGATCATCATCATCATCATCATCAACATCAACATCAAGCTGATAACACCTGGTCTTACATATTCTTGGCCTTCTTTGCAACATCAATTGTGTTATACAAACACACAGTTACAACACCCAAAGAAATGCTACATTATAAATAAAGGGGCCCAAGAGCCCAACTAAAGCGAACGCTGATCACCACAATGGTGACACTTCAAATGAAACAAATATCAACATCTAAACCTCTGCTAATTCTCACTAAGATCATCTGACAGCAATAGTCAAAGTAATTATGTCTAAATGAGACCATAAATATGTCCACAATGGCCACATTTGAACTAGTTTTTAAACTTGTACGAAGAGGGTCCATGAACGTCTATATCGGACGTGCAGAACACGTGCTCTTCCTCAGTGCACGTCTTTTCAACGTCCGACTTTTGTGACAAAGACGTTGAAAAGACGTCTTTTGGACATCATTTTGCTTAGTGATGTTTGTTTACTATGGGTGTCAAAAAACCTTTTCATAAATGGTTGTACAAAGAACCTAATAAAGTGACATGAAGAACTGTTATAGGTTCTTTAAAGAACCTTTGAGAATGGTTCTTCAAGGAACCTTTCAGTGAAAGGTTCTTTGGGGAACCAAAAAAGGTTCTTCTATGGCATCGCTGTGAAACCCCCTTTTTGGTTCTTCCTGGCACCTTTATTTTTAAGAGTGTATGATATTGAATATGTAATGAAGAGGTGTGATATGTAATATGCATTATAAAAAGTACAGTATTCCATGTTTAATTCTATGGTGAATTATTGTTTGTCTATAAGATTACTTCTTTTAGACTTTTCTCACTTTTGAGATTTTAACACTACTTATTTGTATAACCTTTCCATTAGGTTTTACAAATTCGTTATTTATCTTATTATTATGTAATCTACACAATAATTCTCGTTTTTCCTGAGCACTTGTTTATTGATTTTGGCCAGAAATCAATAATCAATGTGCCCCATATTTGGGCGCCATGTTATTTGGTGCGGGATTGTCCCTTTTCTCCTATTAATAGATCATCAGCACCTTATACCTTATTTTGTTTATAATCTCAGGTAAGGTAAAGTATAAGTATTCAAATTCATACTTACAGTCTAGAAAAAAGACCCCTCCGTGGTTTAGTTCTTTATAGAAAGCAGAGACTTGTGGCAGGCAATCTTTTTTCCATCAATCAAGTTTCCATACAAAGTAAAAAGTTAAAGTATAATAAAATCAGTTCACAAGGTCCACCAGCAGGTGTCAGGCTTGGATCATCAAACAATGGAGAAGCTGACTCATCTTCCAGCGTCTAACACATACTGGTCGTCAGGGTTATAAAGTGCATGCACGACACTACTAAGATCTCTAGCCTATTATCTAAAAGAACAATATGAAATGGGAATACGGAAAAACGTTAGGCCTATTAAAAAAGAGAAGTATTCTAACAAGAGATTAGAAGAAGTTCAACAAGCAAGACATAATAGAGATTAGCTAAATCCGATACGTAGAGATTTAGTGTAGCCTCGACTGCATGAATTGTCCAGCGAAGTGCACGTCGTTGGTTGGAGACTTCAGTACAAAATCAGACCCATATTAGGATATATACATGGAATGATCCCAGAGTAATTATATGGGAAGAGAGAGCGTTACAGGAAAATAAATCGGTAATAGAAATAGATTGTAATTTATTTATACTTTGGCTTCCATCCAGAAAACAAACAAGCAAATAAAAATCCAACGAAACGAAAATTGCCACTGAAGTAGTAGAGTGGGCAAAAAACGTTAGAGAAAGCTCTGTATACAGTGCAAAGACAAAGCAATAGAGAGTTTATTGTCGAAAAGTCCGAAAGAACCAAGCAAACTAAGCAAAAAGATGTCCAAAATACGTCTTAAATAAACATACATGAATAGACCTATAACCTCTGCCACTAAAGATTGCTTTATCAATAATCTCCCTGATCAGAAATCCAGTTAATATAAAGATTTTTAATACAAAGTATTTTTCCAAAATTAAGTCTTAATTGTATTCTTGTGCCATCACAGCTGGGGTGGAAACATTTGTGACGCAGTCATGCGCAAGTAACTTACCATTATGATGATCGGTGTGCTTTATGTTGCTCTTGATATCAGCAATTTATATCTACAATTACTCTTCAGTTTATTTATATCTGAAACATTTGTTAGATATCAGACCTAATTAAACATGTTGAAATACATTTACAGATATCAGGAATTAATTTCAACTTGTGAAAGTGAAAATAGTTATCGCTATATTCATACTTTTTTTTTACATTTGAATTATGAGCGTTTTAAACTCATATTCCATTATCTTGAAGTTTAACACTTTGACATATATGACGAGTTTCGTTTTTGCTTAATTTTCTCTATGTGCGAATCAAACGGCTGCTGAAGTGAACTGACTTTCTTGAACACTTTCAAGACGCTTTCTTAGAGGCTTTATCAATCTGTTTATGTTACTGTAATAAATGTGTAATACAGCGTTAGATAATCATTAGCTCATGCGGGTCATCGGTCAGTGTCTGGTCATGTTTATTGAGTGTTGTACACCAATCAGGCTCCTTCTCTCACAGGTAACAGACAGAACGGATAAAGCAACTGTAGGAGGAGCATTTTAAGTGAAAGTTCAGCTAAACACTCCTGCTACTGTTCTCTTCGTTTTTCTTTTGATTAAATCCTCGACGTGTTTAATTTTAAGAGTGTGCTTTCTTAACGTTTTGTGCTGTTTTTGTTTTCTAAGAAGCATTATTCTTGTGATCGTCTGGAGTCGCATTCACTAAAGATCGATCTTCGACCTTCAAATAAAGTTCGACCTTTGCACCTACAGGTAAGACATCTCTCCACACGACTCAAGGACTGTGTTTGTTTCTGCCATACTGATTTCTTTCCTCACATTTACCTAAAATATAGTTGAATAAATTAATTAATCAATTACTGTGGTATACCGCCTATAATTATTATTTTTTTTTTCATGCTTTTTTTTCCATCAAATCCATGGTTTCGATTTAAACCCGTTTCGGTCAGTTTGACTAAAAGTAAACACACACAGACAGACACACAATTTTTAAAATTTTGTTAGTTTGGTATTTACAGTGAGTTGTGTGCAGAAAACAGCTTAACTGACTGCAGAAATCGTTGTTTTTTTATACATTTTTATAGTGTTTATTTTATTATTATCCATGACTGAAATTGTGGTTCATATACAAATTTAAAAAATGGCTTTTGAAGTTTAGGTCTTTATTTCTGGTATATAAACTAAATTAAACACTGACTGAAAAAAATATTCGAAAGTGAAAATTCTGGTTAATTTGGCTTTTGTTTATCTTAAAAATAAAGCAAAAACCTACATTCATTAATATTTTGGTTTATGTAAAAAGAAAATGTATTGCTTAAGTATGGTATAAATAATCTTTTTACTTTATATACGGAAGTATTTTGTCTTAAGAAAATAATTTTTTTTTTTTTTTTTTTTCTTTTTTGCCCACCACCACCCCCCCTCTTTGGAGGACAACTTTATTTTTAATAAAACAGAAAAAGAGCATATATACACAATATATTACAATACAGACAATAAATGTGTATACAGTAACTATTCAAGTAACTATTACTATTGCTATTACTATCACAGTAACTGTGAATAGCATAACCAATAATAAAAAATAAATATTTCTATCGAAAAAACTAATACATTTGGCTGTAACAAGTCAGAGTATTTTTTAAGTTTGTACAAAGTATTAGCCTACTTGTTACTACGGAAGAGGATTTGGGCCAAGCAATAATGAAAAAATAAAACTATCTCGATATTAAAGTAATTATAATGCGAGATTAAACTGGTCACATTTCGAGAAAAAAAAATTTGAAATACAATCTTGAAAATAAACTCATTCGATTTGTAATGAGTTTATTCTCAAGATTGTATTTCGATTTTTTTTCCTCGAAATTTAACACGTTTTTTCTCGAAACACAACGACTTTATTCTCAATATTTAATGAGTTTATTCTCAAGATTGTTTTTAGACTTTTTTTCTCTAAATGTAACGAGTTTAATCTCGCATTATAATGACTTTAATCTCGAAATGGTTTTATTTTTTTATTATTGCTTGGCCCTGAACCTCTTCCGTATTAATCAGGTCAGCTGAAAAAACGCATTAAGTTTAAGTTAATATTTAAGGCAATTATTTTATTGCCTGACTGCATACATTTCAGTTTCTTTTATTTCACCGGCTGTATAGATTCATTCTGACGACGAACGTGGAATCAGTTTTTTGTTTCTGCAAGACAAAGAAATCTATGTAATTTCACAGTTCTTGTTTTTGTTTAATAAAACTGTACAAGATGTGTTACTTATGTAGACGTCTCACTGACCAATGTTCTTTTTTTATGTTTTCAGCATTAAAAGATATTTGTTACTACACTCTCAGAAAATAAAGTACATAATTGTACCTTTAGGGGTACAATGCCTTGTCACTGGGGCTGTACCCTCAAGGGTACAATATTGTACCCTTGGCATAGGGCACATATTTGTACCCTTGTGATTTGTACCTTAAGAGACCAGTCTTGTACCTGTGGTGACAATTTTGTACCTTTATTTAACAGTACAAAAATGGACCCTTCAAAAATGGTACGAAATTGGCTTTGACAGGGTACAATCGTTGACTATAATGAGATTTATATATATATATATTACACACGTGCTGAATTAAAATCAGAATTTATTAAACCCTTTTAATTTTCACATTTTCCAACATTTCATTTTAAACTCAATGTTTAACTGTGACATATAAATGATCATCATCTGAGTAAGAGTCATTTGCCTGAAAGTCCATTTCTTCTCCTTTCATCTCGACGTCGGTTACTTCTATGCCTGCTTCTGATATTTTCTGAAGGACCTCCTCGGTTAAAAGCCCTGTAAGAACCATGAGTAACCGTGCTCTGACTTCTTCTCCACCGATGGCCAAAAGAAAGAAAGACCGCAAACTGGACGTTCTTTTAAATTGAGATTCAAGCAGCCAATCAGGGCTGGCTCTACATAGTCTCAGAAAATAAAGTACATAATTGTACCTTTAGGGGTACAATGGCTTGTCACTGGGGCTGTACCCTCAAGGGTACAATATTGTACCTTAACCTTTAAAAGAAACGGTACATATATGTACCTTTTAATGCTTTTTGACCCTCAAAAAGGTACATGTATGTACCTTGAGGTCCAACAGCAAAAACTCCAGTTTTAATTGAACTCTCCTGGGAGTTTACATGACTCCAGACTCAAGAGTGTTAAAGTTAATGAGATAATTACGTGATTCATTAAGTGATGATTGACCATTATTGAAGACACCTGATGTTAACAAGCAGAATCACTGAAGGAGAAAATATAATTTTTCAAGACACCGTTATGGTGATCAGTGTTTGCTTTAGTTGGGCTCTTGACCCTTAAACCATTAATTTTAGATTTTGTTTGGCTGTTGTATCTGAGCTATAACTGCCAGATGAACAAAGCGAAAAGGTGATCAGGTGGTGTTGGCTATGTTTTGACATAATCATAATTTGCCTGAATCACTGAACTCATTCTTTTTCTCAATCTCAGGCTTAAATGTATATTGTTTATTACAGCAGCCTGTGATTCTACAGCAAATGATTTCCAGCATTTTCCATATAATCCAAAATATTTCTTAAAAGTTGTTCTGATCAAAAGACTTTAAAAAAAAAAAGTATTCTATGTTGACACACTGACATCAATAATCAGCCTGTGAATCTCAACAATGGTGACAATAATAAAGCATGTTGCAGTGCATTCTGGGTGCCACCAATCAAAACTCATTCATAGCTCCCATCATGCATTGCAGTATGAATAAATTATGATCCGAATTGTTTTACTAATTTCCTTTCCCTAATTGAATATTGTTTTTGTCACCATTGTTGAGATTCATACACTGATTCTTGATGTCTGTGTGTGCCTAAAAGAAAGATTTGTTTTATCAGATAAACTTTTAAGAAACCCTTAAAATTAGAAAATGATGGATCTTATTCTGTTGAATCACAGGCTGCTGTAATTAAAATTATACATTTAAGTCAGAGATTAGACTTTAAATGAGTTCAGTGATTCAGGTCAAATTATGATTGTCAAAACATAACCAACACCACCTGATCAACTTTTCTCTTTGGTCATCTGGCAGTTGTAACTCAGACACAACAGAGAAACAAAATCTAATGTTATCAGTTTAAGGGTCAAGAGCCCAACTAAAGCAAACACTGATCACCATAACGGTGTCTTAATTTTATTTTATTTTCTACTTCAGTGATTCTGCTTGTTAACATCAGGTGTCTTCAATAATGGTCAATCATCACTCAATGAATCACTTAATTAGCTCATTAATTTTTGTTAATTTAACAGTCATATTTTAACACTTTAACACTCTTGAGTCCGAGCCATATAAACTCCCAGGAGAGTTAATTTAACACTGGAGTTTTTGCTCTTTTACAATGATTTAATATCAGAAAATTGACTTACAAAACTTTTATTTCCTTTATTTCAAGGCTAGTCAAATATAGTGATAAGTTAAAATCTACCTTAAATGATTAAGGTATCCTTAAAACCTTTTTAAAAAACGATTTTTTTTACAAAAAAAATAAAAAATTACTTAGCAGAGGCTGTCTTTTGATATTGTACCTTAACCTTTAAAAGAAACGGTATATATATGTACCTTTTAATGCTTGGGGACATGTACCTTTTTGACCCTCAAAAAGGTACATATATGTACCTTGGGGGACAGAAATGGACTCCTACTGTACCCCTATTTCTGACAGTGTGTACCACACTATATAGAAAAACTAATTTGAAAGAAATGGTCGTTCACAAGTTCACTTAGTATTTACTTTATTTACAGAATTATAACAGAATTTAGAGGAAAATAAAATTGATTTCATTGGGCCCTAAATTAAAAGCTAGCCACTTTGTGGAGTTAAATTGTGAACAAACAAATTGTATTCAAGCTTTTTTTCTTAAGAAAGAATTTCCCTCCATGGTAACTGAATATTGTAATAAATATCGATATCGTATGATATTGAAAAAGTATTGTGATATTTTTGCCAATATCACTATGTTTTTGAATAATTTGTGTTGGTCAATAATAATCGATCGAATAAATGCACTCACGCTGTTGCTGCCATTGTAGAATTGTATCTCCGTTATGCAACTCGGTTATTAGTGTTAGTTATTAGTGTCAGTGAGTTAGTGTTATGCTAACTTGTGTTCATGGTAAAAACACTGAAATTCTGTATCTAAGATGTTTGGGTTAGAACAGGGGTTTTCAAATTGGGTGAATGTGAGCCTCCCCTTACAGTAGGTTAGGACAGCCAAGCCCCCCCTTCCCCAAAATCCCGCCCGCCCGCCTGCCCTAACCCACACACACCTCTGCAGTAAATGCCATCTTTTTGTGTTCCAGGCAATGATGAGTTTCAATAAAAACTGATGAAATGTAAATATTTTTTAATGTTGTATTTGAACTTTTTTAAAAGTGCATTAATAAACTATTCTTTGCAACAGCAAATCATTTCCAACTTCATGCAGGCCTAATTGAGGCTACTTTTAAAATCACTAGGATCACTAAAATCAGTAGGCCTAACCACAAGTCAACAAAACATGCTTAACATGTGTAATGCAATGAGTAATGCTTCGCCGATGCATGGGGTTTGCCTGCCTTTGCGACACAATAAGATGTTTCTGTCGCCTTCATGTTAATAGTGCCAAACAACTATATTGTGCATTTTTTGTGACTGCAAATCATCACGCTTCTTCTCAAAAAAACTCAACTGGCTTGTTCAGTAAATTTGTGCTTAGTTTCAATGTGACGCTGAAGTTTGCATTGTCTCATGCTATTATTTACTAGCACCTCCTTGCAGACCACACACTGCGGCAGAGGTGCAGCCTCCGACCTCAACTACTCGGGATCATATTTCCTAAGTTTTTTGATGGGTCCTAATTCTCCCCTAATGCTGACTTTTGTTGACTTGGGACAAGGAAACAATGCATTTTAAAGCTAATACACGCACGCACAATTACCGATATCAGGGGCTAAAGTCCTGAGTCTGAAATTTTTTATGGCAGCTTTTTATGAATGAAGGCGAGTATCACTGATATTAATATAGCTACTGATGTCTCCATGAAAAAGATTTTTCCCAAAATTTTAAACATTTATTAGGCTATATAACAACTTTTAATTTAAGTTACCTTAAAACAATCCTCACTTAAACCCATAATAAATGTCATACACTCTCAGAAAATAAAGTACATAATTGTACCTTTAGGGGTACAATGCCTTGTCACTAGGGCTGTACCCTCAAGGGTACAATATTGTACCCTTGGCATAGGGTACATATTTGTACCCTTGTGATTTGTACCTTAAGAGACCAGTCTTGTACCTGTGGTGACAATTTTGTACCTTTATTTAACAGTGCAAAAATGGACCCTTCAAAAATGGTACAAAATTGGCTTTGACAGGTTACAATTGTTGACTATAATGAGATTTTTATATATATTACACACACGCTGAATTAAAATCAGAAATGATTAAATCCTTTTAATTTTCACATTTTCCAACATTTCATTTTAAACTCAATGTCTAACTGTGACATATAAACGATTATCATCTGAGTAAGAGTCATTTGCCTGAAAGTCCATTTCTTCTCCTTTCATCTCGACGTCGGTTACTTCTATGCCTGCTTCTGATATTTTCTGGAGGACCTCCTCGGTTAAAAGCCCTGTAAGAACCATGAGTAACCATGCCATGACTTCTTCTCCACCGATGGCCAAAAGAAAGAAAGACTGCAAACTGGACGTTCTTTTAAATTGAGATTCAAGCAGCCAATCAGGGCTGGCTCTACATACAGTCTCAGAAAATAAAGTACATAATTGTACCTTAAGGGGTACAATGGCTTGTCACTGGGGCTGTACCCTCAAGGGTACAATATTGTACCTTAACCTTTAAAAGAAACGGTACATATATGTACCTTTTAATTCTTTTTGACCCTCAAAAAGGTACATGTATGTACCTTGAGGTCCAACAGCAAAAACTCCAGTGTTAATTGAACTCTCCTGGGAGTTTATATGACTCCAGACTCAAGAGTGTTAAAGTTAATGAGATAATTACGTGATTAATTGAGTGATGATTGACCATTATTGAAGACACCTGATGTTAACAAGCAGAATCACTGAAGGAGAAAATATAATTTTTTAAGACACCGTTATGGTGATCAGTGTTTGCTTTAGTTGGGCTCTTGACCCTTAAACCATTAATTTTAGATTTTGTTTGGCTGTTGTATCTGAGCTATAACTGCCAGATGAACAAAGCGAAAAGGTGATCAGGTGGTGTTGGTTATGTTTTGACATAATCATAATTTGCCTGAATCACTGAACTCATTCTTATTCTCAATCTCAGTCTTTAAAGTATATTGATGATTACAGCAGCCTGTGATTCTACAGCAAATGATTTCCAGCATTTTCCATATAATCCAAAATATTTCTTAAAAGTTGTTCTGATCAAAAGACTTTTAAAAAAAAATTTAATGTTGACTCACTGACATCAATAATCAGCCTGTGAATCTCAACAATGGTGACAATAATAAAGAATGTTGCAGTGCATTCTGGGTGCCACCAATCAAAACTCATTCATGGCTCCCATCATGCATTGCGGTATGAATAAATTATGATCCGAATTGTTTTACTAATTTCCTTTCCCTAATTGAATATTCTTTTTGTCACCATTGTTGAGATTAATACACTGATTCTTGATGTCTGTGTGTACCTAAATGAAAGATTTGTTTTATCAGATAAACTTTTAAGAAACCCTTTAGATTAGAAAACGATGGATCTTATTCTGTTGAATCCAAGGCTGCTGTAATTAAAAATATACATTTAAGTCAGAGATTAGACTTTAAATGAGTTCAGTGATTCAGGTCAAATTATGATTGTCAAAACATAACCAACACCACCTGATCAACTTTTCTCTTTGTTCATCTGGCAGTTGTAACTCAGACACAACAGAGAAACAAAATCTAATGTTATCAGTTTAAGGGTCAAGAGCCCAACTAAAGCAAACACTGATCACCATAACGGTGTCTTAATTTTATTTTATTTTCTACTTCAGTGATTCTGCTTGTTAACATCAGGTGTCTTCAATAATGGTCAATCATCACTCAATGAATCACTTAATTAGCTCATAAATTTTTGTTAATTTTCTAGTCATATTTGAACACTTTAGTCTGAGCCATATAAACTCCCAGGAGAGTTAATTTAACACTGGAGTTTTTGCTCTTTTATAATGATTTAATATCAGTAAATTGACTGACAAAACTTTTATTTCCTTTATTTCAAGGCTAGTCAAATATAGTGATAAGTTAAAATCTACCTTAAATGATTAAGGTATCCTTAAAACCTTTTTAAAAAACGATTTTTTTTACAAAAAAAAAAAATACTTAGCAGAGGCTGTCTTTTGATATTGTACCTTAACCTTTAAAAGAAACGATATATATATGTACCTTTTAATGCTTGGGGACATATATGTACCTTTTTGACCCTCAAAAAGGTACATATATGTACCTTGGGGGACAGAAATGGACTCCTACTGTACCCCTATTTCTGACAGTGTATTTACCTGTACCTTTCATGTCTAATATGAAATATACATAAATTGAAAGGTTATAAAACAGTCCGCACTGCATAAATTATAAATGAAATATAGATTAAACCTTATTAAAGGTTCTTTAGTCAAGAGCAGTGAGTACTTTTCTCTGTCCCCTTTGTTCTTTGGTTAACTTTACGGACAGAGAGAATGAGTGGCTTCTGTCACTTTAAGATCTGCCGCATCTCATTCTCTCACTAGGGGAGAGCGGGGAACAACCTAACACATTTTGGTTTTGGCTCAATTATTTAAAAAATAATTAAGTTAGATTCATCTTTTTTTTACACAAGCAACATACACATCTCTGCTACAAATGAACACTTGCACTGAAAGTGACAGAAGTGCAAATGTTACAACCTACCCCATATGCGGGGTTAATTGTAACAGACAGAGGGGTTAGTTGTAACACTTGTGTGTAACACACATAATTCAGTAATATTTTATCTGTATGGTTTGATATTGTTTGTGCATATGTATAGATAGATATCCATACATCCATCCCTCATCCAATCATCCTTCTATTATGGATCAATATCATGGATAGAGACATAGAAAAGGGCTGCACAGTTTTCCAAGCAATACATAAATAAATAAATAAAATCATCAAATATTGTAATTGCAATTGAATTACATTTATGTGTGGCAGCTGCATGTAAAATTATTATTATTGATAATAATAACAGTAATAATAAAAACGCTTAAAATAAAAATTTATTGCATTAAAACCAGACTATATTTTTTTTTAAAAAGAAACAAGTGATCAATGCATAGTAAACTAAATAAAAAAAATTAGATTCCAACATTGTTTGTGAAAGTCCAACAAAGTTAAATATATGAATAAATAGGCCTACTCAAACCTAAAAGTTGTGTGGCTCCCTGTTTTCATTTGATTATCATTGTACACTTGGCGGCTTAGTTAACACTGCCCAGCCAGCACAGTCATGTGGGGCCCACATGGGTTTGACGTGGGCTATCTAACTGGGACCCAGCCAGTTTTGCTCCCGGTTTCCATGTAGGCCCCACATGGGTTTGCCCAGATGAACTGAACACTGCTCAGTGTGCACACTACAGGCTGTTAAATGTAACACATATCAGTGTTGGAGTTAATGAGATAATTAAGTGATTGAATGTGATTGAGCATTATTGAAGACACCTAAAGCAGAATCACTGAAGGAGAAAATTGTAACCCTATATTATTAACTTTAGATTTTGTTTGGCTGTTGTTTCTGACTTATAATTGGCAGATGAACAGAAAAAAAAAGAAAAAAAAGTGATGTGTTGGTTATATTATGACAGTCATCATTTGAACTTTATGTTTAGTGATTTATGTTGTTGGTTACAGCATAACTATGATTCTGCATAAATGTCCAGAATTTTAGTTATAATATAAAGGAATTTTTTTAAAAGTTGTTTTACAAAAAAAAAAAAAAAAAACACTTTATTTTAGGCACACCCAGACATCAAGATTCAGTCAATGCATCTCAACAATGGTGACGAACAGAATATTCAATTAGGAAAAGTAAATTACATAGACAATTCAGATCATAATTTATTCATACCGCAATGCATGATGGGAGCCATTAATGAGTTGTGATTGGTGGCAGCCACTGCAACATGCATCATTATTGTCACCATTGTTGAGATTCACAGGCTGATTATTGATGTCTGTGTTTCTAAATAAATTCATTTAAAAGTGTTTTGATCAGAACAATGTTTATGAAATATTTTGGATTAAAAATAATACTGATAGTCATATGCTGTGGAATCACAAAGCTGTTGCTAACAAGTTGAACTAGATAATCTCAAGAAGTTTCATTTATCCGATCAGAGCATGATTATGCCAAAACATAACCAACACTATCAGATCACATTTTTCTTTGTTCATTTGACTGTTATAAATCAATAACAACAGACAAACAAAATTAAAAGTGATAGTCTAAGGGTCAAGAGCCCAACTAAAGGAAACACTGATCGACATAACGGTGGCTTACAATTTATGATTTTCTCCTTCAGTGATTCTGCTTGTTAACATCAGGTGTTCATCAATAAAGCTCAATCATTACTCAATCACTTAATTATCTCATTAACTCCAACACTGATATGTGTTACATTTAACAGCCTGTAGTGTGCACACTGAGCAGTGTTCAGTTCATCTGGGCAAACCCATGTGGGGCCTACATGGAAACTGGGAGCAAAACTGGCTGGGTCCCAGTTAGATAGCCCACGTCAAACCCATGTGGGCCCCACATGACTGTGCTGGCTGGGTGTCTGTGCTACAACTAACCCCGCTGTGTAAAACATATTTTAAGCCTAGCTAACAGTTGCTAGGATTTGCTGACATGTTTCAAAACGGTGCTATGTTTTAGCCAACAAGACAGTAATTAAGGCAATATAAAGTTAGATTTGGTGACGTACACACCCAACTCAGAAACCGAAAAAAAAATTATGATGAAAAATTAACTTGCATGGTGTCAAAACACTCTTTGTCCAGTATCTTCATGAAATCTAATCAAAACTTTCCACAAATTCGCGGGAGACCGTCTTCTGGCAGCGAGAGAAAAAGAGCGGAAACACAACCGGCTTGATCCCGAGGTCCGTGTTACATTTAACCCCGCGTTAGGTTGTGCCCCGCGCTCCCCTACTCTTCCTATTTAAGATTTTATTTAACTCATTTAAGACAATTCTTGTGAGGATACTCGACAAAACGGACATTTTGTAGGGCCCTATGATTTCCGCGATCACGGAATCGCGGACGGAATTGCGGAATTGGCCAATTAACGCAGAATCTAGTGTTATCGCGGAATTTCATGGAATTTTACATATTTGGTTTGAAATTCTGTTTTTGTGTGGGAGAAGAACGTATGTCTGGTTAAAATGCAGACCGGGGGAAGCAAATCTGGGTGACACAACCCCCCACCCCGTCATTTCAGCTACAATGACGAAATCAAAACAATGAAAGCATGGCGAAGCGGCTCTCCACGGCTCTCCTTTCGTCGGCAAAAAGTTAAGAAACTCAACACTATAAGCCGTCAGTGGCGAGCCGAGAAGTTCGCACGTGACTTATGCAGTGTTTCACACACATAGACTAATTCGCCGCCACATACTGCGTTTCGTTTTTTAACACTATTTAAAAAACGCAGCGTATTCTTTCAGTTGTATTTCCCCGCTCTCCCTCCGTCTCTCTCTCACACTCACGCGTCTCTCTCACATACACACACACACAACGTGCACACCACGTCTGTCTATGAGGCGCCGGACTGGACAAAGGCGAAGCGAACTCCGTGAGCGACACTGGGCGAGAGAGAGACAGAGTGTGACTTTATTTAAACTTATATAAACTAATCTAATTTATATTACTGGACAGTTTAAAACTCATAACCATATTTTGTTGTTACTTGAAGAGTGCAGTGTTGTTGCATCATGCAGTATTTGTCCTGAAAAGGCTACTGAGTAAATATCTGTATTACCTCAATAAATTTAAGGTCATTCCTAATTTATTTGTATTTTTTAATACATTTTAATCATTAACTTTAAAAGCACACTCTTTTTTACGACTAAAATAACAGTCAAGGGTAAAAAAAAATAATTCCCAAAATTAAAACGGAAAAAAAACGGAATTTGGGAAAAAATAAAACGGAATTTGGGAAAAAATAAAACGGATTTCATAGGGCCCTAATTTTGGCATAAATGTGTGGGTTAATGTTCGTTCAAGTGCGAAAGAGAACTGGATACGGGCGCGCGTCTTTCTGTGCGTCATGCGTGCGTGCGTGTGTGTGTGTGTCAGGAGGACATTCACTGACAGCGCGTTCTCTTTTGTCTTGTCACGAATGGATGGTTTAAAAGTATTTGCGTAAATAAGAGCGTGATCAGAGGCGGACAGAGTACACAGCTTCATTACTTGAGTAAAAGTACAGATACCCCTTGCTAAATTTTACTCAAGTAGAAGTAAAAGTACTACAGTCAGATGTCTACTTAAGTAAAAGTACTGAAGTACTTGTTTTTAAAAGTACTTGAGTATCAAGAGTACAAGAGTACATTTTCTAAATGTTGCATTACTACTGCCACAGTGCTTAGATTTATGTACAGAAACATCCTACATGGAGTTATGAAAAATGTTAATGTTAATACCTTGGAGAATGTAAAAAGGAATTGAAAGTAAAATCAGGTCATTTTCATCTTTTTACCATGTTGCTTCATTTAACATTTAAGAAAAATTCAGAAAATTGAAATAGTCTGGCGAGGTTGGGCCACGGGTTGGCACATTCCCGGGATGGACCTGCTGTGTCTTCATCCATTGATTCGTCTCTTGTCTAAATCTGACCATGGAGTTGACTTTGGCGGAAAGCTGAAGGTGATTGCTGATAGGCTGTCCCAATCAGTGGCGCCTGCACAACCCAATCACGTTTGAGAGGGAAACAACAAATTGAGGGTTTCCTAGATTTTTCTTTTTTCCTTTTTAAATTTTTTTTTTAGAAGTAGTCACGGGTACTCAGTACTCACGGTTATGGATAGAAATGTAGCTGAGTAAAGAGTACAATATTTGCCTCTCAAATGTACTTGAGTAAAGTCATGAGTACTCCCCAAAAATGATACTCGAGTAAAGTACAGATCCCTCAAAATTGTACTTAAGTACTGTACTCAAGTAAATGTACTCCGTTACTGTCCGGCTCTGAGCGTGATCATATACAAAAATGTATCGCATGCGTTGCCGGAATAATTTAAGCCCTGTTATGTTAATAGAGCATACAGACATTCTCTAATACAGATATTTTTTCTTCGCGTGTCGCGCCTCCCCTGTGCCTCTTTGGCGCCCCCCAGGGGAGGCGCGCCTCACCTATTGAAAACCGCTGGGTTAGAATAGCTCTGTACTATTGCTGTGGACTAATAAAACGACACGTAAAACACACAAATAACATGAAGTTATTTACATCAGGTCTACATCTGTTTCAATAAATTAAGCTGTATCTTTCATGAAATAAATAAATTAATTAATAAATTAATTGAATATAAAATTATATAATATAACTTAAGAGTCCTGCACATGGTAGCTAATTTGATGTAACAGATATCATTTTTATTTGCATTGCGAGTGCAGGTCAGGAATCAATAGGCACCAGCTGACGGATGGTCGAATAGCTAAAGCTATAAAAATATAAAATAATGTTCATTGTCTATTTTATCTACACATTTTATGCATTTCAAATATATTAAGTTGCAAAAAATCCATCCTTGTATATTCATTTTAATCAGTTTTTTTTTTTTTTTTTTGCTAGAAATACTTTAATGTCATCGCCTCCTTTAAGTGTTCAAACACTCCCTTATCAGGCCACTCCTGATCTTATTCTATACATTTAATCCAGGGATGTCAGAGATCTGCTCCAGTTCAGATGATCCAGTGGTCCGGGTTCTTCTGATGGGCAGATATGGTTCTGGGACAAGCTCATCTGGAAACACTATACTAGGAGAAAGGAGGTTTAAAGTAAAGAAACATGAGTCTGAAGTGTGTGAGGGTAAAACACAGATCGGAGAGAAGCAGGTGCATGTGTTTATTTCTCCAGATCCACTGGATCGAGATCTGAATGAAGAGAAGCTGGAGGAACTGAAAGAGGAGCTGATCAAACTATGTTCAGAAGATCTCAGTGCAGTTCTGATCACCGTTCCTCTAGAGCAACCTGTGCAAAATGAGGAGGAGATCCTGGATTTCATTAATGGTTTGTTTGGTCCGGAAGTTCAGAAGTACACGATGATCCTTTTCACACGTGGAGATGAACTGGAGGATCTGGATGAACCAATGACCATTGAGGAATATCTTCGAAGCAAAGAGCATGCGGATCTCCAGCGGCTGGTGACTGAATGTGGAGGAAGGTTTCACTGTTTCAATAACAAGAGTAAATCAGAGAGTCAGATACAAGAACTACTGCAGAAGATTGAACAAATGATGATGAAGAACAAAGGGAAATTTACCATGCAACAAATGAAAAGGAGAGACAGCAAAATAGGTTCTCCTGTCAATTGTAAGTTATACAGTTAAGCCCAAAATTATTCATACCCTTGGTAAATATGATCAAAGAAGGCTGTGAAAATAAATCTGCATTGTTAATCCTTTTGATCTTGATCAAAATATCTAATAACATTCTAACCATTCATTGGATAATAATACTTTTAAATGGGGGGAAACTCTCATTATGAAATCAATGTTTTTCATTAATACACATTGCTCACAATTAATCAAACCCTTTTATTCAGTGCCTTTTGCAACGTCCTTTTGCCAAGATAACTGACAAGAGATCAGAGATCATTCCTCCATACAGAATCTCTCCAGATCCTTCAGATTCCCAGATCCATGTCATGAGATTTTCCCACCATTTAAAAGTATTATTCTGACATATATATTTATGTATATAAAGTGGCAAGAAAAAGTATGTGAACCCTTTGGAATTAACTTTCTGCAGTAATTTGCAATAAAATGTGATCGGATCTAAGTCACAACAATAGACAAACACAATGTGCTTAAACTGATAACACAAATTACAATTTCTTGTGTCTTTATTAAACAGACCCATTAAACATTCACAGTGCTGTAGGAAAAAGTAAGTGAACCCATAGACTAATTACTTTGAAATTACTAACGAAAGCTAATTGGAGACAGTAGCTTGCACACTTTGGAGTCCAATAAATAAAATGAGTTTGAATGTGTGGTTTAGAGTTACTTTGATTGATAAAAGACACTCAAACATTTTAAGATTGCTGTTCATAAGAAGCATCAACTGATGTGAACTGTGCCTCACAAAAAGGAGCTCTGTGAAGACATACGATCAAGAGTAGTTGATCTCCATAAGGCTGGAAAGGGATGCATGGCAATCTCAAAAAAGTGTTTAGGGATCCATCAGTCGACAGTTAGACAAATTTACTATAAATGGAGACAGTTAAGTACTGTGGTGTGCGCCCAGCCAAGATGACTCCTAACGCACAATGCAGAATCCTCAGTGAGGTAAAGAAGAATGGGCCCTAATTCAACTATATAAGCGCATGGTAACAGCGCAGGGCGCAAGTGCAATTAGGGCATGTCTGAATCCACATTTGCTAGTTTAACAACGGAAAAATGGTCGGCGAGGCCCGGCGCATGGCCTAAAAGGGTTGTCCCTATTCTCTTAATGAGTAAAGGGTGTGTTTTGGGCATAACATGCAATAAAACAATCAGAGTTTCATCTTCCATTCCCTATAAAAGCCAGTTGCGCTCGCACCATGGCGTAGACTTGTAGTCAAGACCGCCTATACCGAGACCAAGACACTACCAAGACCAGAGGGTATCGAGACCAAGACAAGACCAAGACCAAGACAGACCAAGACAGATAAATCAAGTCGAGACCAAGTCGAGACCGGAGGGGAAAAAAACAGACTAGTGTTGTTGAAGCTAAGCAATAACTTGTATGATTTTGCATTCTGAAACTTTTAAATACGAAATTATAAGCTTAAGTGCAGGATCCAAAAGTTGGTTGTTTTGGCGCTATGGTTACACACACACACACAAACACACACCGTTGGCGGTGCGCTCAAAGTCATCTGTCTGTGCAGTTACCCAAAATCACCTGAATGAAGTTAAAACCCATCATGTCACTGATATGTGTTTTACTAAATATTAATACATCAAAAACTGTACATGATATGTGATTTTTAAATCAAGTGATCAAAGTGCTCGTTGCCGCTGCGATCAGTGGCACGGATACGGTGTTTTCTCGTGTGGCTCGCGCACGGCGCACTGTCACTCGGATGTGAACGCTTTTCAGAGAAGATCAGGTATTTTAGCACAATTCACCCAGCAGTAATTCAGGAAAAAATATATCCGAGTGCTCCACATAAAACTGTGGTCTTCCGACCTTTTACCATTACATCGTGTCGATTTATTTTGATTACTATGTGGCAGGGAGAGAGAGCAAGATAGCGCTTAGGAGGAGACGGTGAAGCCTTTATACATTCGCCTGACTCCACAGAGAGAGAGAGTGCGCGCGCGCGACCGGGGCGTTCTCTCTGCTCGTTCCTCTGATGCGCCCTGTCACACTCGCAGCAGTTCGTCTACATTACTCATCTATCAAATAAGACTATGGCAGGACAAAAATTAGCTTTGGAGCAGGAGCATCGATAAGAGGACTCGTTAACGTTGAGGGCATTCAATATCGATGGTTCATAAAAGTTAGAACCGGTTCTCGAGTGGAACCGGTTTTCAATTCCCATCCCTATAATATGTATAACGTTAGCTGATATTGACAAAATCTCTTTGTGTGAGGAGTAATTTTATTTGGTACGAGGCAGATTGCTAACGTTAGCTAGCCAGCTTTGCTAACATCACTTACACATAGCTTACCTTCTTTGTGCTTCCTTTCTAAATGACGATAAAAGTTTGACGTAGTCCCCACCGTCTCTGAAAGCGAAGCACTGCAGAATTTACAAGAAGCTGTATGCTTTCTTCTGGATGTTGTTTTGCAAATATATTCTTTATGATTTTTGTAGCCGAATTTTATTACTGAAGATTTTGCAGACACCTTCTCCCGCTCCCAGACAACCACAGATCACTTTCTTGGGAGTGCGAGTGAAAGGGGGCGGGGATGGGTGACAGGCAGCGGTAACAAAAATACATAATTAGCAATGACCAATGAGTCACGTTATTGCTTGGATTTGAATCAGTACGTTTTACATACAATAAAAGCAAGGATGTTAACAAAAAAATTAGTCAATATACTGGCAAATTTGTGATATTTTCACAGTCATGGTCTAGTCTGGTCTTGAAAAAAAATCCCGAGTCCTCATATGTCCGAGACCGAGACAAGACCGAGACCAAATGCGGTCGAGTCCGAGACGAGACCGAGACCATCAAAAAGTGGTCTCGAGACCGGTCTCGAGACCAAGACCGGTCTCGAGTACTACAACACTACCATGGCGGATACGCTATTTGAATGGCGGAATTAGCAAGAGGAAAAACTGAACGCTTCTTCCATCACTGGAACTTGCAAACATCACAGTCCATTGAGTTTACCATATGTACAATTTTGAACAGGCAAGGTGTCCATTGACGAACCCGCTGCTCCATCAAAAAAAAAAACATTGCTGTGTGCCTGAAGTTTGCCAAAGAGCTCATTGGCAAACTGTATTGCTACTGGGAAAATGGTTTATAGACTGATGAAACTAAAGTTGAATTGTTCGGGAAGAATACTCAGCATGTATGCCGCAAAAAGGGCACAGCTTGCCAACATCAAAACATCATCATAACGGTGGTGGAGGGAACATCATGCATCATTTCACCGCCACTCTGATTGGTTTATTGCACGTTACGCCCAAACCACACCTATGAGTAATGTAGCTACTTCAGACCAACCCATTTTAGATTTGCGTTGGGCGCAAGAGTAATTTATCCCGCCGGTATAATAGCAGCAGCGCCCGAGATCCGCCTACAAAGTTACTTGCCTTTCGCGTTTCATACTTGCATTTCAGATCGTTAAACTAGGGCCCACAGTGATTTGTTCAATAAGTGTCCATCGGTAGTTTGCAGCACTGGTCATATGGAAATTATCCCTGAAGTGTTTTATTACTGATTCCCCCCCCCCCCCCCCCCGTATGTAAGTGGTTAGGACTAGAAGTGTGGAGAAGGGGCGGTGGAGGGATGCTGCTAAACTGTCAATGGATTGAGGAGAGACTGCTGAGTCTATACCTCTTATCATTGATTGCTGAGTGCTCTCCACTTGTGTTAATTACCTGAATCTGCTCCTCCTGAACTTTGTTAATAAAACATAATTTGTTTGATCTATAGTTTCAGGAAAGTCTGCAGCTGAAGATCCAGATGGGAATGATGTGTTTTCTGAAAGGAAAGACCAGATCAGACTGGTTCTGCTGGGAAAAACTGGATGTGGGAAAAGTGCCACTGGAAACACCATCATCGGCAGAAACGTGTTCAAATCTACAGCCGGATCAATCTCTCAGACGAAACAGAGTAATTTAGAAACTACAGTGAGGTTTGGTAAAAAGATCTCAGTGATCGACACACCTGGACTTTATGATACTGAACTCAGTAAAGAGCAGATTAAAACTGAAATAGTGAAATGTGTAACATACGCTTCTCCAGGACCACATGCTTTTCTTATCGTTATTAGAGTGGGTCGATTCACTGAGGAGGAGAAAAACACAGTGCAACATCTCAAAGAAGTGTTTGGAGAACACATACTAAAATACACCATGATCCTCTTTACTTACAAAGATCAATTAGAGAAGCAAAAGAAAACCATTGAGCAGTATCTAGAGGAAGGTGATCCAGATCTCAAGAACCTTGTAGAGAGTTGTGGAAATCGGTTCTTCTGTCTGGACAACGAGTCTGCCAGTTCCCCACAGATCAAAGATCTGATCAGTAAAATAGAGAATATGGTGGAAGAAAATGAAGGGGCACACTTTACAAGTGACATGTTTGATGAAACTGAGAAATGCATTCAGAAGATTCAGAAACAGAAACTAGAGGAGAAACTGAATCAGCACAAACAGCAGCACAAACGCGTCTCTAAAACAGAATGGAAGAAACTATACTGGCATTTAGTTGACCAGGCACGACAAGAAGCTGAGCAATCTTTTTATGAAAGAAATCTGCGACTCTTGGAGAAGACCCTGACCAGTGAAGAAGGAGCAAGTGGCACAAAGGAATCTGAGCACAAAGCAACCGGTCGTTTTAAGGCAGTTATACTTGCATTCACAGAGAGGATGTGTGTGATTCAGTGAAAAACCACAAAGATCGGACACACAATATTCTAGGGCATCAATACATCTCAAGTGGTTCAGTGGTTATGCATTGGTATTGCAAAACCACATTTTTTTTAACTTGTTTTCACTTGGCCATTCTATAGGGTTGCCTCCCAGTAATTTTCCACAGACAAAGGACCCATTTTGCTAGTTCAGATTTGTTGGCTAGCTAACCCTCTTAGGCCCTCGTGCCTAGGTGACCTGGAGGACAGAGGTCCCTTGCTTGTCCGGTTTTCTGGAGTGTCATGCCCCCGCCTCCCCAGGCATATGAAACAGTCCCCCCTTTCTTATCTCTCTGCAGAGGGCAAAACCATGTGACATTCCTTTGCAGTATCTACTGGAAATGAAATTAGAACATAATACATACATTGACGGTTCAATAGAAAACACATGACCTAGTAGTCTCCACTACTGATCACCGTAAATTAAAAAAATTCCATAACAGAATATATTGTTGAATTCTTTGAATGATGACGATGATATTTTAATGTTAAAATAAAGGAATCTAATTAATTCAAGATGGTGTTTCAATCAGAGATTGGTTTATTTTTACTGGCCCACAGACTATAAGAATTGAGACAACTAAATAATTATGAATTTTGAGCGAACTATCTCTTAGAACAGCTGATTTGCAACAGATAGTGTGAATGTATAATGGTGGCACACTCTGACTTACACTATCTGTTGCAAATCAGCTGTTCTAAGAGATAGTTCACAAAATAAACTACTGGCTATTTGCAAGGTGAGAGACTAGTTGTCCAATTTTCATGTATGGATGGACTAAGGAATAGTCACTCAAAATACATAATTATTTAGTTGTCTCTTCCTATAGTCTGTGGGCCAGTATTAATTGCAAAAACTGCACCTCTTCTGTGGCTAATATTAATTTCATAATGATCCTTTCTCCGTGAAGTCAAGCAGCAAAAGTTGGAAAGTTGGTAGGAAAATATCAGTCGCCTGTAAACCAGTAAACGTTACTGGTAACAACTTACCTGGCCTGATACTTCCTTTTATGGGTACAGTTTATATCACTTAGCTACACTCTTAAAAATAAAGGTGCCAGGAAGAACCAAAAAGAGGGTTTCACAGCGATGCCATAGAAGAACCTTTTTTGGTTCCCCAAAGAACCTTTCACTGAAAGGTTCCTTGAAGAACCATTCTCAAAGGTTCTTTAAAGAACCTATAACAGTTCTTCATGTCACTTTATTAGGTTCTTTGTAGAACCATTTATGAAAAGGTTTTTTGACACCCATGGTAAACAAACATTACTAAGCAAAATGATGTCCAAAAGACGTCTTTTTAAAGTCTTTTTCACAAAAGTCGGATGTTGAAAAGACGACCACTGAGAAGCCAGAATGAAAGTTTTTATGACGTCTTTTTTTGACGTTTTCTGCACGTCCGATATAGACGTTCATGGACCCTCTTCGTACAAGTTTAAAAAATAGTTCAAATGTGGTCATTGTGGACATTTTTTTTTACATCCTTTATGGTCTCATTTAGACATAATTACTTTGACTATTGCTGTCATTTGAAGTGTCACCATTGTGGTGATCAGCGTTTGCTTTAGTTGAGCTCTTGGTCCCCTTTATTTTTACTTTAGCTTTTCTTTGGTTGCTGTAACTATGTGTTTGTATAACACAATTGTTGTGGCAGAGAAACCCAAGATAAAGTAGCATCAGGTGTTATCAGCTCATTGTTGATGATGACATAATCATCACAAAAAAGCAACAAATGTTAGTTTGAAATTGTTGTTATATTTGGCATTCATAACCACCAACCTCATGAAATGGCAATATTGGTACCAATAGAATAAAACATATTTTGAAAGTATAAAAAGCATGTGCACGTTCTGAGCAAATGCATCATGTAGTCACACACGGACATCAAGATTTTGGATATGATTCACAACAACGGTGACAATAAAAACAAAAATTCTTGGGAATCAATGATGGGTTTTGAACTATGAAAGCTACCCATCATGCATTGCAGCATGACAATATTTTTTTTATTGTCACCATTGTTGTGAATCATATGCAAAATCTTGATGTCTGTGTGACAAGATGATACATTCGCTCTAAACATCGTATACACATAATTTTTATCCACCTCTAAATAAGTTATATAAACACTATTGGTACCAATATTGCAGTTCCAAAAGATATAGGCGACTAGAAATGCCAAAGTATTTGAGCACAATAGATACTTGTTTTGTGATCATCATCATCATCAACATCAAGCTGATAACACCTGGTCTTACATATTCTTGGCCTTCTTTGCAACATCAATTGTGTTATACAAACACACAGTTACAACAGCCCAAAGAAACGCTACATTAAAAATAAAGGGGCCCAAGAGCCCAACTAAAGCGAACGCTGATCACCACAATGGTGACACTTCAAATGAAACAAATATCAACATCTAAACCTCTGCTAATTCTCACTAAGATCATCTGACAGCAATAGTCAAAGTAATTATGTCTAAATGAGACCATAAATATGTCCACAATGGCCACATTTGAACTAGTTTTTAAACTTGTACGAAGAGGGTCCATGACCGTCTATATCGGACGTGCAGAACACGTGCTCTTCCTCAGTGCACGTCTTTTCAACGTCCGACTTTTGTGACAAAGACGTTGAAAAGACGTCTTTTGGACATCATTTTGCTTAGTGATGTTTGTTTACTATGGGTGTCAAAAAACCTTTTCATAAATGGTTCTACAAAGAACCTAATAAAGTGACATGAAGAACTGTTATAGGTTCTTTAAAGAACCTTTGAGAATGGTTCTTCAAGGAACCTTTCAGTGAAAGGTTCTTTGGGGAACCAAAAAAGGTTCTTCTATGGCATCGCTGTGAAACCCCCTTTTTGGTTCTTCCTGGCACCTTTATTTTTAAGAGTGTAGGAGAGATTTAGCTATAGAGTGATGTGTGTCTAACTTACACAGAAGAGACTTTGTTGCTCAGCACATGAAAATAAACTACTCACCATGATCTCAGACTGTGTGGATCTTCATGTGTATCTTCAGGTGAGTTTTAGAAGAGAAACTCTTTCCACACTGATCACACGTGTGCGGCTTCTCTCTCCTGTGGATCCTCTCATGTGATCTCAGAGATGATGAGTCACTGAATCTCGTGTCGCAGTGTGAACACTTGTAAGGATTTTCTCCAGTGTGGATGTTCTCATGTCTTTTCAGATGTGCAGACTGAATGAATCTCGTGTCGCAGTGTGAACACTTGTACGGTTTTTCTCCAGTGTGGATCCTTTCATGTCTTTTCAGATCTGCTGACTGAATGAATCTCTTGTCACAGTGTGAACACTTATAAGGTTTTTCTCCAGTGTGAATTCTCTGGTGCCGTTTTAAACGTCTATCTGTAATAAAAGTCTTCTCACACTCAAAGCACATGTACTCTCTCACACCAGTGTGAGTTTTCTGATGTCTATGTAAATTTTGCAGCAGTGAAAAACTCTTTCCACACACAGAACATGAATGTGGCTTCTCCTTCGTATGAACTCTCAGGTGTCTCTTCAGGTGTGATGCACTAAGAAAAGTTTTGTCGCATTGATCACATGAGAACGGCTTCTCTCCGGTGTGGATCATCATGTGAACATTAAGATAACCTTTGCTTAAGAATCTCTTTTCACACTGATCACACATGAACGGTCTCTCTCCAGTGTGAACTCTCATGTGACCATCAAGACTTTGTTTGCTTGTGAGACTCTTTCCACACTGAGTGCAGGTGAAAGATTTCTTGGCTCTTCTTTTCTTTAGACATGTCTTTTTAGTCTTTGAGCGACTCAAGGGTTTTTCTCCAGGTTGGACATGATGTTCCTCCTTCACTTCACTCAGTTCTTCTCTCTCCTCCTTCACTTCACTCAGTTCTTCTCTCTCCTCCTTCACTTCACTCACTTCTTCACTTTCCTCGCTCTCTTCCATCAGGTCTGACCTGATGTAATAGTAGAAAGTAGAAAACTGCTATAAAATATTATGATAATTTGATGCCTTTTTATAAATTCTTTAAACTTTCCATGAATGAGGAAAATGTATCTTCCAATTATTATTTTAAAGCATTATACACTGTAAAACCCAAGAAGTTAAGCTAACTCATTTAATTTGAGGAAATCGATTACCTCAATTCATTTAAGTTTATAAAAAACAATAGTTATGAGTACTCTGAACTTATTTTAATCGAGTCCACTAAAACAGTAATATTTCTTAATACACAATTAAACTTTACACTGCATTTATAGCTGAAACTTCACTTTATTGAGTAAAAACAGTGAAATGACCAACTTTAAATGAACTCAGAGCACTTGCAGTTACTGCTAGCTCACAATATCACACACAAAGTCAAATCCAATGAGTTAAGCTAACTCATTACATTTGAGGAAACTTATTACCTCAATTCATTTAAGTTCATAAAAAACAATAGTTATGAGTACTCTGAAATTATTTCAGTTGAGTTCACTAAAAGTAGATATTGCAGTGAAGAAATTAAGTGATTAATTAAGTTATTAATTAAGTGATTGTTGAGCATTAGTGATGAACACCTGCTGTTAACAAGCAGAATCACTGAAGGAAAGAGAAACACAAGAACTACAACTGACTTCCAGCCACAATATATGCACAATATGTTTAAATCTCTGAAGATCTCAGAGGAGGATTGAACTCCACAAACAGCATTACCAGCTTCACTTATTACTAACCAGTTTGACTTTTATCATGCGTCTACAGAAGTTGTTATTGTGAATGAACAGAGGTTTAGATGAAGATGATTTATTGAGTTTCATTTAAAGACACCATGATAGTGGTCAGTGTTTGCTTTAGTTGGGCTCTTGACCCTTGACTTTATAACACCAGTTTTTCCTCTGGCTGCTTTATTAAACACATTTGTTATGCCACAAAAGCCAAAAGAAAATATGAGCATGTGGTTGTGTTTTGATGATGATTTATGGAATGATGAATCATCATTTGGTGTCTTGATTCTCTGATCTTTTCTAGAGAATAATCTCTGATTAAACAGGTGATATATAACTTGTAATATTCATTATAAAAGAACTGTGATTCTGCAAGGCCCATTGTCATTACAATTTTATTTTAAAAACCTGTATAGTATCATGCTGACTAACACAGATATCAAGAATAAGCATATAAATCTCAACAATGGTGACCATTAAAAAATGATTAATGCTGCAATGCATGGTGGGAGCCATGTATAAGTTTTGTATTATGGTAGTACCCAGCATGCTTTGCAGTATGAATAGTTTTTTATTGATCACCATTGTTGAGATTCATATGCTGATTCATGATATATGTGTTAGTTTTGGTCATGAATTACATTTTCTGTAAAATTCTTCATATTATCTGATAGTCACAATATTGTTAGTTATACTGTAGAATCTCAGGTTTAAATAAAACTAATAATATATTACCCTTTTAATCAGAGACTAGACTCTGAATGAGAACAGTGAATCAAGTCATTAAATGATGATTATAATCACCAAACCTTGACCATTATACTTTTCTTTGAATTTTGTGCCATATCAAATGTTTCATAAACACTCAATAACAGCAGCCAAAGAAAAATTTGTGCTCTAAAGTCAAGGGTCAAGAGCCCAACTAAAGCAAGCGTTGATTTCAATCATGGTGACATTAAACCTTGTATTTCTTGTGTTCCTCTGTCCTTCAGTGATTCTATTGTTAACAGCAGGTGTTCATCACTAATGATCAATCATCACTTAATTGATCACTTAACTACAATTATTATTCAATTATCATTCTGGGATCTAGAAATGTTCTATAACTCATTCAGTTTGAGTTCTGTTTCAGTCATTCAAGCCACTTCAAGTTTCTGTATTATTTGAGTGCAGTGAACTCAATTTAATTTAGTACATATTACTGTTAGGTTTTACAGTGTAGGCACGAATCCCATGTTTCTTAGCAAGAACTATGACACAATTATCTAACATGATATTAACACTAAAATATACAATACTGACATATGTTGACACCAACTTTGAGATTGATTTTTTTTTTTACTAAAAACGTTTTAATTATTAATGGCCGTTCACACTAGACTTTTCCTTGCACTGACTTCCATTCATACGCATGTGAAAGTGGGACACCAGAAACACAAGCTCAAGTGAATAACCCTGTGAGAAATAACACAAGCGTTTAGCATTCAAGTGGAGTGGATTGTTTATTTTTAATTATTAGTTATATGTTGAATTTATGATTGTAAAAAAGCTGACACAGAATATGACGTCGTTTCACGACCGCGGCTTTAACTAGTTTTAAACTAACACATTTTATTAGCCTGAAAAAAAACCCCTATGTACCATTTCATAGTGTAACTGTTTATCTAAAAGTGATGAAGTGCTTGAATGTTTCTAACATGAATGTTCCTCAGCATCATGAATGAATGAAGAATAAACACCAACCTCTTTGTTCTTCAGGATCTTCAGTGTGTTTCATTCTGCAGGGTTCTGGATCACTCGTGTTCTCACTGTCCTCTTTAATAAACTCAGTCTTGGCAGATTTCAGCTCTTCCTGATGCTTTCATGCTCGTCTTCACTTGTAGCCGATGGGAATTTACAGCATGTATTGCTGAATTACTGTGGGAGGAGCTTCACTGACCATGTGACTGCAGTGGGAGGAGCTTCCCCAATGATGTGACTGCAGTGGGAGGAGCTTCCCCGATGATGTGACTGCAGTGGGAGGGGCTTCACTGATGATGTTTCCAGTGTGGGAGGAGCTGATCTGCCAAAATCAAAAATGTTAATTATTGAGTTTGTTTTTATAATAAATGACACTTCATAAGCATTTATGTCTGTCTATCTATTAAACGTACAGTAACTGATGCCATTCATTAATTATTTTTAATGCTAATACTAACATTAGTCTGCCTCTTCATTAAGATACAGGTATCTAGAAATAAAGAAAATAATATAAATAATTTAAACACTTCCAAATATAAATAATGGTAAGAAAAACTGTTAAAATCATAAACGTAGGCTACATAGCCAACAAATCCCCTCAGTCTGCTGACACCAATGAAATGAGCTTTAAGTGTCAATGTACAGGAGATGTGAAGACATCAGCATAATAAATGAGGTGAAAACAGGAACTATTGTCATGAAATAAAGAGTGTTTTCAGCAGATCTGTTAATATTGATGATCCTCAGACTATCAACACTCATTCAACAAGTCATTCAGGATCATCAGCAGATCATCTCACTTTATTCTGAGTGTTTGCAGTTAGAAACACATTATTTGAGTCAGGATACATGATAAAAGCCTGTGAAAATGCTCTAGTGAAAGACAATACTGTTATTTCTCATGACGGATAAAACATTAACACAAAAACAATGACGCTGATCTTCCTCAACCACTACAGATAAATAATTACAGCAGAATAATGTACAAATTAATCTCAATATAGCTAGTTTGATCTTTTGATTCTACATTAATCACTAAAATAATAACATTCTATATGCGCAGAAACTGAAAATGATCATAAAACTTTAAAAAATAAAGAGCACCACACTATTGTTCCAAGAGTAAAACGCTTTTCATATTAGTATTGCTTTAATGTCTCGCGTGGCTCATCATCATAGGCTCAATATAAAGCATTTAGCAGTATCTGTTCCAGTATGATACTTGAGATCGATTCACATTAATTCCCCTCACAGATCTCTAACTTTGACTTTTGACTTGACGAGACAATCACACGAACACAAAATCTCTCAGGTCTGAATGAACTCCACATATTCTCCTCATGCTCGCTGCTGCTGCACTAAATGATTATACGATGTTTATCTTTTTGTTTAAATGTTTATAGGGATATCTTGCTGGGGACTATTTTCAGGCGCTGCGTAATATCATTGCGCCTGCTTGTATGGCAGCAAAGTTCCTTGATTATTACGCAGGAATGAGAGTATAGTTCCTAGTCATAGGCTATCAGCCTAGAAAATCACAACTTTTAATTTTCCGTCGGTCTTAGTACACAATGTAACTACAGAAGAGGCAAGTTTTAAATAGGAAAAATATCGAAACTCTTTTGTCATTTTTTTGAGAGAGATGCTAATGGTCTAATCAGAATCAATGATCTATGCTAAGCTATGCTAAAAGTGCTACCGCCAGACCAGGAGATCGGCTGAATAGATACAAAAACAGTAAGACTCAAATGTTTAACTTTAGGGGAGTTGGAAAATGAGCCTATTTCCAAAAAAAAGTGGAGTGTTCCTTTAAGCCTTAACAAAATATTCATACTTTCGAATAGCCTACAATCACATTCAAACCACCTTGTTGATAATGTCAGATTTTTTTATATAAAGGGGTTTGTGCTTCCAAATAAAATCATACATTATTTTATTACTTGTTTTTATAATAGCTGAAGAGGGAGCCAAAGCAGAGGCAGGATAAATCAGTCTAGATAAATATTCAACTTTGTGTGACCGGATGCTCTCCTCCCATGTTGTTTATTAATAGAAATTATTATATTAATCAGAGCTTGCCGCCTTCAAATTTCCTTTTAATCTTTGTGACACCTCATTTCCGATTGGTTATAAATAGCCTATTTCCATTCCTGTCGACACACGTCATTTCCGATTGACCCGGGGGTTCCCATTTGTTTCCAACGTGCGGGTGATTTGACTGTAGCTGTACGCCAGCTTTTTCGTGCTCCTGAAATGATTTCTTTTGGTAAGTCTTTATTATAGGAAGTTACGGGTACTGTGTGTCTGGGTATTAAAGGTGAACTAAGTAACTTTTTTACCTTAACCGAACAGCTTTAAAGTCATTGTAATGTTTATATTACTGATTTCGTGTTGAATGGTGGTAAACATTCAGGTAGCCTAATTCAAGAGTAATCAACAGGTCTGTTATCCAATATCCAGCGTATCAGCGCTGGTTCTATGATGAGATTAGTTTGAGACATATTTGGGATAAGAGCCAGCACATTCTGGGAAAAATATGGATGGTCATAATTTGGGGTTTAACTAAAGGCCTAATAGAAGAAGAATGTATCTCACCAGACAAGATAATACACCGACCTCCTTTATCTGTTTTAGGGTTTCAAGTTTAAATGGCACACCTTTTCGCATTAGAATAGCAACCCCACGAGTTTTAACAGAAAAATTGGACTGTTATTTTTTTTCCTATTCACCTGCATTTCAACTTATCCTTGGAATCCGGTTTTAAGTGTGTTTCTTGCAAAAAATAGTACATCCGCAGAGAGGGATTTCAAGTGTGATTTCACCTTACGCCTTTTAACAGGGTGATTTAGACCTTTCACATTCCAAGAAGCAAAAACAAGCCCTGGTCTGTTACCTAATGTTAACACTTTGAAGTATCTTAAACCACTCCCCACCCCGCCCAACCACCAACTTAAATAACAACCCTGTCATCTGACCGATGAATAGAACCAGCGGCGCAAGGTAAGGTATATTGAAAATTAACAAATTAATATCAGAACAGTAATGAGTGATGGATTAACTTCCTAGAAAAAGCCTAACATCAATATCTTATTGGTTGACCTTCAAACAATAATCAATACAGCTCCCCAGTAGGGAATTTCAGAAGAACATCTCAGAACATATAGAAAAATCAAAGGAAAGAAAGGAACCGATACGTATAATGGGTCGTGGTTATGAAAATTGTACACTTATAACAAAATAATTACACTCAGAGAATGTTGTATTGTTGACACTTTTCTCAGATGCATGACATCTTTAGAACAATTACCCGGATCCGAGGCAGTTTTCTGCAAACTTGACGGCCTTGTCTGGGTCCGTGAAATAATGTTCCTTGCTGTTGAATGAGATCCTTAATTTTGCTGGGTACTGTAGACCATTCTTGACACCAAGTTTGTCCCTCAGCAGTTCCCTTGCTCATTTGAAAAGCGTGCTGCGTTTTACAACTGCTGGAGGGTAGTCCGGGAAGATGTTGATTTTTTGCCCCTTGAAAGTGACTTTTAGAAGGTACAATTTTAAAAAGAGGATAACAGTGTGTAGGCAACACAGATTTTTGTCATTGTTCTCTGTACTGACAGCACTCCAAATTTACAAAAAAAGTAGCTCAATGTTACAATTGACCGGAGTTCTCCTTTAACAATTTGGTATTGATTTTGAAGGTCTACCAATTGCAATACAATATCCTCACACTATAGCAACGCTCCCATATATTTAGCTATTGTAACTGCGCTTATTTCCGTCTTTGGTAGAAGTGGGTGGTAATAGACAAGAAATATAGTTTTCTACTATCTTACTGATAATCAAGCGTAGCGTCAGTGGCAGAGTTTCCGCTAGAAAAAAATGGTGCCGGTCAAAGTGACCGGCAGAGTTTTTGTTTTACATTTTGGTGATATGCCGGTCAAATATCGCCTCTTAATTAGTCAAGTTGAGGAAAACTGGAAGCAGGCTATGTAACTTCAAAAATTACATGATCAGGCCGTATAGAATGCAACATTACTAGCCTAACGTTCAAATAGACGGGAAAAAAAACATGAACGTCCGATTGGCGTCAATCAACGGCAATTGTTTCACATTCACATAGTTTAACAAACCAATCCCCCTTCCTCACATAAAATATCTGAATAGTAGCCTATTGTTTTTACTCAAGCGAACTTGGCTAATTATACACTCTCAGTATGTCTCATTTAGCTGGTAACATTTAATTTGGCCACCGTGAAATGACTCCTTGTCAAATGAACTGGAACAAACAAATGACAAGGCCTATAACATTGTCTCGCGTCATTTTAGGCTTCTTTTTACGCTGTTTTGCAGTGCTGAATTGTGCAGCTGCCTACTTAAAATCAAAACTTCCCAGTGTCTCTCCACAACTTGCAATGTGCATAAGCCGGCCGGTAAGGGCCTGTTCACATATCGCGCTCAAGTTCGTTATTTCAAATGTAGGCGCGCTCATAATGGAAGCGACTTGCGTCCGCGCCGCATTGAGATAAAAACATCTCAGTGTGGATTGAGGTAGGGCTGCTATTTTTATTTAACGGAAAAAAAATTGCCGGTTTTTGAAAGCTTTGTTCAAACGGATTCAGTGTTTTCTTTTTGTCATCTTAATTTGTTAAGTTAAAAAAAATATATTTAGTGTTGGCCAATTTTATGTTTTTATTTTATCTGTATTTTATTCTGTTTTTTTTCTGTTGTCACTGTCAGAAAAGCTGCAGGTGCGTGAAAATTTGATCTGAATCCAGGTTCTGTTGTTTATCTATTCTGTATGCTTCTGTTGGGGAGACCGGGGACAGTTGCAACACTTTTTAAATTTGGCTCTGTTACTCAGAGATGGTTTAGATTAGACAAACAAATTGTTAATACAATAATCTTACATCTGTCTGTTAATAGTCTAAACCATTTAAAGATAATTACAGAATCTACATTTTTCACAATTTGCATTTGAATGTAAGGAGTCAGATGTTGCAACTGACCCCGGGCCCGGGGATAGTTGCAACATTGTTTGGGGATGGTTGCAACATGTTACAAATACAATATATGTCAGTGTTAGAAAAATATTATTATTATAAAAAATGTAAGTTATAATAATATTACAGCGTTATTTATTCATCAGCTTTGATTAGATGACCATTATAGATTTGTCTAGATGACTATATATTCAAACTGATATAAAATACAGTAGGCTTTTAGTGACATAGGAAGAATGGAACAATTTGTGAGGCAATTAACTTTTATTTAGCCTATTGTCATGTAAAACATTTTTTTTTTACTTTTATATGCACGCACACACACACACACACACACAAACCTCCTGCCCTTGCTCCAACTTAATGAACTACCGGTATATAATATTTAAGTAAAAACTTATGATTAAAAAAAGTACTGTTATGTGGTCTATTTTTTTATTTATGCATTGAACTATATAATATTTAAGTAAAAACTTATTTTAAAAAATGTTAAAAATCCTGCTATGTGGTCTTTTTTTTTATTTATGCATTGTACGGGACAGTTGCAACAGTTGTTGCAACCTTCCCCGTTCTTGTCAGTTCAATAAAACCTCATGTGCTAGCTAAACAAGGCTACCTTGATACATGCTAACCATACTAGCTTAAAGTTAACATATCACTCATTTAAACCATATAAGTTTGAGCTCAATCACAAAAACAGTGACAACAGTTTAACAAAAATAAATCTCAAGAAAAAAAATACTTTCATTCCTCAAAAAATTCTGGAGCAGCTCAGAAATCTCCTCGATATTTTCTCTGGAAGGCGGGGCATCCAGCTGAGCATTTGTAGTGTGTGTCATCACTCTAGCTTGTTTCTGATTGGAGAAAAATGACATGTTGCAACCATCCCGTTACAACTGTCCCCGGTCTCCCCCACGTTAAAATAAACCCTTTGATAAAAAAAATAAAATAAAAAATTTTTGTATTTTTAATGGGTCACAGATACGCGTCAATTTGATTTTTATTTAATGCCAATTCAATATTATAATCTTATCCATTAACGGTTAATAATCGATTAACCAGTGGCGGTTGTCGGTCGGGAAAATTAACCGAAATGAGCATCCCTACTGGATACATTTTGTTGAAATCACATATGAGGACTTCGCAGGCTGTGGAGAAAGAAATGCAATCCTCCATAGGAGCGCTGTCATGATAGCGAGGGCATCACGTCGCAGGCTTACGGCATCGAGGAGCGGTGTCTGCAGACTCAATGCTTGTAGAATGGCAAATAATCCTTCTGATCGGTCGGTGTATTTTTGCTTTATACATTTTAGACTTATTCTCAAATTCAGATTGTGTTAGGGGGGCGGGATTATTAGGCCATTTTAATCGGACAATTTGACCGGAGAGATTGAATTTTGTCGGGCATTTAATTTGTTTCCCGGCCAATTTCCGGTAATTACCGGACAACAGAAACCCTGGTCAGTGGTCCTGAGAGAAATGTTTTAGTCATTCAGCAGTCCTACAGCCTGAACCCTAATCCACCCTTACAATGGCATTTTAAAATGAAAAGAATGCATAGAAAGTTGGGACCCTGTCTTACCTTGCTGATACTGTCTTTTCATTCAATGACTGTTGTGGAGATTCTTTGTATAAGAACAACATGAAAGAACAAACTTTTATTAAATAATCAATTCACAAACTATATATTTTTTAATGTACGATCTTTTAATATTATTACAATAAAATAAACAATTAAAGTATAATTATGACTTTCCTTTTTTATACTATTACAAAACATTTACAGTGAATTAAATGTATAAAACAGCAACATATCACTGTATTTTTAACTTGTTCATTTCATCATTCTCAGAGGTTTTTTTAGGTGCTTTCATTTTTTCTTTTAGACAGGAGTCGTTGAACTTGAATGTGCTTCCCATGGGTCGCCTGGTCAAATGTCTGCCAGTTCCTTCTTAAATACCTGAAGTGTAGATATTCCTGCAAATGAAATGCATAAAGATTTGTGAAAATATTATGATAGTCATAAAACACATAATAAAAAAAAACTAAAATGTATTTCAACTGCAAGCTTAAGTTTTGGATATTGTAAAATGAACATCCTCATTTTCAAATATTTCCTGGACTACAATCTTTATAAATAAGACCATAAAATGAGGCATTGATTTTGAACATAAACACCGTCAGATAAGGCAATTTGTATGGGCAAAATTCAACTGAATATATTCAGACATAATACAAAAACTATGGACAAGTTCAAGATTAATTCAATTCACAGAAATATGTGTGAGAAGTAGCAAGACAATTAAATGTTGCGCCAATGCTTTTGGCCTTTTCCGCTTTCTGTACATCCAGCTGCTCCGTCTGCAGACACTAATGGCGCTTCTCCACTGCATGGTACGGTACGGCTCGGCTCGGTACGGCTCACTTGTGGCGCTTTTCCAATGCATGGTACGGCACGGTACGGCTCGCTTCGGCTCGCTTTAAACGGTACCACCTCTGTCAAGGTTCCAAGCGTCCCGTACCGATACCAAAATGTGTCGTGAACACACTGCAGATCAGTCACTACCAGCGTCATTGTCTTGGCGAGGTCATCAAACCCGCTAGATTTAAATAGCCAGGAACAGCCACCGCTGTTCTTCACAAAGAACCGGCAAAAGTATTGATTATGAATATGTAAAATATAGCAAGGAGATATTTTAATTGTTTATTAATAAACAAGTGTTTTCTTTGTCGGCTAAGATGTTGACGATGCTGACTCGCGATCTTCAGTAGCCTAGTGAACGCGCCAGAGAGAAATGCACATTTCATACGGATTACATAAGCAGAGAGCAGTCTGTAGTCTGTTTTCTTTCGTTTTGAATTGTTCTGTTTAAAAGTAGACATGTGAGACATGTGAGGCAACCTTATACGCTGAGTTTCGGTTCATTTATGAGACGAGCTCCAGTTCACGCGCCGGCGACTCCGTTTCCTATCTGCTATATTTGCTTATTATTTATTAAATCCAGGCAATTGGTTGATGAAACATTGATTAAAATACAAATACAAAACGAAATTCAGGTTAAAGAAAGGTTTTGTGCTTTCTGTTGGATGTCTAAGTGAAAGTTTTAAAGCATCTTTTAGTGCCGCTTTCAGAGCGCTCACGTCCGTAACATTGTTTTTTCCTCATAAATGCGAACACGAAAAATAAAATAAAATAAAATTAATATTTGATGTACTGTGGAGACTGAGAGCCAACCCTTCTTCATCCGGTGGGTAGTAGGCTATTACTTTGGTTTGCGCAGTGTAATTCACATAATCACTAAAAAATATTTTGCCTCCAAGTTTTTTTTTTTTAAGAAATCAGAAATCTGAGGGCACTGCTATAATCCCACCCACTTTGAAGCCTTTCATCTAGCCTTTATTATGGATATCTATGGTACCAGCAGTGGAAAAGCGCCATAAGGAGGAACCCGACTGCTACACCGGCACGTGAGCGAAGCGGCCCTAGAGGGAGATTGTCGCGGTTGTCGGGTGAGACGACTCAACGTTGTCGGAAAAGGTGAGTTTGTGATGTATAACAAACGAACAATCATCATCATCACGTTTTATGAAATGAATTAAAATCTTCATAAATCCAGGCTGAGTTTGCCACGTTTAGCCTAAATAATCAGACAGATAGCTTGCAGACAAGCAGCCTAGGCTACTATTTTTTTGGTAGGCATTAGGCAAACTAAGCTACGTGTCTGCTGATAGTTAGTTTCTCACATTTAGTTTTAGCAAGAAGAATGAATGATGGAAGTAATGCATCACATTAAGGCGAGACACTACAGGTGAATAGGGTAAAATTTTTAAATAATAGATATCACCATGAAACTTCCTCAGTTGATTACTTACACAAGTATATAAACAACTGTATTATAAGTTTTTGAAATTTGTAGGTTTAATTATGCAAATTAGGCATATTTCAAATATCTCATTGAATATGCACAATTTTGCATATATTTTCGGTAGATAGATCTGAACATCTGATAAAGCCAGGTGCAAAATTATTTTTTCATTTTTTTTACACACAAGATGAAAAAACAAGTTCAGAGGGATTTCAGGATAAATGCTTTCATTACCTAGGAAATCAAAATATACTGTCCATAGCCTTAAAAAATCAATTAAAATGTCACATAAATCAGGCCAGGAATGATTTATTAACAAATCCCTCAGAAAATATCTTCAGAATACTGCTAAGTGTATAACTGGAAAGTTTGGTGTACATAGGTGCTACATAGGCTGAGATATTTGTACAGGAGAAAACTCATTTTGAGAAAAAGGCATTTAAAGATTTAAGTAGGGAATTTAATACATTTCTATTGGAAAAAAAAATTGCCCAAAAACAGAATAAATGCTCAGGCCCTTAGTAATAATAATATATAATATTTCAAGCTCATGAAAACTGATTATTTATAAACATGGCAGGCATATAAAGCCTACAACTGCAGTAACTCAATGAATTAACATTGGCAGAGTACACCACGTGATGCGTCTGAGCGAATCACGTTAGCAGAAACCAGCAGTAGCCAATGAGATTTCGTCATTAGCTTTAAATCACCCTTTGGACATTCACGATTGGTTACTGATAGAAAGGAAATGCCCATATTTGGGTTACATAGCATTGTGCAGGAGATTCTGAGCTTTACAACTATACCCGTCATGACAGACTTCAGTAAACAGACGGAGCGCGGCGTGACGCGTTGGAATGCTAACTTCCTTGGTAAATTCGGGAGAAATAAACAAAATGTAATAAAATAAACATCTTAAATGTACATTTTCAACGTTTTCTTTATAGCAGCTGGAAAGAACACATATTGGAGTAAACTAGCCCAAAATCTCAAAACTGATCACTGCATGAAAAATCGATGTTTTTGCCTGCCGTGTCTCGCCTTAATTATTTTATTCAAAATGGTTAAATGCCTAAATCCTATCACTATTTGTGGGTATTGTTTGAAGCCAAGATGCCCACTGAAAAGAGGCGGATTCAGGAGAGGGAGAGACAATTCAGGGAGGCAGCAAAGGGCAGCACATCACTGCAGGGTTGGCTGCGAAAAAGCCAACCAGCGGGTGAGACAGAGACTTTGCACTGTGATAAAGATGACATGACACTGTGTAGGCGAATTAATCAGACTCATATTTTAGCCTACTAATGGCAATGTTTCATAATTACATTACATTTAAGATGAGGAGGAGCAGTCACAAGCCTCCAGACTATGTGAGGTATATGTGGGCCAGGAGGAGGCGCATAGGGCAGGTAGGTGATGATCACCAAATATGAGATGAGAGGACCATGCTAGAAAGTACAGGGTTAAAAGCTGCATGCTAAATAATTGTAATCTAATAAAACATAGGCTATTTTAAAATAGCAAAATAGGGAAATGATAGATGAGCAAAAGGATGAGATGAGGGAGACGAGAGCATCAGCAAGGGAAGATATTGAGATGACGAGTGGGGCAGAGTCAACAGATTTAGATTTTTTGCTGAAGTTGGCTAATCCCACAGATCCAGCTCATGTACAAAGCAGCAATCTTAAATACTATCAGACAATCACATTTACAAAGCAGCAATCTTAAATACTATCAGACCATCACATTTTCCAATTCAGTCGGGCCTTGCTGTGGTAAAGTTCCCTTAAAATCCAGAAGGGAGCTCTTTAAGGCCAATGGTATAAGGATGACCCTTGGTTGGAATATTCTCCACTGAATGATGCCATGCATTGCTTTAGCTGCAGGAATTTTACGAATGAGCAAAGATTTCAGAGCAGGACAGGATGGAAGTCTGTAGGGATAAACTTGTGGAGGCAGGCCAAAGTGAAGATTAAGGAGCACCGCAGCAGTGAATTGCATATGCTAGGCATAATTAGGTGGAATGCCTTTACAAAAGATACACTGCAGAGGGCTTTTGCAGTAGCTGATTCTCAGATGGAAGCAGCCAAAGAAAGAGAGAGGCAGAAAAACAGAGAGATTATGTTCCGTTTAATAGACATCACATTATATCTGGCAAAACAAGCTTTGGCCTGGAAATGAAGAAGGCTTGTCAAGTTTAAATAGAGGAATTTTTCTGAACATAGTGGATTTGCTTGGCCAATATGACAGCGTACTCAGACTTCATCTTGATGCAGTCAAGGACAAGCAAGCATCAAACCAAAGGTGCCAGGTGTCTCTCCTGTCCAATAGGACACAAAACTACCTTTATGTGAAACAAATCATACAGAAGGAAGTGACAGAAGCATCACAATTTTCTATTTTGCTGGACGAGACCACTGATGTGTCACATATTGAGCAGATGTCCTTTGTTGTGCGATATGTCCACAATATGACTATAAAGGAACGCTTTGTCCAACTATGTGATGTGGCATCAACCATGGGAGAGGCACTGGAGAATGAAGCTACTTGAGCAAAACAACTTCAACATTCAAGATGTCTGTGGACAGGGATATGATGCAGTTGCCAATATGAGTGGACACTATAATGGGCTGCAGTACCGGATTCAGAGACAACATGAGAAAGCATTATATGTGCACTGCCATGCACATTGTTTAAATCTCGTATTAGTTGAGAGTGCAAAATCCAACAAGCACTTTGTGGATTTCTTCACAGTCGTTGAAAGGCTGTACACATTCATTGCCAACTCTACAAAGCGCCATGCTGCATTTGTGGATACTCAAAAAGCCATGAATCCAGACCAACGTGTCCTTGAACTACAGAGGCTTTTAGACACCCGGTGGAGCTGCAGGGAAGATGCTTATTAAGACAATTAGGAAGGTCCTCCCTGCTGCCCTACAGTACTTGAGAGATCTGATACCCCTTTTCCACCAAAAAAGAACAGGTTCGGAACTGGTGGTGGTTCAAAGTTGGTTCAACTTGCGAACCTTCTCAGAATCTGTTTGTTTTTCCACTGACTAGAGAGCCCAGTGAACGACGTCGTTACGTCACTGTGTACGTTGCCATACGTCTTAGCTTTCGTCAACTTCAAGCATAACAATTACAATAGCGGACTACATCGGATCCACGAATGTGGTTTTCTTCAAATGTTTCTCCTGGCTTTGCGATCCTATATTGGGGTCAGAAGAAGACGTTTAGAACACATTTGTGCTGCTCGTCTGGATTACTATAGAGATGGAGGTTACGTTCGAAAAGAAGTTCGACAATAACCCCGCCCCCGACGTGGTAAAAGAACGGTTCTAGTCCAGCAAAGAATTGGTGCCATGTTGGAACCAATTTTCCTGGCCGAGAACCGGTTCTTTGGCTGTCGAAACACAAAGAACTGGTTCGTAAGTAGGCACCGGCTCCGAACCGGCACCAGCACTGCCTTGGTTGAAAGGGGGCATGAGAGAGTGTGTGTTGAAATGGACCTTTATCAGGTCAGAGCAACTGCCCCTCAAAATTCCTGTGCACGTCCCTGAAACTTGGTGCAAGGCACATTAATGAAACCTTATTGTAAAGCTTTAAAATGCTTTCTCAATGGATATCCCAGCGCTGTGTAGCAATGTTGTTGTTCCGAGATCGGCCCACAAGTAAACCGCTGTCTAGTATTGCTCTGAGATGATAAACTGCTGCGCTGCGCAGCTCAGACGAGTAGCGTGGTTTCATTCTGCTTTGGTTTGCCGTGTGATGTTTCTCGTATGCAGCAGAAATGACCGCTCTCTCGCACCGGCAGGAAAAAAAGGCCGCAAAATGTGACCATTTAGTATAGTGCTGTATTTCTGCTTTACATGAGCGCCACCTACTGTCAGAGAGCGAATTTGTTTGTTTTTCGCTTTGATCTGAAATGACAAATGACACATTCCTGTTGGTTGAACAGAGTTAATAGATACAAATCAATCAACAAATTGTCATGTGCTCACCACACACCGAGAGGAGAGATTTGGCTATGTGTGGCTAACTTACACAGAAGAGACTTTGTTGCTCAGTATATGAAAACTAAACTACTTACCATGGATCTTCATGTGTAGCTTCAGGTGACTTTTAAAAGAGAAACTCGACCCGCACTGATCACACGCGTGTAGTTTCTCTCCAGGGTGGATCCTCTCATGTGCTATCAGATTTGCTGAACTACTGAATCTCTTGTCACAGTGTGAACACTTGTAAGGTTTTTCTCCAGTGTGGATCCTCTCATGTGTTTTCTGATCTGTTGACCGACTGAATCTCTTGTCGCAGTGTGAACACTTGTAAGGTTTTTCTCCAGTGTGAATTCTCTGGTGCCGTTTTAAATTGTCCGCTGTAGTAAAAGTCTTCTCACACTCAAAGCACATGTACTCTCTCACACCAGTGTGAGTTTTCTCATGTCCATGTAAATTAGTCAGCAGTGAAAAACCCTTTCCACACACAGAACATGAATGCGGCTTCTCCTTCGTATGAACTATCAGGTGTGTCTTCAGCTCTGATGCCCTAAGAAATGTTTTGCCGCACTGATCACATGTGAACGTCTTCTCTCCGGTGTGGATGATCATGTGAACATTAAGGGATGATGATTGACTGAAACTCTTCCCACATTGATCACATCTGAACGGCTTCTCTCCAGTATGAATTCTCATGTGTCGCTTCAGGTGACTTTTAAAAAAGAAACACGTCCCGCACTGATCACATGTGTGCGGCTTCTCTCCAGTGTGGATCATCTCGTGTCTTTGCAGATATGATGAACGACTGAATCTCTTGTCGCAGTGTGAACACTTGAAAGGTGTTTCTCCAGTGTGAATTCTCTGATGCAGTTTTAAACCGTCCGCTGTAGTAAAAGTCTTCTTACACTCAAAGCACATGTACTCTCTCACACCAGTGTGAGTTTTCTCATGTTTATATAAATATTGCAGCAGTGAAAAACTCTTTCCGCACACAGAACATGAATGCGGCTTCTCCTTCGTATGAACTACCAGGTGTGTCTTCAGCTCTGATGCCCTAAGAAATGTTTTGCCGCATTGATCACATGTGAACGGCTTCTCTCCGGTGTGGATCATCATGTGAACATTAAGGGATGATGAATGACTGAAACTCTTCCCACATTGATCACATGAGAACGGCTTCTCTCCGGTGTGAACTCTGATGTGAATCTCAAGATGTTGTTTGGTGTTGAGACTCTTTCCACACTGAGTGCAGGTGAAAGATTTCTTGGCTCTTGTTTTCTTTAAAAATGTCTTTTTACTCTTTGAGCGACTCAAAGGTTTTCCTCCAGGTTGGACATGATGTTCCTCCTCCACTTCACTCAGTTCTTCACTCTCCTCCTTCACTTCACTCAGTTCTTCTCTCTCCTCCTTCACTTCACTCAGTTCTTCTCTCTCCTCCTTCACTTCCCTCAGTTCTTCTCTCTCCTCCTCCACTTCACTCAGTTCTTCTCTCTCCTCCTCCACTTCACTCAGTTCTTCTCTCTCCTCCTTCACTTCTCTCAGTTCTTCTCTCAGTTCTTCTCTCTCCTCCTCCACTTCACTCAGTTCTTCTCTCTCCTCCTCCACTTCACTCAGTTCTTCTCTCTCCTCCTCCACTTCACTCAGTTCTTCTCTCTCCTCCTTCACTTCTCTCAGTTCTTCTCTCTCCTCCTTCACTTCACTCAGTTCTTTTCTCTCCTCCTTCACTTCACTCAGTTCTTCTCTCTCCTCCTTCACTTCACTCAGTTCTTCACTCTTCTCCTTCACATCACTCAGTTCTTCACTCAGTTCTTCTCTCTCCTCCTTCACATCACTCAGTTCTTCTCTCTCCTCGCTCTCTTCCATCAGGTCTGACATGAAAGAAACAATTATTACATTTAATGTTTCAGTACATCAAAATAATTCAAAGAGAGAAATATAAAGTGAAAGGACATGAAAGTTCACAATAGACTTTTCCTTCATAGACTTCCAAGCTAAACAAGCGTTTAGCATTCAAGTGGAGTGGATTATTTATTTTAAAAGTTTAGAATTATAATTATTTATTTGTTGTAAAAAAGCTGCCACAGAATGTGACGTCATTTCACGGCCGTTGCAGTGTCTGTAGAAATTTCAAATACTCAAAGTGTAGAGTTGCAACAGCTTTAACCAGTTATAAATTAACTATTTTTATTAACTTTATCTGTGTCCAAAAAACAAAGCATTTCTTAAAACTGTGACACCCAGGAAGTGACATCATCTGGGCTCTTTCTGCAGCATGATGGGAAGACAAGAGAATAATCTCAATCCATTGTCTCAGTTTTTACACAAACTGTAGAAATTGACTGTATTCATCTAACTTTGGTAACAGGGTTCTGTAAGAAGACTCTCTATAACTTGTATTATATACGACAAATAAAACTTTATCAGTAACTTAGTGTTTACTGACTATTCCTAAAAAAAAAAAAAAAATTTGTTAACTGTTGAAAATGACAAATTCTGGTAATGTTGTTGCAAATTGGGAACCAGATTAAATCATTCGCCGTAGTTTAAACTGTTAAATATAACTTAACATCACATATTAACCTGCGCTCGCTAGCTTCAATCTAATCTATTGCTAGCACAAAATTATATTATTTCGCTAGCCTGTTAGCGTGCCATCCGTGCGCTTTTATTTATTTCTACATTTCGCTCGCGTGCCCACGCCTTTTCAAAGTCCATCAAACAACTGCGGTAAGTAGAATTAGTCAACAAGCACGGTAAGTCATGTCTAATCCTCTTATTGTCACTTGCCCTTCATGTAACATGTATAGCATAGCTTTCAGATAGTCAGGCTGACGGAGAAGATTTCAGAACTAGAGACACGCATCCACACTTTAATTGAGGATAGTAAGAGTGCAAGGGCTTTAGATGTGACTATCTTAGTGAACACTGTACATTGTTCGGTCCCGGCTGTAGTAGAGCCCATGCGGCAGGGCAGTTGGGTGACGGTAGTGTTGTCAAAACATTCGGTACAAAAATTTTTTAAACGTCACGGTACCGAGTACCGGTGGTACCGAGTACCCGGTCAAACCCGATTCTGGATGCGCATGCATGCACGAAGGGCGTGAAGTTGCGTCCTCTTCAAGAAAGCGCTGAGACATGGCGACCGGCGGCGCTGCTGATGTGGAATCTGTGTATATTAAACTGCAAAAAGACTTTAAATATTAAATGTTCTGCTCGTCTCTGTATGAATAAACGGCGCAGACGCGCGGTTTCATTTAACGTTACTTCACACACACACACACACTGAAGCACGAGTGACGCTCGCGCTGTTTTCAGTCTCTGCTGCCTCACGATATGATTCATGATTCAATTCATCTCTGAGAACAGACTGATCTCATAAAATTGCGTGTGTATGACACGCCAATTCGTATTTCCATTTTTGGCGTGCTATCAACACGCACAATCGCTTTTCAGCGTGTTTATGAACGCAGTTGACTTAACGTTATTACTGTATATATAAATATATGACCTACCTCCACCCCGTCCCTAAACCTACCCGTCACTGGGGTTAATAGCATTTATGAGTCTTCCCCTGCCATCCTAGGGGAAAAAAATATCGCTCCCCAGATGTAGATCTACATTTTGCTTCGTTTCGCTCGGAAATTTAATGGCGTGTACATATACGCGGAATCACTTGGATATTAATGGCGTAGACATACACGCATACACGCGGATATCTCAAAATGCGTATAGATAACACGCCACTTGACTTGAAAGTGGCGTGTCTGTTTACGCAAAAGTCATGATGTCATGTTGCTGAGAATCACTTCATGAGCATTTTACCGTTTCATTTGAGAAAAACTATAGTCCTATCATACACGCACAGAAACTCAAAGTCTTCACGGCAACCCATCAAAATAAAAGTTTGGTTTAACTTAAAGAAATTGACAGAATTAATTATATTAGGCTACTGTACAATAGATTTAACTACGTCTCCATTATTTAAAAATACTACTACTAATAATAAGTGCATAGAAGGTTGCTTATTTTTCACTTGATTTTTTTATAAACAATATTTCTCTATCATCAATATTTTAGTTTAAACAGCATGTACACTGTCAGAAAAAGGGGTACAGCAGCAGTCCATTTTTGTCCCCCAAGGTACAATCTACACTAATGTACCCCATAGGGCTTATTATTGGACCTCAAGGTACATGTATGTACCTTTTTGAGGGTCAAAAAGGTACATATGTTCCCAAGGATTAAAAGGTACATATATGCACCCTTTCTTTTAAAGGTTAAGGTACAAAGCAAAAAGTCCAGTGTTAAATGAACTCTCTTGTATTCAAGTGTGTTAAAGTTAATGAGCTAATTAAGTGATTCATTGAGTGATGATTGACAATTATTGAAGACACCTGATGTTAACAAGCAGAATCAATGAAGAAGAAAATCTATTTTTTTAAGACACCATTATGGTGATCTGTGTTTGCTTTAGTTGGGCTCTTGACTCTTAAACTGTCAACATTAAACTTTGTTTGGCTACTGTATCTGAATTATATCTGCCAGATGAACAAAGAGAAAAGTTGATCAGATGGTTTTGGTTATGTTTTGACAATCATTATTTGATCTGAATCACAAATCTCATTTAAAAAGAATTATGTCTACCTTGTTGATTACAGCAGACTGTGATTCTACAGTAAATGCTTTTCAATTTAATGAAAATATTTTTTAAAAATTGTTCCGATCAGAAGACTTCAAAACTGTATTTAATTTAGACACACTGACATCAATAATCAGCCTGTGAATCTCAACAATGGTGACAATAATTAAGAATGTTGCAGTGCATTCTGGGTGCCACCAATCAAAACTCATTCTTGGCTCCCATCAAGCATTGCGGTATGAATAAATTATTATCTGAATTGTCTTAGTAATTTCCTTTCCCTAATGGCATATTCTTTTTGTCACCATTGTTGAGATTCATACACACATTATTGATGTCTGTGTGTGCCTAAAAGAACGATTTTATTTTATCAGAACAACTTTTTGGAAATTCTTTAGAAAATTCTGGATCTTATGCTGTAGAATCAGTGATGCTGGAATCAACAATATACATTTAAGTCAGAGGTTAGACTCTAAAAGAGTTCAGTGATTCAGGACAAATTATGATTATGTCAAAACATAATCAACACTACCTGATCAACTTTTCTCTTTGTTCATCTGGCAGTTATAACTCAGATAAAACAGCCAAATAAAATCTAATGTTAACAGTTTAAGGCCCAACTAAGGCAAACACTGATCACCATAATGGTGTCTTAAAAAAAAAAATTTCTCCTTCAGGTGTCTTCAATAATCAATAGTTCACTCAATGAATCACTTAATGAGCTCATTAACTTTAACACTCTTGAATGTTAATTTAACACTTATATTTGACCATTTTAACACTCTTGAGTCTGGAGCCATATTTAACACTGGAGTTTTTGCTGTGTACAATATCGAGAGTCAGACTCTGCTAAGCCATTTTTTTAGTAAAAGTTGTTGTTTAAAGGTTAATGATACCTTAATTATTTAAGGTAGATTTTAACTTATCACTATATTAGAGTAGCCTTGAAATAAGCTTGAAATGAATGAAATAAAAGTTTTGGCACAAGGGTACAAATATGTACCCTATGCCAAATGTACAAAACCTGTACCCTTGAGGGTACAGCCCCAGTGACAAGCTATTGTACCCCTAAAGGTACAATTATATACTTTATTTTCTGAGAGTGTAGCTTTCAATGCTTTCATAAATGTAACGTCATAGATAATAGTCATTGAATTGAATTGAATTTTATAAATTGAATTGAAATATGAATTAAATAAATTGGAAAAATAGTTCAAACTGATTTTGCTGTGGTACCGAAATTGGTACTGAGAACCGTAAAATTGTAATGGTATCGGTACCGACTACTGGAATTTTGGTACCGTGACATCCCTAGTCTGCAGTCTGTATTGTATGTGCCGTGCGCCTCGAACACCCCATGTATGCGGGTTATTTCTGTTTGATGCTCATTTTTATCTTATTTTGTTAAGTAACCGTGACATCCCTAGGTGATGGTATGATGCTGTAGTCGCTGGACAAAACACCACTCTTCCATTACGATTACCATAACAAATAAATTCTCCCCACTCAGTGAAGCTGTGAATCCTGTTGAATGTGCCCTAGTTATTGGCGATTCTATCACACGGAACGTGAAAATAGAGACACCAGCCACCATAATCACATGTTTGCTGGGAGCCAGAGCCCCTGACATCAAAGCAAATTTGAAAGTGCTGGTAACGTAATTTCTCTAAGATTATTCACGTTGGCACTAATCATGTTCGACTTTCCCAGTCGGAGATCACCAAAACTAACGTTTAAGAGGTGTGTGAACTACGATGTCAGGCACTGTAATTTGCTCTGGCCCCCTTCTTGTTCGCAGGAGTGATAGAATTCATAGACCATTGGAAAAGTTTTTGGGGCAAGCCTGACCTGTTGAAAAGAGATGGTATTCATTCCTCCTGGGATGGTGCTGCTCTTCTCTCTAGTTATATGGCACAGTCTTATGCTGCGTTCACACCAAACGCGAATCGAGCGTCTCACGCGAATGATTTACATGTTACGTCAATGTAAAGCGTCTGGAGGTCCTGCGGCGCGAATGAGGCATTTAGCGCGGTGTGGTGGACGCGAATTCAGCGTCTGGCGCGAGTGATTTTATTTGGCGCATTTTGTGCGTCAAATTCGCGTCAAACGCCCGAGTTAAAAAACAACCAGGAGCCCGCTTGCTGCTGTCACGTGATGAAGTGACGTGATAAACGGGGGCAGGCCCGGTTTTCAGTTTATAATTTTATTTGATGTGTTTGGCCTCAATAACTGAGTCTAAAACTCTGAATTCTAAATATTCTGAGTCAATCTCATTTGATTCATTTGGATTTTGAGACTTTTTTCGCTGTTTTAGACCCAACATAGGCATACCTTATTAATAAAGAATACTTTGTAGTCACTTGTCTAAATCAGAAATCTGATTTAATATTTTTGCATAGAAAACCATTATAAAACGCGTAAAGTGCAATAGCGCGTTGCATGTTCAATAAGGTGTATCGACTACTGGGTTTTAATATCACCATCTTCCTGCATTGACGTTTTACAGCTTTTTCTTTAGGGTCTATGGGAGGATAACTATAGCCTATAGGCTACCCTACAGACAAGAGCCTATATGAACCCGACGGGAAAAGTTTCACGTTAATGGCATTTTCCTTCCTGAGCCTGTAAAAAAAAGAAAAAAAGAAGCTTAACATAAAATTTTGCAGTTGCGTTTAACTTTGCATGTGTAGGGGAGAGCAACCGGTCCGGGAGTGCAGTGAAGTAAGTTTTAGGTTTGATATTCGCCGCATTTTCTAAAGGGACCATCTATAAATTCCACTCACAGGCAAAAAATATAAAGGAACAATACTTACAAGGTTATAGTAAATGCCTAGTGGGCAGACTGACTTGCCGTATGTCCAGCCAATATCTCAATTGAATAGTAAAACATTTTTTTGTTTTTAAATTACTGTAACTCACCAAAGTGTGTTTTTTTCATGTTCCAAAGGCTGTAGTACGTTCCTAGATAGTCAGGTTAATTTTGCATTATTCACCTGTAGCAAGTCACCAAAAACCCTTTTGGTGAATTACAGCAATTTTTTTTTTTATAAAATTCATCTACTGTTAATACATGTAAATACATGAAGGGTGATATTGGCACAATTACACCTGTAGTAAGTCAGTCTAGTCACACTAGGAACATACTACAACCATTTTGATCATGAAAAAAACCCTTTTGGTGAATTACAGTATTTTTTCTGTAAATATTTAGCCTAGGCTACATACATGAAGGAAAGTATTGTCAATTTTACTTGTAGTAAGTCAGTCTTACAGGAACCTTCTACGAGCTTTGGAATTTAAAAATGTTTTTTTTTTCATATATTAAAAGTAATTTTAATTCAAACAAATTACACGTTTTAACGCAGTTAGTGGAATATGCAGCTATACACACACGTAGGGCCTAGGTGATTTTCAAATAATATTTTTTGTCGATATATAATGGTTGCATATTGTTAAAACTCATCGAGCTAGGGTATTTGTAAGACTATATAAAAGTGTGGCAAGGGTCAAGGGAAAACCAATGTCCGGCAAAAATCGACTTTTAACATTTAAAAATAGATTTTCAAATTCCAAAGCTTGTGTACTATGTATACAGTGTGTAGTCTATGAACGCAACTACGAAATTTCACATTAATCTTTTTTTTTTAACAGGCAGGAAAATTCCATTAACGTGAAACTTTGCGAATCGCGTTCATATAGCAATCCCTCCAGAAAAACGCGATCGCATAATTCAATGCATGATCAGCCAAAGTCTGCATATTTATGTGACCGCATCTTTTTCAAATACGCCGCACTTTTGCTGCATAAACTTCAGATTTCCGCGCAAAATATGCAGGGCTTGCATGATTTCATAATCCCTGCATTTTCGTTGCAAAAAAAAGTCACATATATCTTAGCAGAAAGTTGAAAAATGTTGTTTACTTCACACAAGAGCAGCCGTTCCCCCGTTGCCATGGGAACGTTATGAAGTGATGTAATTACGCGACGTGAACATCATTGAAAAGCTGCAAACCCCGCGATGAAGCCATGATGAAGCCCGCAAATCAGTCTCATTTGCTAACAAAAATAAGCGCAGTTTTTGCAAGATCCCGCAATTTCATCACATAAAAATCCTGCATATTCCATCAAATTTTTTTAAGAAAACGTGCCGCATAGTCAAGGATTTTTGCCCGCAACAATCACAAAAAAAACTCACAGAAAATATAGTTTTCCTCCCATAGAGCCTATTATAAATAAGCTTAACGTCAATGCAGTAAGACATTACATTTATGATATAAATTTAATAAAAAAATGAAAAGAAGTGATATTCATGATATTAAAACCCAGTACACCTGCAACGCGCTATTGCATGTTAAGCGTTTTATAATGGTTTTCTATGGGTGTTGTTCATAATCTGATTTAATCTGTTAGCCTCTACAAAGTATGCTTTATTAATAAGGTGGGCCTTTATTGTGTACTAAATTTGGTGTTTCAATATCACTCACATTAATCGTCTTAGGGGCTATACACAACACCGTTTTCAACCAAAAACGTAAAACTTTATATGCATTTTGGCTGTTCGTTTACACGACAAAGGCGTTTTGGGTGCCTGAAAACGCAAAGTTTTGAAAACGGGTTTCAAAGTGCCAGTTTTTGAAATTGGTCTCTGTGTAAACAGCAAAAACGTGAATCTGTGAAGATGACACCAGGCACAATCGTGTTACGTGTTCAGTCTATAGTGTTTCATCGCCATCTAATGGCCTAGCAGCAGAATACAGCGTTTTCCCAGTCGTTTCCGTGTGAATGGTGAAGCGACAACACACTCCATAGTTTCAATATTATGTGTACAAATAAAAGCTTTACGTGTTTGTTTTGTTCATTAAAGTTGATAAAGTTTTTAATAAGGCAAAACAAAAAAGAATAGCCTAAGTAGTGAAAAATAAATTTAGGTTATTTAATGTATTATATTTGCGTCGTTTTCAATTCTTCATACATGTATATTTCTTATTTTTTTGTATTGTTTTTGGTCTCACTCTTGATAAATATTTCTGCAGTAAATTAAGGAAGCACTATTACGTAAACTTCGTCATGCGTGAGGGTAATGCTGATGTAATTTGCGTGTGCACTCTCTCTTTTGCTGGATGTCGTGGCGAGAGGTAAGTTTTTATCTGAGAAGTGTGTAAATGTACTTTATTGAGTGTTGTATAGGGATTTTCTGTATGTTATGAGTTTATTTGTTGTCTTTTCTGTACTGAGAAATCAACAATCTGGGTTATAAATGTTTTAAGAGTATGTTTGATCTAAGTACGCATTTGATTATTGGCCGCAGTTGCACGTGCGGTATGCTTGTGAGTTCAGAACGATATATTTTTCGTTAAAATCTTTAGTTGAATTTAATATGAGTTATACATTTGTAATTGTGTAAAGTTGTATTTGTTTATTTTGAAGAATCCATGCAATGTTTAAATGTATTTTCTGTATATGAATTTACATTGAGATATCGTGTGTTGATTGACAGGCACGGCTAGACCAGAAATGCCAATTACTTGTGCTTAAGTGTGATCGTGTCTGTCATTTCTTTTGACACAGGTATGTAGATGGATCATTTACTATTGTTATTTTTCTATATTTCTTATTTTTCTGTCTTTTATTTGGATGTCGTGGCGAGAGACACGGCTAGACCAGACATGCCAATTACTTGTGCTTTAGTGTGATCGTGTCTGTCATTTCTTTTGACACAGACACAGCGAGGCTGAGAGTAAAGAAAAACAAAAGTAGATCATTGTGTGGGATCTCTTTCTTTAAAATCAAACACAACGCAGAAGAAAACCCACTTCATATATATACTAATTGGCTTCATCACCGTCTCCTCTCCACCAGTAAGCTGGTGTGTGGTGGGCGTTCTAGCGCAATATGGCTGCCGTCACATCATCCAGGTGGATGCTGCACATTGGTGGTGGTTGAGGAGATTCCCCCTTCTATGTAAAGCGCTTTGAGTGCTGAGAAAAGCGCTATATAAATGTAATGAATTATTATTATTATTATTAATGCGGGAAGAGTTTCACTCAGGCTTTCTCTCTGAAATCACATCAGCTTCTCATCCTGTAGAAAGAGCATTTAACTGTGATCAGTGTGGGAAACAGTTTCACAGTCCTGAACCAGACTGATCTCATAAAATGGTGTATGTATGACACGCCAATTCGTATTTCCGTTTTTGGCATGCTATCAACACGCATAATCGCTTTTCAGCATGTTAATGAACGCAGTTGACTTAACGTTATTACTGTGTATGTCATGTTGCCTGAAGAAACACCTGAAGATTCACACAAAGGAGAAGATTCATTGGTTGTATTAAAGCAGAAAAGACACAGCGGTGTGTGTTTCAAGGCTGAAATCATTTACTACAGACGATGAACTGAAAGACCACAAGAAATTTCACACAGGAAAAAAAAAAACATTTGAGGGCAAAGTTCAGGAGCTGAAGAAGACCACAACTCTTTTAATAGAGACATGAATCTGATATGAATTTTTAACTCATTCTTCATTGTTTTTCAAAACATCTAGTTTCTCTTCCACTTCTACTCTTCCATGCAAACGCAAGATATACTTTCATGAATCTTTGAAACTGGACACTTTTCTTCTCTTGAGATGCTTTGGCTCTTATAAGTCAGAAAAGAGAGAGAACCGTCTCATTCACTTTCACTTTATGTTTGTATTTGCTTCATGTAATAATTGATTAAACTCTTTACACATTTTTACCAGCACATTGTTATTGTCCATTTTCTTATTATATACTGATTCTGCAAGAATCAGGAATAATTTTAGTTCTGAAAGTCATAAAATAGCTTATTATGAATGCTTTTTAAACTTTCCATGTTGTTAATTTCTCATTAGAGATTTTAAATGCTTAATGATTTCCATTACACGAGAGTAGATGTTAAAACTTCATGGCATGCTGATTTGTACTCGGCTTTCGCCAAGATAAGCACAAACTAAGACGTAGCTTTACAGTAACCTATGCTTCTCCATCCATTTACGCTTCTTTCCATATGGTGGTGTGACTCCCCTTCTGTCCGGCGTTAACGACTGCAGTGTACTTGGCGCGTCAGCACACACCACGGCTGCAACTACAGTGTGGTCTCCATAGTGGACCAGCACGACAACCGTCTGGATTGAGCCGAGTAGGGGACATCTCTAGGGTCTTCAAGTGGGCACCTTCCGTCCTCAGTGTTTCGTCGACTAGCCCACGACACCTCAAGAGGGCTCGACAGTGACTCTGGGGTTCCAGAGTCCCCCCCCCCCCCCCGTCCCCCACTCAACTCAGCCCAGCTTACTGACCTCTACATCCCTCCTGCTGCTGAGACCTAACCACAATCTCTCCGCAACCCAACCATACGCGCCAACCCGTTTGACTAAGGCTGTCGAGCCCCACTGGTGCGTTAATATGCAGTTTCAGTGGCAACGGTTCCGTATGGCAAACCACCTACCGCAAAACACAATATCTGCCCAACCACCCGTCATTCACGCAATATACACAGGAGCGTAATGACTGTAAATACTATACAACCTATACAAATAAACTAACAGACTCAAGTTTTCAAGAATTCTACGAAACCGTAGCGTGGCGGCCTGTACACAGCCAGCCATAAATAAATTATATTTCACCCACACATGACTGACACTGAATGAGATTGATGTCTGTCTACATTTTTAACAGTTTCATCCTTGATATCCAGTATCATAAATACATTTAAAAGAGTTATTCCTAATCAGTTTAATGCTTCATTCACACCACAAGGCTTCATGAAGTCACAACAATTACTATGAAAGTGAGCAAATAAAAAAACAGAAGGGCTGTCCAGTTACAACTACAGTATCAAAATATTTAAAAATTAGGTTTTTACACTTTTTACAGATGTAGTTTATTTAAACAAATAGATTTGCATCCCGACTTAAGCTTTTTTGTTTTACTGTCCATTTCTATGAGACAAAATCAAACACTTTTCTTGTTGCCATTGGTGGCAAATGACTCCTAAAATTGTGTGGCAGTTAAATGTGATTTTCAGAGAGAAAATGATAAATGTACATATTTCAATATATATTTTCATAATTTTTAGGTCAAAACCAAGGAATTGTTGATTTTTTTCCAAACGCTTATAAGTCTGAACCAGAATATTAAGATATTTTATCATTTCGCATGATGGTGAAAAGTAAAAAAGTTCAAGTTAAAAGTAAAGGTAAAGTAAAAAAGCAGTGCCATGTTATATGTATAATAAATCAAGTGGGTGGTGATGGCGCAGTGGATGAGACACATGCCTTTGGTGTGAGAGACCCGGGTTCTAATCCACTGTGAGACACCAATGTGTCCCTGAGCAAGACACTTAACCCCTAGTTGCTCCAGAGGCGTGCGACCTCTGACATATGTAGCAATTGTAAGTCGCTTTGGATAAAAGCGTCAGCTAAATGACTAAATGTAAATGTAAATGTAAAATAAATATTTGAGTAAAACAAACAAGTAGCCCTTCTAGATTATTTTATCCCTTGAGGTAGCCCTTGCACACAAAAAGCTTGGAGACCCCTGGTCTAAGGCCAGTAACCACTGGAACATCCTCAACAAACATCTGGATCTTACACATTACACTACAGCAGGGGTTGGTGCATTACACAAAATGGTGGGTACAGTGTTGGCCTTCTTGGATGGTGGTTATTTCCTCCACATAAGTTGTATCCCTGCCAAACCCAGCAGTCCCATCCCTATGGTTCTAAAGCCCACGGTGTTTAAAGCCCGCGCTATTAGTGAAAATTCTCATTGAAAATGGTCAAAACATTTAGGTAAATTACACTGAATTATAGGCCTTTAATTAAAAGTATCAACAGTCTATAATATATCCAAACACTGCAATAATCAGTCATCAATAAATTAAAACCAGCTTTATTTTAAAAACGGCTCGTTTAACATGAACATTGTTAAACAAATCAAATCAAGACAAATAAAAATAAGAGGCACGGTGTAGCTACAATGAAAAAAACAATTTTTTTAAATGTACTTAATTTTTCTTTGGAAGGTTTTTGCACAAATATTTTTAAAGTAAATTTCACACACTTTTTTTAAGTAAATTTCACATATGGAATTAAGTAAACTCTACTTAACTAAGTTAAGTGAAAGTAACAAAGAAAATAAGTAATTTTACTTTCTTTCTGCATTAAAGATGAACGGGTTAAACTTGTTTTCGCGCCGGCGCAGTGAGGGAAAAAACACTGAGTTTAGGGCAATAGGCGAAGCTCTGCTTAAACTGTGCGATATAGTCACGTGGAGCAACCAAAATTTCTGACATGCCAGAAATTCATTGTTTTTCCTTTCTTTTTCACATCTTGTCCAGGTCTTTCTTGTTCACGACATCATGTCTAAAAGAAAAATTAAATCAAGAGAAATTACAAATGAGAGACAAATCCGAAATAAGTGAAGCCCAAAGTCGAGATCACTGACAATTTCAATTTATAGTTGCACTAATAAGGATTCTGAATCCTGGGGTCAGTTCACCCTCCGCCTATGTTGCTTGATCAGCCCTTTAATTCTAACAGTGTTTCTGAGTCTTTAATCTGTGTTTAAAATTAAGTGGTGAAACACAACTTGATTGAAAATAAATCAACAAATCTTCAATTAACGGTAAACTTTGCTTAATTGAATCCTTATTGGTGAAACCCATCCTTAAGTCCGATTTGCACGGCATTAGTATTACATGGGGACCACGTGTGGTTTAGAAATTACCCCCCCACATCTGAATTCCGTGTGGCGGATTCACACGGGATAACCGAAGCCTGTGATTTTACTCGAATTTACTGACTTATCTCCCGGATATGACGTCAATAGGCTATTGCTTGAAAATGTATTGACGTTATTGTATATCGATATGACCCAGCACCCAAAATACTATATAAACACTCCAACGCAGCCTCCATTCATCATGAAAGATGGATGAAAAGGCGCACGGGAAACAAAAAGTTTGAAAAAAAAATAAAACGACCCCGCCAAATCACAGAAATGCCGATTCACACAGGACTAATATCACAGGACCTCGTTGTTTGGCGAAATATGGTAGGTCATTTGCGGGGGAATTTTTACTTTACAAATTACCGACATGGCCGATTCGCAAGGGATTAAGATCACAGACAACCTCCGCAATAATTACAAATGACTAGAGGTCACCAGGTAATACTTATCCCTTGCGAATAGGGCTTAAGTGTTTCAGGTTAAAGTCCCTGTAAAGTCAAAATTATGTGTTCTGAGTTTGTCACACAACAGAAAAATGTGTTATTAGCCACCCAGCCAAATTTGAATGATAAAAAAGCCGGCAAGTACATAAAATAAGTAAGGGTGCTCCGATTGATAGGTCGCCGATCACAATCGGCCGATAATTGCTTTGGGATGTGTGATCGGCGGTCTCTATAAAGGCCGATCCAGAAAAGCCGATCAGATGACGCAAAACTCACGAGACAATTTTTTATGCCCTGGTAAAAATCGGTAAAAATGGCTTCAGCAGTCTGGCAATTATACAAGGTGTGTGAAAAAGCAATTCACTAGCAATCCATCTGCAATGTGTGTACCACGCCGCTGTCTGCTTGTCAAACAGTGCAGCCTCTCTGATCAATCCGTAAAATTACCGGAAAGAATAGAGTCCGTCCGCAACGGCGATAGATTGAAGCGCGCGTCCGAGTAAAGACTGCGCGAGCTACAGAGAACACTGTATCCACTGATCGCCGCGGCAACGAGCGCTCAGGTTGAGTTCAAAAACTCAATATATATGAAGCCATACTATAGTATAATGCAAGATAGAAATTAATATTTAAGTCATTAAATTCAAGTTCACGTAAACTTTTCCCTTCGCTGTCAGTCATTCTCCATTCAGCGTTCAAACAGCGCGTCGTCAGTCATTCTCCATTTAGCATTCAAACAGCATAGCGCATCGCGTTCGGCAACGATGCAACTCTCTCCAAGATGACTAAATGTTAATATTATTATACTTGATCTGTAGATAAAGCTCTATAGTTTTGCATAAATTGACTATCTTGCTGTAGTACCTTAATCATGGTTCATGTTCCTTTCTACCGTGTCTAGATCACAACACTGGAGAGCACTGTCATTGTTGTTCACGCGTACAGTAACTGAAATTTAAAACTGTTAAAAGAAAAGGCTGAATAAACTATTGCATAGATAGATACTGTATAATACACTATGCATCGATATGTATTTCCTTTGTGCTTAGAACTTTTCAATGCGGACTCGAAGAGCAGCGTGCTGTGACTCATGTTGCCTCAAGCGCATCATTCAGCGCTCAGGATGCGCATAAGCGCTGTGTGCATAATCTTTCATAATCATATCATAATACTTTTGCGCAATGAAAGATTATTAATAGCATTTTTTGTTCTGTTCTGTCCTATCTATCATATGTTGCTGCCTCATTAAACAGCTGTGCTATACATTTGTGCTATATTTATTTTCTTAATTTTATAGTAGACTATAAAATAATTGGGCCCCGGGGGGAGCATGCCCCCGGACCCCCCCTAGAGGGGTAATATCCTTCTCACCTTTTTCACCCCTGACCCGTTTTCATGTCTGATAAATACACAGGTGTAAATTCATGATACATTGTCTTCTCTTAAATGTAATACTTAATGTACATTGTTGTTAAATATAGTTTAATAATAATGCTACATGATAAATAGAAGGCTTCAAATAGACCCTGTAATCGGTGATCGGTATCGGGTGATACAGCTTCCAGTAATCGGTGATCGGCCCCAAAAATCCTGATTGGAGCACCCCTAAAAATAAGCTATCAAAATCTTGAAAAAATGAGCAGTAGTCTCTGCTCTCAAACGCTGGGGGCGTGTCCGGTGGCTGCGCTGAAACCACGGCCACTCGCGGGAAAGCTGCCGACGGTAATATTAGGTGATACTGCTTTCGGGACGGGAGGATGAAGGCCGAGGCGGGAGATAGTCGGTTCAGCCCTATTCACCAGTAACAGCGGATTATCAGTGAATCCCAGTTGTCTACGACGACAGTTTATAAAACTATCCTGTGTAAAATGATCACTTCAGAGGCGGGTGTTGGCGGTGATCCTCAGCTCTCCATCAAGGTTGGCTCTTCACAAAATTAATCCACCTCTTCTTGATGTGATCGTTTTTAGGAAATTTAAATAAAGACACTGATCTGTTTAGTACATGATCGCATCCAGGTAGTAGCCTACGCATTTCCGTGTCGAAGGCATAGATAGCTAGCAAACTGTAGACTGTAGTAACTAATAGTACTGACAGTAACTCGCGATCGAGCGGTGAACTGATGCGAATGTGCTCGTTAGGGGAGGGGACAGCCTCAGTGGCCTCAGTGCATCATCAAGTAGGGGCGTGTCCAGGAGCTCAGGGTCTCCAGTGCGTCATCGAGCCCTGTTTTAGCCCCGCCCAAAAAATCCGGAAAATAGCAATGGAGAAAAACTGTTTAACGGTCTAACTCCACAATTCAGTAATTCACAGTTCACAGTCTTTGTAATATGTTTTAGCAACACATTTCTAACACTTATAATGGGTTTAGAATTTTTTTTTAGAATTGCCTTTACAGGGACTTTAAGCGTTTTAAAATGTCCCGCTGTTTTTAGTGATTGAAATACTGTAGCAGTTGCTGTATATGGAACATAAGTGCCCAAAACTTGCATCTTGTTTACATATTTATAGAAAATTGACAGGCCTGTGATGCAGTTCTAAGGCTGTTTTGCCCTCCACGGCTCTGCGACAAACATGTGACTGAAAACTATGAATGGTCATTGTAATTCCATCAAATCAGAGGCCAATCAGCTTGAAACAATGTGATTGTTGACCAAAGCGATGAAAAAATGTGAGAATTTGTTGACAAACGGCCCTTTCACAACAAACATCAAACAAATATGTGTTGGACTGAAGGAAAAGCAAAGTCACGCCTATTCAACAGAGGGCGATACATGCACTGACCTTTCAGCCGTCGTAAAAGTATCTGCCAAGAGCATAAAAGTAAATGTATCACATGGCAAAAGTGTGACTTTCAATGGACTATTTTAAACAAACGACTAGCTAATTTATTTTACCTTTATTTAACCAGGTAGGCACATAGAGATTCTCATTAAAAACGGCGACCTGGCCAAGATAAAGCATTAAGGTGCAGACAACAAGAAGTTACACATAAAAGACAAAACAATGGGTCAAGGATACAATCAGTTATACAATCAAAAATCCAGTCTACAACATAATTCCAGATACAATACCTAGGCAAGTGGCCTAGTATGGCAGCAATACAATACAATAAAAGAATAAAATAAATAAGTAAACAAAAAACGATAAAGGTAATGCATTAGTTTGCACCGAGAAAGAATGCTGACGCTAACAAGAACAACGACATGACAGTAGGTTGGAGATCAATCTTTTGAAAGAGGATAACGGAACAGATTCTAGTCTTAAAGATTTTTGCAATTCATTCCAATCGTTTGCTGCCGAAAACTGAAAAGAGAGTCTGCCAAAGGAAGTACGGACTTTGGTGGTATTCAATGAGATAAACCTACTTGAACGTAAATTGAGAGATGGAGAAGCTACAGAAATTAAATTTCTTAAATAGGCAGAAGCTTTACCCAAGATAATTTTGTAAATGAGGAGAAACCAGTGTGTTTGACGTCAAATGTGAAGGCAGGGCCAACCAATGACTGTGTAGAGATTACAATGATGAGTACAAAATGGAGCATTAATTGCAAAGCGGATGGCACTATGATATAGTCCATCTAGCTTTCTGAGTAGAGTGTTTGAGGCTGATCTATAGACCACATCACCAAAGTCTAAGATGGGAAGAATAGTCATATTCACAAGGGCAAGTTTAGCTGGAATAGTAAAGGAGGCCCTATTACGAAAGAGGAAGCCGATCCTTGATTTAATTTTAGATTGGAGTCTGCTGATATGGGTATGGAAGGAAAGTGAAGAATCTAACCATATCCCTAAGTATTTATAAGAATCAACAAAGTCCAGTACAGACCCATCAAGAGTAGAGATGATATTTGTACAGGGAGGTCTAGAAAGAATACGATTAAAAATCATACATTTAGTTTTACCAGAGTTTAAAAGTAAATGTAGACCGCGAAATGAATGCTGTATGGTATCAAAGCTCGCTTGGAGGTTGTCTAACACAGTGTTCATAGTTGGGCCAGAGGTGTAAAGAATGGCGTCATCTGCACATAGATGTATCATAGAATCTCCTACAGCTAGGGCAACATCGTTAATGCAAACAGAAAAGTGTCGGCCCAAGAATAGAACCCTGTGGTACCCCTATAGAAACAGCCACAGGATAGCAGACCCTCAGATTTAACACACTGAAATCTATCTGTAAAATAGTTATTAAACCAGGCGAGGCATTGAATTGAAAGACCCAGACTCTTTAACCTACCAATAAGAATATTGTGGTTGATGGAATCGAAAGCCTTAGCCAGGTCTATGAAAACTGCTGCACAATATTGTTTACCGTCAATAGCAGATATGATGTCATTCATGACTTTCATTGTGGCCGAGGTACACCCTCGGCCAACTCGGAAGCCAGATTGCACATCAGAGAGACAATGGTGGGATTCGAAGTGAATAGTGATTGTTTATTGACAAGGCGTTCAAAGACCTTGGAAAGACAAGGCAGAATAGAGACGGGTCTATAGCAATTGGGGTCTAAGGTGTCTCCCCCTTTAAAAAGAGGGATTACAGCCACGACTTTCCAATCTTTCGGAATATAACAGGTGTCAAGGGAGAGGTTAAAAATAGCGGTAATGGGTGTGGCAATAATAGGGTGTGGCAAAAATGGGTGTGGCAATAATAGCATCCTTATTTTTAAAAAGGATGGGTCTAAATTGTCCAGCCCAGCAGACTTGCTGGGCTGGACATCATGACTTGCTCGTCAGGGGCGTGTCTAGAGGGGTGGCAGTCAAGCGCAGTCATTCTACATCACTCATCGATCAAAAAAGGCTTTAGTTTGGCGGGACACAAATTTGCTTTGGCGGCCACCAAAAAGCAGACGATCTGACAGGTTTTAGGAGATTAAATACAACCCGAAACTAAAAAACAGACCCGGCCTCTATTTGAGACCGGCCTTTATTTACCCAAACCTGCAGCCAAACCAGGCGTGTAAAAGAGACAGGCGTCTATTTGGGACTCGGCTATTATTTGAAGTTTTACGGTATGACATGTTTTTTTTTATTAGAACAACACTGTGAGGTCCAATCCTTGCAAAATATAAAATGATTTTCAGGCATTTGTGCAGTGCCACATTTAATACCATCTATATTAGGGCACTGGGCATTGCAAATATTTTTGAAATCGTGCTTAACATTTTCTAAACAAATATTTATTTCGAGTTGAATTTTCTGATTTCCCATTTCTCAACACAAAGATGACCTACTTACCGTGATCTCAGACTGTGGTGATGTGGTTTCTCCACTGTATGGATCTTCATGTGTCGCTTCAGGTGAGTTTTAAAACAGAAACTCGTTCCACACTGATCACACTGGTGCGGCTTCTCTCCACTGTGGGTCCTCTCATGTGTTTTCAGATTTAGTGAATGACTAAATCTCTTATCACAGTGTGAACACTTGTAAGGTTTTTCTCCAGTGTGGATCCTCTCATGTGTTTTCAGAGATGATGACAGACTGAATCTCTTGTCACAGTGTGAACACATGTAAGGTTTTTCTCCAGTGTGAATCCTCTCATGTCTTTTCAGATGTAATAAACGACTAAATCTCTTGTCACAGTGTGAACAAGTGTAAGGTTTTTCTCCAGTGTGGATCCTCTCATGTGTTTTCAGAGATGATAAGTCACTGAATCTCTTTTCACAATGTGAACACGTGTAAGGTTTTTCTCCAGTGTGGATCCTCTCATGTGTTTTCAGAGTTCCTGAACGACTGAATCTCTTGTCACAGTGTGAACACTTGTAAGGTTTTTCTCCAGTGTGGATCCTCTCATGTCTTTTTAGAGATGATGACAGACTGAATCTCTGGTCACAGTGTGAACACTTGTAAGGTTTTTCTCCAGTGTGGATCCTCTCATGTCTTTTTAGATGTGATGACAGACTGAATCTCTTGTCACAGTGTGAACACTTGTAAGGTTTTTCTCCAGTGTGGATCCTCTCATGTCTTTTTAGATGTGATGACAGACTAAATCTCTTGTCACAGTGTGAAAACGTGTAAGGTTTTTCTCCAGTGTGGATCCTCTCATGTCTTTTTAGATGTGATGACAGACTGAATCTCTTGTCACAGTGTGAACACTTGTAAGGTTTATCTCTAGTGTGGATCCTCTCATGTCTTTTCAGAGATGATAAGTCACTGAATCTCTTTTCACAATGTGAACACGTGTAAGGTTTTTCTCCAGTGTGGATCCTCTCATGTGTTTTCAGAGTTCCTGAACGACTGAATCTCTTGTCACAGTGTGAACACTTGTAAGGTTTTTCTCCAGTGTGGATCCTCTCATGTTTTTTCAGAGATGATGACAGACTGAATCTCTTGTCACAGTGTGAACACTTGTAAGGTTTTTCTCCAGTGTGGATCCTCTCATGTGGTTTCAGATGTAATAAACGACTGAATCTCTTGTCACAGTGTGAACACTTGTAAGGGTTTTCTCCAGGTTGGACATGATGTTCCTCCGCCACTTCACTCAGTTCTTCACTCTCCTCCTTCACTTCACTCAGTCCTTCTCTCTCCTCCTTCACGTCATTCAGTTCTTCACTCTCCTCCTTCACTTCACTCAGTTCTTCACTCTCCTCCTTCACTTCACTCAGTTCTTCTCTCTCCTCCTTCACTTCACTCAGTTCTTCTCTCTCCTCCTCCACTTCACTCAGTTCTTCTCTCTCCTCCTTCACTTCACTCAGTCCTTCTCTCTCCTCCTTCACGTCATTCAGTTCTTCACTCTCCTCCTTCACTTCACTCAGTTCTTCACTCTCCTCCTTCACTTCACTCAGTTCTTCTCTCTCCTCCTCCACTTCACTCAGTTCTTCTCTCTCCTCCTTCACTTCACTCAGTTCTTCTCTCTCCTCCTTCACTTCACTCAGTTCTTCTCTCTCCTCCTTCACTTCACTCAGTTCTTCTCTCTCCTCCTTCACTTTATTCAGTTCTTCACTCTCCTCCTTCACTTCACTCAGTTCTTCTCTCTCCTCCTTCACTTCATTCAGGTCTTCACTCTCCTCCTTCACTTCCATCAGGTCTGACATGAAAGAAAATGTAATTTTCACTCAAAATAATTTAAAGAGAGAAATATGGAGTGAATGGAGATAAAAATTAGCCCAGATGTAATATACAACTGAATTATATGTCCAAGAAACTTTTTATGAATGAGGTACACTGATATTTCAATTATTATTTTAAAAACATTTTAGACAGTCATAGTGTCCACATAACGTTCGGTAATATTTTAAAGATCAGTGTAAACTCAATTTTATTTAGTACTCGTCACAGTGTGAACACTTGTAAGGTAGGCACAAATCCTATGTTTCTGTAGCAAGAACTATTAAATATATTTGATAAATAACACAAACGTGATATTAACATTAAAACACACAATACTGCCATGTTTTAACATCAACTTTTAGATGTGTATTTATGTTATTAAAAACATTTGAATTATTAAGTGCTGGTCAAACTAAACTTTTCCTTCCATTTACTTAATACGCATGTGAATCTGGGTCACCAGAAACACAAGCACAAATGAATTTTGCTTTTAGAAAGTAGTGTTTTCACGATACTCGAATTTCTAACTTTGATACAATACCTTGAAAAATATCGATTTTCGATACCATGGAGAAAAAAACTGCCAGAATATTAAGGGGGTATTTTTTTATTTAAAGCTAAATATAAGAAGTCTAGAACATGACAATGAGGTAGCCTATATTTTACATGAACAAAAATGTCCTGAGTTCAGTTAAAGGTGGTATCAGCGATTTCAGGCCCAAAAATAAATGATCACATTCATCAAATTTTATACAGTGTGTTGTTACTGTTAGCTTGCTTGTTGATCTGCCTGTTGTGTGCAGTGTGAATTTTGGCTTTGAGTTGATAAGTGGCTGTCAATCTCATTTCCTTTTTGTATATTTTGTAAAATATTGTAAATATTGTGTCCACACATGGAAGCTGTACATGGTGAGTGCCAATTCCTTTGTAAATGGGGTTTTTCATTAGATAGGGAGATAGGGTAATTTATTGTATTTATTTTATTTTCTTTTGATAGGGAATTTAGATTTTCTGTCAGGAGTTAGTTGGTTTTTGTTTGTTGTTTTGGCCTTAGCTCACCCCTAAAGTTGTGCTTTCATTTGCGGTTCTGTAAATAAAAGTGTACAAAGGATCTTTGGTTTCCAATTCCAGTTTATGTTGCGGCCTCACCCTAGACGGGGTTGTAACAAGTGGGGGCTCGTCCGGGATTCTTTAAAACTAGATCAGCCCTAAGTCATTGTGTTTGATTTGAATATATTAATTTGGCGTGTAAGGTTGGTAATGGAGTTTGATCTATCTTATTTTACTCAAAATCCAACTTTGGAAATATTTAATAAATGTAGGAAAGATGACCTGCTAGAGATTGCTGATTTCTTTCATGCTGTAGTGTCTCCTAATGCTTCTAACCAACTGTTTAAGGCTGAGTTGTACAGTAGTTTGCTGAATATGCAGATATTGCCAGCTGAGCCAGTGGACAGTGGTGTTGAAGAGCTGGCTGTTGCATCAGAGGTGGCCGACGTGAAGTCTTCCTCTGACACGAGTCCTTTTGCTACTCATTATAATCCCTTGTTGGTAATCAGGTTAAAAGAACTTGAATTGCAGATAAAAAGGCAAGAGCATGAGAACCAGCTATTGCGTTTGCGAGAGATAGAGCTGGAGACTGCAAGGTTGCATGGTCATGAAAGACCTAGCTTTATACTCCTGTTCCGCCCATAGTAGATGTTACATCTACCCTCTCTGGAGTTTCCACACCAATGCATGGTACCAGTCCTCTGTCTGTATTTGATGCTAGTAAGCATGTTAAGTTGGTGCCTCCTTTCAGGGAAACTGAGGTGGATGCATACTTCACTGCCTTTGAGCGGGTTGCCACTACCCTGAGATGCCCTAAAGAGCTGTGGGCATTGCTACTGCGGTGCAGGTTGGTAGGCAAGGTCCAGAAAGTTTGTACTGCTTTACCAATTGAACACAGTTTGGATTATGAAGTTGTGAAGACTGCGGTGTTAAGGGCTTACAAATTGGTACCGGAGGCCTGCAGACAGCAATTTAAAACCCATGTGAAATCAGCTAATCAAACCTTTGTGGAGTTTGCCCATGAGAAGCAAGCTTTGTTTCAGAAGTGGTGTGTAGCTAGCCAAGTCTCCAATTTTGCACAACTCTGTGAGTTGTTATTGTTGGATGACTTTAAAAGTTATTTGCCAGACAAAGTTGTGTTTCATGTAAATTAACAAAAAGTCTCTTCCCTCTCTGAAGCTGCAGTGTTAGCCGATGAGTTCTATCTGACACACGAGGCAGTTTCCCCCTTAGAGAGTCAGCAGGAAGATATCTGTAATGATGCTGCTTCGAAAGAAGAAAATATCCATGTTTTCTCTAATGAAATCCACCCAAAGAAAAAACACAAGTCTGCCCACCATTATAGTGGTAAAATGAGTGTTTGTTTCTATTGTCTTGAGCCAGATCATCTTCTAGCGAATTGTGAGGCCTGGAAACGGAGAAATCCCTCTGATCAATCCAGATGTGTTGGTGTTGCATCTGTTCACCCTGTCCTAGATTCTTCCTCTTTTTCAACTCCGTCTTCTGTCTACAAGACTTTCATGTTGCCTGGATCAGTAGCACTCACTAAGAATTCAAAACATAGACCGATTACCCTATTGAGAGACACCGGAGCAGGCCAGTCTCTCAGGGTTAAAGATGGAAGAGTGCAAGTTGGTGTATGCTCCAGACTTCCTGTTGATGGTGTTGACCTTATTCTAGGTAATGATTTGGCTGGATCTAAGGTATTTCCTCAAAATACTGTAAAAAATCCTGGGTGATGTGTTGTTGTGTCAAACCCTTAAGATTTGTAAATTTAAGATTTATAACTTTGTCAAAATGTGGTTTGACACTTATGGGTGGGGGTGTTACGTCCCCAGACGTATTGTGTATTTGTTTCTCTCTCTTTCTCTCTCTCTTTTGTCCTGCCCTTTCTTTCACATGATTGGATGAGAACAAAGTGATCTCCAGATGTGATTGGTGCTAAAGTGGCCAAAGGTGCAATAAAATGATCTGGAGTGCCTGAAGAGGGATCTCTGCTCAACTTGGGATTTCCTGTTGTTCAATTGTACATGTGCTATTGTTTGTTTTCTACAGTGTGTTGTTACTGTTAGCTTGCTTGTTGATCTGCCTGTTGTGTGCAGTGTGAATTTTGGCTTTGAGTTGATAAGTGGCTGTAAATCTCATTTCCTTTTTGTATATTTTGTAAAATATTGTAAATACTGTGTCCACACATGGAAGATGTACGGGGTGAGTGCCATTTCTTTTGTAAATAGTGTTTTCTCCTGTTTTTCATTAGATAGGGAGATAGGGTAATTTATTGTATTTAGTTTATTTTCTTTTGATAGGGAATTTAGATTTTCGGTCAGGAGTTAGTTGGTTTTTGTTTGTTGTTTTGGCCTTTGGTCACCCCTAAAGTTGTGCTTTCATTTGTGGTTCTGTAAATAAAAGTGTACAAAAGATCTTTGATTTCCAATTCCAGTTTATATGTTGCGGTCTCATCAGGGACAGGCATTAAGCTGGTTTAGATCGTACTTATCAGGCCGTTACCATTTTGTCTGTTTAAAAGGGGGAAAATCGAAGATAACGTCAGTAGACTATGGAGTGCCGCAAGGATCGGTGTTAGGCCCTCTGCTATTCTCAATATATATGCTGCCACTTGGTAATATTATAAGAAAACCTCAAATTAATTTCCACTGTTATGCTGATGACACTCAATTATATATTGCATCACGACCTGATGAAAACACTAACTTATCTAAATTGACAGAATGTCTTAAAGATATAAAATGCTGGATGACGCGTAATTTCCTGCTATTAAATTCAGATAAAACGGAGGTATTACTTATTGGTCCAAAAAACTACCCACAAAACCTCTTACCATACAACTTTTATTTAGAAGGATGCCTGGTTACTTTATCCACTACAGTAAAAGACCTGGGTGTTATACTAGACCGCAACTTGTCCTTCGAACATCATATTTCATATGTTACAAGAACTGCCTTTTTCCACCTTAGAAACATTGCTAAGCTATGCAACATGCTATCTGTTTCTGATGCAGAAAAGTTAGTTCATTCATTCATGACCTCGAGACTAGATTACTGTAATGCTTTATTAGCTGTTTGTCCTGCATCCGCAATAAACAAGGTACAGTTAGTTCATTCATTCATGACCTCGAGACTAGATTACTGTAATGCTTTATTAGCTGTTTGTCCTGCATCCGCAATAAACAAGGTACAGTTAGTCCAAAATGCAGCCGCTAGAGTTCTTACTAGTTCAAGAAAATATGATCATATAACACCAATTTTATCATCTCTACACTGCTTACCTATTAAGTTCCGTATCAATTACAAAGTATTACTACTGACCTATAAAGCCCTAAATGGTCTAGCTCCTGTGTATTTAATGGACCTTCTATCGCCCTACAATCCATCACGTTCTTTAAGATCACTAAATTCGGCTTCTGGTCATTCCTAGGATATATAAGTCCACTAAAGGAGGGAGGGCGTTCTCACATTTAGCTCCTAAACTCTGGAATAGCCTTCCTGATATTGTTCAAGGCTCAGACTCGCTCAGTCCAAAAACTGTATACATATCCATCACTGGACTAATCTTCTAATAGAGTACATCACATAAGAAAAAATAACATACACTAACAAGAATATTATATCTACATTTCTTGATATCTGGAAACCATTCCTAACTCATCTTCATATAAGTCAATAACCTGGAACCGGACCAACGCATTCTCCCAACCACACGTTTACAAACAAATAATGAATAATCTGTATTACTGTATTACTGTATTAAATAATGAATGAGTATTACTGTACAGTACTACAATTATTCAGTATAGATGTCCTTTATATATATATGTATATGTATCTATTTGTATGTATGTGTGTGTATATTTGTATATGTGTGTAGATGTATGTATGCGCGTGTATGTATATATGCGTATGTATATGTAGGTATGTGTGTATGTATGTATATACATGTATATGTATAGTGTTCGATAAGCTGTAATTTTATTTTACTTAAAATCTGTATACTATTGCTATTTTTTTTTTTTTAAAGATGGTGGTAGTTGGGATGATGATATTGATTGTATTATTATTATTATTACTATAGAATGATTAGTCTTCCCTTCCTCTCTTTTTCTATATAAATGACAATTCAGAAAATATTACGTATAAATATGTATAAAATTGTTAAAAACATAAATGGTCTGGGTCGGGCGTCTATTCTAGGTGCTGGTGGTGGGTACAACTGGCATATCCTGTTGGCATAATCATTACAGACTAGGGCTGTCACTTTTTATTCGATATTCGAATATGCATTCGAACATGACGTGAAATATCCGTAATCGAACTATAAATAAACTAACCGGTTTTTAAAGTGCCATGTTTAGCGCATTTTTTACAGTCTATGATTAGACCGTTTGTTTTTTATTTTATTGTTTGCCATCTCATCCAGTAGCGGGCACTCTAAACGTATTGTAGCGTAAGCTCATCACCAAATCAAGCGAATAATAGCCAATAGCCACCCTGTTTTGAAAATGGAAGATAACGCACAGAACGGCCAGCCTGAGCGGACAATTTCTACCCCAACTCATCTAAAAAGTAGTGTCTGGAAATGGACAATCCGATTGATGAATCCGAACACGGTGTTTACATGAACGATACATAAAGTAATGTGCGCGTTATATGTCACAAGATTCAAATCGGAATTGATTTTTTGACATGCGCACACTGCACGAATATGCCGCTGTTCGCGCATAACTATTCTCCTCTATTGGTTCTTTATTTGTTTTAAACAGCAGACTTGATATTTATCCGTCTCTGGTCATGATTTGGAGACGATGAGCATGATTTGCCGTGCTGCTTGCCTGCTTATATTGATCACGCAGTAAAACCCTGCGCCCAAAACCAGTCGTCCGTGGATGATAATCTGAAACAAGCGCTGGTGGGACGTTGTCCAGCTTCACTTCACAGACGCTGAGTGAAATGAGAATTTTTTAATAACGGAACACTCATTTATGACACTCTATTCAACAGGAAGAACAGCTCGCTCCGTGCGTAATACGTCATTGCACATGCGCAGTCCTTTTAGTTTCGTAGATATTCAAATATATTCGAATACATTGCTTGATATTTGATATCCGTTCGAATTTGATTTTTCTCAAAAGTGACACCCCTATTACAGACTCAGTGATTGGACGGACTGGCCCTTCCCTTTCACTGCCTCTGGCCAGATCCCTCCCTCATGTTAAAGAATCATATTGATTTGATACCTGGGTTGGATGTGGTGTCTCTGGCTGGGGTGCTAACCAGTGCACACCTTGCTCAAAGCCATGGAAGGAAAAAAAAACGAAAATAAAAAAAAAATGAAAAAGGGGGGTAAGAGGGCCAACCACCCATAACATTTGGTTATGTCAGGTCACAAACAGACTAAAGGTGATGATACACAGGGCAACTTTTTGAGCAATGTTGCTGGGCAATCTTGCCGAGCGATTGTTGCTTGGGCATTTTCCCATTGAAAATGGGCAATAAATTTCTGTCTGGATAATTTAGATCGGTCGTGGGCCCTGTCTCTCATCTGGTTGCCCGTTGACAGCAACATTGCCCAGGAACATTACCCTAAAAGTTGCCCTGTGTATCACCTCAAGGGAGCTTGGTTTGGAGGTGCCTGTTGTGGTGCCCCGGCGTACTTTTTAGAGGAAACCTCAATGGAGCCTAGAAGCTTAACTACGGGGGTTTGGTGTCGCTGGCGGCGGTGAGGGGGAATCGGATTATTGAATAGAGGAGATGTGTCGGTGTCTGTGTGGGGAGGGGGGTGGCAGGGCTCTAGAGTGCGACCAATTTGGTCGCACATGCGACCAAAATTTGTAAGGGTGCGACAAGAATTTTTCGTAGGTCGCACCAGTGCACCTAACGTTCTCGCATGATCGCATCCGCTGCCTCTCCACAAACGAGTCTTTTGTTCTCCTTGCACGCATGGTTGGATCATATCGTGGTCTAAACCAATCAGAGATAGAGATTGGGCGGGTCTTTGCCTCTGATTGGCTGTGGTTCAGATATTCCTGTAGGACTAAAATGCTCCGTGCTGACTGTGTGATTGAAATAAATTGCGTTCTGTCACTGTCACCTGAGCACCAGAGAATCAGTTACGGCAATCAGCAGCATCAGCTAAATAAACGCAGGAAAACAGACGACGAAGAAACTTTTAAAAATGTAAGCTACTTGAACTAGGTAAAAAATATTGATTTCTCGATTTTAATCGATTCTCATTGATTTTTACGAACCGTTGGGCTATGCTGTTTTCAGTTGATGAATGAATGGAACATTGTAGCGAGCATCCCATCCCATAAATCGCAATAATCTTTGTGCTTTGTTTGAAATTCAAAAACATAAATAGTGTATTGACGCTGTGGCGTGAGATCGCTCTGGCTCAGCTCAGCTCAAGAGAAGCAGCAGCGCGGAGCGCACTTGATCTCCTCTTCCTATTAATAATACCAGTTACAGCGCGAAATAAACATGAACGAGCATTTGAAAGTGTGTTAAAAGATAGAGTACAACTTATCGAAATCCGTATCTTTCACATGGAATCGCTCAATCAGTGTTTCAACCGTGGAAAGACGTCAGTAAAACGCTTGTAAACAATGTAATGTAACGTCACATTTACCTCAGAAAAAACATATCCAGTGCCCATAAACTCGTTAGCTAGCTAGAAAAATTAACTCTAGAGGAGCATTGTGCCTAATATATGCACCATATTACATATTCATTATAATTTTGAATGTTTTTCAATATTTAATGCATGTTGTTTGAAAAAAATCTGGTAAGTTTTTATGCAGCCACCATTTAAATGTTTATATTTCATATAACTTTATTATTATTAAAAAAAATAAAAGTGTAATTTAAGTGTTTGTGTACAAATCAGGTAATTTTTACCTTCAATATTATAGTAGGCTAATGAAGCAGTGGGCTACAACTGACTCCCAGTTTACAGCATTAGTTGAGATTTGTTTTTCTTGAGAAAATTTGCCATGTATTGTACCTGATATCCAAAATAATCAATATTGAATCGAATTGTGAAATTTGTGTCAATACCCTGCCCTAACTTGAACAATGTAAAAACAGCACTTTATTTTATTTATTTTTTTAAGATTTATATTTTTATATACAGTATAATTGTGCTTCAAATAAATAAATAAAACTACACCTTATTCTTGTTTAAAAGCATTTACATAATATATATGAATATATGGAGCGTGATAAAAAGGTGACCTTGAAATTGTGGCGTTAAAGGCGACGCGAGACGAGGAAAAATTTGAGTGCACCTAAATTTTGTGCTGGTGCACCTAAATAAAAAAGTTAGGCGCACCAGTGCAACCAAGGCAAAAAGTTAGTCTGGAGCCCTGGGTGGGGTTGTCTGTTGGTGGTGCTCACTGGCAGTTGTGGATCAGCCCCCTGACCTAGAGTTTAGAGCAGGTACGGTGACATTATTGACTGACCTAAATGTATTGTTATTAGTACTATTGTCACTATTATTATTATTATAGATTGCTAGAGCTCCTATTATTGTCATGAATTATCATTATAAATATTATCATTGATACTATCACCACTAATATTAATATATTGCTGTGATTGTTGGGGTGATTAATACCCTCACTAAAACTATACTGATACTACCGGACTGCCCGTATCTATACTTGCGTCACAGAAAGGATCTCATGTGCCTACATACACCACTTTATCGATGACTGTGTTGGGCTGTTTTGTATTTCATTGTTTTTGTTTTGTTTTCGCCTGTGAAGAGACGACTCAATGCCGGCGATATGTTATGCCCTAAATTAATACATGATTAACTAACTGTATTTTTTCTATGTACATTTCTGAAATGCACTTTCTGTAAAGCTGCTTTGAAACAATATGTATTGTGAAAAGCACTTTACAAATAAAATTGAATTGAATTAATAAGAAACACAACTTTATGAGTATCTTTAAATCAGATTTATCTTAAAGGCACAATATGTATTTTTTCTGCTTTAAAAATAGCAATAACTGTATCTAATATGTTATATATTTCTATAAGATATGTACTTACATTATCCCGACAGTTTCCACCAACTTTCAAATCCGGAGAAATGTATAGTTTAATTCGTAGACACGGGCCGTTTCTTTATTTCCGTTTTGACGCCAGTCTATGGCGTCATATAACCTTTGACTCCTCTATTTTCTCTAACTTCCTGCGGAACCGCCAAACACAAAGGGGAACACCAGACTACCGGCAATAAAAGAAAAGAAAACGACGTAGGAAAAAAAGTAGTAGCTAGTATCATTTTACAACTGCACCAAACTTGAGGGGGGTTTGGCTGCACGCGCAAGATCTCTCGCTCGCTTACCTCTCTGACATCGTGCACGTGCGCGGTTAGGAACATCTGTCTCGCATGCACGCTCGCTCTAGATTACAGGATATTTTAACTAATTTGCGGTAAAACTAATCAATCACGTGTGGCTCAACAGGTAGATCTATAGATAAACTCATCTTTCTGGCTTTGACCGACCGGGTTGACACTTCAGCATGAGAAATCGGGGGTGTGGTGTGAGAGCGTGAGAACTGGCTCAATTGCGTGAGTCTCGCGCTGAATGCGTGAGAGTTGGCAGCCCTGTAAGTTATGAACCATGATTACGCTTTGCCTGCACGTTCTGCTGCTGGAGCCGGCTCAAAGCGCAGACGTTAGGGTGACCAACAGTCCTGACATGTCTTGTTTTCACGTTCTGTCCTGGCCGTCCTGGCTGTATAAATAAAGTGATGAAAATATCCTGGTTTTCAAAAAAACTGCTGGCCGAGTGTCCTGGTTTTTGGTAATCAAAATATGGTCACCCTAGCAAACGTACAGGTGAAAAATATGACCTGAGAAGGGTTTGGGACAGGAGAAGAAGCAAGACACGGGTAAACTGTAGGGTTGCATTTAAAAAATGTAGAGAGCTTCATGACAAGCTAAATATAGACTACAGAGATGTGCCGATCTCGCTTGCATTCTAACAAACAGCTAAGCACCCATTCAGCGAACTATTTCTATCTATCCGTATATTTTGTGAAATGATGTCATGTGTAAAACGCAGACGGGCTAGCTCTCATGTAGCTTTAATGTAAATTCATATTTGTTCTATATATAGCTGGAGAAAGTAGCTTCATATGCAGTTCACTAACGTTATCTTGTTCGATATCATAGTATAAACGTAATTATATTTTTAACGAAAGGTGACCGTGTTTTTTAAACATCTATTAATACTAGCTAGATGGAATATTGATTCAATAGGGGTCTGATAATTCATATATCTCTCTGTTCGAAAAGACGTGATTATCAAAATACATAGTTAGAATGAGTGAGGAGTGTTGGGAATGACAGATCGCGCGTGTTCCAATGAACATCGTATCGCTGGTTCGCGCGCGCTCTCCCTCTCTCTCCCTCAGAGGGCTGGGTGTCATTGACAGCGACAACAACTCCCGTGAGCCCACGCTCTTTCCGGACATCATCAAATTACGTATTTTGTTATTATTTAGATCGAGTGCCCCCTGGTGGCCAAAAATTACATACTGTACGTTTAAGTTATGTTTACAGCCCTGTCAGCCATTCTCGAAAGTTATTTTTATTCAGTCATTTTGGTGTCTACGGTTTATTCTCAATAAAATAATGTTGTAAACTTTAAAATGTAAAATTCTGACAAATTGTGAATCATATATAAAATTAAAATACAAATATTAAAAATATTTAAAAATATTAAAAATATTAAAATAAAATAAAAACATTTAAAATATTTCAATTTAGTTTGACCTGCTGTTGACAATAAATATGAAACCTCCCTTTACTGACCATTTGTTAAAAAATTTACAGAAATTTTGCAGCCATTTTATAGTTGAACTGTTCAATCTAAAAGTGATGAAGAGCTTGAATGTTTCTTACATGAATGTTCTTCTGCATCATGAATGAATGAAGAATAAACACCAACCTCTTTGTTCTTCAGGATCTTCAGTGTGTTTCATTCTGCAGGGTTCTGGATCACTCGTGTTCTCACTGTCCTCTTTAATAAACTCAGTCTTGGCAGATTTCAGCTCTTCCTGATGCTCTGATGCTCATCTTCACTTGTAGCTGATGGGAATTTACAGCATTTATTGGAGAATTACAGTTGGAGGAGCTTCTCTGACCATGTGACTGCTGTGGGAGGAGCTTCAGTGATGATGTAATTGCTGTGGGAGGAGCTTCACTGATGATGAATTACAGTGTGGCAGGAGCTGATCTAAACAAAATAAAAAATATATCAGTTACAGAGATTGTTTTTTAAGCTCACGGACAACATGATAAATAGTGTATATTTTTCCCCAATATAAATAACGGCAAGCTCAGTCGGTTGACACCATTATGTCACTTTATTCTGAGTGTTTGCTGTTAGAAACACCTTATTTGAGTCAGGATGTATGATAAAAGCCTATAAAACTGCTCTATTGAAAGACAAATATAAAGAAAAAGTATAAAAAATAAAAAAACAGTCAGGCCAACCTACCCCACTAAAACATAAAATGTCCATATGAATTAAAATAAAGTTCAAAATTCTAATAAAATGTCTAAGAAACTGACAATGATCACAACACCCTTTAAAACTAAACATGTTCGCCTGTATGAAAAAATAAAATAATAATAATTACCAACTGATTACTAACACACAACTATTGATCCGTGACATCGTCAGAGTTACTTACGGGCAACGTTACGAAGTATCACTTTTACAGTTGCGAGTTTGCGACTGTATTAGTAGGAGTAGTCACGACGAAAGTTTGGTCATCAGATGATATTGCAGTTACGTTTGTTAGCTGGGTGTGTTGTTTAGTAGAATTGAATTGACACACAATGTTTCATTAATTTGAAACAATTTTGTCTCCTTTTCCCTTGTAACGGCATGGGATGGGTACAGTTGCCCAGTGGTGCACCACACAATGTGCATAATTAACAAAATTACACCTGTAGTAAGACAGTCTTACAAATAGAAACCTAATACAATATTGTATTATGTTAAGATTAATTTGAATTAATACAAATTATACACATATCTCACAAAAGTGAGTACACCACTCATATTTCAGCAACCATATAATATATATATATATATATATCTATTTAATATATCTTCTCAAGGGACAACGCTACCATAAAATACCATATTCTTCCGCTTATCCAGGGCAGCGGTCTAAACTTAGCGAATACTAGTCACACAGGTATAAGCAATATATCTTTACAAACATTCAAGTCTCTGTTATTAAATTATCTCATTTTAATTAAAAACTCAGCCCTGTCCTCGATTCTCCGCTGGGCTCTGCAAACTTTTCCAGCCTTTTTCAAATATTGCCCGTGGGTGGAGTCAGGCTCTGAGCAGGGGTTGAGTTACCCTTTAAATTAAATTAACTCATTTGTCACAATAAAACAATGCAAATAGTTGTACACTAGATGGCATCATCAAGTGATTCATTCTTATGGTGCGTTCAAGTCATCTCGTATAGATCGTATTTACGAACGCACTTGAACACAACCACTATGTCGTAAATACCAGATGGGAGCTCGAGATTTTTGGTGCGTTCACGTGCTATGGTAATTATGGTAAATACCAAAAGCTGACGTGGAAAATGCACATGAACACCCCCTCACGTGGTATTTTCCACTGGGCAACTCGTAGAATATTTTGACGCACGAGTTGCTGAGATGAGAGAACCTTTGACCTTTTCAAAATGGCGGAGAGGAACGCGAGAGTCGTGAATGGTAAAAATATGTACTATTCATGATCTAGAAAATATACAGAATATTATTTACCGTTTGAGTTTTGATAAATCATCTTCTTGCTGTATCAGATGACTTAAGCCTAAATAACAGGCCTAAATAACAGGTCTGGATCTCCATCTTTGTACCACATTACGACAAAAAAAGCACTTGAACGCAACACACTGGTAAATACCAGTTCACAAGTGGAAAATATCATGTTTTCCATAGCACGTGAACGCACCATTTCTCTAAGCCTTGATCTTTCCGAGTTGTGGGCGTCACTGAGAAACATGGCGAAATACCACAATACTTACATATTAAGCAGTGACATTATAATATAACAATGCAACACGTAACGATAAAGTTGGCAGTGGCTTCATAAATTATTTAAAAGCAAAGTACATCTGATGCACATTTCTTTGTTCTTTATTTTCTAGAACAAGAGTTTAAGAACCTTCCTGTATTTTTGTGTAATTAATTAATAGAAAGTACTCCGCCATCTTACTCCGACGAAAGTGACTTGAACTCACATGCCGTCATAAACACGACTTCCCACCTCGTACGTACGAACTTCCCAGGAGGACTTGAACGCACCATTACCAATGAGACTGCTGGAACTTGGCATCACTAATGGTAATGAAACAATTAATTGGAATTATATTACACTCACTTTAGTGGTTTATCTGATATTGTGTATATTACTCGGCTGCTGTTTACATTATAAACGTTTCTTTTGATTATAATTGTACATCCATTTTGGTGTAAATTTGATTTATTATTGTTTTCCCGTTGCTATTTACGCTATGACTACGACTGAGCTAGGCATGATGGTCATGTCTTTCGAAAAAAAATCTATTTGTTACAGAATTTTTTACTGTCTCTGTTGGTTAGCGCAACGCAGCACACACACATTTAACATTAATTTACCTTGTACTGTAATTGCAAGTTGACAATGTTGACAAAAAGATGATGTTATTTACCTGGCTAACAGAGTTGTCTTTTATTTCTTTTGATTGTCATTCTGTTTGTTACATCAATACTTGCATGTGTTCAGTGTTTGCAGCGTCTGTTCCCAGTCTTTCGTGTTGTGTTATCTCTATCGACTGACCAGACCCGAGCGCCACCCAGTGGCCTGGATGAATAGTGCTGCTAGTGTGCTCTCGGAGACTTTTATAAAATAAAAATAATTACAAAAAATATATATTAAACATTTACTTACAAAATACAAAAGTGGAGAGCCATAATACATACGCCAGAAAAGAGAGCCAGAGGTTCAGGGACTGATAATCACATTTGATTTCAGAGAAAGAAAGAAAAACAAATAAATAAATACAAACAAAAAATAAAATGAAAAAAGAGGAAGTATCAATTAAAAATAATTCTCCCCACAAAACATAAAAATTAAAGAAAAATATTATACAAAAACGCAACAACAAAAAAAATGAGCATACATTCAAAGTTTTAGTAGCCTTTTTGTTACAAGAGGTAGATAAGGATTAATCTCCTCGCGTAAATGATTCGATTTCGATGCCTTACGTTTCTTACCCACCGCAGAAACAACCACAGGTTTATCAATGCCGTCAAAACTATTCATTTTTTTGTTTGTTTGTTGATCGAAAAGTACAAAATAGACAAGAAGAACTAGGAAGCCGGGTGTATTTAAGGCGCTGCCGTTACTGTTTACATTGCGTGGAATGGTGCGTTGTGATTGGTTGAGAGCGGATATATCGCATTCTGCAGAGAAGGGAGAAAACATGACAGAATAACACCGCGGATATCGCATTTTACTTAAAATGATTATGGCTTACAGCTTATGAAAACCCTAAATTCAAAATCTCAGAAAATTTCAATATTACATGAAATCAATAAAAAAAAAGGATTTTAAATACAGAAATGCCGGCCCTCTGGAAGTAGAATCATGCAGATGTAGGCTATATAGTTGTATAGCTATAGCCTACTAAATATATTAGTTTCCCCTTTGAATTACTGGAAAACGTGAACTTTTGCACGATATTCAAATTTTTCCAGTTTCACCTGTATATAATCAGCATTACATTAGCATATTGATGCAGTCATGATATATTTAGCCCCCTTTTTTGACTATTTCAAAGCATTTGATTGTTTAAAATATGATTTTATGAAGTTACAGGCAGAAACACAGTCCTGATCTTCGGACATCCTGCATTTTGCCTATGCCTTATTTTACATGATTTTTTTTTATTTTTGCAAGATCAGCTGCTTCATTTCCTTGGACTTCCGCATTTGCTCTCAAAAATTGCCGCCGGAAGCAGCACCGCGACAGCTGATTGGCAGATGTTGGCTGATGTCGCTGCTCATTGGCTGATGACGTGCTTGAATTAGGAATAATTTCAGTTCTGAAAGTCATAAAATAGCTTATTATGATTGCTTTTTAAACTTTCCATGTTGTTAATTTCTCATTAGAGATTTCAAATGCTTAATAAATTATATTTCACCCATATTTGACTGACACTGAATGAGATTGCTGTCTGTCTACATTTTTAACAGTTTTACCCTTGATATCCAGAATCATATGTAAGGCCGTCTAACTCGATCCAATGGCGGCATTCGATTAGCGGTGAAGGTCTCACGCATGTTCCGTCTTTTCTCATGGCAAAGGGATTTTGATTAAATGCAATACATTTTCTCATATGTATTAACTCGTTATTTCATCTGACTCCATAAAATGAAAAAAGGTTTTTAAAGCTACTCTGTGTAACTTTTTTAGTTTATTCTTAGCTAAAAACACTTAGTTCTTTCAAAAATATATGTGCTCATTAATGTATATTTACTTCGTTCAAGTAAGAAAGTATTCTCGTGAGTGTATAATATGCCATTGAAAAATGTTCAAGATCCTTTGTTTCATAGACCAGTGGTCAGGTCTATCTCTTCAACCCTTTTTTCCAGTCTTACAGATTCCCTCCTTGATCCCGTGGGTCACATTCGGATGAACACTTACGGGGTCACAGTAAGACGTTTGTTGTAATCCTTGAGATGTAACTAAAAAATTGTCTCTCCAATGTCAGCATCTGCAGAAGCTTCCATAGGGCTGTGTTCACCTGCAGAACACCTGGTCTCATCAGGGGTATGTAGCTTGAGTCCAGCAGGTCGATGAGTGCGTTCAGGTTTTCTTCCTGTGACCCTGTGATGTGAGCAAAGTTCATAGAGTCAATCTGGACCTTTGTGACTTGTTCAGTTGACGTGTCATTCCTTCATGGAGGAACTTCTGCTTCTCTGGCACCTTCCCGTTGACGATAATCTGTCCCTTCTTGACCAATCCTGTCACCTCCAGCGGGGCGGTTGTCTGGGCAGACCTCAGTGGGTGAAGGGGTTCTCCTTGGCTTTTGGACTCTATGGCATCTTTATCTTCTCATGATGTGTAGTGTTCAGCCTGGATGGACTTGATCTATTCCAGATGATGATGCTGTGAGGGTGTAGTGTAGAGGAGTGTGTTCAGTGTTCATGTCTAGGAGATGGGTGGAATCTACTCTATAACAACTGTGTTGCAAATTTAGGTCCAGTTCTAAACTGGGAGGCCATGCTAATGTAGTGATGTGCTGCTGTGAGATGTAAATGGCCTCTTGAAGTGTCTTTTCACCCATCTCCCAAATCTCAGGTTATCTTCTAACAATCCCGCTGCCCTGGCATTGAACTAGCTGAGGTCCGGCCCGTCCGAGGAATTGCAGAAGTAAACCTGACAGAAACAAATGCAGAAAAAACCACAGTTAATTCTGATGTTTTCAACAGTTTCAAATTCAGACATGTGGAATTCTTCTGCTTGCTCCATTGTCATGTCCATTGCAATTTTAATTCCAGTTGTCACATGAAACTGAGTTTCATTGACCAGGTCTGAATTATTGCTGTTGTTTCAGTGCAGTGTGTGACACCTTAAAGCCTTCACAATCTGCTGTGTCATGAGCATTAGAGATCCCAGTTCTGCTGGGAACATTTTCTGGCTTTACTTCAAGTTGCTTTCATTACAGCCAGATCTGTGGGCATAAATTAGTTCACCAGTTTCGGTGTTGCCTTCTTAGCATTTGCAGTTTTATGGTGTCGTTCACACATTTGGTAAGTGCAGATCTCTTGTCACCTGCAAAAGGCTGTGGTACTTCTGTCTGATGTTTAGCAGTTCACACCCTCCTTGTAAATTTACTTCTTTGATCAGATTTAATTTTAGTTAGTGTATAGAGTTATAATACAATTATATTTTATTTAAGAATATAAATGAAATTATATTGTACTGATGAGATGCACATTCACTGTTATTAATGATGTAGATTTCAAATGCCTTTTCGTTTCATCTAGTCTTTTTAAAGACTATATGAAGGCAAAGTGGCCATTTTAACATTTGATTATTCTATTTAACTCTTAATTATATTTTACTCGCTTAGATCAGATGGTTAATAACAGAGAATTCTTTGCTGAGAATTCAAAGGGATAGTTCACCCAAAAATGTTGATTAGCCCATGATTTACTCGCCCTTAAGTCATCCTACACTCTCAGAAAATAAAGTACATAATTGTACCTTTAGGGGTACAATGGCTTGTCACTGGGGCTGTACCCTCAAGGGTACAATATTGTACCCTTGGCATAGGGCACATATTTGTACCCTTGTGATTTGTACCTTAAGAGACCAGTCTTGTACCTGTGGTGACAATTTTGTACCTTTATTTAACAGTACAAAAATGGACCCTTCAAAAATGGTACGAAATTGGCTTTGACGGTACAATCGTTGACTATAATGAGATTTATATTTATATATATTACACACGTGCTGAATTAAAATCAGAATTTATTAAACCCTTTTAATTTTCACATCTTCCAACATTTCATGTTTAACTGTGACATATAAATGATCATCATCTGAGTAAGAGTCATTTGCCTGAAAGTCCATTTCATCTCCTTTCATCTCGACGTCGATTACTTCTATGCCTGCTTCTGATATTTTATGAAGGACCTCCTCGGTTAAAAGCCCTGTAAGAACCATGAGTAACCGTGCTCTGACTTCGTCTCCACCGATGGCCAAAAGAAAGAAAGACCGCAAACTGGACGTTCTTTTAAATTGAGATTCAAGCAGCCAATCAGGGCTGGCTCTACATAGTCTCAGAAAATAAAGTACATAATTGTACCTTTAGGGGTACAATGTCTTGTCACTGGGGCTGTACCCTCAAGGGTACAATATTGTACCTTAACCTTTAAAAGAAACGGTACATATATGTACCTTTTAATGCTTTTTGACCCTCAAAAAGGTACATGTATGTACCTTGAGGTCCAACAGCAAAAACTCCAGTGTCAATTGAACTCTCCTGGGAGTTTACATGACTCCAGACTCAAGAGTGTTAAAGTTAATGAGATAATTACGTGATTCATTGAGTGATGATTGACCATTATTGAAGACACCTGATGTTAACAAGCAGAATCATTGAAGGAGAAAATATCATTTTTTAAGACACCGTTATGGTGATCAGTGTTTGCTTTAGTTGGGCTCTTGACCCTTAAACCATTAATTTTAGATTTTGTTTGGCTGTTGTATCTGAGCTATAACTGCCAGATGAACAAAGCGAAAAGGTGATCAGTTGGTGTTGGTTATGTTTTGACATAATCATAATTTGCCTGAATCACTGAACTCATTATTTTTCTCAATCTCAGTCTTAAATGTATATTGTTGATTACAGCAGCCTGTGATTCTACAGCAAATGATTTCCAGCATTTTCCATATAATCCAAAATAATTCTTAAAAGTTGTTCTGATCAAAAGACTTAAAAAAAAAATTATTTTATGTTGACACACTGACATCAATAATCAGCCTGTGAATCTCAACAATGGTGACAATAATAAAGCATGTTGCAGTGCATTCTGGGTGGCACCAATCAAAACTCATTCATGGCTCCCATCATGCATTGCGGTATGAATAAATTATGATCCGAATTGTTTTACTAATTTCCTTTCTCTATTTGAATATTCTTTTTGTCACCATTGTTGAGATTCATACACTGATTCTTGATGTCTGTGTGTGCCTAAAAGAAAGATTTGTTTTATCAGATAAACTTTTAAGAAACCCTTTAGATTAGAAAATGATGGATCCTATTCTGTTGAATCACAGGCTGCTGTAATTAAAAATATACATTTAAGTCAGATATTAGACTTTAAATGAGTTCAGTGATTCAGGTCAAATTATGATTGACAAAACATAACCAACACCACCTGATCAACTTTTCTCTTTGTTCATCTGACAGTTGTAACTCAGACACAACAGAGAAACAAAATCTAATGTTATCAGTTTAAGGGTCAAGAGCCCAACTAAAGCAAACACTGATCACCATAACGGTGTCTTAATTTTATTTTATTTTCTACTTCAGTGATTCTGCTTGTTAAGATCAGGTGTCTTCAATAATGGTCAATCATCACTCAATGAATCACTTAATTAGCTCATTATTTTTTGTTAATTTAACAGTCATATTTTAACACTTTAACACTCTTGAGTCTGAGCCATATAAACTCCCAGGAGAGTTAATTTAACACTGGAGTTTTTGCTCTTTTATAATGATTTAATATCAGTAAATTGACTTACAAAACTTTTATTTCCTTTATTTCAAGGCTAGTCAAACATAGTGATAAGTTAAAATCTACCTTAAATGATTAAGGTATCCTTAAAACCTTTTTAAAAAACGATTTTTTTTTACAAAAAAAAAATTACTTAGCAGAGGCTGTCTTTTGATATTGTACCTTAACCTTTAAAAGAAACGGTATATATATGTACCTTTTAATGCTTGGGGACATATATGTACCTTTTTGACCCTCAAAAAGGTACATATATGTACCTTGGGGGACAGAAATGGACTCCTACTGTACCCCTATTTCTGACAGTGTAGGTGTATATGACATTCTTCTTTCAGACGAATACAATCGGAGTTATATTAAAATAGGGCTGGGCGATAAAACGGCATCGGTATTTATCAACGGTACACCAATGTCGGTAACGATATAATTTTTTTTCGATATAGCGCTGTGCCGCTGTCTCTTTTCCAGCGCGTTTGCACTCCCGTGGCGTCTGTCTTTGCTATGCAACCATGAACTGCGCTCTCCACATCATGTTGACTGAAGGTGCAATCCATTCGAACTGCGAAGTTAAAGATGGCGCGACCACTACAACGTTGGCCAACATCAAATGGCAAACGTAATGAAAGAGGAACGACACTGCGCTACTCATTATTTTGTGCTTCATGGATCGTTTATCAGTTTGGACCATCAATGTCAGTGCGAGCGCGAGCCGATCTTGATCAAGCGACACTGTCACTATGTTGTATCATACAGGTAAAAGTTGTCATGAGAGATGCTCACATCAGATTTGTCAACTTTATTCATGTTGATCTACTACAGATGGTGAGAAGTCCATGCTGAGCGCGATTGTGAATAAACATCCCCATTTTGGTGAACTGCAGCAATCGTGTCCTGGTCCTTATACACAACGCAGAAACAGAGAGAGAAACGTAACAGCGGTCAGCTTACAGACCGGTTACATAGTTAAAGTGGGAGAAGATTCACTGATGATGTTATTACAGTGGGAGGAGCTTCACTGATGATGTGTTCCAGTGTGGGAGGAGCTGATCTGCCAAAATCAAAAATATATAAATTACTGATTGAGTTTGTTTTTAACATTTCTAAGCATTTATGTCTTTCTATCTAGTAACTGATGCTAATATATTAATTATTTTTATTGCTAATAAATGAGGTGAAAACAGGAACTATTGTCATGAAATAAAGAGTGTTTTCAGCAGATCTGTTAATATTGATGAGCCTCAGACGATCAACATTCATTCAACAAGCCATTCAGGATCATCAGCAGATCATCTCACTTTATTCTGAGTGTTTGCTGTTAGAAACACATTATTTGAGTAAGGATACATGATAAAAGCCTGTAAAACTGCTCTATAGGAAAACTTGATAAAGTTAGATTTTATGATAACTACATTCATACAATAAAGTAATTAGATCATTAAAATGTGCAGAAACTGAAAACAACAAAACAACTTTTAAATATAAAGAGCACCACAAGCAACATTATTAAGTATCGCTGTGATCGATGATAACAATAGAGAAATGAGTCTGTCGCTTAATCAAACTGTATAAAGTGTGTGTGATGGTTGTGTAAATGAAACTCAATGAGGGAAGAAGAGAGAGACGGCGCGAGCGAGCGGTGACGTCATCGGCCGCCAACGGTCGATGATCAGAGACGCGCCTATGGCAAGCCGGTTTAGCATTAAATACCCCTGGCTGTACTAGTCGTAATTTCGTTTTGACTAGACAAAATTCAAATTCCAGATATTTTAATTCCAATTTTGACTCGTCTTAATTGGAATTAGTATAAAATGTGATTATGACTAGTCATAATAGGCTATGCATTGAAGATATCTACAATGCTAGCTATTTTTGACTAGTCATATTCTTCAATTGACTTCCTTTGGAAAATATTTCCGGATATCTTCAAATGGGTTTTGACTAGTAGAAATTGTAATTAAAGATATCTATAATTGATTTTGTAAGTCATTAAGTATGGCAAGACTTTTTAGCATATAACGGACCAGAAACGTAGGCTACATTATCTGTCCTTGAACTGTTACAGTGAATACAAAGTATTTCATCCAAAAAAAATCTAAAACTGACTGATGGTTGATTTCTGTGAGTTGGTCTGTAAGTGAATATGCCATTTATTAGGTTCTCGGATATTTTTTTCTTTATTAAAAACACTTTTGAAAATTACAAATCCTGTCCTTGTCCTCAGCCAAATTGGAGCTACAGCTTTCATAGTTTTGTTATGCTAAAAACTGTTATTTAGAAAATAACTCCATCAATAAAAAGTTCTTATCATTCACATCAATTGATTAAAAACATGAAATTATACATAAATTCTACAAATAAATACAATTTTACAACTGTCCCCATGTTTTCGGTCAGTCCTGTCACGTTTACATAAAACTCTACATAAAATGTGTGCAATACGCCTTTAAGGGTATGACTCAGAGGAAGTGACATCATTTGACAGAGGTGAAGCTGTGTAATAGAGAGCCTGAGTCCCGCCCCTCCGCTTCCGGCTCATGGGACCTTATTTCGGAAAAAATATGTATGGTAGTCAATGGCGAGAGACAACTTATCTTTTTATTCCGTCTGAAGTGTGCCCTGAATTACACATATGATGTTTGTCAATTTAAAAGATAATTATGAAAGTCAAGAAAGTCGCAGTTTGTCATAAAACAGAAGAGTAACATTTAGTTTTATGTGAAAATCGCTCAATGAACTACATCTCCCGGGAAGCGAAACAACGAGCGAGGTCCTCTGCTCGTGTGTGTGCAGTCTGGTACAAAACACTCAGGCATGACGGCGTAACGTTACGATTATAACGTAAGACTATTGACGAAATGACAGACGTTAGCTTCAGTAAAGTTAGCTTCATTCATTGAGAGAAAATGTGCGCCTTTTGGGTTTGTAGTCTTTTTAATTACGTATTTTCACAGTCTTATACCTCAACAGTTTTACATCAAACTGCTACTTTCTTGACTTTAAAATGTATCTTTTAAATTGACAAACATCATATGTGTAATTCAGGGCACAATTCAAACGAGATCAAAATATTTGTTGTCTCTCGCCATTGACTACCATGCAATATTTTTCCGAAATAAGGTCCCATGGTGGTCGACCGGAAGGGGAGGGGCTTAGGCTCTCTATTGATCAAGGATAAGTTCTCTCATTGAATTGTATGATTTTAAACTTGTTTTTGTATGTTTTTTTTTTTTAGGAGGACGAGCTAAAGGGTCAGGCCCTGTCACGGGAAAACATCCCAGAAAATAATGATTTAAAAAAAAATCCAAACCATGTCTAAAAATGTTACTGAAATTCCTTGCTTGCATGTTAACAGTTTTTATGCTAGCATGCTAACAGGCTGCGTAATGGCAGTTTAAAATGGCAGCCGTCAGGCCCCGTCACATCAGGTCCTGTCACACAGCCTTACAAATGAATGGCATTGTTCTTTTTTTATTACATTTAATGCATAAAATGTATTTAATGCATGCCAGATAGTAAAACATTATTTGAATAAATAGACATTACACTGTAAATTTGAAGCTTTTTATGTTAATCTGCATTTTTTTGTTGTCCTTTTTAGCACTGAGGGTTGCACTTTGTATATGAATGATATTTCAATACATAAATATATATAATTATCATTTATATTAGCTTTGAGTAATGATGACTGTAATTATTCAAAATTATACAGATTACAGTTAGATGGCTCCAGTTAGTGCAGCTGAGAGACAAAGGCAATGTCGGGCACGACTAAATGCAGACCCCGAGAATAAGGAGAAACACTATATGAGTGCCGGGCGGGTATTCTGTGATTTTGTGTACTACAGTTGACCGAAAAGTTGCTGAATATTTCTTAAAGGAATTACAAAACCATGTTAGATACAATCAGTGACATGTGACCAATAAGAAAATGCTATTTGTATCAAAGAAATTCAAACAACCTACATGAACCACTGAGCCACTGCCGCCCCTAGGGGTAAAATGCGTATAAAAATTTATTTTATTCAATGATAAAAACATGCTGAGATGGCATGCTACGTGTTTCTCATAGTTCAACATGTCTTCTATATGACTCAATGTTAAGATTTAAGAATAAAATATTTTTTCCCCCAAGATTTTTTATAAGTGGAAATGTACGTTTCTGGTAGAATGTCCCATAAAACATTTTCAAACATTTTGTTTGTGTTTTTGTCGAGAAGGTGAAGTTTTATTTAGATAAAAACAGTTATGTTGCTGCTGTTTTTCTTGATTTTAAGTGTGCGTTTGATACTGTGAATCACTTTAAGCTTTTGTCTAGACTGTTAACATTTGGCTTTAGAAATCAAACAGTTAAATGGATACGGTCTTATTTATCGGATAGAAAACAATGTGTGCAAATAAAGAATTGTAAGTCACCCTATCTTCAATATACACAGGGTGTTCCTCAGGGATCAATCTTGGGACCTCTGCTATTTTCACTGTATGTGAATAGTTTGCCCAATGTATGCAGAAATGTCGACATGATTATGTATGCTGATGATACGCTAATTTTTACACATGCCAAAAGTGCTGATGATGCAACCCATCAGCTTTCATTTGCTTTAAATGATCTGCAAAAATGGCTGAATGATTCATGCTTGTGTCTTAATGTTAAAAAGACTGTATCAATGTTTTTTTAGTAAACCTAAAACAACTGTGGCCACAGCAAAAGTTTGCTTGGGTGGACAAGAATGAACTAATCTTGAGGAATTTAGGTATCTGGGAGTTCTGGTAGACTCGAAATTATCTTTAAAAAAAACATGTCAAAAAAGTTGTGAGAACTGTAAATGTTAATTTACAGAACTTTAAACAGATTCGTACATCATTAACGGATACAGCAGCGATTACGTTCTTGCACTCTATGATACTGGCTCATATTGAGTACTGTATCACAAGTTGGTCTTATACGAGTTATGCTGCTATTGGGCCAATTAAAGTATGCTACAAAAGAGCATTGAAAATATTAGATAAGAAACCTTCGTCATATCATCATTGTAATATTCTAGATAAATATAAGTTTTTAAATTTTGCGAATTTCAAATTATTTAAATCAGCCTGTCTAATCTATATGACATAATTTAATTTATTAATATTATACTTTTATTCAAAGATCACTTTAAAACAACATCGAGTATTTGTATCATATTCCGGTTGCAGATTAAATTGGTTTCAAGTCATGAAAAGATTTTGAAATATGTTATATGTAGCATTTTAGATGAAGCTATGGGCTAGCCTTAGCTAGCATTTGCATTCTGTAAACATTCTTTATTCATATGAAAACCCCAAATCGCAAGGAAATCACAAACAAAACACATCATATTTCAATCATGCATTTATTAGCTTCTTGTTTCAGGTGAAGAGATGTCGCGTTCGCTTTGTTATCACGGATGTCCAGTATGAGGAAATGTACACACGACGTGTCATGCAGAAGAGGTCACGCTGGAACACGTCAGATGATTGACAGCTGTACAGCGAATGAAAGTGCTCTGAGGTCAAATATTACGGCAAATCAGGAAGAGAGACACACATCTCGCTCCGTTCGCTGTTTGAGCTCTTCAGATCACACAATTTTTACAAGTAATGCATTTTGAACAACCATAATTCGGGATCACGGGTGATCCCATGACGATCAAGGGGTTAAAAGTGGACATTTCAAGCTTTAGCCTACAAAAGCTATATTTTGTTTCAGTTCAGTTTTGAGACGCGATCCAGTTCACGGAGAAAGCGCGCCTGATTGTTTTCTTTTATTTTATTTTACAAAAGCATGCACGTTTTCTTGTTATTGTGAGTTTGCACCCTATGGTTTACAAAAATAAAAATAGTTGCAAATGATGTATTTATTTTCAGCATGACCAGAAATGATAAGAGTATTTTAAGTTGTTTCCACTGTTGATAGGAAAACACAAGTGTTCACGCCAGCACCTCTGTTCCATGCAGTGCGCGCTCCACACTCGATCCGCACAAAATCTTGGATATGCGTCAAAATCTTGTGTTTATTAAAAAATGTGTTCATTTCAAATCGATTAAATGAAATCTGTAAAATAGACGTAATGAGTGGCACATAACGTGAAGTAACATGGCATTTTATTTTGTTTGAAATTTAACTTGTCCGGTCGGACAACTAATTTTCTCTTCTACTTGTCCTACAAAAAATCCACTTGTCCCCGGACAAGCGGACAAGCCTTAATGTCGAGCCCTGATGTGGTCAACCATGGTCTAACAATGAGGGAGGCTGGGCAAAGAGTACAGCCGAATCTGAGCAGGTACACTGTAGCATCCATCAGGGGCGTAGAATTTAGTAGGGGCGCTAGGGACGTGTCCCTACCAATATCCAGTGACACTGATATATCCCTAGCAATAATTTCGATCAAAACTTAAAATATATTTAAATATTGATGTCCCCCTCCCCACCAATTTCAAAATCAAACCTACGCCACTGCCATCCATCATTCGGACTTTCCGAAATGAGAATAGGTAAGAAATCTACTCTCACTAGAAAATTGCAGTACTGCATATCAATACAGTACTCAATGAGTACAGTAGTACAGTGTTGCCTGTGGACTGTTCTGTAGGACTGTAAAAATACTGTAAAGTGTGTTTCAAGTATTTAGGAAATGTCTACCTACTTTGTGTTTTTACAGTATTTTACTATTTGTTTGGCAGAACTGAAAGATTACCAACACAAGGTGGTCGGGAACGTGTTCTGTCTCCTGAACAGGAAACTGAAATCATAAACATGGTCCTTGAAAACAACGCCATAACATTACAGCAAATACAAAGAAAAATAATAGAAAACAATGACACATTTGAAAATATTGATAGGGTAAGCTTATCAACACTGGACCGTGTCTTGCGCAGAAATCATCTCAGGATGAAGCAGGTCTACAGGGTGCCATTTGAGCGCAATTCAGAAAGAGTCAAAGAATTCCGATATAACTATGTGCAAGTAAGTCTCACAATTGATGCATACTCCCAACACTGTATACGATAAATACACATATCAATATTGTAATCATAATGATTGTGCTTCACAATAGTGACCACTCCATGTCTGTCTAATATTGTCATGTGTGTTTCATAGAGTCCTTGAGCTAGAGGTGGCTGCAGTGGAGCACCAGTTTATCTTCATTGATGAGGTTGGGTTCAACAAAGAGACGAAAGAGGGGAAGGAATATCATCGGCCAGCGTGCCATTGTTGAAGTCCCTGGCCAGCGCGGAGGGAACATCACAATGTGTGCAGCGATTACCCACCACCATCCATCACCACGCTACCCTTGGCCCCTACAACACCGCCCATCTGATCACATTCCTGGACACCCTACACAACACACTCATTCCACCAGATCAGGTAGATGGCCCAGAGCAGCTCAGGTACATTGTCATTTGGGACAACGCAAGTTTCCACAGGGCTGCTCTGGTTTGTAACTGGTTCACTGCCCAACCACGCTTTTTAGTTGTTTATCTCCCTCCATATTCTCCATTCCTCAATTTTTTTCTGCGTGGAGATGGAAAGTGTATGACCGAAATCCACAAACGCGTATACCTCTTCTCCAAGCTATGGAGGATGTGTAGCAGGGATATGTTGTTACACCAGATTATAAATCATTTTATTTTAATTTGTTTTTATTATTTGTTTCGGGGCATTTTATTTGGAAGACGTTTGCGTGCTCTTACCAAAGGTATTCATCACAGTATGCACGTCGGCTGACGTCATACGTACGAGGGAGCTTCAAAGAGCAGTGCAATCGGAGATTCATCCTCTTTCCTGCAATGTCACTTGAGGAGAGGTACGATTTCATGAGCTCCGTGCACTTGATGTAAAAATTGAGTTATAAGTGTTCATGTCAGGTTTAAACAATCAATTGTGAAAGAGTATTCATTGAGGCGTTACATTCGACTATTAGTTCGAGTCATTAACTTGTTAAATTAAGTTTATTTGTGAGCTGTTAATGAGTGAATAGTGCATTGCGTGAAATGGCGGCGCGGTGCGTATGTCACGAGTGAGATGTGTTAGTGGCTAACGTCTCGATTAAAGGAAATTTGATATACATACATATATAGATGTGTATATTTGGTACGCATATTAAATATATTCTAGTTTACATTGCAATTACTGTGTTCTGTAGTTAACTAACTGGTGTATTGAAACATGTATTTTGTGGTTAACAGGCGAAAGAGCTGCGGTCAAGAGTGCCTGTCTGTTTATGTGTTTTATCACACAGGCATTGTGATTAAACTCATCATTAGTACAACCAGCTTTGGCTGGAAGATTTTTTTATTCAAAACATCTAAAATAACACAACGCAGAGGAACAACCGCTACAGACGCATGTGGAGATATAGCAGCTGATGCTTTTAATGGCTGGAATCGCCATGCTAGGCGATATTTCCCCCGCTGCTTGGCCAGGGAAAACATTGCTTGTGATGTGGATGAGATGCTGTGGCCAGATCGCAACAGAAGAGAGGATGCAGCATAGTTTACATTATTTTTTTTTTTACTGTGTAACCGTGTACCATAAATTCTTCTGTTGTAGTGTATGTGCAACTTTGTGTTGGTTGGGAATTGGATGTACATTGTTTTTGTGGGAAAAAATAAAAAATATGTTACTGTGTATTTGTGTGTTCTGAGTATAAAAACAATATTCTCAAATATTTTACAACACCCTTACGTATGTACTGTCTGTAGTAAGTGTAACATTGAACAAAAAAGGCCCTAAGTCATTATGATGAATGGAGAAGTGTTTTCCATTCATCAGTGTTTTACATTGAGCACATCAGTGTTCAACTGGTTCTTATAAACATCTATTCATATGATGGTTTCTGTGTGTCATTTGAAAACAAAATACCATTTTGAGAAGAAATAACATTGTTTTGAATGTAAAGTTTAATTTAGCAGGAGAATTGAGTGGTTTTGCCCATTGTGTGTATTTATTGATTTGTGTGTAGATTTCTGAGAATACGAGGCATTCTCTCAGAAAATGTGTGTAAACAATCGAGAAAAACTGTAAGCACAAATAAAAGCCAGAGAACGCTAAATGTTCAGTTTTCTGATAATATAATTCACATATTAAAGTGTTGCAATAAATTAAATGTAACAATTATATTAAAACTAATTACACTCACCTAAAGGATTATTAGGAACACCATACTAATATTGTGTTTGACACCCTTTCACCTTCAGAACTGCCTTAATTCTACGTGGCATTGATTCAACAAGGTGCTGAAAACATTTTTTAGAAATTTTGGCCCATATTGATAGGACAGCATCTTGCAGTTGATGGAGATTTGTGGGATGCACATCCTGGGCACGAAGCTCCCGTTCCACCACATCCCAAAGATGCTCTATTCTTGGGTTGAGATCTGGTGACTGTCAAGTCAAGTCATCTTCATTTATATAGCGCTTTTAACAATGGATTGTTTCAAAGCAGCTTTACAGAGATAAACATATAATTTAAGGTAAAAGAGATTGTTTTGGCTTTATAGCGGTTCTTGAATAATGTTATTTCCAGCTAAACACGCACAACCTTGAGGCAGATGGGCTACAAAAAATGGATCTGTGGGGGCCATTTTAGTACAGTGAACTCATTGTCATGTTCAAGAAACCAATTAGAAATGATTCGAGCTTTGTGACATGGTGCATTATGCTGCTGGAATTAGCAATCAGAGGATGGGTACATGGTGGTCATAAAGCGATGGACATGGTCAGAAACGATGCTCAGGTAGGCCGTGGCATTTAAACGATGCCCAATTGGCACTAAGGGGCCTAAAGTGTGCCAAGAAAGTTACCATTACACCACCACCACCAGCCTGCACAGTGGTAACAAGGCATGATTGGTCCATGTTCTCATTCTGTTTACGCCAAATTCTGACTCTACCATCTGATTGTCTTAACAGAAATCGAGACTCAGACCACACTGTAAAACCTAACAGCCCATCTTAATAAAATAAGTAATTTAACATAACTTAAACCGCACAATAATTTGGAGTGACTTATTCACATGAATTTAACCTAACTCAAAAATGAATTGATGAAGTAATAACTTAGTTGTTTTGAGTGCACTTAAATTTGTGGGTAAGTTTAAGTATTGGTAATATGATTCCAGTTTGTTTCATTGACTTATTTTTTTTAAGTTGACTTTATATCATCACAAAAATGTAAGTCTTTTTATGTTCAAAATGCATCATATTGTGCCCAAGTAAACTAAAGAATGTCTATTATAAAAGACCAATAATTCTTAAGCCCCAAAACATAAAGATTTGATGTAAGTCATATAAAAGCTATTTTGATAAGTAGCCTAGTCTATATGTAAGTATTTACAAGTAATAATAACAATCATTTTATGTTACAGCTTCTCACATGTGAGAATGTGTTGCTTTTCCTTGTCTAAAAGCAAAATTAATATATATATTTGGGGGGGGGGGGTTGTACTGTTTATTGGACTATCATTTTGGACTCTAGGAAACTTTATGATGGTTTAGACCTGAACATAAAAATAGTCCTTAGTTGCAGACTTAAACTCCCTGTTTGGGAATTCTGCTTAGTGAACAGTTCATTTGGAGATCGCTGTCTTTGAGCACGCAGCGCCGAACAGAGAAGACGTGACCACCACATGTTCTACTTGTGTGCACGCGGGCGCGGCACTGGAATAACGGCGAAGCTCGCAACGACCCCCTGCACTTCTGCTGTGTGTTTGTCTTGCTGGTGACAGTGACATTATTTATTTGCTGCAGGAGACCTCTACACCTTTGTCATCCATCCACGCGAGGTAGCCTAATGATGTCCTGTTATTTTATTAATCTTACTGGTTTGCAAACTGTTTGCTATGCTGTTTGAATCGGAATGTTACTAAGTTAGCTAATTTGCCGAGTTGTGCAAACATTAGCACTACCGTTAGCTTGCAACAATTCCTGGTTTAGTGGTTCATAAAAAGATTGGTTCAAAAACCGTTTGGCTCGCTAGCTAATATGCCCTTGCCTTTTTTTTTTCTTCTTCAAAGAAGTTAAGGCGTTAACTGAGGTTAATTAATATAAAATCGCACAACAAGGGAATGACCTAGCTAACTGTTAAACATTATTTAGAGAGAGAATGTGCATGAAAAAATATGTTGGATTTAGTTAACATGTGAATTAACGTTAATGCAGGTTTCAGCTTTAACAGTTAGACTGCAGGGTTAGGCTGGGCCCAAATTGGCTCATGGGCTCGATTTTGGCGCTTTCCGTCACGTTCTCCGGGAAATAATAAAAAATAAAAAAACGTTATCAGTTAAATACATCGGTGAATTTTATATCAAAGCAAATAGCAAGGTTAACATTTAGTCCACTGCCTAGACTTTGACAAAATTGGGCTAACTGACTTGACTGGTATAAATTATGTGGAAATGTAAATTGTGTGTTTTTTCTAGTGCCTTAAAAATACAGTTATTGAGACATTACAGACTCTATCATGGCCAGTATTCCACAATTTCACCATTACCTTGCCTGTATAACAACTGCATGTATACATTTAGCACTTATAACTCATTGAAGGTACATTTGTCAAGAGTACATTCTGAGAAAAGACTGGTAGGTAGAGACAACAGTGATTTGACTATAAATCTGGCATTTCATTGCCCTGTGTGTGATTTTAAGCAGCCATTTGTTGAGAGTGACATGTTTATTCATCTAAGGGGGCATCTAAGACGGAAAGAAACAGTGCCATGTCCATTTAGGGCCTGCAAGTTTCAAACAAATGTTTATTCAACATACAATTCACACAAGTGCAGAGAACACCAACATGCATCCGACTATGATGTGGCAGTTGTAGTGCAAAATGTCTCGAATGTTTCCCAGGATAGTGACACTGAACATGATCAGGTAGAGATTTCAGATGAAAATGAAACTGCAGCAGGCAGTAGTGACGAAGGATTAACAGAGCAGTTACAGTACAATCTGGCTGCCTTCTTCTTGAAAATGGAGACTATTCTCCATGTATCCACAAGGGCAACACAAGAAATCATTGAGCATATTGATCAATTGTTTTCACTGTCAGAACCAGTTTTCAGAGAATCTCTAATGAAAATACTGGAAAAACATAACTGCCCCTTTAATGACACGCTTGTTAGTGAGATTTTCCAGGCAGTTTCAGAGAGTAATATTTTGTATACATCTGTTACCTCTGAAGGACCACTGTCAACAGCAAAGAGGAGAAAGTCATATTATGAGGAAAAGTTTCCATTTGCCAAGCCTGTAGAGTACCTTATTGAGTCGTCACAGCGTACATTTATGTATGTGCCCATTCTCACATCTTTGCAGTTGTTGTTGAAAAAAACAGATGTACTTGAGAAAGTCCAAGAAACCACCTCACAGTTGCCTGGACAGTATTCGTCATACTGTGATGGCTCCTACTTCCAGGAAAATAAGCTTCTCTCAGATGAGGGTAAACAATTATCAATTATTCTTTATGTTGATGATTTTGAAATTGCAAACCCTCTAGGAACATCAAAAAAAATACACAAAGTATGTGCAGTTTATTGGACATTAGCTAACCTGCCAGTAAAGTATCGCTCAGCACTCCACTCTACTCAGTTGGCTCTTTTGTGCAACTCAAATGATGTACGGCAGTTTGGGTATGAAAAGGTTTTTGCGCCTCTATTGAGTGACCTAAAAACTCTTGAAAAAGAGGGTGTTTACATTGAGACATTTGGTCACTGTCTCAAAGGCACAGTGTACTCTGTTGCGGCTGATAACCTTGCTGCCCATGGGCTAGCTGGTTTTAGTGAGAGTTTCAGGGCTACATATTTTTGCAGATTTTGTCTTGCCACCCAGACAGATATGCAAACATCAAATGCAGTCACTGGTAGTTTTGAGATGAGAACCAAAAATATGCATGATAACCTCGTTCAAAAAATGCAGAACAATGACAGTGAAGAGAACTACGGTGTAAAACACAGTTGTGTTCTCTCTGATCATCTCTCTTATTTCCATCCTATCACAGGATTTCCACCTGACATCCTTCATGACCTGTTTGAAGGTGTGGTTCCTGTTGAGTTGGCACATTCTTTGAAGGGTTTGATTGCAAAAAAGTATTTCACTTTGGAAGAGCTGAATAGGGCAATACTGTCATTTCCTTTCCAACATTCTGATAAGGTTAACCGCCCTCACCCAATTCCTCAGAGTTTTGCCACTCGAGGAACAATCGGCGGGAATGGGCATGAGAACCACGCTCTGCTTAGACTGCTACCTGTTCTCATTGGCTCCAGAGTCCTGAAGGGGACAAATTCTGGGAGGTGCTAATGGAATTAAAAGATCTAGTTGAACTTGCCATGTCTCATACTTTCACAGATGATACCATCCAGTACCTGGCCTGTAAGATTTCAGATCACAGGCAGCTGCTTCAGGAAGTATTCCCCAACTTACGATTACGGCCAAAGCATCATTACATTGAGCATTATCCTCATCTCATAAAGTGCTTTGGTCCTCTGGTGCATCTGTGGACAATGAGATTTGAGGGGAAGCACAAAGTCTTCAAAGCAGTTGCTCGTGACACTCATAACTACAAAAATGTGTTGAAAACTTTGGCAGAGAGACACCAAAACATGATGGCATTCTATTTGTCATCACCAAGATTTTTCAAGCCACCAGTACAGACTTCAAAAGTGGAGTCTGTCTATGTTGAGTCATTGCCCACTGATACGCATGCGTTAATATCGAGCATCACAGACAGCAGCAGTGTATATGGCACAAAACAGGTAACCATTGAAGGCACAACTTTTGTGGCTGGCATGTTTGTTTGCACTGGGGAACATGCTGCCTTGCCTGTGTTTAAAGAGATCAGAAACATATTACTTATCAGAAATGACATCTTCTTTCTACTGAAAGACTATGAGACCTGGTATGTTGAGCATTTGCGGTCATATCAGCTAACGGATCATAAAAGCAAGGGCCATACAGTGAAATCTGTATGTCAGCTAACTGACCGAATGCCACTGTTTGCCTACAGGTTTTCAAGCAAGCTAATACTGACAACTAAGCATTTCATTCCAGTGTCCGAGTAAGAGAGTCGCCCATCCCTAGCCTTCTTCTCAGGGACCTGAGGGAGCCTAAAGATCTGTCTGGACCTTCAATGAACACTAGTGATCACCTTATCGGACACACTGGACAACATAATTAAAGGTAATGTCTATTTTACACTATGACCAATGTATCATCACGTTTTAAAATGTTTAATCAATACTTACTTTTTAAAAAAAATAGTTTGACATTTTGGGTGAGTGTGATTTTTAGATTGTTACCACTCTCTTGTCTGTATGGTTAATGAAGCTACAGATAGATAATGTGTGGGTGGTCTAGGCAGCTAGTGAAAAACAGCGTCAGCACCTGGAGTATCTCTGTCTGTTTTATATTACAGGTTTCCCTAATACAGTGTAAATGGAAGCGACTGATGTCCTGAGACTAAGGGTCATCCTTGATGATGTCAATGCTGAGAGGCTTATTTTGCCCTCTCGTCCTGAGACTGTAAATGCCCTCATAATTGAGATAAAAAATAAGTTGAACCTTGCCTATAACCTTCGGCTTCAGTTTCAAGACCCAGAATTTGACAATGCCCTATGCAATTTAGTCAACATCGAGGACCTACCATCCAAGGCAACCATTAAGATAATTAGAGATCTTGAGCCAGATCTCAGTTCAACCAGCACAGACGATACAGTGTTACTGTCTGATAACACCGATTCACCAGATCGTCTTTGCCGATGGCCAGAGATATTTGTTATTCCAACATTCTCCTACGAGGTGGAGCATGCTCTAAGAGAGGGCAACTATGCATTTGTCACAGAGGGGAAAACTGTAAGCTTGACTAGGGATCAAAAACACAATATACTGGATGGAATGGCTGCTGAAATATATAAGCATAAAGCATATCCTAGTACCAAAAATATTGTCAAGGCTGCAGAGGCTCTGGTGAGAAAACACCCCTGTCTAAAAGAAAAAGGTTCCGAAACAGGGTATGAGGGTTGGAAAAACAGCCTGCGCTTCAAGATGGGCAACTACAGGACCAAACTGAGCAGGGCTGGTATAAAGGATGTGGCTGTGAATGCGAGAAAACGCAGTAGGACCTGTCCAGAAGGTGCAGCATCCAGGGCCAACATCAAAAGACCCAGAAGAGGAGAAATAAACTTCATGCCAAATTATCCCCAAGGAGAAACTAAGGACACACTGGAGAACCAGAGGCTTGAGATGGTGGAGCAGTTCAAGAAGACAGTGACTGATAGAGACATGATTATCATCCATCTACATATGCAGCGTACCTTTGCACTCAGGCGTGAAGAAATTGTGAATTCAGCTCCTCCCATTGCTGAATTGAAAGACCGATGGCCTGCACTCTTTTGTGAAGCCCAAGTGAGTAAAAACTTAAAAAAAGACACACATTGTCAAGGTCATGATTGCAGCACTGTTTGAATCTGGATAACGTGCTTAAAATGATTAGTGTTAATATGGTTTTGTCTATTTGTCTTAAGTTGTTTCCCTTACAGTCTTATATGGCTTGAAGTTTATGAATGATGTGATTTGATTTAAATAAATAAAAACTTAGGCTTTTGTTTTCTATGCAGCTCTACAGTGAATTCCACAGGATCACCAATCAAAATCTACCGTATTCCTTCTATGCTGCACTTGACAAGTACACACCTCAGCTGTTGAAGCTCTACAAAAAGAGGAAGACTGGAAGTTTTGGCGAGAAGATGGAAGACGTTTTGAGGGCATATGAGGAACAGGTAATTTTTTTTTAAAGAATTAATGCATACATTGATGTTGAATGTGAACAGAACTGCAGCCCCCAACATGCATACCTTGTCTTTGTTTGTGCAACAGGACAAGAACAACATCACTGCAGCTCGAACAGCAGCCTTGGCTGGCCTACCGCTGTACTTAAAGGAGGATTCATCAGAGGTCTTCAAAACCTGCAAGGTATTTTTGTATTCTCCTTTTCCTGTTTTTATAGCTCAATACCTTCATCTATTTTGCAAAGAGAAAACACTGAACATAAAAATTTGAAACCGCCTTCTACTGCGTTGTGTACCCTGTTGGCTGCCTTTAGAGAAATTTTCAACATTATTTATTTTTTGCTGTGTAGTGCGACAGAGCATTAAAAGGATGCTAGGGTCTTCCACTTAAAGGGATACTCCACCGTTTTTTCATATTAAACTGTTATTCCCTTAACTAAGATGAGTTGATGCATACCTCTCTCGTCTCAGTGCGTGCACTAAATTGCTCTGTCTTGCGGCGAAACGTTGTTAGCACTTAGCTTAGCCCAGTTCATTCAAGCAGAGAAGCGACCAAACACCTCCACGTTTTCCCTATTTAAATACAGTTACTCGAGTAGTGTAACTCGACCAAGAACGGTGACACAAAATAAAACGTTGCGCTTTTCTAAGCGTGTAAAATGGATAACTATATTGTATGGCAGAATACCATAGCAAGTGCTTGGGAGCACTTCTACTTGGCGCAGTAATATCATCACTCGTGTAGTTCTCCATTTTACACACTTAGAAAAGCGCAACGTTTTATTTTGTGTCACCGTTCTTGGTCAAGTTACACTACTCGAGTAACTGTATTTAAATAGGGAAAACGTGGAGGTGTTTGGTCGCTTCTCTGCTTGGATCCTATTGAATGAACTGGGCTAAGCTAAGTGCTAACAAAGTTTCGCTGCAAGACAAAGCAATTTAGTGCACGCACTGAGACGAGAGAGGTATGCATCAACTCGTCTTAGTTAAGGGAATAACAGTTTAATATGAAAAAGCGGTGGAGTATCCCTTTAATGAAATGGTGCTTGTCTTTATTCTGAAGTAGCCTTAAGTCAATTATATGAATGAGATGGGACAAAATAATTATTTAAATAGTTAAGTTCAGTTTATATGAGCCCTCTGGTATTGTGGATTGCTCTTTTTTTATTAAGGCTGGTCAGAGTTGTTTATCAACACTATAAAATTTACAGTCAGGCAGTAATATAGTTCTTCTAAATTCTATAAGTCAATTATATACACACATGGGAGTCTTGTATACAACTTGGGCAAGACTATACTTTAAGTGGTGTTCAGGTAAAACAAATGTTTAAAAAGTGTCTAAAAATCAGGTCTCATCACAAACATAGACACATTTAACACATTATCTGTTTCCAAATTTGTAACAGAAGTTAAAAGTTTATAAAAATAAAAAAAAACTGTGAACCCCATAGACCACTCATCTCTACTCATCTCTCTTTGTATTTTGTTTGTGCTTTTATAAACTCAGACAGCTTCTACATTAAGTCCAGATCAATGGGTTTTAACATAAAATCAGGGTAACTTTTATTATGTCTTGAAGCAGTTAAAAAAGAGAAAACCTTATCTGTAAACTGATAACTTTATCAGATATTCTGAGTTAAACCTTGGTAACAAGTGAATACCTGGACTAGAACTCTTCCTGATTATATGGGCAGGTAAATTGAGGGTATGAAACCACTTAAATAATCTTGTAGTCTCAGTTTGTCACAAGATATTAGTAGTGAAACACCACATTGCTGAAATAATACATGGAATTATGGACCAGAATCTTTTTGGTTAAACTTGCATGGTGGCCTTTTTTAATATTACTTCTGCATGTAAAAATCTGAAAGCAGTGGTGTAATAATGTTTTCTTTTAAGACTTTTTGTAAGCTTGATGATTTGAACAATTACACTCCCACACACTGAACATGTATTCCTTTTTCAGGATGAGTTGGAGGCAATCCAGGATGGAGCAGTGGCTCTGGTGGCAGTGGTGAATGAAGAGGAGGTGCCTGCTGGAGTTCCCTTTGAAAGTCACCACGTGTCAATTGTCCTTGAGGATCAGGTTGTAATGTCTCACAGATCTTGGACTGATTCACTGGTGATTTTGTTTGGAATGATCTATGCTCTTCATTTGAGCTATCCTGAGAAGCTAAGTGGCTTCTTTGAGTTCATCCAGGTTATCCTCTTAAACCTCGATGATGGAAGAAAGCAGCTCAAACCTAAGTTACAAGCCTTGAGAAATGAGCTAGAGTGTTAACATGTTCTTTTGTTGAAGATCAGTAGTGTTCTGAAAGGTATCTTTTTGCTTGCATTCCAAAAATGTTTCTGTTTAGATTTCTGTGTGTTGAAACAGATACTTGTGTACATAATTACAGCTGGGTTGGTTGGCTTTTTACTTAAGCTGAAGTGAGAAACACAAGCTATAATTTAGTAACAAAAAAGATGCTCTAAAGAGTTTCTCAATATTTCTTTTAAACATTTTGAGGTAAATGTTCTTTCTTTCTAAATGTTGCCTTAATGTTGTAACTTTTTGTTAATGATAAACTCAAACTTGAAACATACTAGTATACAGTAGCACACTGTATGTTACATAAATCGACAATATAGTTGCAAATAACTTGATAGTTATAACTTGACTAAGCTTGGGTTTGTTTTCTGGTTTTCTTTTCTGCTTGCTAACCAAGTTTTCTGGTTTTCTTTGTACTACAATGTGTGTCTGCATTGTGTGGTATTCTGTGGTGTCTTCTTAATTTTATGGTCTTTTGTTATTTCTATTAGTTCTTGTAATATATCTATTAATTTAATAATTTATATTTCATTTTTAATAATTTATTTAGCTTTAATTCATTGTCTTCACACTCATTAACACATGGGAATAGCATTAATTATATATTTAATTTTTGTTTTTATTTTTATGTGAGTCTTAATTTCATAGTGTTTCTAACAAACCCTTTCGTTTAAAACTGTGTACATTGATGTTTTAAACTGATGTTTTAACATTGATATGTTATTTAGCATTCAACTAAATAAATAGTTTAAGTTGTCAAACGTGTGTTTTTGTGTTAATGCCACTTAAAAGGTTTAAGGCAATCGGTTTCCTCAAATTAATTGAGTAGCCACAACAGAGTTTAAAGTTTTCACAACTAATACATAATAACTTGCTTTAGTGGAAATAAACTGAGTAAATTAAACTTAAGAGGTAACATTTGTGTAAAGAAGAGGGATTTAAGTTAGTCTTACTTTAAACAGATAACCTAGATTAACTCATTTTTAATAAGTTTGTATAAATGCAACATTTGAGTCAAAAATACTTAATAGATTTAAGTTATATTAACTGAATGGAATTAGTACTATTAACTTTATTTACCCAAGTTATCTTAACATAAAGTTATTGAGTTACTTGGACACAAATCAAATATTTTTTTATGCTTAAATTGTTTGAGTTAATAAACTTAAATGATTTAAGGCAATCGGTTTCCTCAAACGATTTGAGTTGAACTAACTCATCAGGTTTTACAGTGCAGGCAACGTTTTTCCAGTCTTCAACTGTCCAATTTTGGTGAGCTCTTGCAAAATTGTAGCCTCTTTTTCCTATTTGTAGTGGAGATGAGTGGTACCCGGTGGGGTCTTCTGCTGTTGTAGCCCATCCGCCTCAAGGTTGTGCGTGTTGTGGCTTCACAAATGCTTTGCTGCATACCTCGGTTGTAACGAGTGGTTATTTCAGTCAAAGTTGCTCTTCTATCAGCTTGAATCAGTCGGCCCATTCTCCTCTGACCTCTAGCATCAACAAGGCATTTTCGCCCACAGGACTGCCGCATACTGGATGTTTTTCCCTTTTCACACCATTCTTTGTAAACCATAGAAATGGTTGTGCGTGAAAATCCCAGACTGGCCCGTCTAGCACCAACAACCATGCCACGCTCAAAATTGCTTAAATCACCTTTCTTTCCCATTCTGACATTCAGTTTGGAGTTCAGGAGATTGTCTTGACCAGGACCAAACCCCTAAATGCATTGAAGCAACTGCCATGTGATTGGTTGATTAAATAATTGCATTAATGAGAAATTGAACAGGTGTTCCTAATAATCCTTTAGGTTTATAGTGAAAGGTTGGTCAAAATCCCTTGCCTCTTCAAATACATCTATAATCATAAATCATTTTGAATGCTTATATACTTCCTTTATAAAAATCAATAATCAAATATATTCATTATCACATACTCATTTTTATATTCTTTGTGCTTGTGAAATTAGATTTTCTTAAATGCATGTGATGGAAGTAACCAGTTTCTTTTAGGTGCATTCCAATCTTACTTTGAGATTGCACGTAGTACACGCAGGACACGAAGGCCATGTAACCCACAAGGCCGTTTGTCTCTTTCTCTGGTATCAGAAGAAAGGTTAGAGGGTCCTAAAGGCAGCATGGACACATATGACCCTTCGCTGGACAGATGGTCAAGCTATATTGAGCGTTACTATCGAACTTTAATTGTTGTATTAAAATGTATTCTTTCCAGTATATTTCCTTCCTTGGGAGTAAATGCCAGTTATCTGTTCTTCTCCCAAACGAGTGAATGTTTTAGCATTATGTTTTGGTATACTTAACTGATAATAAGGAGCTCAGACTCTCTTCAGCCTTGATGGGAGCTGTTATTTGCTAGTGTCTGTTATTTGTGTGTGTGCGTATGACATTCTATGTAGGATCTGGACGTTCGGACCAGACAACCCGGCGGCCTTCTCTAACCTGCGAGGCCACCACAGACCTAAATCTATTGAGTGGACGACAACTATCTTTACTAATGGCGATAGGCACCCCTATCTCCTCACATGTGTTAAATTGTTTAGGCTCTTAATGTTTCTTAGCCAATGAGAATCATTCAACCTGTAAGCAATGACGTAGCTTAGACCTTGGAAATGGTATAACTGCTGTGATCTTTGTAACTGTAAGAGGGGCGGCCTACGAACTCCTGTGTGAGTCTTGAAGCTGACTTCTGCTGATGAAACTGCAAACTATCTTCAGTAAAACTTTTCTTACATTTTTTATAATCCTGACTCCGGGTCTTCATTCTTCATATCTGGTTCTGGGTCTTTGACTGTATATCCCTTACAATAGGTCGGCAACCCGCGGCTCTAGAGCCGCATGCGGCTCTTAAGCGCTGCCCTAGTGGCTCCCTGGAGCTTTTTCAAAAATTTGAAAATGGAAAATATTTTTTGTTTTAATATAAATTCTGTAGGAGGAAAAACATGACAAACATTCTTAAAGTTTTTCAACGTTGTAAAAATGTGTATAATAAATATTTAATTTCAACATTTCTGTCAATGAAGAATTTACATCATAGACTGTGACACACGTGTCTGTCAAATCTGCGTGACGCCAGACCGGTGGCTGACAAACAAACAAACCAGCGGGTGTGTCATGGGCCATGGATCCCAAGGGGAAAAAGAGAAAGATAGCTAAGCACTCCCAACGCAATAGAGTGCGGCGCGGGACTAGATTTGATGGCCGAGTGCGAGCGCGGGCGCGTGCTGTAATGCACTCACTATACTAAAACAAAATAGAAACGATTTACAGGCCAGAATTTCTATTCATAACATGTTTGCAGCATTGAGCGATATAGCCAATCACAGACATATGTGTTGATTTCTTGAACGCAATGTCCAATCAGAAGCATTTAAGATAGACTCCCCTCACCGCTCAAAACTGACTTTTTTGTTCAGTGCTGAATTCTGTATGCTGGCAAATCCTCTAATTATAACGAACAAAGTGTGGATATTATGAAAGATTCATTGTGCAGTCAGCTTCATTGATAATAACAGAGATGTGTGAGATCGCGATGAACTGTCAGCTTTTTAGGAATTATTAAGAGAGAGCACTTTGCGCGCATTCAGTCATGCCAAACCATGCACGCAGTAAACTGCTTGCTTTTATGTTAAATTAACAGTGGTTTGTGTTTTAATGCTTTAATAACAAATAATTTATCAGGAGGATACGGTGGCGGCGACACGTAGGCTAACTTGAAAGTATTTGGAGGTAGGCTACAGAAAAAAAGTCTATTTGCGGGCGGGAGCGGGACAAAACATAAATGCTGCGTTTTTTGGGCCCGATCTAAGCTCTAATTTGTAGCCTACTTATCATTTTGATACTAGGGGGCTAATAAAGCTAATATAACACTTAGCCTACAGCATGTGTTGCCTACATTATAAGGCTTATATAAAGCTTTTAGTTTTTTGCGGCTCCAGACAGATTTTTTTTTTTTTTTTTTTTGGTCCAATATGGCTCTTTCAACATTTTGGGTTGCCGATCCCTGCTTTAGGTAATTGTATATTAGGGGTGTAACGGTTCACAAAATTCACAGTTCGGCTCGATACGATACACTTGTGTCACGGTTCGGTATGTTTTCGATACAGCAAAAATAAAGAAATGCCAGAGAAATTTCCTTGATTTATTTTTTTTAATTATATTTTTATTAAAACTAACATCATGAGGTATGATATTTTTTTACTTTGAGCAATGATGGAGCAATACTTGACTTTTCTTAGAAGCATATAAAACGTACCCGGTTACTAACGTAACCTCGGTTCTCTCTAGAGAGGGAACGAGTACTGCGTAATATATCTTACGCTATGGGGAAAACGTCTTTTCCACAAGATATTGAAGCCAAAAAATTATCCTTAATTTTGTATTAATGTAAAACGCTGTGCAGCAGCAGGCAGACATAGGCAAGGCGGCTTGCGCGCCTATTGGCTGCCCTGCGGCAACAGCAGCAGCCTATCGAGAGAGGTGCTGCGTGACACCACATCCAATGGGGGCAATTCGCTCCCATTTCGTCACGTCCCGCCAGAAAGGGCGCGGTCTCGCCCTATAAATATAGCTCGATTAGGCTGGTACAACTGGTTTTCATCGCCGAAGCGAACCAGAGCTGTGTATGCACGGCAAGATACACAGTACTCGTTCCCTCTCTAGAGAGAACCGAGGTTACGTTAGTAACCGAGTACGTTCTCTTACGAGAGTATCTCTCGTACTGCGTAATATCTTACGCTATGGGGAACACTATGCAAAACGCCGTGCGTACTGGGATCCAACACCAAAGTCCCAAGGGCAGTGGCCCGGGGCTCATGTAGTGCATAATCACCATGGACTCACAGAGAGTCGGAGAAGAGAGGCTGCAAGCATAATTCCCCATGAAATAGCATCCCACAGGAGCTTGTTATGTAACAGTGTTTCATGCAGACAGGGTGAACGTGTTCAGCCTGAACTGGGCAATAGAAAGGGTTATTCAACACCTATGAGGCTGTTCTATCGCTCAGTGAGCAATGCACAGGCAAAATTTAGCATCTGGCTGGCACAGCGGGGCAGATAGCACTGAATTCTATACCGACAGAAGCTTGGCTTTTAAGGCGGGAACCTCTAGGTTATAAAACCTTATAAATGTAGACGGCGAGGCCCAGCCCGCGGCCGTACAGATATCTTGCAAGGTAACCCCACTATACCACGCCCACGATGAGGCCACGCCTCTCGTGGAGTGCGCTCTGACACCCAAAGGACACTGCAGGCCCTTAGAAGTGTAAGCCAGTGCTATGGCGTCGACTATCCATCTGGATAAGCTCTGTTTTGATTCGGCTAGTCCCTTGGAGCGTCCGCCAAACAAAACGAAGAGCTGCTCGGTCTGTCTGAAGACAGACGAGCGGGACACATAAGCTCTCAGTGCCCTGACAGGGCAAAGGAGACTCGCATCCTCCTCCTCAGCATGAACTGGGAGGGCGCACAGGGAAATAACCTGGGCCCTGAACGGTGTGTTGAGGGATTTGGGCACGTACTCGTGCCTTGGTTTGAGTATGACTTTTAAATCATTAGGCCCAAACTCCATACATGACGCGCTTACTGAAAGCGCTTGTAAGTCCCCTATGCGCTTCACTGAAGCGAGAGCCAAAAGAAACACCGTTTTGAAAGACAGATGCTTCATGTCTGACAAATGGATTGGCTCGAACGGGGCACCTTTCATGGCTTCCAAAACCGTAGAAAGGTCCCACACCGGGACTGAAGGAGGTCTGGGAGGGTTCAGCCTCCGAGCTCCCTTGAGGAATCCCACGACCAGGTCATTTTTCCCCAGTGACTGGCCAGACACAGGTTTTGTAAACGCTGCTATGGCCGCCACGTACACTTTGAGCGTAAATGGGGTCCTGCCCTTATCCAGCAGCTCTTGAAGGAAGGAGAGTACTTCCGTGACCCCGCAGTCTGTGGGTGAAAAGCCCTGAGCTTGACACCAGGTAGAGAACACAGACCATTTCGAGGAATAAAGCAGTCTAGTAGATAGGGCCCTCGCCTGCGTGATCCTGTTTAACACTCCCTCCGGGAGGTTAGAGGGTACCCGTTGATGGCCCATGCATGTAGGGACCATAGTTGCGGGCGAGGATGCCAAATCGAGCCCTTGGCCTGAGAGAGGAGGTCTTTCCTCAACGCTCTGAAACGCATTCTAGATCGACCCGGAGGCGAAACCAGCCAGCGGTCCATGCCCGGGGCGGAACTCGCACTTTCAGCCACAGCTGCAGTGGGCGCATGCGAAACGGCGCCTTTTCCCGTTTTGACCACTGGCCAAAGAACGGTCTGCCCTCGAGCAGTGCTCCCCATCCCGAACGGATGGGGACGTATGATCTTTTCGCCCAATTGACTGTGAGACCCAGATTCTCGAGATGCTCGAGTAATGTGGTCCTGTGTTCTATGAGCTCTGATCGTGATCGAGCTAGAATCAGCCAATCGTCCAAGTAGTTCAAAATTCGCATGCCCTGGAGTCTCAGGGGTGCGAGAGCCACGTCCATGCACTTCATAAATGTACGGGGTGCCAGGGACAGGCCGAACAGCAGGACTTTGTATTGGTATGCCTGGCCCTCGAAGGCGAATCTCAAAAATCGCCTGTGACGCGACGCTATTTGTATTAGAAAATGGGCGTCTTTCAGATCTATTGACATAAACCAGTCCTCCTGGCGAACTTGCGCGAGGATTTTCCTGGTTGTAATCATTCTGAACTGGCGCTTCGTGAGCGCTCTGTTCAGCTGTCGCAGATCTAGAATGGGTTTGAGACCCCCGTCTTTTTTCGGTACCAGAAAATACCTGCTGTAAAGACCCCCTTTGCTCTGAGCCTGAGATAAAGGTTCTATAGCCCCTTTGCTCAGTAGTTTCGCTATCTCAGCTCGAAGTAGATGAGATACTTAGTTTTTTACCGTCGTTTCGACTCGCGCCGCGCAACGGCGGGGGCGTCGAGCGAACTGCAGCGAATAGTCTCTTTTTAGTCTCTGTGGAACAAACCACAGGTGTTTCGTCGACCTCAATGGCGGAAGCGGCGGCGGACGGCGGCCGCTGTCCGTCGGTGAGTGACTCGAGCGATGCCGGCGAAGCTGGCGGGCGAACCGGCGAGCTTTGGCGGGCAGGGGAAGGCTCGGGGCCGCGCTGAGCACGGCGCTTTTTACGAAGTGGCGCTACAGCGGGCTGAAGTGCAGGCTCTGAAACGGATGCCAGGCGAGTCCTCAGAGTCACCATAGGCATCAGCTCACATTGAGGGCATCCGCCATCGACGAGAGCCACGTGATCCTCACCCAGGCAGGAAACGCAGATGACATGACGGTCCCCGTCGCTGAGTGTGGCTCAGCACGAGCCGCAGGATCTTTGCATCTTGAAAAAGACGCAGCTCTTTTAGGAGAGTAAACAAAGAGAGTGTGAGTTGCAGCGGCGAACACACACTCTCAGCAGTGAAAAAGGATATAACGCCAGAAAGCGTAGCAGTTACGGCGGCTGAAGGCGGCGAGGTGAAGGCCAGCGACTTCAGGCTCGAAGACTAGTCCCGCAGAAGGCTTTCAGTCAGACGGCGCGGCTGCTCACTCCGGATCCAGCGATGCGTGAGCTTCGCTGAAGAGATGAAAATCAGTTGTACCAGCCCAATCGAGCTATATTAATAGGGCGAGACCACGCCCTTTCTGGCGGGACGTGACGAAATGGGCGCGAATTGCCCCCATTGGATGTGGTGTCACGCAGCACCTCTCTCGATAGGCTGCTGCTGTTGCCGCAGGGCAGCCAATAGGCGTGCAAGCCGCCTTGCCTATGTCTGCATGCTGCTGCACAGCGTTTTACATTAATACAAAATTAAGGATAATTTTTTGGCTTCAATATCTCGTGGAAAAGTGGTTTTCCCCATAGCGCAAGATATATTACGCAGTACGAGAGATACTCTAGTAAGAGAACAAAACAGCTCCTTGGACAAAATGAAATGTAATTTTGTAGTAATAAACAAAGGTTTATTTTAGTTCAGAATAACATAAGAGGGCGCACCTACATTTGAAATAACTAAATTTTGGTCGGCAGGAAAATGTTCAGTTTAAAAATGCGTACCGAGAACCGAACCGAAAGCCTCGTACCGAACGGTTCAATGCGAATACGTGTATCGTTACACCACTAATATATATATATATAAATAAAAATAATTTAAATTGACTTAAACTTCCAAAACCCTGTAGAGTAGTGGTCTGGGTTCAAACATTTCGACACGCAAAGTGAAGCATTCACGTGACTGGAAAGAAAGTGAGGCTTTTCGTTGATCACGTGTTTCTCTGAAAACAATACACGCTCTGACACGGAGCTTCATGAGAAATTTCGCTGCGAACTCGATACACGCTTAAGCTTCAGTGTCATATGTAACAACACTAGAGCACGAATATTGCATTCCTTTCAGTCTGTCTGTTTAAATGTACTGTTAGATTGAACCATTCAACTTGGTTTGTATTGCTCATGTGACTCTGTAAAACATAATACAGTATATTACAGACCTAAATGGACAACTTAAAAAGGGTTTTGTTCTTTTGGTAAAAACTTTATTTTTTCATGGTAAGGATGACCTTTGCTTGGAATTGCCCTCTGGCGTTCCTCCCCAGCTCCACCTGCATAATTTAGGTATCTTGCTACCATACTCATCCAAGCATTATTAGTCCCACTGGGTGGTTTATCTAAGTTGAAGCTGGACATTTCTATGGACAAAAGGCAGTTGAAAATGAATGGTGCATGGTGAGAACATGAACCATGTTCTTGGAACATGTTGTTGTCATTATTGAACTTTGCACAGGGTTAGCCAAGTGTGCTGAGAGTTCAGGGGCGAGAATGGTTTGTAATTGTGCCGTGCCGTACCAGGCTCAAGTGGAAACAAAACTGGAACCTTTTCCGAAGGTGGAAAAGGAGCTTTTGTTTCTCAGCACATAAAGATGAACTACTTACCGTGATCTCAGACTGTGGTGATGTGGTTTCTCCACTGTGTGGATCTTCATGTGTCGCTTCAGGTGACTTTTAATAGAGAAACTCTTTCCACACTGATCACAGATGTGCGGCTTCTCTCCAGTGTGGATCCTCTCATGTCTTTTCAGATGTGATGAAACACTGAATCTCTTGTCACAGTGTGAACACTTGTATGTTTTTTTTCCAGTGTGGATCCTCTCATGTCTTTTCATAGATGATAACTCACTGAAACGCTTGTCACAGTGTGAACACTTGTAAGGTTTTTCTCCAGTGTGGATCCTCTCATGTGTTTTCAGATATGTTGACTGTCTGAATCTCTTGTCACAGTGTGAACACTTGTAAGGTTTTTCTCCAGTGTGAATTCTCTCATGTGATCTCAGATGTTGTGATTGACTGAATCTCTTGTCACAGTGTGAACACTTGTAAGGTTTTTCTCCAGTGTGGATCCTCTCATGTGTTTTCAGATATGTTGAATGTCTGAATCTCTTGTCGCAGTGTGAACACTTGTAAGGTTTTTCTCCAGTGTGGATCCTCTCATGTGATCTTAGATGTTGTGACAGACTGAATCTCTTGTCACAGTGTGAACACTTGTATGTTTTTTCTCCAGTGTGGATCCTCTCATGTGCTTTCAGAGATGATGATCGACTGAATCTCTTGTCACAGTGTGAACACTTGTATGTTTTTTCTCCAGTGTGGATCCTCTCATGTGCTTTCAGAGATGATGATCGACTGAATCTCTTGTCACAGTGTGAACACTTGTAAGGTTTTTCTCCAGTGTGAATCCTCTGGTGCAGTTTTAAATCCTTTGCTGTAGTAAAAGTCTTCTCACACTCAAAGCACATGTACTCTCTCACACCAGTGTGTATTTTCTCATGTCCATGTAAAATGTGCAGCAGTGGAAAACTCTTTCCACACACGGAACATGAATGCGGCTTCTCCTTCGTGTGAACTCTCAGGTGTTTCTTCAGGCTTGATGCACAGATAAATGTTTTTCCGCACTGATCACATGTGAACGGCTTCTCTCCGGTGTGGATCCTCATATGAACATTAAGGGATGATGATTGACTGAAACTCTTTCCACACTGATCACATGAGAACGGCTTCTCTCCGGTGTGAACTCTCATGTGAACATCAAGATGTTGTTTGGTGTCGAGACTCTTTCCACACTGAGTGCAGGTGAAAGATTTCTTGGCTCTTTGTTTCTTTAAAAATGTCTGTTTAGTCTTTGAGCGACTCAAGGGTTTTTCTCCAGGTTTGACATGATGTTCCTCCTCCACTTCACTCAGTTCTTCTCTCTCCTCCTCCACTTCATGATGTTCCTCCTCCACTTCACTCAGTTCTTCACTCTCCTCGCTCTCTTCCATCGGGTCTGGCATGAAAGAAAAACTCTCATTTTAAAATTTTCTAAATAATCAAAATAGTTCAAAGAGAGAAATATGGAGTTAATGAAGATTAAAATTATCCTAGATTTAACAGACAACTGCTATAAAATAATACAATAATTTATGTATTTTATAAATCAATTATACGTCCCTGAAACTTTCTATGAATGTGGTACACTAATCTTCCAGCTATTTTTTCCACAAATCCCATGTTTCTGTAGTGAGAACTATTAAATATGTTTGATAAATGACACACTTATCTAACATATGAACATTAAAATACAGAATACTGCCATATTTTGACACCAACTTTTAGATTAATATTTAATTATGTTAAAAACTACTAAAATATTTTAATTAAGGGCCATTCACAGTGAACTTCTTCCATTGACTTCACATGCATGTGAAAGTGGGACACAAGAAACACAAGATCAAGTGAATTTCACAGCGAGAAAGAACACAAATGTTTGCAGTAAAGCGGAGTAGATTGTAAAATTTGTACATGTTGGACAATTTTTTAAAATACTCAAATTCAGGTAAAATTCTGGTAACATTGTTACAAATTGTTACGTTTGTTTTTAAAAAAAAAAACCCCAGAACATTCTGTACCATTTCATAGTGTAACTGTTTATCTAAATGTGATGAAGTGCTTGAATGTTTCTAAAATGATTGTTCTTCAGCATCATGAATGAATGAAGAATAAACACCAACCTCTTTGTTCTTCAGGATCTTCAGTGTGTTTCATTCTGCAGGGTTCTGGATCACTCGTGTTCTCACTGTCCTCTTTAATAAACTCAGTCTTGGCAGATTTCAGCTCTTCCTGATGCTCTGATGCTCGTCTTCACTTGTAGCTGATGGGAATTTACAGCATTTATTGAATAATTACAGCATTTATTGAATAATTACAGCATTTATTGAATAATTATAGCATTTATTGAATAATTACAGTTGGAGGAGCTTCACTGATGATGAATTGTAGTGGGAGGAGCTGATCTGCCAAAATAAAAAAATATACAAGTTACTGAGTTTGTTTTTATGCTCATGGACATCAGAATATCCTCTCGAAACGCGAGAGTATATTCGCCGCCTGCAGCGCTTAACGATTGCCTTGTGCAACCCACGTTGAGAGACGAGAGATAGAAGACGCAGCACCGCTGAACACTTACGCTGTTTGTGAAATTGCGTCTCGCAGACAGTTTTAATGACTGATTTATATTTAATCTGTGTGGATTAATTTACTAATACAACCTACATGCTAAAGTGAATCACTAGCTGCGTTTACATGGACACTTATGATCGGATTGACGGCTCAATCGGACTAAAAAACCTTCATGTAAACACCTTAATCGATCCGATTGAGCTCGATCCGATTGAGCTCGATCCGATTGAAATTTCGATCGGATGGAAAGGGGTGGTTTACTCCTTTTGTAATCCGATCGAGAGAACATGTAAACACTTGATCGGATTGAAAACCGAAACTAAAAGGACCGCGCATGTGCAATGACGTTGAAATAGCGTAATGACGTATGAAGCACGGAACGAGCTGTTCTTCCTGTTGAATAAAGTGAATATAAAATGAGTGTTCCGTTATTAAAAAATTCTCATCTCATTCTCATACAACTTCAGTCGTTTTTAACCAATAATCACATCTATGAGACCTTTCAATCAGGTTTTGAATCACTGCATAGTACTAAAACTGCCCTTGTAAGAGTTCTTAATGATATCCTAATGGCTACTGATTCTGGTGATTCTGTCATTTTAGTTATGCTGGACCTGTCTTTAGCTTTTGACACTGTTGATCATGCAATTCTCATCTCTCGCTTGGAGTCCTATGTGGGTCTGGGAGGGGCGGTTTTAAATTGGTTAAAATCTTTCCTAACAAACAGAGCCTTCTCAGTTTAAATAGGAAATTTAACTTCCTCTTTACGCAAGTTAACCTGTGGTGTACCTCAGGGGTCTGTTCTTGCACCTACTCTTTTCTCTCTCTATTTACTTCCCTTGGGGTCCATCTTTAGGAAACACAACGTTTCTTTCCATTATTACGCTGATGATATGCAAATCTATCTGCCTTTGATCACAGAAAAAAAGGATGTTCTTAATAGTTTATCAGCATGTCTGGATGACGTAAAATTATGGCTCTCAAAATTTTTTTCTTTTCCTAAACTCAGATAAATCGGAAGTCATTGTCTTTGGCTCCTCTGAAACTAGAATACAAAACTTACCTAATCTTGGGTTTTTAAATCTTGCTATTTCATCCCAAGTGCGAAATCTGGGTGTGGAAATTGACAACGGCTTGAAATTTGACAGGCAAATTGCCTCTGTAGTGGGCTCTATTTTTTTTTTATCTTCGCTCTCTCTCTCTAAAATTAAAACCTTTCTTTCTAACGCCTCTTTAGAGGTTGCTATCCATGCCTTTATTACATCTCGGCTGGATTACTGCAAATCTCTATATTATGGTGTTTCAAAGACTCAAATCTCCCGTCTACAAGTTGTTCAAAATGCAGCAGCTAGATTCCTGAAGGGATGTAAAAAATTTGATCATGTTACACCCCTTCTGAGATCTCTACATTGGATACCTGTTCAGTATAGTACTGGTCAACAAATCTTTAAATAATCTTGCACCATCTTATCTGACAGACTTACTTCACCCGTACACTCCTAAGCGAGGACTTAGATCGGGAAACAAAGCTGCCCTCAAAACTCATCAGTTTGTCTCGGCTTTTAACGTAATTTATCCTGTTTTTAATGTTTCTAAGTGATTATTGATTGTCTTTATTGTGTATCTATATTGTAATTATTGTACAGCACTTTGGTCGGCCGGGGGCCGGCGGCCGGTAGTAATGTGCTTTACAAATAAACGGAACTTGAACTTGAAACACTAAGGAAACTGAATTAATTTAATTAATTAATTAGTTGTTTAATTCAATTAATTATTTAATAATCAAATATTACGTCTAATACGCGTCACCAACACCGCCTCAGATGCGTGCTTGTCAGAATGTGTGACCGTTGTGGACGTGCTCTTCCTGGAACAACGCACTGAAAACGGCAACTAAACCCAATGAATTCACAACGATTTAATAAAATAGTGTTCTCATGTTATGTAATATGACAGTCCCAAATTAATCATCGTTATTATTAGTCGTGCATTGCTACTTGAGCGGCGCGCGCTGAATGAATAACCGTTGAGCACTTTGCTAGTGCGTTATTTAACTCGAAGAAACGCATCCTATATGAGATTAATCAGATATATACAAAATAAACATAATATTACAAATTATATCTGCACAAAATGACTTGAATGCACAAGTGAACTTAGGGGAGAACCGGGGCGAAAGTAACAAAGCGATTTTCTCTGAGCCATGATTTGCATTTCAAGCTATGACAGCACTTTCGGCATGCAGCCAGTGTCCGAGCTGCTAAATATCACGTGATTTCATCATCGTTCCCCGCGGTTAGGTCCGGAAAGCAGTTTTCGAGTATGATAAGTAAATTACTGAAGCGGCCATTTTTTTTAATTACAAGTTGTGCCTTTCGTTTCATGTGTCACACAGTAATGATCAATCTATAGGTTATTTAGTGCTGTAACACATCCTGAAGTTTGCTTGGTCAGAGTTTTTCAGTATAAAAGTAAATAGGGTTTAAATGTCAGGAGTTCCTGTCGGGACGAGTTACTTTTGTCCCGCTATAGGGAAAACAAGTGTTTCTTTTGTCCCTCTGCTACTGTGGTGACTTTCTGTGTGTTGCAGCATTTATTAAAACATGTTTATGTCATATTATACCAACAGAATGACAGATGTTTCTGAGGGGGCTTTTAAAGATTAAGTCACATTTAAATCGCTGATTTCTGTGTCACCATTTTTTTTCCCCCACTCAATCTGTTTCCATTTACCCTAGTCACATTTAGGTTTTAGCCATACCTTATAGCTTTAACACCTCCACCTATGCATTTGCAGGGTTTCTATCCAGATGTTTTTTATGCACATTTTAAATGTATGCATAAAAACAGCTGGATGGAAACATGACTATTGTTACATTATGTTGAGAGTTTATATTATGCTAATTTAATTTAATTTTCATATTTTTCATGTTGAAAAAAAAAACATTTTATAAAATCGATTGACAAAAAAATATTCTAAACAATTCAAGTTTGTACTGTTGGGTTACTTTTAAAACATTTGATGAAACTGAAATTTTAAATTAAAAAAAAATGTAAATAATTTTTTTTTTCAAAGATAAAGGCCAAAATATGTTTGCCTTTAACATGTTAACAAGGTCATACTCAGGTATATTTAGGCTAAAAAAAACAAACAAAAAAAACAAGAGTAACACAAAAAATCTAGCTTGTATATTGTTGTGTTACTTTTGACCCACCTGTGTGTTACTTTCGTCCCAACTGATGGGGTCGAAAGTAACATGAGCAGTCTTAAGTTCAAAGTGAAATTATACTGAAGTTGTTCTACATTTTTTTAAAATTCCACCTGGTATTGATAGACCACACTTGTGAGTGACTGACCACAGCAAAAATATATCTCTGTCTAAACCATCATCTTTTAAAATTATGTTTTTCTGAAAAATTGTACTTTCAATTGAATTGTCAATTCTTAACCAAATGCATCCAATATTAGATAAATCTGATATAGGCGTACACAAAATAAACTATTACAACTTACAGTTGCACAAAACAAAAGGCTGTGAATGCTCACGTAAACTCATGGTCATGAATGATGAAGGTGTAAAATAGTCCCAAACATAACTCCGGCGCGCTCGCTTGCATGTTTCGCGGTTGAAACATGTGACTATACACGGGTTGAAAAAAGTGACTATAATTCATCTTGCAAGTAAAAATCAACAATCCCATTAAGTTCAAGATCAAATACATTCCATGTGAAACCACAAAATGTTTTAAAAGCACTGATTTATCATTTAAGTTTTTTTTTTTTTTACATACATTCGATGATGTGATGGTAATGACACATTTACTTGACATAGTTAAAAAAAATGGCAAAAAAAATCATAAATTCCCTTATCTTATGGTCTCAACCAAGCTCATAACATTGTACCTGACTTAAGGACTGATCATTTGATGTATACCAATTAGTCAAATTTCGGGATTTTAATTTTCAAAATTGCAGCATATAAGTACTCGCATATATAAACGTCCATGCACATACACCTATAAACACTCGCACATACATATGGGCATTTCTCAGATTAAGGGCCAAATTGGGTATAGGTGTATGCGTGCGTCAAGTTTATATGTATATGCAAGTTATTCACAAGTTTATATGCATTCATTACTAACATAATATGTATTGGTATTAATTTCATATTACTGTGCACGTGTATTTCATATATGTAATTTGAACATCCAATAGCCTACATGTATATGCGAGTAATTTGTAGGTGATATGCACGTGCGTTATGTATGTATGTATTTATAAGCGAAGTTTGATTTAAATCCTACGTGGCGCCTCATAGTCTAAAGCTTTGTTAGATTACTGTACCAAAACACGAATTAAAGATGAATCTAGAATACACACCAACCTGCTTGTTCCTCCTGTTTTATTCTCCAGGGTTCTGGTTCACTCGAGTCGTCCTCAATCTCCTCTTTTAACACACACTTTCTTCTCAGTTCAGTTGCAGCAACTCCAGATATTCCTGCTCGAATCAAAACTTCTAGTCACGTCTGTGAGGATGGGAATATTACAGGGATATATTGACCCGATTTAAATCTTTCTAGACTAAAAGTAACAGTTTGTAGAAAGCCAGTAGCACGATATTTAACCATAGACAGTAAAACGATATAACACGAGAAATCAAGCTGTAATCTTGAAACCAAAAGCAAGACTCACCGCCCCCCGCTGGACTGGAGAGAGAAGCGTCGCGAGTCTGAGGGAAAATACCTTTTTTATTACAGACATTCTGGAAACACTGGGATTTTTTTTATACTACATATAACTCATTTTCTAAATAGCCCACAGCATTAGACACTTATTAAACCTCCAAAAAATGATATTTTCCCACCTTTATAAATTTCAGTCTTTTTCAGATTTAAACACATTTTATTCTCAATCCCGTAAATGGACTTGGTTTAAAGATTATTTTACACAAAACTTGCTATAAAACAAATATCTACTGCTCGTGCGTATTTCAATAACAATTTAATAAATGTAACATTTATAATACTTTTAAAATTTGGGGGGGACTGATGTTACAAAATAGACAAATTGTGTGTCTGTGGTCTCTGTTTTTTTTTTGTTTTGTTTTTTTCTTCTTCACAAAAATAAAATGTAAATTTAGATGTTTAACTAAAATTACAATTGTATTGTGTTAGTCCTTAAAGGCCCCCTGAAATCAAAATGTACGTTTTTATGCTTTTAGTATGAATATGTTAGCGCAAGTCACTGAGTTTTTGCAGAACTACGCCCCCTCTGGCGACAAGCGAAACTGCAACCAGAGGTGTGCACGCTCATGGACCACACACACACACGCACGCTTGCAAGAGCTGTTCATAACCAAAGGAGCATCGGCCGCACACATCTTTTGTTACAGTCATAATGTCTTCAGAGGTAATAAAGTTATAAATCTGCAAGTCATTTTTAAATATATGAAAGGAAAGGCATTTGAGTAAATTACACACTTGTGTGTGAGGGGAAAACGGGGGTAGTAGAAAACTTCGGTTTTTGTTTTCTATCTATCTCCATGTTGAACTGTTTTATGTGCTGACTGTATCCACTTATGATTGTATTATTATGGAAACACGTTCATGAACAATATAAGTTATTACTTTGTATAGGATCCCGTTGGAGATCTCTCCATTTGTTGAAAGCCTTCCCGATGTTGACTCTCGTCTTATTCCGACGCCTGGCACTAGACAAAAGTTTTCTTTTCTTTGTCTTACGTGGAGTTTGCGTTGAGGTTGGGAATGAACTACAAGCCGGTCTCTTTGAATCCATCTTCTACTTTTGTCGAAAGTTGACTAAAGTTGTGTCGCTCGAGTTGTCTTTGCTGATACGGAGATTGGCGGCGAATACACAAACCTGCCAGACATAGCCAGGTGAGCGTGAACGCGCATGACGTCACGCCCAGTCTCAAACGCCGGCCCGAATCCCTCTTATTTATTTGACTGTACAGGATTATAGAGGCAATCGCAGTGATCAGAGAAGGGCTCATTCAGCCCATCAGGCAATTGTTTAAGCATGTATGGGTTAGAAAAGCGGGTATTTTTAACATGAAATGTTGCGCAATGCACCTTTAAGGTTATGAATAAGCTGGTGTGCTCCGAAACAATGACAAAATACACATTCAGGAGATATAGGCATTCAAAACTTAGTCTTTCACTTCTGCTAAAATGTATGGAAGCAAAAAAGAGACATAACTATTTGAAATTTAACAGCCACTGAACACTTAGTTTTGAAATATTTTATTTTGAAAAACATTTATCTGAATTTATTTGCTCTGAATTCACCCCTTTGAAAATAGCCTATTTGACTTTGGAAACCATGTATCTGAATTTATTTGTTTTGAATTCATCTCTGAAATTTAAACAGGCCTATGAAAATTCTTGATTTACATTTTAAAAACCTGTATTTCAATTAACGTTTTTTCAATACTCACAAATTCAGATACAAAAAAAAAAAAAAATCAACTTACAGAATTTCAGATAAAATAGATTCAGGTTGATCAAATTCGACTGCTCAAATTCAGATCGAAAATTTCAAGTTAAATATTCACATGGTAACATCCGGGCTACCCAGGATAGGAAAAACAGCTGAGCCTGTAGGAGAAGGAGGTGCAACAAGGCGTTTTATGTTTGGGGCGTTTTACGACCTTTCTGCCTGGTTTGCTAAAACTTGAGTGGGCGATTCCTAATACTTGAATACGCTTTTCCCATCAGATATGAGTGATAAAGCGAGAAAGCGGTGAAATGAGGAGAGAGGTCACCTGTATGGATGTAAGTGGATTTGTGTAAACTCTCATTTTACGTCAGTTAACGGTAATTAGTTTGTGTAAATTTGCTTGCAACATGATTAAGAGAAACTCCAAGAGGTCTGCCACTTACAATTGTAAGGGGCGTACAGTTAAAGACCCAGAACCAGATATGAAGAATGAAGACCCGGAGTCAGAATTATAAAAAATTAAAGAAAAGTTTTACTGAAGATAGTTTGCAGTTTCATCAGCAGAAGTCAGCTTCAAGACTCACACAGGAGTTCGTAGGCCGCCTCGCTTACAGTTACAAAGATCACAGCAGTTATACCATTTCCAAGGTCTAAGCTACGTCATTGCTTACAGGTTGAATGATTCTCATTGGCTAAAAATAGATAACCACAGTAATTTTCCACACATATACAGATAGGCGGAAGCATATCTCCATCGCTTATGCAGATGAGACTCAGAGGCTCGTCATGACCTTCCAGGTCGCAGATTTGGGTTGCTGGGCAGGGGCGGATCTACTGGGGTGGCATAGGGTGGCAAATGCCACCCTAAAAGAAAGCCATGCCACCCCTGCTGCCACCCCAGTTGGCAGCAACGAATTAAAAGTTATGGCCAATTTGACAATTTACGAGCGCGAATCTCCAATGTCCGACTGCAGTGAATTCGCTCTGTGCACAAATGGCAACCGTTGACGTTCGAACTTGAGTGTGTGGGCCAATACTTCCGGTAAAAACTTCCGGTGATCTGACAGCGAGAGCGGGAGACAGCGACAGCAAGAGACAACAGCGACCGAGTTCCATTACCATTATTTCAAGTTTTCAACCTGACCACATTTTTAAATGCATATAATTTTCAGTTTATTTCACCAGTGCGTTTCTATGCTTTCTATTACTGTTTTTATTTTGTGCAAGTAAGATGAGTCAAGAGCATCTGTTTCATAAACCATTATCTGTCTGGTGTTTATAAGCAGCACATACAGTATTTTACTATGTGTAAAATATACAAAAACTTAGCTATATTAAATTGTTTGTGGTACCTACAGTTAAAAATATAAATGTAAAATATGTGATAATAATATTGATCGAGCAATTGATGTAAGTGAATTAAGAAAATTAAGAAAATAGTATTTATGGAGATAAATTGTAGCCTATTACAAGCAAACGTGTGAATGTTCACAGGGTATTTTATTTAACAACTCTAATCGTAGTTGTAACTCTATATTTACAGTAGGCATAATTGTGATTGCAAATGCAGCATGAGTCCAATACATTCTTCTGTTCGTGAACAGTTGTATTTCATTCATTAATCTGACTATGCATCCGTGCATTTAATTGGCATTGGCTCGTGTGATACTGTAGTAATATGGATCTTAGTAGTATTTTAAGTGATATAATTGATTCTATAAACAACTATAAGAGATAATTTTTGGCTTTCTCCGGCTCCCTGCACCGGGTGTAATGCGAAACCGGAAGTGTCTATCCGCACACTCGCCTGTGTCTTACCTTAATGCCTTTCATGTGATAATGCCCCTTACTTCTATCATACTTCTATCTCCTATTAAGTGAGATCACATTGTATGGCCACTTATAAAAAAATTTAATCAGATCCAAAAGCAGCACATCCACAGCAAAACACTCAATTTGGGTGCTCAACAGAAAATAAATATATAAAAAAGGGAAAAAAACGTCGGCACACCTTGGCTCCAAAATTGTGAAAAATTGAATGGACTCACACACAGGTGGTAACGTATCAAGCACGTAGGTAGGCTCTTCGTCAGACAACTAAAAGTTAAACACACCCCGCCTTTAGGTGACCCAGGTGAGTATAAAGGTGTGCCGACTTTTTTCCCCTTTTTTACACTTATTCCTAATATAAAGTTTCACCTCAAATGCAAGACATTGATTGCATGATATTGAGTTTGTAAATGGCAGCCTGAGCCCTTTTGTAGTGTGTAGGCTACATACTATTTCTCACCAAACTGTGTTAACTGTGATTAAATTCAGTGTATATACGGCTGCCATATATTGCCACCCCTCAAAAATTCCTGCCCCCCTCTCGCCACCCATAAATATTTTGCTAGATCCGCCCCTGCTTCTGGGCGCCAGTATGTCCAGAACAACAACTCAGTCAATCTCCAATAATGCCAGTGGTTCCTTAACCTGCAACCCAGAAGACTAACACACACACCGACACAGCTTTTCCAAGGTTGGATTTGGCCAGGCTCTAACTATAAACAGGAGAGTCCTCTCAAAACATCAAGATAATGTTCTTTCTCTCAAGGATAGCTAAACTTTAGTCTAACTGAAGTAGGACTTTAACAAAGAAATGGTCCCTTAAACTATTGGCTTCAATGACCCCTTTATGTTTTAACACTTTGGAGACCTTTCTCAAACACAAAACAAGTCCTTATTTCATTTCTGGAAGCCGGGGTAAATAAGCAAGCACTGTTACTGCATTCAGATATCAAATACAGACATTAAAGAATACATGAAAAGAACATTTCAGTAATCACACTGGTAACTTCTATAACAAAGTAAAATCTCACAAGTCTAGAGAAGTCATTCAACTCATTTAATATTTAGAAGGAAAAATATTGATTAATACCTTGATTACTCATCATTGCATATACATTGAAGCAGCAGTGGATTTCAGTCCACCCCCTTCAGTCCCCCGTTTTAGACCAATGTGGGGTCCCATACCACCACATCTGCTCTTTCCATAAAAATTCAAATGTTTATAAAATACATAACTGATTACGAAACAAGTACATATTTATTCTCTGGAAGCCGGAATAAATAAGGAAGCACTGTTGCTGTATTCCTAGCATGGGCTAGATCCACAGTCACTACTCAGATCCTAAATGAAGACATTGTCTATAATCATGAATACCAGAATATATGCACTAGGTTTTTTTTATATAAGACTATAACTTTCAAATCCTTTTATTATAAACCAAGTTGGATGGTTAATCCATTATAGCCTCTTTATAGGTTCCAAACACAATGGTTGTCAAACAAAAAAATAAACAACAAAAAATAAAATATTCATAATTAAGACCATGATAATCTTCAGTTTACTGTCACATAGTATGTACCATTTTAATTGTATAACATCTTATACCCTTTTTGTTTGTTTCAAAAATAGAAATAAAATAAAACAAATTCACATCATCATTTCAATCATTATTTTACCACTAAAATTTATAATTGTTCCCCATTCTGCTTAATTAATAAAGCTTTTGTTCATTCCTTATCTTTGTATCACATTAATCCCTGTTAATCATACAATGCCTTATTATTTTTGTTTTGAAACTCACTTTTCATACCATTTAAACTTAATTTGACTTCCATAAATTCTATCAGAAATTGTATTTCCATAACACACTACTATATTTCTTCCATCTTTCCCTACATGCCAGTTCCTTCTGCATCATTTTCCTTTCTTTTCTCTGTCTCATCTAACCAGTACATGATTGTTTGCTTACAATCCACACAAACATATCTCACACAACAACCTTTTTGTTTTTCACTTCCCGTGCACCGAGTCTCTCACCACTGTCAGCTTAGTAACACTTAAAGGGTTAGTTCACCCAAAAATGAAAATTAAGTAATTAATTACTCACCCCCATGCTGTACCAACCCCGTAAGACCTTCGTTCGTCTTCGGAACACAAATGAAGATATTAATGATTAAATCTGAGAGGTTTATGACTGCTACATAGGCTCCCTAAGGGAATGACACCGGACGGCACAGAAAGTCAATGAAGAAAATGTTTAAATATTTCATGTTGCAACAGTGGCTCAACTATAAGTTTATCAAGCGACGAGAATACTTTTTGTGCGAAAAAACAAACAAAAATAACGACTTTATTGAAACGAGACTTAAAGAGATTTCCACGACGCACGCGCGAGAACTGAACTGAAGTAGTTGAAGGAGATCGCAATTCTCGCGCATGCGTCGTGGAAATCTCTTGAAGTCTCGTTTCAGGCCTACAAGGAAGAAAAGGAATAGTCGAATAAAGTCGTTATTTTTGTTTGTTTTTTTCGCACAAAAAGTATTCTCGTCGCTTGATAAACTTATAGTTGAGCCACTGTTGTGACATGGAATATTTAAACATTTTCTTTAATGACTTTCTGGGCCGTCCGGTGTCATTCCCTTAGGGAGCCTATGTAGCAGTCATAAACCTCTCAGATTTAATCATTAATATCTTCATTTGTGTCCCGAAGACGAACAAAGGTCTTACGGGGTTGGTACAGCATGGGGGTGAGTAATTAATGACTTAATTTTCATTTTTGGGTGAACTAACCCTTTAAAGTTCACTGTAAAAACAATGAGTAAAATTTACTTAATTTTTTTAAGGGAAGTTTTTGCACTGATATTTTTTGAGTAAATTTCACACATATAATTAAGTAAACTATACTTAACTAAGTTAAGTGAAAGTAATATAAGAAATTAAGTAATTTTTTATTCAGCTAATTTAAGGTTAAGTAATACCTATTTAATTAACATTTTCTTTGTACAACATTTCACTCAAACAAAATAACATTGAATTAGACCACACTTTTTAAGTATGATTTACTCAGAAATGTTTAAGTAATCAATACATAGTGTGTGTCACCATATCTTCAATACTTATATTTTACGTGTGAACGCAGACATCAATACTTGGAAGACGATACACAATGACGGTAACATTTGATGGATCGTTTTTGTGTTTGAATGTGTCATTTTAAGTAGAAAATGAACTCCAAATGTCACAAAATGGCAAGTTACTAATCCTAACAACAAAAGCAATGATAAAATAGTGTAAATACATATGGAAAACAGTGAAAAATAAACCTCATTAATTATTCATGGCCCAGTGCATGATGGGAACACCAGTATCAGAAAAGTTGAGTAATTTTACTTAATTTTATAATGTTGATATTTACGCTTTCATTTCTACACGATTGGATTGAGTACTACTGTAGAATTTACTTATTTTTTTTAATTCTTGCCTGAACTAACGTTTTTCGTGTAAATTACATAGTTTTTTTCTGTAGTAGGCTATTTACTTAACCACAAAATAATTTGTATCAGTGTTCACTTGTTAGGGAAATCATGGTATTTATTAATTCCTCAATAGGCCTACTCTTGTTTTCCTATCATTCATTTTAACTTTATTTTTCATTAGAACTACGTCTCACAGTATTTGTCTATCAAATAGTTAGTCTAAAGATTATTAGAATATTGGAAGCAGTGGCGTAGGTTTGATTTTGAATTTGGTGGGGACGGGGACATCAATATATAAATATGTTTTAAGTTTTGATCGAAATTATTGCTAGGGATCTATCAGTGTCACTGGATATTGGTAGGGACACGTCCCTAGCGTCCCTACTAAATTCTACGCCCCTGATTGGAAGTATATTACAAAAAAAATATATATTAGCAGTATTGTCTCAGTCCCTCTTATCTTTACAGTTTCACGGAAACCAAAATATTATGTTACTCAGATCCCAACCCCTAAGACACCCAGTGTTTCCGCTACATTCATTCTGCCGTGGTGGGCCGCCACACCTACAATCATCCCGCCACGGCTGCAGCTTCTCAGTGAGCTCTGATATTGTGCATAGGCGCGCGTCGGTTCTATTTCTAGCATGCGCGCGTTTTTCGCGCGCGTCACGCAGGCAGTGTGCAAGCTCTAACCTGTTAACATGGGAGCCGAAATAAAAACGGACAATCCACGCAGCCAGTGTGTTGCCGGCCTTATATGTTCAGTAGGAAATACGTCGTCAACACAGTTTCTACCAAACCAGTTTAGCACAAACCCTGATCTGAAGCCAATCAGATACTTGTCAGAACCTGCTTTTATTCAACGAATGTCAACAAAGTTATGTATCGGAAAAACACCCTTTCAAGCTCATTAATCATCAGATGCACCTGACCGAGGCTGCTGTGTCATGAAGTTCATGAAGTCACGTGCTTTTGGCGACCGGGTGGGCAAGCGATATAATAATGTGATATAATGCTGTATAATGCGATATAATGCTGTATAATGCTGTATAATGCGATATAATGCTGTATAATGCTGTATAATGCTGTATAATGTGATATAATGCTGTATAATGCGATATAATGCTGTATAATGCTGTATAATGTGATATAATGCTGTATAATGCTGTATAATGCTGTATAACCTACTGCTGGCAGTGAAAGCTTTAAGAGTGAGACAAAAGAAACATTATGACTCAGTGTTGACTGATTTTGCTGCCTAAATCTAAGCGACTCTTCTTAAGAAAAATGTCCAGTCGAGTAGTTTATAAGAAGAGGACTTGGCAACTCTGGAAAGAGAGAAGTTATACAATAAGACAAAGAAAAAGAAGTATTGCTACACAGGTACTTTAACACTACAGTGGATCGTTTTATCGTCGCGCTTTAAAGCAAAAAATCTGTTTTTCTCAAACTTCATGTGTTTCATCTCATCCATCATTAGTTCACAATACAAACTCAAGAGCTTCGATCAGGACTGCAACAACAGGGGTATGTAATGCTATATTAATGTAACGGTTGGCTACGAGTGTGTGTGTGTGTGTGTGTGTGTGTGTGTGCAGTTTACAATCATGTAGCATAATCGTAGTTTCATAAATGTCCCCAAAAAAATGTCTTTAAGGCTTATATTTTAACCAAATTCTAAATACTGTGTACAAGTGACCACTGTAGGCCTACTTTATTTATTTATTTATTTAGAACAGAGGACGAGTGTTTGAAACATATGCGCTCATATTTTATTTACCGTTGTGTTTTGGATTTTGAGATTTCATATTATTATACTAATTGTATATATAAAAGTTTGGCAAAATTCATGTTAGCTGTAGCTAAACGTCTAGATAAAGTCATTAAAACACCTGACTTTTTTTACATTTATTTTTTACTGTTTTATATTATAGGCCTTCTTAATAAAGTAAAATAATAGATTTGAAACTATGCCAGTTTTTCTGGAAATTCGCACAATAAATGTGGTTTACGTGTGAATTACGTTGTAGCCAGCTGTTTATTGCTAAATATTCTCTGTGATCAGACTTTACTAAGGTTAGCAAGGAGACAAATGAATAAACATTAATAATTAAAGTATTAGTTGTTTGGTCATATAACGGAACCTGATTCAGTCCCAGTCTGCCAGTTATTATTGACTCGTTTCCACGGGGATATTTGATTGGCTGCTGCCCAATATAGATATAAATACTCAGCCTTTGTTCAAACAGCAAATATAGGTTTCAAAAGACAATGATATTCATATATTTGTATTCTGCGACAACTTATTTACATTATGTGATTTTTTTATTCTAAGTTGTGTACATTTTAGGACTGATATGAAAGAGACTTGTTCCCCATATAATTGTTGCTATATGAAAAATGTTGAAGCTCATTTCAAAACTGCTCAGAATGCAGAAAGAACATACATCTGTTCAAGTCCATTCAATTATATGTACATTTTATTTCATTACTTTTATTTTATATATATATTGTTATGGAATATGTAATTATTTTACTATAAATATGCCCTTTTATTTTATTTTATTTTTTTGACCCACCTCCACCCCCCCTCTTCGGATGACACTTTTTAAATTTTTTTTATTACAGAAACTGTAATATCTTTTTTAAGTAAATACACAATATGTTATATTCGGATTACATTTATAATCAGTACGTTTTCTCCTACCATAACCTTTCACCATGTTTTAGTAAGATCCTATATCCTTATAAGGGTATGGGGGGGTTAAAGTACCATATACAAATTGATACACATAACACTTCTTTTTAATAAATATGCCCTTTTGTATATTAAGTACTAGGGGAGAGCGGGGCACAACCTAACACTTTTTGACTTTCTCGGTTTGTGTAAATCTACTTAGGATTCAGAGAATTTTTTTTCCCCCATATTAATTTTACACATGTCTAGTACATGTATGTGATTTTGCTTTATTAATGCAGTGTATATTTTATTCTTGATTTACCCCGAAAGAATGGAATTGAAATGTGACAACATGCCCCATAGGTGAAACATGACCATATATATACAGATTAAAATGCTATTTGATCTAAAAAAATATACATATACAAGACAAACTAAAATAGTAGCCTTATATGAAGTGTCTTCTGCTGTTAGATCAGCATTAAACCACTATCTCAACTGTTCAATAACAGATATACTATTAACATTTGTCTAGTTTTAAATAAACATAAAAAACAGAGATGAAAAATGAACTTAAGTGAGACATTTACTTTTGCTATGGTTAAAGAAATGTTCAGTGATGGCTTCCAAAGTTTTTTGAATTTTGGTGCAATATTTTCTCTATTTAGTGTTGATATGACAACTAGTAAATACACAAAGTTTCGTCATGCTGTATGTGTGGAAGTATTTAAAACAAGTGTGTTACACCTAGCCCACGTTACTGTGTGCTCGCTCTCCCCTATATATATATATAAGTAACATAAAAAGTATACATAAATCCGTTTGCGTCTTTCACTCACAATCTTTTTTTTTCGTCGACATAAATACATTATGCGTCCTCTAGTGGTGTGAAAGAGAAATTACATGAATAAAAAAGATGAATACATCTCCTTTTCCCTCATTTAGAGAACACTACACACTACTCTTTTCAAAAATGCCATGGTGTCATAATTCATTGGTGATGATATATGCAGTAAACTCATTTATAAAGCGCTTAAACATCTTTAACATGCAAGCTTATCAATACTAAAATTACTTTCTTGTTTTTTCTTGTTTACAAATGCTAAAATACAGCATACCAGAAATTAAAATTCAATGAAATACAATTCATAAGGATTCAGTTTCCTTATATGATGAACACTAAAGGTTCTCGGTCAGTGATCTTTGAAATGCTTCATTCTTCATTCATATTCAGTGTGTTTTCCCCTATAGATGGATGAGTATGCCAGACTCTCAGACGCCGGTGCGGTCAGCAGGTCCTCAGATCACAGTGGGAACGTTTCTCCTGGCGTGATCAGTGAGTGTCAATATCACACACAATATGAGAAACATCACTTTTACGTTTGCAGAATAATCATCAAATCGTTCTTAGAAACCACAGTCTAATGCACCAGAGTCAGACGAGGACTGAAAAATGCGTCTAATTGTTTTCATGTTTTCTTTTTTAAGTATTTAGTTGAGGATTGGAATATATTTCCACAAATTTATGATAAACTATACTTGTGTGTGTGTGTGTGTGCCTCATTAGACATGCAGCCCAGTGTGGTGCTACACATTTATATGTTGTACTACACAATCTTTGTGCTATTGTTCGGTGTAACGCAATGTCACTGCCATAAAAACCAATTCCAGAAAATGAAAAAGTTCCACGGGACAAACTAAAAGTTGCTAATACACACCGTGTGGAAGTTAATCGTTTAGATCAGATGCAAATTGATGAATACACAAATAATCAGATTTGAAATGACAGTGTGAATGAATAGTTAATTGTCTCTAATTAGTAAACTAGGCTCCCCATAAACACACACAAACACACACACACACACACACACACACACACACACACACACACACACACACACAGAAAACAAAAATAAAGCTAAAAAAATAACTTTTATGTTAAAAATAACATAAAATAAACGAACTAGATAATATACATATAATAGTAATAGTATGTTATGTAGATTAAAGGGTTAGTTCACCTAAAAATGAAAGTTCTGTCATTAATTCCTCTTCTCCTGGTGTCGTTCCAGACCCGTAACACCTCTGTTCATCTTCCGGACATGTTTTTAATGAAATCTGAGTGTTTCTGTCCCTCCATTGACAGTTTACGCAACTACCACTTTCAAGATCCAGAACGATATAACCACATCATTCATGTAATCCATCGGATTTTTGTATGTTTTATGAAGTAGTGTTCTGTGTTTGCACAAAAAAAAATATATATTTACCACTTTAGTTACAAAGTAATACTATCCAAAGTGTGTTCACGCAACATCTCTGTCATCTCTCGTAAAGTTGTACATTATGTCAAGGCACTAGCGTCGCTTTATAAATTTTATTTTTATTTTATTTTCAGTATTGTTCAGAAGATCTGAAGGTCTTGGGGATGTGGAACGACATCAAGAAAATATTTGCAATCATTTTGTAAAAGGTGTGTTTTGTATGTTTGGACTGAGTTTCATTGCATTCACACAGTTTTGAGAGTCAGTTTGTGGTGTTTTGAGCGCTTAAAAAATAATTTTATGGAAGGAATTGACTCAAAGTTTGTAAAACCTTTGTTTCTCTTATCTCTAGTGCTTACAGTTTCTGGTGAAAGACGCAGACGGAGATCCTTATGTGGTCAAACAGATGAACTCCAGAGATGTGAGATCTTACTTGAGGATTGACCAGAACTCACAGCTTTTTCCTTCAACAGTGCTTACATGAAGGGTTTTCTTCTTCTTCTTCTTTCTTTCAGGGGGAGGAACTGGACTCTGTCAAAAAGGAAGTCGAGATCCTGAAAACTCTGCAGTTTGGATATATTGTTCCTTATGTGGAGTCATTTGAAGGTTTTTTTTCTTTGTACACTAATGTTCCTTTGTTCCAAATTAAAAATGTGTTCGTTTTCTGTTGTGTTTCTGAAAAATTAAATATAAGTATTTACCACGATAGAAGGATAACGCAGTTAACTGAACAAAAACATGCGTGTAGCTTTCAGGAAATGAAGCTATTTTAACACAGCCAGAGTTAAATTGTTCTCTGAATGGATGTTCATTTATTTAGATGAAGAAGCGAGACACATTTATATCGTAATGGAGTATTGTGAAGGAGGAGACCTTTCAAAAACCATGGGGAAACAGAAAGAAGAAAGTTGTTTTGAAGAAAAACAGGCGAGTTTCTATTCTATTCTCTATCCTTTAAACAACTCTCGGTTACACTTTATTTTAAGGTGTCCTTGTTACAATGTAATTATATATTTAAGTACAGAATAATATTAAGTAACTACATGTACTTACTATAGGGTTAGGTTAGGATTAGGATTAGGTTGAGGGTTAGTTGCATGTAATTATGCATAATTTACTGTTATTACTACGGTAAGTACATGTAACATATGTAAAAAGGACACCGTAAAATAAAGTGTTACCCAACTCTCACGTAAAACATGATTTAGTATGTTATGACCCAAAATACAATCCTTGTGGGGACATTATACACACAGAGTACACACACACACACACACACGTTGGGTTTTCATGTTTTATGAGGACATATAGACGTAATGGTTTTTATATTGTACAAACTGTATATTCTGTATGCCAATCACACACACAGACACACACACACGCACACACGCACACACACACACACACACTAATCCAACCCCTAAACCTACCCATCACACACACACACACACACTAACCTAACCCCTAAACCTACCCATCACACACACACACAGTGACTCACACATTGTGATTCCTCCATGTGTGTAGGTCCTCGACTGGCTGGTTCAGATTTGTCTGGCTCTGCAGTATTTACATGAGAAGAACATTCTTCATAGAGATATTAAACCTCAGGTATGCACTGATAAAGCTCAATAAATCATATCACAAAGTCAAATCTGGAAGACTTATGAGATTTCTGTTGTCATTATAGAATGTCTTCCTGACTGAAGATGGTTACGCCAATCTAGGAGATTTTGGATGCTCAAAAGCATTGGAAAGGTAAACAAAACAAAAACAGTAATAGGAACTAGTGATGGATCAAAATAAAATGTCCTGGACTATTAAAGAATTGAGTTAACATTGTTTTTCCTTTGTAGAGCTAATGAATATGCTAATTCACTTGTGGGAGCAAAGCCCTACATCAGCCCAGAAGTGTATCAGAGGAAATATAATCCCAAGAGGTGAGCTTTTGGATATCTGAATGTACATAAAATATTGATGTGTTCAGCATTATACAATGGTATTCAAAATGACAATTTCCTTGATGCTTGATCCTTGATCAATGCTTGCAAAAGCATAAAAATGTCTTTATTTGCCACAACGTTTCGGTCCCATGACCTTCATCAGGCATTTTTGTCCGTTCTCCTTCGAACTTATCCATTACCTGCAGATGTGATATATTCAGGTAGATAGATAACAGTAAAGAAACCAAAGCCCTTTTCGGACGGTAATTGTGTCTCATGGGGTCATAAGATACAGGTTAGTCTGTGATTGTATTGCTGCCAGAATCCAGAATGTCAGTGTTTTCCTCCCACCAGCCGCATAAAAATCCCCAGTTGAATTACCTACCGTTTATTGACGAACACCAAGGTCGTGTGGGGATTTAATTGCCGGCCGAATAAGAGATCACTTCAAAATTCACTGTTTAAATCCTTTATGATCACTGCCTGTACGTGCGATAACTGCTGCGTTTCACTGTAATTTGCGTGCATTATTTTAAATATGTACACTTGTATTACTGAAATGCTGGAGAGCAGCGCGTTTGTGGGATTACACAACTCGCTCCTCCACCGTCAACAAATCACCATCCGAGTTTTATCACTGAGTTTTATCTTTACAGATGTACACATGAGAAACAATTACCATACGAATAGGGCTCAAGCCTTAAAAAAATACTAAAAAATATCATGTGTAGGATTGTAACCATAAGTAGATAGCACATAACATTTTTACACTGTACACACTTTTTCATTGTCATGCATCTGCTTTTTTAGTGACATATGGTCATTGGGATGGTTGCTCCATGATCTCTGCATGCTGGATGTGTGGGTGAGTATTTATTTATTTTTTCCAAACAGCACCATATTACTGTCACGTTTTCAGTCCGATGATGATGATGAAATGCCAAAAGGGTCAAATAATAAAAACAAATTAAAGCTGCGAGTAGCATTTAGCGGTGTTCAAGCAGTTAAGGCCTTTAAGGCCGTTAACACAAAACCATCAAAAGACATTAAGTTTTATGTAGCAAGCGTTTAACCACTGACATCATAGATGGAATAGACCTTGTGTTAGCATGATTTCGCATGATATACCACATTTCAGTGTGACTTTTCATGATTTACCATGTTCCAGTATGATTTACCATGAATCTAGCATGATTTATCTTAGTTTACCTTGATTTACCATGTTATAAGATGATTTAACATGATATAGCATATTCTAGCATGATTTAACCTATTTACTATAATTTACCATGTTTCTGGCGTTATTTACCATGATTTACCATGTTGATAGCAATTATGTGAAGCATCAGAACAATTGAAGTGATAAACTCTGACAAAATATGATTGTGTTATAATAGTAATTGTTATATAAGGGATTTTTTAGTGTCAATATATATGAATGCAAAACCACATGTGTAAAAACTATTAATAAGTAGAGTGGCCAGCAGAGGGCAGTAGAAGACCACTTATTGGCTCACTTTCATTGTGAACTACTTGTTTACACCAGTATTCTGCACAAAAGCAAACCAGTTTTATCATGTTAACTCCATAATGCATGCTTACACACACACACACACACACATTTTTGGGATATGTTATTGTGAAAATTTCTTTTAATGGTCTATAAGCATTTCACATATTCTGTAGCGCCACCTATGGGCCAATCGGGGTCATACTCTGATAGGTTCTCCCCAAACTGAGGCCCTACCACCTGGCCAGGTTTCAAGTCTCTAGGCCTTACGGTTTGGGCTGCACGATGCGTTTTAGTTTTTTTAGTTTTTTTTCAAATAGCAATTACAATAGGTTTTCAGCACTTCGTGCTTGAACACCTAATTATCATAATAAAACAAATAATAAAGCATTTTTATCGACTACCAGAGGGCGAAGTGGAGTAGTGTGTCAAAAGCTCCGAAGCACCAATGCAGTTTGCTGTAAAAGCCTCACTGCTTCAGAGGCCTCGTTCGGCACATCTCTAACATTAACACGCCTGGTATCACAGACTACAGCTAAAGTGCATAAAAACATTTTTCGATGAAAACGGTGTCGTGTAAATGACCCCTGAGTTTAAAGTTGTGTTTTGTACTGTTGCCAATTAAGTTTACATTGTCTTTATTCATTTGCTTCAATGGTTTTTGATTTGCTGTTATGTGTCACACCAGTGTCAAGATCACATTTGGTCCTGGAGGGCCAGGATTTAGCTCCAACCTTAACACACCTGCCTGGAGGTTTCTAGGATGTCCAGTAAGACACTGATTAGCTGGTTCAGGTGTGTTTAATTGGGGACGGAGCTGAACTCTGCAGGACAGTGGCTGTCCATGAGCAGGATTGTTCTAGATCAGAGGTCGGCAACGTCGGTCCTAGAGAGCATCTGTCCTGCAGAGTTCAGCCCTAATCAAACACACCTGATCAACCTAATCAGTGCATTCAGAACTATAAGGGTTCGTTTACACGACAAAGATATGCTTAAAATCCCCATTCACACGGATCTGCGAAAATGGCTAAAAACGCTGTATTCTGCTGCCAGGCCGTTAGATGGCGATGAAACACTATAGACTGAACACGTAATAAGCATGTGCATGGCGTCATCATCTTCAGAGATTCACGTTTTTGTTGAGTACATGGAGACCATTTTCAAAAACTTGCACTTTGAAAGCCATTTTCATCAGCTTGTGTTTCCAGGCACCCAAAATGCCGTTGTTGTGTAATGCATAAAAAGTTTTACGGTTTTAGTTGAAAACGATGTTGTGTAAACAGACCCTTAAAGTAGTTCAGTAGTTCACTTTTAAAAAAACGTTTGCTGATAATTTACTCACCCCCATGTCATCCAAGATGTCCATGTCTTTCTTTCTTCAGTCGAAAAGAAATTAAGGTTTTTGATGAAAACATTCCAGGATTTTTCTCCATATAATGGACTTCAATGGGACCCAAACGGTTCAAGGTCCAAATGAGCGTTTCAGTACAGCTTCAAAGGGCTTTAAACGACACCAGACAATGAATAAGGGTCTTATCTAGCGAAACGATCGGTCATTTAAAAAATAAATAAAAAAGCTTAAGTCTTATAAGTAGAGTTGTTCCGATTCCGATACTAGTATCCTCCCACCAGCCGCAGAGTTTCACACTTGAAAGGGAAGATTTCGGGTGCGGTTACAGGTAACAGCAGCAGCTTGGCAGGCGCTGACTCTTCACCTATCCTAAAGGCATCTAGGAAGCCGCCTGATATAAGAACTGCCGTGACAATCTGGACATTGTGGCCATCGACAAAAGATATAAATGCCCGGGCCTTAAGTGTGCTACTTGTGTTGCTATACCTGATGGCTCTCACTGCTACGCAAATGTTTGGAAGCTGGGTAGCTGCTTGTGAACGCTCAATCTCTCCCGGTCGTGTGCCAAAGACACTCGCTGCTCCCCTGGACTCGTGGAGTCCGTATACAATCTACTCTAACGTGCTGGACGGTGGGCGAGCCGTTCATCAGGGAAATCACCGCGATCAGCTATGTGCATGGAGAGCGGCACGTCATGCAAAAGTACAGCGAGGAAATGCGATGATTCTTTGTATTATGCTACTACTATGTGGGGATGTTCATGCAAATTCTGGTCCTGTGGTCGTACAACATTCACCGCAGCTGAATGCCTCCACGGCGACACCAGTGATCTCCATGCTACAAGGTAACATCTTAGCACGCGGTGCGTTTAAAACTGCAGAACTCAGCGCACTGCAGACTTTTGTCACCCCCAAACAACAAAACATTCAACTTTTTCAAACAGTTAATCATGCATCAGTGCTTTGGAATCCTAAAACAAAACCAAAAGGAATATTTGGAGGACATATAAACATACGCATTATGTGTGTGTAATGTTGTGTAAAATAGTACACACACTATACGCAGTGTGATTGCAAAAACGGAACAGTTGGAACATTTACTTTGGGACTCAAATCTTGATTATCTGTGTCTTACAGAGACTTGGTTAACATCTATGACTCCTTTATCCGTGTTTACAATTCCTGGATATAATGTTTACAGACGGGACAGAGGGAAGGGGAAAGGAGGTGGAGTCTTAATTTATGTGAAAGACAGTATTGATAGTCATCAAATAGACATCCCAGTGCAAACCTAGGAGCGCGTTGGTGTTACTATAACCCTTTCAGCACAAATGTCATTCATTTTATTTGCTGTATATCGACCACCAAATGCGACAAATGAATTTTTATCTTGGTTTAGCTGAAATACTTAAAGAGTGTTGTAAGGCTGGTGCCGGTATGTCTGATCGACCCCTCAATGTGACAAAAGGCCCTCCTGGGAATTAACACTTGAACTATCTCTTGAATATGTAACTCCCTCTTGCATATGTAACAGGAACTTTGGAGACGCAGCACACAATGCAGTTCACACTTCACCCACACTATCTCCCCCACATCCCCCTCCTCCTCACTTGAAATACACTGAAACCTTATGCAATGTTATGTGTGAACGAAAATGTAACTACTCATGTTTGGTGTCTTTCAATGTGTCACAATGCGCCTGGTGACATGGTCTCATTCTCCCAACTATGATGAAAAGCTAAAAGAAGTTATGAAATGTGAGAAAAGTGATGTGTCCCATAATAGCCTCATTCAAACTACCTCCTGTAAAATCAGGCAGACCTCACAGTGTGAGCCCCTGAATAGACAACCAAAATCTAATTATAATGACAGACATCACCATTTGGTAACAATTGAATTATCTGGGTATATAAGGAAAAAGGGCAGAAAAGTTCAGGGAGTCTGTAGGTTGACTGCCCGCACAATCGCTGTGTGTAACTCTATTGACAGGTAATAATTACTACAAATTCTGTGATTTCGGAATCATTGTGATGAAATGTTTTACCTGACGATTTTATCTTTTTGAATTGCATTTTGAATTATTGCTTCATTACCTGATCAATAAATTGTAAACGTTTGATTTTATTCCGAGTGACTCTGAAAGACTGTTTATTCCCTAGATTATTGGATTCGTATATTTCCACATCTTTCGCGTCAGTTTAGCGACGGCTAATATTCCGATACCATTTCACGTGTACTTGAACGAGGGGGCAAGTTATTTCCGACTAGAATCAGCAAACGCTGTTTTAATCAACCTAGGTTTGGGTGTGTCCATATCCACTGTTTTAATTTAGTGATTACTTTGGATAAACGTGCGTGGTTTACAGACCACGGGCTTGACCTGAAGCCATCTTAAGAGAAGTTGAGTTGATGAACTGTTTCCTTTCATGGTGGTCAATCGTCCCTACTAAAGTAACACATTAATTTAATTTCTAGAGGAGGCGTTCAAGGGGACTTGTATATATATCTTTGATTGTACGTGTGAATACGGCAGATCCTAGATATTTAGTCAAATTACCTCTGATTTGGTTATTGGAACTGACGGGAGTGTGTCGTGCGGCCTTCGGAGAAGGACTGCTGAGCGATATAGTTTCCTGATTGCGAATAAACTAAAATCAGTGTTGAAAAGAATAATCAAACATTCGCTAACGTTTAATGATGCACGGATATCATTAAAAACCTATTCATTTTATGGAGTCAGATGAATTAACGAGTCAATACATATGAGAAAATATATTGTATTTAATCTTGTTGTGTTGCGTGAAAGGAAAGGCAAGAAATACGCAGAGTAACCTTCTTCCACTGATTGGATGCCGCATTTGGACCAATCGAGCCGGACTTTACAGTGTGAAAGAAAAGAAATTTTGTTAATGGGTGATCTGAATATAAACTGGTTGGATAAATTAAGAAAGAAAAAACTTAAGGATATCACAAACTCGGTACAAATGACTCAAATGATAAACAAGCCAACTAGACTAACAAAAAACTCCCAAACTTTGATTGATCTCATATTTACAAATAAGCCAGATAGGGTTACCAAAACATATAATTTAATAACAGGTTTGTCGGATCACAACCTTACTCTAGTTGCTTGAAAAATAAATAAATCCAGGTATAGGGACAAACAGCAAATAAATAATCAAAATAAAATCCTCCATATTCCTAAGAGAAATCAAATTGCACTGATGAATGATTTAAATGAAATTGATTGGGAGTGTAAAGTTGATAGTAAAGGCTGTCAGTATACATGCAATAATATTACTTTAACTTTACAGGAGACCGTCACTAAATATACAGAATTAAAGAGAAAAAAAACACTAATAAAAAGAAATTGCCATGGTTTGGTAACTCTCTCTGGGATTTAATGAAGCAGAGAGACCTGGCACTTAAAACCTTTCTTAAATCAAAATTGACCATTGATCATTATGTATATAAAAGTCTAAGGAACAAGGTTACCATGCAGCTTAGAGAAGCCAAGGCAAACTTTTATTTAAATCTGATCAAAGATGCAAAAGGCAATAGTAAGCTTCTTTGGAAAAGTATGGATACATTACTTGGAAAAGAAAAAACAAATTGTGATCGGGTACAACTTAAATTAAATGGAGTAATACAAAATGATAATACAGAGGTGGCAACATATTTTAATGATTATTTTTTCAATTCTGCGTGGGAACTGGCAGATATGTTTCCAAAATCAACTTGTGTATATAACTTTAATTGTGATGAGTCATTCCTTAAATTATCTCATGTAGATGAAGGGACAGTTTTGAAAATAATATCAAACTTAAATAATAGTAAATCTAAAGACATTTTTGCCATTGATTCTGTGTTTTTAAAAGAGCACAAGGACATTTTAACTCCAGTGCTAACTAAAGTTATAAATCAATCTATAAATGAAAGGATCTTCCCAACAGCTTTGAAAGCAGCAATAGTAAAGCCGATACACAAGTCAGGAGACAAGCTCCAGGTCTCAAATTATCGACCTATAAGTATTCTTCCCACTATCTCCAAAGTCTTTGATAAAGTAGTTTTATCACAGTTAGTGGAACATCTTGATTACAATGCTGCATTACATCCTCTCCAGTTTGGTTTCAGAAAACGATACTCAACGGAGACAGCTTGCTGCTATTTAATAGAGGAAATAAAATCAAGTCTAGATAGAGGAGGAGTTGTAGGGACAGTTTTTCTTGACTTGCGTAGGGCTTTCGATACAATGAATTACTGATAGATAAATTAACACATTTCTCTATTAGTTTAAGTACAATCAATTGGATTAAATCTTTTATCAGTGCTAGGCAGCAATGTGTATCGATAAATAATGTATCATCTCCCTTACGAGCATGCACTATGGGTGTGCCGCAGGGCTCTATATTAGGGCCCTTGTTGTTTTCCCTTTATATTAATGATTTTCCGTCTGTGTGTAGTGATGCTAAAATGGTAATGTATGCTGATGACACAGTGGTGTATATTCATGGTAAAACTGTCAAGGATGTTGCCCGAAAGCTTACTGAGGAAATGAAAAAGATTTCCATTTGGTTAAAAAATTCTCATTTAACTTTGAATGTTGACAAAACGGTTTCTATGTTTTCCACAAACTGTCATAAGTTCTCATGTACAACTGAACCAAAAATCATTATTGGGGGACAGGAAATTTTAAGGGTTGACCAAATTAAATTTTTAGGAGTAATTCTTGACCCAAATTTAAATTGAAAAAAAAAAACACATTAAAAAGATTACAAACACGCTGAAACTCAACAGGAGAAATGTTTTGTGTGCCACACAACTCTTGAATTTAGGTCTGTTGGCAAACGTTAGCAGAATTGCTACTCAGACTGCAAGAGTAGGACGGGTTGTAGCCGAAGCATTCTCAGGAGTGTTAAGTGGACTACTAGTCATAGCTGACGTCGCCTTCATAGTGATGGATTCTGTAGACATTCACCAGATGAGACAGGGAAAAGTAGACGATCCAGAAAAGGTCACATCCAGTGTCCTCAAATCCATTGCAGAGATGAGGAGAACACATAATGAGCTTTGCAATGTCCAGAGGGAAATACAAAAAACAAGAGAGGAACTAAAAGACTATATAGAATTGGCCAGGGGGGACAGAGAAATAGACAATGATTTAAATAGCTTAAACATATAGATTATGATTCCAGGCAACATCCTACTGATTTATACATGAGCATGAGTGAAGGGGAAAACATTTTTGTATAAATCTAAATATATTTAATATGTTGCTCCGAAACTTCCAGACTTCCAGAGGTTTTGTGATTATATCAAGTAAAAACTATATATAAACACTAACTATATATCCATTACACATGTTTTCTATTAAATAGAGGTGTAGGTTTGATTACGAATTAGCATTTATGGATTACTATTTGTTTTATATGTTATTGGGGTGTGTTTATAATTAAATAAACTAATGTCAAACCTGTATCTAAAGGATTCCAAGGTAATCTTTGATGTACACAGAATATTCTTATAAGCAAATGTTCTTAAGTTTAAAGAAAAATAAATAATGGACTGAGTGTGTTGTTGTTGTTCAGTCTCCCAATCGTGCCCGACTCTCTGCGAATAATGAAGTTGTAAAGACCACCCATTGGCCCCACCCAGTGTCTTTTAATGTCAATGCTACAGTCCCCATCCGCAGTGATCCTGGAGCCCAAGAAAACATCTGTCACTACTTCCTTTTGCCAGGAATCGATTGGACCTGATGCCATGATCTTAGTTTTCTTAATGATGAGTTTCAAGCCAACTTTTGCACTCTCCTCTTTCATAGTATATATTATACAATAAACACATTTAAAATGCATTAAGAAATATTGGACAACACTCTTGAGTTAAAACTGAATCATTTATTTTACATGTGTTTTAGTATATTAGTCAATCCATCAAAACAAATGTTCTTCTTTAAATTATTACTAAATTATGTAAAATGCACATTTAAGTTAAACTCAATTAGATATTGTTACAAAGTGCATTTTTAAAAAGTGCGTTGTTTAAAATGTGTGTTAAACAGTCATGAAAGTGTTGTCTCTTTAAGTATACTTTTAACTTTAGTAATATTATATTATCTGCAAGTACCTTTTAAAAAAAACAACATGTTAACTACACTTTGTATATATTTTAGCATAATGTCGCCAACAAACTCAGGTTTGACTTTTTTCACATTTACATTTATTTGTTATTTCACTTTTCCTAAAACCTTTGTTGATTCAGAGTTGGAAAATTCCAAGAACAGAGCCTAGATTTAATTTTGTATTTGGTTATTAAGAATGTATCCAGTGTTTTATGTTGTGCATGTGTGTCTCACGCAGGTTATAATGTAAATTAGTGATTCTAAAATGCTCAATGTGGAAGCGCTGAACATGTTTTAATGCATTAGACAGTAATGTTGGAGGATACACTTCTTCAATGAAGCAAGCAGATGAGCCCATATATATATACAGGTGAAACTCCAAATTCAAAATCTCAGAAAATTTGAATATTACATGAAATCAATTAAAAAAAGGATTTTAAATACAGAAATGTCGACCCTCTGAAAAGTATAATCATGCATATGCATATAGTTATATATATATACTAAATGTATTAGTTTCACCTTTTAATTTGAATTACTGAAATACATGAACTTTTGCATAATATTCTCATTTTTCGAGTTTTACATATAGTAACGTGTATTTTGACGGGTCGCACCGCGAGAAGAGGCGAAGAAGAAGAGTGTAGTGGAGAGTAGAAGTGGTGTTACTTCCCTAAGGTTACTTCAACGGAAGATAATCGGGCTCAAGTCGGATGAAAGACGTAAGCACTTCTGGCGAGTGGATAGTGCCATGGATTACCTACCGAAGGAGACAGTCATGTATTTTTACATGAGAGAAGGGGTACATCGCAGCACAGACGCGGAGTAGCATCTGCCTGCAAAAACGGAGGCTGCATTTTCAGGACCCCACTTCTAGGACCGCATTTCTAGGACCCTACGTTTTAGTGACAACGCCACCTACCGAATTAGAGGACCAGCGAAGATGGATGACATTCAGAGTGTGAGTATCAAATGCGAATCAATTTTTATTTGTTTAACTTTAAAAACAATTGTGATGCATTTCATTGGGAAGTTAACGTTGCCAACGTGCTGGTGATTTGCTAAACAGTCTTGAATGCATAGCCATCATATATTAGCCTCTAATGCTGGAAAATGAATTGTTAGCACGTTCATTTAACGGAACTGTTGCATGATAAGCCTGTGTTGACTTATTTACAGCACAATAAACTGTAGCATGTTCGTTCTGATAGCTTGTTAATTACTCATTGTTTTTCCATTTTAATTCAGTTAAAATAATCGTAATGTTTTCACTGTCACATGCTCACAGTCAACCTGTTTAACGTTACCCACAATACATGTTAGGTGTACGTCTCTTCATTTTGACATGGTTTTATAAAGTTGTTTGAGACATATGACATTTTAATAGTCAGACATATCAGAGAGGCCATTGTAATAATTGACTGTTAAAATCCAACGTGTTAGATTGTGTCATTTACTGTATACTGTACTCTATATGAAGTGCTATCAAGGACACAGCTCAGGGTAGGCAATAATATGACAAAAGATAAATAAATAAATTGGTTAAGTACTATGCTTAGGCCTAATTTATGTCTATTTATTTATATGAAATTAACTTAAAAATGTTTTTCAACAAACACATAACAATCCAAACAATTGCGAAAAGAGGGGCGAGCATCAGGTGGTGCTGCTGCATACATCACAATGTGTGCTTTCAATCTGATATGGTCAGGAAAAGTCGTGTCAATAATGTTATTTCTATTCAGATTTCTTGCATCTCTCTCTATTATTTGTTTTCTCAGTTCAGATGGGCTTTATTGACATGAGTGTTTCTAGAACCTTTTTTTCCCACAACATCAAAACAATTTTTTTTTTCAAATCTTTGAACAGTATGCAATAATTGTATTATGAACATTAATCCCGACGAGCTGGATGGCGCCTTGCACGGCTGACACCGCTGTCGGTGTATGAATGAGTGTGTGAATGGGTGAATGTGAGGCAAATTGTAAAGCGCTTTGGTGGCCATTGGGTCTGTGAAAGCGCTATATAAATGCAGTCCATTTACCATTTACCATTAATTGGTATGAAGATTGATATCATTATTTTTATCATTATCATTACTCTGTGGTAACTAAGATCTTTTAAATATGAATTTTAAAATTGGAGAGTAGAACATGTTCAACTAAATGTTCCTTATTTAATTCACTTCTCTTTCTCTCTCTTAGGAGTCAGTGATGATGTTGTCCTTGTGTTTGTCCATCCATCGAAGTTCTGTCTATGTGGTTCACGTCATGATCAAATTTGTTTTTGTGTGTGTTATAGTTGTTGTTATATATTATTTTGTAAAATATTTTGTGTGTTCAAGTTCAGGTGTTATACATTATTTTGTAAAATATTTTGTGTGTTCAAGTTCGGGTGTTATATATTATTTAGTAAAATACACAATCTTAAATCTACCCCCAGAGTCATCCTTGTCTTCCCTCTGTACTTGAAAATGTGGTCCATCTAGTGACTGAAAAGACTATAACGTGATTCCTTGTTTATTTTACTTGAGTTATTATAGTATGCTACTTAGACCCAATAATTTCTCAACATTCATAGGAACCTGGTTTAATTGCAATAAAGAAAGTAGTATTTGGGTGTAATAAAACTTAAAAAAAAAAAACTGTAGTTAAAACTGGGTGGAAATACTTTTTTCGGTCCTCCAAAACAAGGGTCCTGGAAATGCGTTCCTGGGACTGCGGTTCTCCGACTCGGTAGGTGGCGCTGTCACAAAAAACTAGGGTCCTAGAAATGCGGTCCTAGAAGTGGGGTCCTGAAAATGCAGCCTCCGGGACTGCAGACAGACAATATTGCAGACGCGTGACACTAACGTCGCCACCACAATAAATTAATATCTTACCCTCATGTTTTTTTCTATCTTTCCATCTTTCTTATCAATAATTGAGATTAAAGACTATATGCAAATTATACACTATCAGAGTTGCTATTTTATGTCGTTTTCACAATTATTAACTACAACTTTAAAGATGAAAACATACATTCAGTAATTATGATCTATCAACATAATATTCTGGAATGTGACTTTCTGAGTTTTACTTTTGATGTCTTAGGTATATATATATTGATGTAATTTTTCTAGGGCTGTTTTCGACTAAGGATTCAAACCTTTTTTTTCTTTTTTTTTTTAGATAGCAGCTAGATTTTTTTCATTTCAAACAAAAGAGATAAAAAAAACTAAAAGAAAAACATGGTGTGTAACAAATACCTTTTATTCATTTAAAGCCAAATGAACAAAACATATCACACATATATCAAGCATCAGAAAAGTTCACATAAAAATAACATAGGAACAAATTGGCTTCAAAAACAACAACGTGCCAAAACATGCCTTTATCTCTCACTTAGGAACCTATTTCTTGGCTTTTAATTCACAGTTCACACTCGGAAATCGGGATAAAATAAATAAATAAAATTAAACTTAGCGCAACAGCCTGGCACTAGTCCAAAATGTCATAAACATTTTTCAAAATACAATAAGCCTGCCTGAATAAATAAAAACAAATACACAACAACGAAAATAAACATAGGCCTAATATAAGTCATAATCGAATGGGCTTCAGAAAGTGCACATGCAGCAAAAAAGAAAAGAAAAAGGAAAGGATGTCTTCGTTGCTGAGACGCTTCGAGCGCAGCCTTCAGCTTAAGTTCACATTGTCCCAAAAGAAAAAGAAAAAAAATCACTTCTTCACATATGAAAAGTGTTCTACTGCACCTGTGGTTGCCTGGATATCTTTGGACAACTTTGGATATCTATTCTCGTTTTTCTTCCACCATTCCAGGGGTCTCCGTTGCATTTAGTGAAGTCCTTCATCTCGCTCATCCTGTTCCTCCTCATCTTCATCACTGGCCAGCAGCACAGCCATTACAGTGTCCTGTTTTGGGCCAGTAGGCCCAGGATCCACAGTGTCACTTTCCTCCTGGCAAGACCTGTCAGTGAGGGCTACCTGTAGCAGGCTCCTAGCAGGGCATCCAGGTGGTGGCTATAGCAAGCAAGGCTATCAGGTGCTCAATGTCCAGATTTTAAGTTCAAATTCAGCCTTATCGCTATTAAAATAATCCCAGTATGGGAGAGAATGTCCTGTTTCTCGAGAGTATACTCATTTGAGTTTAAAAGACATAAAACATCACAAGAAAAAAACTAAAATCTTGAGATCTCAAACACTGAGATCCACACATAGATGTGTCTCAGCTGCCATCTTGGATATGAGTTCCTAACAAGTGTCTCCACATTTGGCGGTGCATGAGGACGACGGTCGAACCACAAAGATCATCAAGACTACGCCGTCCGAGGAGATGGACAGGCGATGGGAGCTTAAAGGGCCAGGACTGGAAATAAGTGTTTACATCAGTGCGGCGGTGCTTGACCCGCGCTTCAAGAAGCTCTCCTTTCTCTCCGATGACCAAAGAGATGAGGCATATTCAGTGGTGGCAGAACGTGCTGCAGCTAGCCCTGCAGCTAGTCACCACCTGCATGACCTATTGCTAGCCTGCTGTTGGTATTACTGCTGCTAGCCTGCTGTCAGTAGCCCTGCTTGCTAGCCGCCTCTTGGATGTCCTGCTGCTACCCTGCTACTGGTAGCTCTGCTGCTAGCCTGCTGTCGGTAGCCTTGCTTCATAGCCTGTTGCTGGTAGCTCTGCCTGCTAGCCATCACCTGGATGCCCTGCTGCTAGCTGCCCTTGCTAGCCACTACCTGGATGCTCTGCTTCTCGCCCTACTAGCTAGCCACCACCTGGATACCCTGCTGCTAGCTTGCTACTGATAGCCCTACTCCTAGCCTGCTACTATTAGCCCTGCTTGCTCCCTGCTAGCCTCCATCCTATAGCCTTGACTTTTTGACTCCAAGCTACTGTTCACCCCTGTTAAGGCTGTCTTCAACTAAACCTGGTAACTTGACATCATGCATTTGTTTATACTCTTCATACTTTTACAGTCCAGCCCTATACCAGATGAATTTAATATGCCTAAAATGAGAAGTATACTGATACAGTTAAATTATGGTCATTTCTCAATAGGCTTTATGCCCAGCTGCACTACTTCCTGAACTTCAGCCAGCTCCATTGTTTCCTGTCTGCCATTATTGGACAAACTGATTAACCCAGGTGTGTCTGATTATTGTTACTGGTCAGGCACACCTGGATTAATCAGTTTGTCCAATAATGGCAGACAGGAAACAATGGAGCTGGCTGAAGTTCAGGAAGTAGTGCAGCTGGGCATAAAGCCTATTTCATCTACAAGTCATTATGAGATATACCGCCAGAAAATCAACCTGTGTAACCAAAGAAATTGTTCACAAATTAATAACACCCTGTATCTCCAGAACTTACTGTTGTTAAATGATAATTTTACTGTCTCAGATTACTCTTTTTCTGAGTTCATAGAGGATAGTGGTAATGATAAATATTACCCAGCCAAACAAAGACTACGTATTATGCTTTTATTGATGTTATCTGGTAATGTTCAGCCCAATCCTGGTCCTGTTCCTGGTCTTCTTAATACTTTGCAATCCTTAGGACTGGCTTTCTAGGAACTCTGATTGTTTTAAAGACTTGTGTAATGACTTAAACTTAGTGCAACTTTTTTTCTTTTTTTTTTTTCTTTTTTAATTTTTTATTTCATTCTTTGAAAAAGAAACGAAAAGGAGCAAAAAGAAGATAAACTTATAATATCTGCCCCTTATCAACACAAATCAAATTACAATTCCAAGGAGGTACGCTTACAACACACATCTGCTTTGCAGCACCTATGCAAAGTCATAAATAAATTATCACATTTTCCTACTAAATAGATGCATTATATTTTTCTATTAGTAATACTTTCACTCTCTTCTTAAAAACAAAAAATGATATTGAAGTTTTAATTTCACTATTTAGATTGTTCCACAGACTGACACCCAGTATTGAGACACATCTTTCTTTTAATTTTGTTCTAAACTCAGGTTTCTGAAAGACTTCAGTTCCTCTTAAATTAAATTTACTAACTCTCTTGATGAATCTATTCTGCAATTTTCCAGGTAATGTTTTCAAATGAGCTTTATACATTATTTTTAGAAGACTATATTCTAAGTAAGTCGTTAAATTTTAAAGTTTTTAACTTTATAAATATTGAATTTGTGTGGGCCCTATATTCGCTTCCATTTACAACGCGAATGAACTTATTAATGAACCGACAAGAATAAATCGCAAAGCAGAAATAAAATCTACTCTAATAGATCTAATCATTACAAACTAAGTTCATAAATATACCGCCGTATTTTGTAATGATGTCAGTGACCATTGTGCAGTCGCTTGTGTAAGAAATACAAAAATCCCTAAGGTAAAACCGCGCATCATCCTAAAAAGATATTTAAAAAGTTTTGAACAACAGGCTTTTCTGCAGGATCTGTATCGTAGTGAACTCAGCAGGGTGTCTTTGTTTTCGGATCCTGAAATTGCATGGGATTTTTTTCATTCAAATTTCATTTCCATTGTAAATAAAAGTTTAGGATCAGTGGTAAGGACAATCATTGGTTCTCAGACAGCCTATCAGAGCTAATCTGTTTGAGAAATAAAATGTGGGCACAAGCCAGATTCTCCGACTCTTCTGCTGATTGGACTGCATTTAGAACTGTAAGAAACACGTGTACTTTGATGATTAGAAAGTCCAAATCTGAGTTTTTTATGAAGTCAATCACAGAAAACTTAAACAACCCTTTAAAGTTTGGGAAATCAATTAAATCTTTGTTGGGTGCACGTGTGACCTCAAACCTCCCAGAACAGATTCTCATTGGTTCAGATGAAATAAAAGACAAAGCAGTCATAGTCAATCAGTTTAATAAACACTTTATTCAGGCTGGATTCATATTTAATCAAACCGTAAATAAATCTGTCCCATGTCCTGCCATGTCAGCATCTGAAAATGTAAATCGGGAATTGTTTAATTTTAAACCGATTTCAGTTTCAGAAGTTCATAAAGCCCTCAGAGACATTGATCACAAAAAGTCAGCAGGTACAGATAATCTGGATCCCTTTAGTGGCAGCTGATATTATTGCTGAGCCCATAGCGCATATTTTTAATTTGAGTCTTCTTTCTAACTCCTAAAAGTTGGAAAGCAGCCTATGTTCTCCCTTTACATAAAGGTGGAGACCCATCAGAATTGAATAATTACCGTCCAATATCAAAACTCTCTGTTTTGTCAAAGATCTTGGAATGTACAGTTTTGTGAATGTACAGTTAAAACAGTATTTGACTGACAAAAACATTTTAAATAATTTTCAGTCAGGGTTCAGAAGTGACCCCTGTCTTGAGGTCGCGTCATAGGGGAAGGAGGCAGTCACTTTCACCTGTCAGATGTCCAGCACCACCAGACCAGCTGGAACAAGGATGGAAGACTGAAAATGATCCTGATGTAGCCCCCATTCCACATAGGTTTTGCCCCAGACTGGATCCTGGAGTGCAATTGGACACCTCTGTAGAGCAAAGCCCCCTTGGCCTTTTCAAACACTTTTTTAGTGCTGATTCCATCAGGACATTGTGTGCCAACACAAACAAGCTGGCAGAGAGAAACATGGCTGCTGGGAAAAGGTACAAGTGGACCACCATCAACCCTGCAGAGATGTTCAAATATATTGTTTCGTACATGGGAGTTCTGAAGCTGCCAACGGTACATGACTATTGGAAGAGAAAAAAAAAACATTTTTTCTGTGAATTTTCCAAACATGGTCATGTCAAGGGATAGATTCTAGGGCTGGGTATTGACACAAATTTCACAATTCGATTCGATTTCGATTCACAAGCTTGCAATTCGATTCGATTTCGATTACGATTCGATTTAATATTGATTATTTTGGATATCAGGTACAATACATGGCAAATTTTTTCAAGGAAAACAAATCTCTTAACTAATGCTGTAAACTATGGGAGTCAGTTGTAGCCTATAGGCTTCATTAGCCGACTATAATTTTGAAGGTAAAAATGAACTGATTTGAAGCTATACAAACACTTAAATTACACTTATTTATTTTTATAATAAGAAAGTTACATGAAATATAAACATTTAAATGGTGGCTGTCATAAAAACTTGCCAGATTTATTCAAACATGCATTAAATATTGAAGAACATTAAAAATTATAATGAATATGTAATATGGTGCATATATTTAGCAAAATTCTCCTCTCTAGAGTTATTTTTTCTTGCTGACTAACTGACTAAGTTACTAAGTTTAATGTTTTTTCTGGGGTAAATGTGACGTTACATGCCATTGTTTACTTGCTGTTTAACTGACGTCTTTCCACGGATGAAACACTGATTGAGCGATACCACGTTACATGATACGGATTTCGAAGTTGTACTCTATCTTTTAACACACTTTCAGATGCTCATTGAGGTTTATTTGGCGCTGTAACTGGTATTATTAAGGCGGAGTGACTGGTATTATTAAGGCGGAAGAGGAGAATGAGATCATGTGCGCTCCGTGCTGCTGCTTCTCTTGAGCTGAGCCAGAGCGATCTCACGCCACAGCGCCAAAACGGTATTTATGTTTTTGAATTTCGTAAGAAAATGGACGTAATTCGAAATTTGAGACTTTATTTCATAATAATAGTCACAAAGCACAAAGATTATTTCGATTTATTGGATGGGATGCACAATACAATGTTCTACGCGATCATCAAATGAAAACAGGATGACTAATCGATTCTTGAGGTTTAAGAATCGATATCGGTTCGTAAAAATGAGAATCGATTAATATCGAGAAATCGATATTTTTTACCCAGCCCTAATAGGTTCTGTACCATATCCTGGAATATTCATATGAGTGACCCATAGGAAGATGTTGTGAATGACAGAAAGAAGCAGGCTCAGCCAGATGAGTATGACACACTCTTTCATTTGAAGCCACTGATGACTGAGATGAAGGCCGCCTGTCAGTCTGCCTACCATCCCAAGAAGCAGCTTTCCATTGATGAGAGGATGGTGGCCACCAAGGCAAGAACTGGGATGACCCAGTACATGAAGGCGAAACCCACCAAGTGGGGGATAAAGTGTTTGTGCTGGCAGACTCCAGCAATAGCTATACCTGTGACTTCAACATCTACACAGGTAAAAGCAGGCTGGCCTCTGGGCTAGGGCTCTCGTTCGACTCTGTGGTGGAATTGATGAAGCCATCTTTCCTAGGGAGTGGTTATCACCTCTACTGTGATCATTTTTAAACCAGCCCAAAACTCTTCAGGCACCTGCTGTCCCTCAATTTTGGAGCCTGTGGAACCATACGTGAAGGGAGGAAGGAGGCTCCAAAAACAAAAATAAACCAGCTGACCAAGAAATCCCCCAGAGGAACTCTCAGGTGGATAAGAGAAGATGACCTTCTCTTCACCTAGTGGATGGACAACATGGAGGTGGCAATGTGCAGCAGTGTCCATGTTGCTTATGATGGGGACACTGTCAAGAGGAAACAGAAAAAGAGGGATGGATCCTGGGAGGAGACAAACATACCAGTACCAAAACCTATTGTGGACTACAACAAGTACATGGGGGGAGTGGACTTATCAGACCAGCTGATACAGTACTACCGGTACACGCATTTGACAAGCAGATTTTCTCTGTTTGCTTTCACTTTAGACATAGCCAACTTTGTTTATGTAAACCTTGTGTGTATTTGACAGTATTAGCGCAATAAGACTCGAAAGATAACTGATAACTGTTAGACGGACTTTTGACTTGAGCCCCCAGGGCCCCCCCCCTGCCTCGGGCCCTGGGTACTCAGTCCCCTCTATCCCCCCAGTTCGGCGCCCCCGAGTTGTGTCAGCGTAACGTTATCGATAGCTAGCCTAGTCTAACCGTAAACTAGTTGGCTAACGTTACTGCCTGCCATACAAAGCCAATATGCCATAGTAACGTTATCTGATCGGTCTTGAAACATCTGTTCTGTTTTGTCTTGTGTCAAAGTCTCCAGCTGGTTCAATTGTTTTCAGTTTCATAGAAACGAGGGTATTAAATTTTTTGTAGGCTAACTGCAAAATCCAACCTAACGTTATCAAGGCATCGACTTGATGTTTCTCCCATAGACTGTTCATATGTCATAAATCCAATGGCTAGCTGTAGCCCTTCTGTCTGGTTCATAGGTTAAATGTACAAGTAAGTTACAAGCTTTTCTGTTAGCTCATAAATTACTCTTTACAAGTTCATTATTTAAAATATAATAATGAGCAGTGTAACTACAGTATTTCAATGATTTTACTACACTGTAAACCCCAATGTTATCATTAATAAAGAAATCAAGTTATCATAACTTAACATTACTTACAATAGCAAGTTTTTGCATCAAAAATCAAACAGTTGTGTTTAATGTACTCATTTGGCAGCAACAGTCTTTCAGATTAAGATTTTAAGTGTTATAAACTCAAAATTTCAAGTTATTTAAATGATTCGCTATGTGTCTGTTTAATATGATTGGCCGTGCCTGAAATTCTGCCTTGACAACACGCTGATTGGTCGATACACAAGGCAGTATTTTTTTTGTTCATCGTGAATTTGTTGATGCAGGCAGCAGGCCAGAGGGACTGACACTGCATAAAACAGTCATTTAGGGGTTAAATCGGTCCGTCCATCACATACAGACATTTCAGGCCTCGCATTTGGAACGAGACTTTCAATTCCTGACGCCTGTAAATGGAATCTTTTTTTAATCGATGACTGTCTCGAGTCTCGAGCCTGTTCTCCCCGTCCCCCGCAGCAGCCCCTCTGACTCACTGCATTTCTTCTTGCGCGCGCAGAGCGTCCGGTATTTTCTGAGGCTGAGAAAACGTATGGTAAGTGTGAATTCATAAAACTAATTTAAATAACATGTTTGCTAGAACATAACATCACAATTTGTTCAATATTGTAACATTTTTTTAACTGTATTTTCTAGCCCGACGTTGTTTTCGAGCCGTTTATTCCCGCCCCTGCTCCATTCAAATCTTGCGCGCTGACAGCGCCCGGTATTTTCTTTTAGATTTACATCAGACTAAGGTAAGTGTGAATTAATAAAATCATTGTAAATAACATGTTTACCATAACACAACGGCAAAGTTTTTCAATGTCATATTTTTTTCTGAACCGTATTTTTTAGCCCATTGCCTTCAGTTACTGCACTGTCAGAAATAGGGGTACAGTAGGAGTCCATTTCTGTCCCCCAAGGTACATATATGTACCTTTCTGAGGGTCAAAAAGGTACATATATGTCCCCAAGCATTAAAAGGTACATATATATATATTGTTTCTTTTAAAGGTTAAGGTACAATATCAAAAGACAGCCTCTGCTAAGTAATTTTTTTTGTAAAAAAAATCGTTTTTTAAAAAGGTTTTAAGGATACCTTAATCATTTAAGGTAGATTTGAACTTATCACTATATTTAAGTAGCCTTGAAATAAAGGAATTAAAAGTTTTGTAAGTCAATTTACTGATATTAAATCATTATAACACAGCAAAAACTCCAGTGTTAAATGAACTCTTCTGGGAGTTTATTTGGCTCCAGACTCAAGAGTGTTAAAGTGTTAAAATATGAATGTTAAATTAACAATCAAGATTGTTAAAGTTAATGAGCTCATCAAGTGATTCACTGAGTGATGATTGACCATTATTGAAGACACCTGATGTTAACAAGCAGAATCACTGAAGGATGAAAAAAAGAAAATCACCGTTATGGTGATCGGTGTTTGCTTTAGTTGGGCTCTTGACCCTTAAATTGTTAACATTATATTATTTTTCTCTGTTGTATCTGACTTATAACTGCCAGATGAACAAAGAGAAACGTTGGTCAGGAGGTGTTGGTTATATTTTGACAAGCATTATTTGACCTGAATCTCTAAACTCATTTCAACGCAAGTCTAATCTCTGACTTAAATGTACATTGTTGATTACAGCAGCCTGTGATTCTACAGAATAAGATTCATCATTTTCTAATCGTAAGGATTTCTTAAGTTTTTCTGATAAAACAAATCTTTCTTTTAGGCACACACAGACATCAAGAATAAGTGTATGAATCTCAACAATGGTGACAAAAAGAATATTCAATTAGGGAAAGGAAATTAGTAAAACAATTCGGATCATAATTTATTCATACCGCAATGCATGATGAGAGCCATGAATGAGTTTTGATTGGTAGCACCCAGAATGCCCTGCAACATGCTTTATTATTGTCACCATTGTTGAGATTCACAGGCTGATTATTGATGTCAGTGTGTCTACATAAAATAAAATTTTTTTAAAGTCTTTTGATCAGAACAACTTTTAAGAAATATTTTGGATTATATTGAAAATGCTGGAAATCATTTGCTGTGGAATCACAGGCTGCTGTATTACACAATATACATTTAAGTCTGAGATTAGATTATAAATGAGTTAAGTGAATCAGGCAAATTATGATTATGTCAAAACATGATCAACACGACCTGATCACCTTTTCTCTTTGTTCATCCGGCAGTTATAGCTCAGATACAACAGCCAAACAAAATCTAAAATTGATGATTTAACGGTCAAGACCCCAACTAGAGCAAACACTGATCACCATAACGGTGTCTTAAAAAAATTTAATTTTCTCCTTCAGTGATTCTGCTTGTTAACATCAGGTGTCTTCACTAATGGTCAATCATCCCTCAATGGATCACTTAATTAGGTCATTAACTTTAACACTCTTGAGTGTTAATTGAACACTCATATTTTAACACTTTAACACTCTTGAGTCTGGAGTCATATAAACTCCCAGGAGAGTTCAATTAACACTGGAGGTTGGATCTCAAGGTACCTTTTTGAGGGTCAAAAAGCATTAAAAGGTACATATATGTATCGTTTCTTTTAAAGGTTAAGGTACAATATTGTACCCTTGAGGGTACAGCCCCAGTGACAAGCCATTGTACCCCTAAAGGTACAATTATGTACTTTATTTTCTGAGACTGTAAGTAGAGCCAGCCCTGATTGGCTGCTTGAATCTCAATTTAAAAGAACGTCCAATTTTCGGTCTTTACTTCTTTTGGCCATCGGTGGAGAAGAAGTCAGAGCACGGTTACTCATGGTTCTTACAGGGCTTTCAACTGAGGAGGTCCTTCAGAAAATATCAGAAGCAGGCATAGAAGTAACCGACGTCGAGATGAAAGGAGAAGAAATGGACTTTCAGGCAAATGACTCTTACTCAGATGATAATCGTTTATATGTCACAGTTAGACATTGAGTTTAAAATGAAATGTTGGAAAATGTGAAAATTAAAAGGATTTAATAATTTCTGATTTTAATTCAGCGTGTGTGTAATATCTATAAAAATCTCATTATAGTCAACAATTGTACCCTGTCAAAGCTAATTTTGTACCATTTTTGAAGGGTCCATTTTTGCACTGTTAAATAAAGGTACAAAATTGTCACCACAGGTACAAGACTGGTCTCTTAAGGTACAAATCACAAGGGTACAAATATGTACCCTATGCCAAGGGTACAATATTGTACCCCTTGAGGGTACAGCCCCAGTGACAAGCCATTGTACCCCTAAAGGTACAATTATGTACTTTATTTTCTGAGAGTGTGCGTGCACTGACAGCGTCCTCTTTTTCCTTTCCAGACATTTATATCAGACGAAGATAACTTAAGTGCAAATAAAAACCTTTTCATAAAACCTTTTTAAATAGAGTATTTAACTAAACATAAGATTGAGTGTTGTTGATTTAAATTGAGTGCGTTTATGTTTGAGTTGTTAACGTAGTCTCCTTTGACAAATCAGCAGACACTTTCTTCTCAACTGTCCTCAGAGGCTTCAGAAACAGTAACTCACTGAAGGAAGAACTGGAGCTGACTTTTGATTCATGTGAGGCAAACAAGTTTTTTAGCAACATACTTAAAATGATATCATAATTGTTAAAGTGCAGTGTAAATTTCACTCCTTTTGTTTGATTTAATGCTCTAGTAAGTGTATAAATCTACCATGTACTTAGTTTTAGTATGATGTAATTTACTGTGCATACCGGTATATATGATTGTTTTTAGGCCAGGTGGTAAATGCTGCCATTCTTCTGGAATACTGCTGCTCTTCAAAGATCTGAGTCATCAATAAGGTAACGCACACAGAAAGAGTTTTTGTTTGAATACAATTCAGTTTCCCAAGTTATCTTGTATTTTATTTAGTTACTGAAACGGCAAGAAAGCACTTTGACTTGCTTTGATTATTTCCATTCTTGTTGCTGTCCAACTAGCAAAATTGCTTTGTATTGTTACATTTTTATAATTATATCACTCTAACCTGTGCTTAAACAATGTGTACTGTACAATGTATTAAGAGAAAATGCGTCTTAATTATTTTTTTTTATTTTAATCACAGGATCCTCCGATCCCTGCCTCAACCATTCATCTGAAGGACTGCGGCATGTTGTTCATTACACTGTGTTTTTAATTGTTCTGGTCAATTGTTCTGATCTGGTCAATTTCACTTTTCAATTTCAATTTTTAATCAATTGATTTAATTTACTGCAAGTATTGTAATTGTATTTTTTACTGATTAAATGTTAATATACAATGTTCAGTCAGTATGCATTATAGAAGTTAAGATATGTAATGTAAGCCTAATAAAGCTGTTGTGAAAAACAAAACTTGGTTTAATGATTTATACTTTATTTAAAATGTATTTAATAATAAGTAAACAACAAAATATAAACTGGAAAATTTGAGTTTACTCCATTTGCCTTTTAAGTTATCTTTACTTAAACATTTGAGTTAATTCAATGAGAAGACCACATTAGGTCAACTCAATTAATTAAGTTTGAATTTTCCCATTACTCAAAAAAACGTACGCAACCACTTTCCTCAAATCATTTGAGTAGTCTCAACTTATTAGGGTTTACAGTGTAAAGTAATGTTACATATTACATTTGATTTGATTACTTTTTTACATTTCTGTCAAATATTAACCATTTTCAAATAAACGGGTAGTGTTAACCTTATTCAGCACTGAAATCTGTCAAACTTCTTTCAAAGTCCTTCATCACATATTAATATTAAAATAACTTAATTTCAGAGCACCACAAAGTCAGACCGCAGCACCTTTATGTACCTTTAAGGTAAGAACGATCTTACATTAAAGGTACATAAAGGGTCATATACCAATTTAAAATCATAACATAAAAACTGCAATGGTACTGTTTTTAAAATCATGTGTAGTAGGCCTAAGTGTACAGTGAGTGTGTGTGTAAACATGCTTTAATGAAGTAGACTTCAAAAGCTTTTGAATTTGAGCTTACAGTTCTTTCATCAACCTGTCTTTTACATAAACTTACAAAATAGATAAAACTTTAACTTAGTCCTCAGATAGAGGAGGGTTGCTGCTAGCTCCGTTAAGGTATTTCTGTCCCTCCCAAACTGCATTGCAATGGTGTTTAGCAGCCAGAATTAAAAACATTTCAGGGGGAGAAACCCCCTGACCCCTCCTAACATGATCCATATCACCTGTCAGAAAACAATTGCAACGTCTCAGATTGTCTCAGAAGACACTCATCTTCATAAACCACTACAGATAAATAATTACAGCAGCATAATATGACCAAATTAATCTAAATATAGCTAGTTTGATCTTATGACAACTAGCTACATCACTATAAAAAGTAGTTATATCATTTAAAATAATAACAGAAAATTTAACTATCATACAACTTTTAAAAATAAAGAGCACCACAAACAAAACACTATTGTTCCAAGAGTAAAACGCTATTGATATTTTTATTATTGCTTTAATGCCTCACGTTACGCATTATAGGCTCAATGTAAAGCATTTAGCAGTATCTGTTCCAGTATGACACACATTGAGATCGATTCCCATTAATTCCCCTCACAGATCTTAAACTTTGACTTTTGACTTGAAACGAACACAAAAGCACTCAACATCTCTTATGGCAAGCCGTTTTAGCTTTTATTCATTTCCAGGATATGAATTCTTGATATCAACAATTACATTCTTGATATCAACAATTACATTCTTGATATCAACAATTTAATTCTTGATATCAACAATTAAATTGTTGATATCAACAATTAAATTGTTGATATCAAGAATTAAATTTTTGATATCAAGAATTCAATTGTTGATATCAACAATTACATTTTTGATATCAAAAATTTAATTCTTGATATCAACAATTGTATTTTCACTAGTAAAGTGTCACCATAGGCTGCCATTCAAAACCAATTGTTGATATCAAGAATTGATTTCTTACTAGTTGAAATTCCAATTTCACATATCAGAAATACAATTATTACTAGTAAAAACCTTTATTTTTGATATCAAGAATTCAATTGTTACTAGTTGAAATGTCTATTCTTGATATCAGCAATTGAATTGCTACTAGTAACAATGTTCATTTTTGATATCAATAATTCAATTTTTACTAGTGACAATTTTAATTTCTGATATCATGAATGTGATTGTTACTAGTAAGAAAGCCATTTTAGATATCTGAAATAATATTGATATCAGAAATACATTTTCAGATGTCAAAAATGATCATTTTTACTAGTAACAATTGAATTGTTGATATCAAGAATAGACATTTCAACTAGTGACAATTTAATTATTGATATCAGGAATTCACATTTTTACTAGTAACAATGTAATTATTGATATCAAAAATGATATTTCTACTAGTAAAAAATCAATTCTTGATATCAACAATTAATTTTGAATGGCAGCCTATGGTGACATTTCACTAGTGAAAATACAATTACAGATATCAGCAATTAAATTGTTGATATCAACAATTCAATTCTTGATATCAAAAAATGTAATTGTTGATATCAAGAATCCATATCCTGGAAATGAATAAAAGCTAAAACGGCTTGCCATAAATCTCTCAGGTCTGAATGAACTCCACATATTCTCCTCATGCTCGCTGCTGCTGCACTAAATGTGTATTTCAGTGAGAAGACGCCAGAAAAGACGCACAAGTATCGCTGTGATGGATGAAAACAATATAGAAATGAGTCTGTCGCTTAATCAAACTGTATATACTATAAAGTGTGTGTGATGGTTGTGTAAAGATGAGAAATACCGTGAACTGCTCTCCTCGCCTCAGAAGACTCGACGCTGAAACTCAATGAGGGAAAAGACGGAGCGAGCGAGCGGTGACGTCATCGGCCACCAACGGTAGATCAGAGCAGAAAGAGTTGCGACACGCTTTGATGTCGCGGCTGTCACGTGGTTCATGTACAATAGTTCCAAAACATACGCGGGCATGTTCTTCTATGGACAGACAGCAGCGATTGCATTATTAAACGGTAAATATAAAATAAAACACACACCCGAGTACTTTTTCAGCTGTTATTGCATTTTGTTAATGCCAGTTTTGCGTTTGGAGAGGCAGGGTGACAACTTAGATAAGTTTTAGGCTATATTTTTGGAGGGAAACGCTTAGTGTTCATGTTCGCATGGGTAGTAGCACTGGCTTTTGGCGGCTCTAACTTAACTTTTCCATGTCATTCATCTGATGATGGACGTCTCATATTTATTTTAGCACAACTGGGCTGTATTAGGCTATTGATTCCCGTGATCTTGCTTATACATTCCGATTCAGCCATTAGCCTACCTTCGTGATCACGCAAAGAGGTCTGCAGTCCGGTCAGAACTCCAACCAACATTAAATAATTACGCTGTGCATGTACAAATGAATGATTTAGGAGGGAAATAGACTGCTCCCATAACGTAGAAAGCAACGACTATATACAGCAATGTTCGGTAAATATTCAACCGAAAAATATTCTTCATGAAATTAAACCGGAGAGATATGAGTGAATTAACTATGTTCCTAAATACATATAAGCACATATATGCATAACCCTTACCCATTTAAATAAATGAATTGTGTGTGTACACTCTAAAAAACGATTCGTTGGCTGAACAACCATTACTTATAAAAGTAATTAGATTAAACACAAAAAATTAAGTATTCATAACTTTTCAACCTCTACTTAACATATTTAGTGTGTGTAACACAAAAATATAAGTAACTAGGTGAACTTAAATGTATGCATAAATAAAATGAAAAAACATAAGTCATGTCAACTACTATCATAATTGCTTCAAAATTAAGTAAATCGAGCATAACATTTTAAGTAACTATATGAGCCACGTGATATGCAATTTCCCGTGATGCATTTCCAGCCAAAAATTGGAGCCATTTTGTGAAGCACATATGTGAAGACGCTGAAAAGAGGTAAGCTTAACTTTTTTTAACTTAAGGTACACTCAATCGTTTATTGCATTTTTGGTCAAGAAACTAACTTTTAAACTGAATTTCAGAATTGCTACGAATTTTGCATCAACAATTAGAAACGTGTTACGAACACCTATGTAGTCTACAAGTTAATGTATGAAATGAGTGACTTTGCACGAATTGGGTGACGCGTTTGCCGCGAACGTCTTCCACGCAAGTTGAAAAATTTGAACTCGAGCAGATTCAAGCGTCTAACTAAGACGCGATAGACGCGTATTTGACGCTCTATTCGCGTTCGGTTTGAACACACCATAAGAGGACAATTCGAACGGCGCTTTCCCCCACGGATAAATTCGTAGGCCTACTTTATTAACGAAATGTAGTTGTCATTTATTATATGCAGGCTATGAGTTTTCGGATTAAAAAAAAAATTACTTTGCATATTTACAAATTTCCATATAGGCCTATTCTATTCTCTAATATCTATAAATGGATCGCGGGAAAGGGGGCGGCCAGGCCTTGGGCGCGGGCTAGCCTACTGGTAACGTTCGTTAACATACAAATATTAAATTCGAAAACACATTGGCTACAGCTCCGTGTGCACGATTTATCATTAAATAATGGCGATCTTGATTCAAACACAATATTATTCCTAAATGACAGCTACAACCCTGTCTATTAAACCTTCAAAATTATTATCAAAATAAGTAAATAGCTTTTAAGCAAAAGTTTGGCTTCAAACAAAGATTGTAGATCTTTATTTACTGTTTGGCTATTCCAGTAGTGACTGACTGTTAATGTTTTGAAGAGATTTGTTCAAAACCTCTGGACAAAAGTCTTCATTAATTAACTTGTTTTGTTTAAATTAATAGATATTATTTAATAGACTCATTTTTATATTTATAGGCATTTAATAATGGACTAATTTGTAACATTTAATTATTGTTTTTTTCTTTTTAGATATATTTTTGATAACCAGAAAAAAATGTGTATATATATATATATATATATATATATATATATATATATATATACACACAACCAGTAAGATTGTTTAATGTTTTTAAAAGAAGTCTCTTCTGCCCACCAAGCCTTCATTTATTTGATCCAAAATACAGCAAAAACTGTAATATTGTGATTATTATTATTATTATTTTTACAATTTAAAACAACTGTTTTCTATTTGAATATATTTTACGATGCAATTTAAAAGTTTTGGGTCAATTAGAACTTTTTTTTTAAAGAAATAAAATAAATTAATACTTTTATCCAGCAAGTATGCATTAAATTGATAAAAACGTGACAGTATAGACATTTATAATGTTGCAAATGTAAGAGGCTGTAAGAGATTTATTTTATTTTAAAATATAAAGGTACATTTCTTTCTCATTCTGTGTTTCAATGCAATTGATTTTTTGCAACAGTCTGAACAATAACAAGTGATGTTGCAAGTAAATGCAGATTTCCTGTTTTTTTTTTTAATGTTTTTTTTATACTCATAGGAACGAAGAGGAACTGGAACATCTCACATTGAGGATCATCACGGAAGGTGGCTCAGCAGATGATCCTTTACAGACTGGGGTAACGCTGGAAGGCATAGAGGTGATGAGTCACGAACGCTGTGCTAAGTGAGCTGGTCGATAGGAATTACGTTTGTGAAACTAATTACATGGAAATGCATGAATTATATCTGTTTATTAAAATAGTTTCTTCCGGAAACAACGGACCATATTATGAGATTCCAAGTCACAGTTCATCTCACTTAGCACGGCGTTCGTGGCTCGACTGGTCGAGACTGTTTTCCAAGATGGCTCCTGCCTGTATAAGTGTAATGTACTGTCTTTATAAAGTATCTTCTTATTAAACTGTCTGTACACTTACAAAGTTCTCAATGCTTCGGTTTGCATGTAGGGACCCTCATTATGCTACCGTGTTAGTGTGGGGCTATTTTGAGCCTTGTTAGTGGTATTAACTAACGATTTACTTTTGCTTATTCTATGCCCCATATACTAACATATAAACAGTTTTTAGAGATAAAACTCTACGTACATTCGATTATCATGAAAACGCATCCCAGAGAACGATCAACTCGGTAACCATGTGTTAATTACCCCTAGGTTCATTTTTCACCGGAATTGTCCTTTAAGAGGTTTTTTGTATGTTCCAAAAGTAAATATTGGAAAAATGTAAATCTTTTGAGAAGTGTTGCAAAGGTGAAAAAGTGACCTGTTAAAAGTGATTTTCCATTTGTCGATTTGCCACATTTTGTTACATTTCATGTGTGGTTTCAGGCTTTCAAGCCTTTGGCAAAAAATAAAAAATAATAAAGTTAAATGCTTTATTGTGTGTGATTTGCATGTTTAATTTATTTTAAGACATTGAATGTACTGGAGCAGTGCAGTTAGCAGACCAATAGCTGAAGATCTAAAATAAGTTAAAATGGTTGGTTCAACTCATTTAATTGTCTTATTTTTATATACAAATGGGCTTAAATGTTAAGTTAACAGAACTAAGATTTGTTTTGATCTCACATGGCCTGGACTGTGTTGGATTTACTTAAAATGTATATGCACCATTTTTGCATCATACTTTTTAAGTAATCCCAACTTGGAATTATTTTACATAAAATAAACAAGAAAACCTTTGTTATATGTACTTAAATATTTGAGTTCACATAACATTCTTTACTTAAAAATATATGCAACGTAATGCATATATTTTTAAGTAAAGAATGTTGCGTGAACTCAAATATTTAAGTACATATAACAACGGTTTTCTTGTTAATTTTAAGTAAAATTATTCCAAGTTGGGATTACTTAAAAAGTATGATGCAAAAATGGTGCATATATATTTTAAGTAAATCCAACACATCATTTTTTAGAGTGTATGTATATATAATATTATATATAGGCTATATATAAAATATTATTAAAAATATTATATATTATATACATCAGTTACCGTAAGTTAGCTAACGTTAGTGAAGTGTTGGTCACGCAAGCTATCGCTGCAATTAACCCATTATCTTCCAATAAACATGTACTAAAACTGGCTACATAAAATATAACTACAGACTAGATTCACGAGAGGTCGGCTAATGTGTGTAAAAGAAAAAAAAATACAGTAATTTCATTAATTTACCAGCGAGCGTACATCGGAAGCACTGAAAATGAATGGGGTTCAATGCTGGAACTATCTGTGTTTGGAACTATAGAGTGCCGAAGTGATGACGTCACTCTGTAGGCCAAAACGCGGAAGTGAGTTAGCATTTTAGCACTCCCGGTTCCCTCGCTCTAAAGTCTATGGGATTTTTGAATGGGTTTTTGCTAAATCGCCTGAAATAAGGTCTGTGGTGTACAAAGCCTCTAAATATTTTCACGTTTTGATCTATGACATATAACACACAGTTATAACCTGCTTGTGTTTTTTTAAACTTTATTGTGTCTGCTTGTGTTTTTTAAAAACTTTAGGCTTCAAAATGTATAAATTTTGGATTAACTTGTAAAGATGATCTTGATAGACAAAACGTGTAAGGGTCACAACTCTTTGTTAAACACAGATCTTATTTTTTGCGATTTTCCAAAAGTCTATGGGGAAAATGCATAGCATATGTGTAATTCAGGGCACAATTCAAACGAGATCAAAATATTTGTTGTCTCTCGCCATTGACTACCATGCAATATTTTTCCGAAATAAGGGCCGTTTCTCAATATGCGTTCTTGTCTGTACTTGTGTTCTTGTGGACTTGTGAAACGTCATCAGTCGCTGCCCAAGTACTGTTCCAATTCAAAGTTCACATCTAGCCAAGTCCAGTTCAAATCCCCGGATGTGTTCTTGATCCGCCCCGTTTACCGAGGATGCATCGAGAGGTGACTTGTGCGGACTTGAGACAGCCAGGTATCCCAGAATGCATCTCGCACCAACCAGCAAGCGTCAATAGCAGAGGAGAAAACCCGCGTAATATCAAAATACTACTGTTATTGTATCATGAAATGTAATTTTAAGAGTGTTTCAGGCGAGAATGTGGTTGTTTAAAGCTCAAATCTGTGGTTTATTTATAAAGATAGCGCCTATTTGAAAAATGTATCTGACGTTTTCGGAGTTGTGACATCCAGGCGTTCACCGCGGGTGTTCAACGCTCATCAACCCCGACTGGAACAGCTTTTCCTTGGCTAGTGCTTGACGTTAGCCGCTGGCTCTGATGTCTCTAGATAAACTTGACGTATAATTCGTCTTGTGTATAAGTCGATCTTTGGTCTCATTAAACTATTGTTTGTTCCATGGCAAAAAAAATCCTTTTTGGCTGAGGGCAAAGTGAAGTTTCATAACTTTATATATTTAGGCTATTTAACTTTAACTTTGTAGCCTATTAGAGAGCTTACTTATGTTTGAATTGTTTGCCTTATTTATCATTGTATATATTATTGATCATTAAATCTGACATTTAACAAAAAGAGACATAGGCTACTTTAAAAATATATATTTTTATATTTATATTAACATTCTCTTCACTATATGTACAATAAAATAAAATTACACAACCCTGTCTCTGTTTGTTAAATGTCAATAAAAATCAATAATGTTTCATATTTTTAAAATGAAAACAAAAAGATCATGTTCATGTTGTTATAAATATATGCAGTGAAGATAATGTTGCCTGAACCGGCCATTAGGCTACTACGTTTAAGATATTTAAATGAAAAGAGGCAGAGTGGTGTTTTATAAAATATTTCGTTTTATTGTTGACGAAAAGAGGCAGAGTTGTAGCATATTTCGTTTTATTGTTGACGAAAATATACATAAAGAGATAACCGGAGTTGCCAGAGCGTGCTGAGTGACGCGATCAAGAACGCACTGTTCCATTTGCAGAATAACCAGACTCGCGTCCTCTCGTCCTCGGGAGTTCGTTCTCCTGAGTCGAACTTGGCAAGTCCGAACTACCAAGGACGCAAGTCCGAAGTTTGCGTACTTGGTATTGAGAAACGGCCAAGGTCCCATGGTGGTCGACCGGAAGGGGAGGGACTTAGGCTCTCTATAGGAGTGTCGCAACTTTTTCTCTCTATGGCTCTGGTTCACGCTGTCCGGAAAAATCACGCGCCGTTACAGTTGCACGTGCTCCGGTGTATTGTAAACAAAAGCGTCAATGAGGAATCGAGCAGAACTTGTGCACGAACGGCTGTTACATGACGTTTCAGAAAGGTATGTTTTTGTTACGTTAGATGTCTCATTCTTTTTATATACGCTGTTATTTGTGCTACTGCTTAAGTGGGCCGCGCGTTGAAAATACACGGGCTGCGTTCGGAAACCGCACTCAATGAGTAGGTACTTAATTTCAATAAGTACTTACTTTACGAGCGCTAAAAGAGTAGGTACTTTATAGCCAAATCTCGTTGAGTATGAATGCGATCCGGACATCATCCGCCATGCTGGCTGGCGTTATCATGTGACCTACGACGCGTTATCACACTTAAAAGATATGAACGACACATTTAATTAATCTATCTTGATATTGATGAAACTTGCTCATTTTGTGGCATTGTTGAAGAAACAGCTGGCCATTATTTTGTGAATACAATTAGGGTTGATTTAAGTTGTTATATTTTAAACCCTACTAATGTGACCTACAGTTTTATCCTTATGGGCCTAACGATATATTTTTTTTATTAAGAAAACCCAACATTGTCATCTCTTGAATATGTTGTTAATTTCTTTATTTTATACCCCAAAAGTTTCTCCTTTAAGTTTCCTCTTTTTCTTGATGAATTTACCTCTCGTTTCATCCCTCAGAATTTATGTATTATGAAGAACTATTTAAAGATATTTAGCCTTGTTATTGTTCTTTTTTCCTGTGTATAAATATCATATTATGATGTACACACACCAATGATCTTTATGTTTTCTGTTTTGTCATATGATTGTTCATTGTTAGACACAACTATGGTATCTTTCCATGATCTTGTATATAATAAGTTTAAATTAAATGAGCGACAGGTGCACTAACACTTCATAACATCAGTAACTCGACAGCACAACCTAGAACAGTTTTCCTCTGCGTTTGTAATGTCTGCACAAGGAGACGGGCCGCTGCTGGAAGATCTCCTGTGGAGAAAACTGTTGACTTTATACTCGAAAAATGTAAGTATCACTCCTTAAAAATTCATATTACCTTGTTAGCCCACCCCAAAACTTAAACAAAATAATAATATTAAACGCTGACCAATACTTAATTATATTACTTTTTTATAAACTAAAAATTAAATAATTTAATAAAACAAGCAAAATGTAATTTGTTTTGTCAAGTTATGCATGAATACACACTAGATAAATGCAGTGAAACATCTCAATTGTCAGTCAAGCAATGAATTAATGCATACATTAATTAAATAATTATATTTTATATACAGACAACAATAAGAAACTTGAATAAATGAGTAAAAAACAAATAAAAGTAACCATCACAATAAACAAATGCATAAACAAGTCAACAACACATGAAACAAAGCTGTATTCAAACTAAAAGCATGTATTTACATGCGCTGAACCCCACATACTGCCATCTCAAAACAGCGGTTCCCATTCTGCGGCTTTATTCTGAATCTGATGAATTCACCAGAGGTGACCGTGCCTTCGTGCCGGAGCTTGTTGCTGCGCTTCACAATCTGAGGCGATAAGGGCAGGTGGAGAGATGGAGGGTCTCGTAAGGGCAGGTGGAGAGATGGAGGGTCTCGTAAGGGCAGGTGGAGAGATGGAGGGTCTCGTAAGGGCCGGTGGAGAGATGGAGGGTCTCGTAAGGGCAGGTGGAGAGATGGAGGGTCTCGTAAGGGCAGGTGGAGAGATGGAGCGTCTCGTAAGGGCAGGTGGAGAGATGGAGGGTCTCGTAAGGGCAGGTGGAGAGATGGAGGGTCTCGTAAGGGCAGGTGGAGAGATGGAGGGTCTCGTAAGGGCAGGTGGAGAGATGGAGGGTCTCGTAAGGGCAGGCGGAGAGATGGAGGGTCTCGTAAGGGCAGGCGGAGAGATGGAGGGTCTCGTAAGGGCAGGCGGAGAGATGGAGGGTCTCGTAAGGGCAGGTGGAGAGATGGAGGGTCTCGTAAGGGCAGGTGGAGAGATGGAGGGTCTCGTAAGGGCAGGTGGAGAGATGGAGGGTCTCGTAAGGGCAGGTGGAGAGATGGAGGGTCTCGTAAGGGCAGGTGGAGAGATGGAGGGTCTCGTAAGGGCAGGTGGAGAGATGGAGGGTCTCGTAAGGGCAGGTGGAGAGATGGAGGGTCTCGTAAGGGCCGGTGGAGAGATGGAGGGTCTCGTAAGGGCAGGTGGAGAGATGGAGGGTCTCGTAAGGGCAGGTGGAGAGATGGAGGGTCTCGTAAGGGCAGGTGGAGAGATGGAGCGTCTCATCCATGGCACCGTTTCCAGGATTCAGCTCTGGGCTCCTCATCTTCAGTGCTCACACCAGTCTGCAGACATTTCAGATCCTACAAAAATGCACAGACATTATACAAAAGCAGTCATCAACAGTAATAAGGAACAAATACAATATATAACATGTTTAGTTACTTTATAGATAAGATTTGTTTATTTACAGCACATTTGTCTAATGTAAACAGTGTTGACAACAGTGAATTATGCTACATAATAGCACACATACATCACTTGTCTTTTTCATGTTGTGATGTGCTCATTAGCAAAACTTATACAATATTTTCCTTTCAGATGTAAATAGACATTTTAAATAAGCGTGTTTAAGATGTTTAATATGGTTATGTAAATCCACTTTAGAGACGTAACGTTACGTGTGCTTACTGCAGCTCCCCTGTTAGCTAGCTATACATAATAAAACATGTTTTTACAGCAAAATCACAACTGTACTATACTGTATAACTCGTTTACACCTTCAACAGTTAAAACGTTTACTCTATAGTAGTTTAACACATACGATTTAAACACAAAGAACCGTGTTTACTCACATTTGAAAACCTCCTGGGATAGAAGAGTATCCATCGGTTGAGCACTCAAAAATCTGGGCGAAAGCAGTAAGCCATCCGGGAACTTCTCCCCTAGTCTTTTATGAATACTGATGTTTCGAACGTCGCTCTGTTTTTGGGTCGCTCTGTATGTTTCAATGGCATTGCTGTCCAGGAGTAATTAGCTTTTGAAGTTTATATACTGTCTTACCGCACAGCCCTGATTTTAGTTATTTTTATAGTGATTAATGTAGTTATCATAAGATCAAACTAGATATATTTAGATGAATTTGGTCATATTATGCTGCTGTAATTATTTATCTGTAGAAGATGAATGTCTTTTGTGATTGTTTTTGTATTATTGATGTTTTATCCATGTCATAGTGGGAAATAACAGTATTGCCTTTCAGTGTAGCAGTTTTATAGGCTTTTATATCCTGACTCAAATAATGTGTTTCTAACAGCAAACACTCAGAATAAAGTGAGATGATCTGCTGATGATCCTGAATGGCTTGTTGAGTGAGTGTTGATAGTCTGAGGCTCATCAATATTAACAGATCTGCTGAAAACACTCTTTATTTCATGACAATAGTTCCTGTTTTCACCTCATTTATTATGCTGATGCAGTGGCGTAGCCACGAGGGGGCCTGGGTGGGCCTAGGCCCCCTCATTTACATGTCCGGCCCCTCAGATTTCTGATTGCTTAAAAAAAAAAAAAAAACTTTAGGAGGCAAAATATTTTTTTTAGTGATTATGTGAATTACAATGCGCAAACCAAAGTAATAGGCCTACTACCCACCGGATGAAGAAGGGTTTCCTCTCAGTCTCCACAGTACATAAAATATTCATTTTATTTTATTTTATTTTATTTTATTTTTCGTGTTCGCATTTATAAGGAAAAAACAATGTTAAGGACGAGTTCTCCGTTATAGACGTGAGCGCTCTGAAAGCGACACTAAAATATGCTTTAAAACTTTCACAGAGACATCAAACAGAAAGCACAAAACCTTTCTTTAACCTGAATTTCGTTTTGTATTAATTGTATCTTAATTTTAATCAATGTTTCATCAACCAATTGCCTGGATTTAATAAATAAGAAGTAAATATAGCAGACGATAGATAATCAGAAACGGAGGCGCCGGCGCATGAACTGGAGCTCGTCTCATATGAACCGAAACTCAGCATATAAGGTAGCCTACTTGCCTCACATTGTCTACTTTTAAACAGAACAATTCAAAACGAAAGGAAACAGACTACAGACTGCTCTCTGCTTAGGCAATCCTTATGAAATGTGCATTTCTCTCTGGCGCGTTCACTACTGAAGATCGCAAGTCACTCAGCATCGTCAACTTCATCTTAGCCGACAAAGAAAACACTTTTTTATTAATAAACAATTAAAATATCTCCTTGCTATATTTTACATATTCATAATTATTACTTTTGCCAGTTCTTTGTGACAGCTTTTAGGTGCTTTATTGGCAGCGCCACCCTTAGGCTACATGTTACATGAGTCGCCACCCCATCACCGCACCCACCAGAATAGGTATATAAAAATCTGGCTATATATACAGTGAGGAAAATAAGTATTTGAACACCCTGCTATTTTGCAAGTTCTCCCACTTGGAAATCATGGAGGGGTCTGAAATTGTCATCGTAGGTGGATGTCCACTGTGAGAGACATAATCTAAAAAAAAATATCCAGAAATCACAATATATGATTTTTTAACTATTTATTTGTATGATACAGCTGCAAATAAGTATTTGAACACCTGTCTATCAGCTCGAATTCTGACCCTCAAAGACCTGTTAGTCTGCCTTTAAAATGTCCACCTCCACTCCATTTATTATCCTAAATTAGATGCACCTGTTTGAGGTCGTTAGCTGCATAAAGACACCTATCCACCCCACACAATCAGTAAGAATCCAACTACTAACATGGCCAAGACCAAAGAGCTGTCCAAAGACACTAGAGACAAAATTGTACACCTCCACAAGGCTGGAAAGGGCTACGGGGAAATTGCCAAGCAGCTTGGTGATAAAAGGTCCGCTGTTGGAGCAATCATTAGAAAATGGAAGAAGCTAAACATGACTGTCAATCTGCCTCGGACTGGGGCTCCATGCAAGATCTCACCTCGTGGGGTCTCAATGATCCTAAGAAAGGTGAGAAATCAGCCCAGAACTACACGGGAGGAGCAGGTCAATGACCTGAAAAGAGCTGGGACCACCGTTTCCAGGGTTACTGTTGGTAATACACTAAGACGTCATGGTTTGAAATCATGCATGGCACGGAAGGTTCCCCTGCTTAAACCAGAACATGTCAAGGCCCGTCTTAAGTTTGCCAATGACCATTTGGATGATCCAGAGGAGTCATGGGAGAAAGTCATGTGGTCAGATGAGACCAAAGTAGAACGTTTTGGTCATAATTCCACTCGCTGTGTTTGGAGGAAGAAGAATGAGGAGTACCATCCCAAGAACACCATCCCTACTGTGAAGCATGGGGGTGGTAGCATCATGCTTTGGGGGTGTTTTTCTGCACATGGGACAGGGCGACTGCACTGTATTAAGGAGAGGATGACCGGGGCCATGTATTGGGAGATTTTGGGGAACAACCTCCTTCCCTCAGTTAGAGCATTGAAGATGGGTCGAGGCTGGGTCTTCCAACATGACAATGATCCGAAGCACACAGCCAGGATAACCAAGGAGTGGCTCTGTAAGAAGCATATCAAGGTTCTGGCGTGGCCTAGCCAGTCTCCAGACCTAAACCCAATAGAGAATCTTTGGAGGGAGCTCAAACTCCGTGTTTCTCAGCGACAGCCCAGAAACCTGACTGATCTAGAGAAGATCTGTGTGGAGGAGTGGGCCAAAATCCCTCCTGCAGTGTGTGCAAACCTGGTGAAAAACTACAGGAAACGTTTGACCTCTGTAATTGCAAACAAAGGCTACTGTACCAAATATGAACATTGATTTTCTCAGGTGTTCAAATACTTATTTGCAGCTGTATCATACAAATAAATGGTTAAAAAAATCATACATTATGATTTCTGGATTTTTATTTTTAGATTATGTCTCTCACAGTGGACATGCACCTACGATGACAATTTCAGACCCCTCCATGATTTCTAAGTTGGAGAACTTGCAAAATAGCAGGGTGTTCAAATACCTATTTTCCTCACTGTATATATATATATATAGACTATATGTTGCCCCCTCAATTAAAGACGGGACCCCCCAAAAAATAAAATTCTGGCTACGCCCCTGTGCTGATGTCTTCAGATCTCCTGTAAATTGTCACTTAAAGCTCATTTCATTATTTTAACTGTTTTTCTTACCATTATTTATATTTTGAAGAATTTAAATTATTTATATTCTTTTCTATATTTCTAGATACCTGCATTTTAATGAAGAAGCAGAATAATGTTAGGATTAGCAATAAAGATAATTAATCAATTCGCATCAGTTACTGTACGATGAATGACATAAATGCTTAGTACGATGAATGACATAAATGCTTAGAAGTGTCATTTATTATAAAAACAAACTCAGTAATTTTTATTTTTTATTTCGGCAGATCAGCAGCTCCGAATTCATCATCAGTGAAGCTCCTCCCACTGCAATCACATCCTCAGTGAATGTCCTCTTACTGTAATCCATCATCAGTGAAGCTCCTCCCACTGCAATTACATCATCAGTGAAGCTCCTCCCACTGCAATCACATCATCAGTGAAGCTCCTCCTACTGTAAATCCCCAATAAATGCTGTAAATTCCCATCAGCTACAAGTGAAGACGAGCATCAGAGCATCAAGAAGAGCTGAAATCTGCCAAGACTGAGTTTATTAAAGAGGACAGTGAGAACACGAGTGATCCAGAACCCTGCAGAATGAAACACACTGAAGATCCTGAAGAACAAAGAGGTTGGTGTTTATTCTTAATTCATTCATGATGCAGGAGAACATTCATGTTAGAAACATTCAAACACTTCATCACATTTAGATAAACAGTTCAACTATGAAATGGTACAGAATGTTCTGTTTTTTTTTAACAAATGGTCAGTAAAGGAAGGTTTCATATTGTCAACATCAGGTCAAACTAAATCTAAATATTCTAACTGTTTTATTTTACATTTATTTGATATATGGTTTACAATTTCTAACAATTTTACCAGAATTTTGACCAAAATTTTGCACGTATTTTTAAAAACATAATAATTATTCCAAACTGTAAAAATGTGCAATCTACTCTGCTTTACTGCAAACAATTGTGTTCTTTCCTGCAGTGAAATTCACTTGATCTTGTGTTTCTTTTGTACCACTTTCACATGCATGTGAAGTCAACGGAAGAAGTTCAGTGTGAACGGCCCTTAATTAAAACGATTTAGTAGTTTTTAACATAATTAAATATCAATCTAAAAGTTGGTGTTAAAATATGGCAGTATTGTGTATTTTAATGTTCATATGTTAGATAAGTGTGTCATTGATCAAACATATTTAATAGTTCTCACTACAGACACATGGGATTTGTGCCTATAATGTTTTTTTTTTTTAAATAACTGGAAGATCAGTGTACCTCATTCATGGAAAGTTTCAGGGACGTATAATTAATTTATAACAAAACAAAAAATATTGTATTATTTTATAGCAGTTGTCTGTTACGTCTGGGATAATTGTAATCTCCATTCACTCCATATTTCTCTCTTTGAATTATTTTGATTATTTAGAACATTTTAAAATGAGAGTTTTTCTTTCATGTCAGACCCGATGGAAGAGAGCGAGGAGAGAGAAGAACTGAGTGAAGTGGAGGAGGAACATCATGAAGTGGAGGAGGAGAGTGAAGAACTGAGTGAAGTGAAGGAGGAGAGAGAAGAACTGAGTGAAGTGAAGGAGAGTGAAGAACTGAGTGAAGTGAAGGAGGAGAGAGAAGAACTGAGTGAAGAGGAGGAGGAGAGAGAAGAACTGAGTGAAGTGAAGGAGGAGAGTGAAGAACTGAGTGAAGAGGAGGAGGAGAGAGAAGAACTGAGTGAAGTGAAGGAGGAGAGTGAAGAACTGAGTGAAGTGAAGGAGGAGAGAGAAGAACTGAGTGAAGAGGAGGAGGAGAGAGAAGAACTGAGTGAAGTGAAGGAGGAGAGTGAAGAACTGAGTGAAGTGAAGGAGGAGAGAGAAGAACTGAGTGAAGTGAAGGAGGAGAGTGAAGAACTGAGTGAAGAGGAGGAGGAGAGAGAAGAACTGAGTGAAGTGAAGGAGGAGAGTGAAGAACTGAGTGAAGTGAAGGAGGAGAGAGAAGAACTGAGTGAAGAGGAGGAGGAGAGAGAAGAACTGAGTGAAGTGAAGGAGGAGAGTGAAGAACTGAGTGAAGTGAAGGAGGAGAGAGAAGAACTGAGTGAAGTGAAGGAGGAGAGAGAAGAACTGAGTGAAGTGAAGGAGGAGAGAGAAGAACTGAGTGAAGTGGAGGAGGAGAGAGAAGAACTGAGTGAAGTGAAAGAGGAGAGAGAAGAACTGAGTGAAGTGAAGGAGGAGAGAGAAGAACTGAGTGAAGTGAAGGAGGAGAGAGAAGAACTGAGTGAAGTGAAGGAGGAGAGAGAAGAACTGAGTGAAGTGAAGGAGGAACATCATGTCCAACCTGGAGAAAAAACTTTGAGTCGCTCAAAGACTAAAAATCTTTTTTTAAAGAAAAGAGCCAAGAAATCTTTAACCTGCACTCAGTGTGGAAAGAGTCTCACAACCAAACAACGTCTTGAGATTCACAAGAGAGTTCATACAGGCGAGAAGCCGTTTACCTGCACTCAGTGTGGAAAGAGTTTCACAAGCAAACAAAATCTTGTTGTTCACATGAGAGTTCACACAGGCGAGAAGCCGTTCTCCTGTGATCAGTGTTGGAAGAGTTTCACACAATCATCACACCTTGAAAGTCACATGATGATCCACACCGGAGAGAAGCCGTTCACATGTGATCAATGTGGCAAATCATTTCTTAGGGCATCAGAGCTGAAGATACACCTGGCAGTTCATACGAAGGAGAAGCCGCATTCATGTTCTGTGTGTGGAAATAGTTTTTCACTGCTGCCATATTTACATAGACATGAGAAAATTCATACTGGTGTGAGAGAGTACATGTGCTTTGAGTGTGAGAAGACTTTTAGAACAGCACACAAATTAAAAGTGCACCAGAGAATTCACACTGGAGAAAAACCTTACAAGTGTTCACACTGTGACAAGAGATTCAGTCGTTCATCACATCTGAAACCACATGAGATGATCCACTCTGGAGAAAAACCTTACAAGTGTTCACACTGCAACAAGAAATTCAATCAGTCTGGCAATCTGAAAAGACATGAGATGATCCACACTGGAGAGAAGCCGCACACGTGTGATCAGTGTGGAACAAGTTTCTCTTTTAAAACTCAACTGAAGATACACATGAAGATCCATGTGTAACCCCTTCACTGATTCGTTCTTTCGACCCTCCCGGACAGGACCACACAGAGACGAAGGCAAGACGAACGAACACCCATCACGTGTTTACTGGGAATATGTGAAATGACCCCTTCCTGTTCGCCGGAGTGATGAGATAGTTAGTAGATTGTGTTCACTCAATGTCTAGTTGTCTAAGTGGTGTCCGCTTAATAATGTAGAATACATAGACAATTGGAAAAGTTTTTGGGGCAAGCCTGACCTGTTGAAAAGAGATTGTATTCATCCCTCCTGGGCTGGTGCTGCTCTTCTTTCTAGTAATTTGGCTCATAGTCTTAGAGATAAAACATGACAATCTGGGGCTCAGGTCAGGAAGCAGACAGACTGGCTAAACCGACCGTCTGCTAGCGGCCTCACGTCACCAAGGTCAGATAAATCCCATCACATAGAGCCGCTTTCACCTAGATATCATCATATAAAGACTGTATCTGTTCCCCGAATTTGGAAATCCAAAAAACGTCTGGTTAAAAATGTACTTGATGTTCAACAAATAAAAAAACAGATATGATACAGATGAGCAAATGATAAAGCTTGGGTTGTTGAATATTCAATCCCTTATTCAAAATCGCTCATAGTTAATGATATGATTTCAGATTATAATCTAAATGTGCTGTGTTTGACAGAAACCTGGCTAAAACCAAACGACTACATTACTTTAAATGAGTCCACCCCGCAAGATTACTGTTATAAACATGAGCCTCGTTCGAAAGGCAAAGGGGGAGGTGTTGCTGTAATTTATAGTAATGTTTTCAAAACCACTAAGAAATCTAGTTTTAAATATACTTCTTTTGAAGTGTTGGTGCTTAATGTAAAAATATATAGTGTAAACAATAAATCACGTTTGAGAATTATGCTGGCTACTGTATACAGGCCACCAGGGCACCATAAAGATTTTTTCAAAGAATTTGCGGACTTTCTATCGGGATTAGTATTGGCTGCAGATAAAGTACTAATTGTTGGTGATTTTAATATACGGGTGATTCTTAGACTATGGGCACTTTCATGTACTTTGGTCATATTTTTAAAAATACATATAATTTTGGACATATTCCTCTTTCTTTGTTAAACTAACAATAAAACCACCTTAAAAACTTTTTACTACCTTTCTATTATGATTTTTTCATACTTTTTAACCTACTTATAGGTGTCAAAATCACTGTTTTCTCCTTGTCGCACACCCAGACCTTTTAACTTCAACAATGAAAATACAGTTTAAAAATATGACTTATTTGGTAACTATTAATATTCCTAAATTAAGCACTAGTAAAATTATTAAAATACATTATTGTATTTAATGTGAGACCACTATCAATATTACTTTTATTACAAAATATAGCTGTCGCACAGTATTGGTGTCATTTCCACCACAACACTGTAATGTCCCTTTAAAAAGTTTGTGTGAATGATTGTTTAGATGGTTTCTATGGAAATGGTCAGTGACATCAGAGCACATGTTTGATATGGAGGCAATTAAAATTTTCATCAAGTACAAAAGAAGAAAAATCAAGGTAAATATTGCTTGAGCAGTTAATATATTTATTCTACGTCATTTCCAAACATGCTGTACCTTCAAGGGTGTTTTTAAAAAGTACATTTATTTAAGTTAAATAAGAGTATTCAGACGGACTGAACCGGGTCGGGGACAGTACCTCTGGACTGGCAGACCGGGGTGGTGGCCCCTCTTTTTAAGAAGGGGAACCAGAGGGTGTGTTCCAACTACATGGGGATGTATGGATGTAAAGTCTATGCCAGGGTACTGGAGATGAGAATACGGCCTATTGTAGAACCTCTGATTCAGGAGGAACAGTGCGGTTTTCGTCCCGGTTGTGCAAACACTGGACCAGGTTTATACCCTATACAGGGTGCTGGAGGGTGCATGGGAGTTTGCCCAACCAATCCACATAATGCTTTGTGGGTATGGAGAAGGCATTTGACTGTGTCCCTCAAGGCGTCCTGTGGAGGGTGCTCCGGGAGTATGGGGTCCGGTGCCCTCTGCTCTCCTCCGGCAGGGCTGCCCTTTGTCACCGGTTCTGTTCATATTTTTTATGGACAGAATTTCTAGGCGCAGCCAGGGGACGGAGGGTGTCAGGTTTGGGGACCACACGATTTCGTCTCTGCTTTTTGCGGATGATGTTGCCGTGTTACTTAGCCCCTTCAGACTAGGACCTTCAGCATGCACTGGGACGGTTTGCAGCCGAGTGTGAAGCGGCTGGGATGAGAATCAGCACCTCCAAATCCGAGGCCATGGTTCTCAGTCGGAAAAGGGTGGCTTGCCCACTTCAGGTTGGTGGAGAGTTCCTGGCTCAAGTGAAGAAGTTCAAGTATCCTGGGGTCTTGTTCACCAGTGAGGGAAGGATGGAACGGGAGATTGACAGACGGATCGGTGCAGCTTTTGCAGTAACGCGGTCGATGTACCGGTCTGTCGTGGTGAAGAAGGAGCTGAGCTGCAAGGCAAAGCTCTCGATTTACCGGTCGATCTTAGTTCCTACTCTCACCTATGGTCATGAGCTGTGGGTCATAACCGAAAGGACAAGATGTAGATAATGAAAAAGATGCATTTGGATGGGCATTTAAAGACATTGTAAACTCAATTGGAGTTAGACAAAATGTGTCAGGACCTACTCATTGTCGTATTCATACTCTAGATCTAATACTATCACATGGAAAAGATGCAAAAGAAACTAGAGGTTTTTCGGATTTCATGGAAAGATACCTCAATTGCTTACAGAGAGGCCTTAAAAGCTGCTAGATCTGCTTATTTTTCAACCCTATTAGAAGAAAATAAACATAATCCTAGGTATTTATTTGAAACAGTGGCTAAACTTACGAAAAAGAAAGCTTCAAGCCCAGAAGTGTCCAAGAAACACAGCAGTAATGACTTTATGAACTTCTTTACTTATAAGATTGATCATATCAGGGACAAAATTATAACTATGCAACCGTCTACTAGAGTATAGCACCAGGGAGTGCATTGTAGTCTCCCTGAGGAAAAATTTGATTCATTTGTTGCTATAGGAGAGGAAGAATTTTGCACCTATACCGACTAAGCTACTGAAAGAGATGCTTCCAGATGTCATAAGCCCCTTTCACACATACCCCTTTTCCACCAAGGCAGAGCTGGTGCTGGTTCTGGGCCAGAGCCTAGTTTCAAATCGGACAAACCTGGCTCTGGGCCAAGAAAATGGGTTCCAACTCAGCACCAACTTTGCGCTGGTCTAGAGATAAGAACCGGTTACGTCAGGTGTTGGGGGCGGGCCGGGACTATAGTAACCATAGTAACGTTGGAAAACAACAACTTCGGGACGCCATTTTTAAAGATAATTACCTTTCTTTTTGAACGTATCCTCTGTCCATAGCGGTCAAGATGAGCTGTCAATGCGCGTTTTTGAATTCTATTGTTAATTTGTAAAGCCAGGAGCAAGAGTATTGATATGTAGTCCATTGCTGTTATGGTTGACATGACGCGTTGCTAGGACAACGGGGGTAGCCCTACTCTGGCTTTACAGTCTATGGAAAATCGAGCTGGTTCTTAGATAGTTCTTAGATAGAACCAGCACCGAACTGCTATAAGCACCAGCCCAGAACCAGCACCAGCTCTGCCTTGGTGGAAAAGGGGTAACAGAGATTCCGGAAAATACCAGATAATGTGACCCGGCATTTGTCCCGGGATTGTTTGATTTCGGTGCATTCACACTGCCAGTGATTTGCCTAAACTGTGTGAGCGTTCCCTAATGCTGCTGCTGCTGTCCTCTGACTCTCTGCTATTTCATGGTGCTCATGAAAGGTCAGAGGACTCCCTGAACAGAGCCATACCGCCAAATTTCAATTTGGATTTATAATTTAAATTATAAATTTATAATTTAAAATTCTTAAATTATTTTTGTCTGTGTGTTCTTGACTTAATGGACCTGACAGAAATATCATTAATTTGTCTTTGTCTCTAGGATACGTACCAAAAACCTTTCAGCTGGCTCTGATAAAACCGCTTGTTAAAAAAACGCAACTTGATCATACAAAATTAGTCAATTACAGGCCGATCTCAAATCTGCCTTTTCTGTCAAAGATATTCGAAAAAGCAGTATCCTCAAAACTGTGTTCCGTAGCAGTAAATGAAGAGAAGTCTTATCAATCACAAGTTCAGTATGGCGTACCACAAGACTCAGTACTACTTGGTGCTGTTCACTCTGTACATGCTACCATTAGGAGATATAATTAGGAAACAGGGAATTAGTTTTCAGTGTTATACCGATGATACTCAGCTGTATATTTCTTAAAAAACCAAACTTACTAATTAACAAAATTAACGGAATGCATAGCTAATATAAAAAATTGGATGACTAGAAATTTCCTACAACTAACTTCTGAAAAAATATTTACATCGTATTTAAATTGTGAAATATTGTTGATTACTTACAAAACCCTAAATGGTTTAGCTCCGCGGTACTTAAGCGAGCTCTTAACGCATTATAGTCCTTCACGTTTATTGCGATCTCAAAATTCCGGCCAGTTAATAATACCTAGAATATCAAAAGCGACTGCTGGCGGTAGATCCTTTTCCTACTTAACACCAAAACTTTGGAACAGTCTTCCTAACATTGTCCGGGAAGCAGACACACTCTGTCAGTTCAAAGCTAGACTAAAAACACATCTCTTTGACCTAACATTCACATAATACATTATCGACTTCTATAACTCAATGTTAGGCTGCATAGATTAGGTCAGCCGGAACTGGGAACACTTCCCTTAATACTGATGTACTCGTTAAATCATAAGAAGAATGGCATCTACGCTAACATTAGTCTCTCTGTTTTTCACGAGGTTTACCGCAGTCCACCGGATCTAGGCCGTATCCAGATCTGATGAAGGACCTGCGCCTGGACGCAACGACAACGCAGTGCTGAAGTGTCAACTAGTCCCTCCCCGTGAAGGCCTTCTTACCTTTTTTACCTCTGTTTACTGAAGTCAGCCGGATCCGGGCCGTATCCAAATCCGATGGTGGACCTGTGCCTGGACCCATCCTCAACGCATCCCTGAAGTGCCAGCCTGCCCTGTGAAGGCCTCATCGACACGACAGCCATTGGCACTGATCCTCAACAAACTCGTCTCCATACCGGCGTTATGACTCCGAATTACAACCAGATGGAACTGGATAATATTCTGAATGTTCTGATCAAATCTGACCTCTGACCTGTAATGCTGCCTGAATCATAATCATACACTGTTCGTTCGTTGGCCTGAGGAGAACTGGCCCCCGACTGAGCCTGGTTTCTCCCAAGGATTTTTTCTCCATTCTGTCACTGATGGAGTTTTGGTTCCTTGCCGCTGTTGCCTTGGCTTTTGGCTTGCTTAGTTGGGGACATTTAAATGTTCAACAATATTATTGATCTGCCTTACTGGATGATGATGCAATTTTCTTCTAGAAACAAACTTTGTTGTATAATTTTCATGTTATCACTGTGAAGCTGCTTTGATACATTCTGTATTGTAAAAAGCGCTATATAAATAAAGGTGACTTGACTTGACCAAACAGACATGAAGTACAGCTCATCCGGTCATGTAACTTTCTCCTCAAAAGCTTGCATAAAACTCTTTCACCAATTCAACAAACTTAAATCAAGTTTTTTTATAACTAAGAGCTCAGTTTCTTTTCTTTTTTTCTGAACACAGAAAAAGTAACATCATACAAACATTAGTTCATCATACCTGGAAATATGTGAAATGACACCAAACAGACATGAAATACAGCTCATCCGGTCATGTAACTGTCAAAAATAAATATGAAGTAAGTTACATGTGAAAATATACAACGGATACCATGTGCTCCTAACTGTACGTTCACACCGCCGCCGGCGAGAGCGTCAGTTCAATTCAATTCAATTCAAATTTATTTGTATAGCGCTTTTCACAATACATATTGTTTCAAAGCAGCTTTACAGAAAGTGCATTTCAGAAATGTACATCGAAAATACAGTTAGTTAGTTAATCATCATGTATTAATTTAGGGCATAACATATCGCCGGGGTTGAGTCGTCTCTTCACAGGCGTTTAGTCGTCTCATCGCAGGTGTTGGGGCATCTGAAGTCTCCGTGAGAGGCTGGATACAAACTGGAGCTGACGAACGCTATTTACCTCAGGACTGTTGTCCCGAGATAACAGCAGAAAAGCAGATGGGAAATAATTAGCATAGCTGCTGTTCATAATATTAATGCATTCGATCTGATTCAACAGTAGTATAAAAGGTAAGCATTATGTGAATGCTTGGCTGAAGAGATGCGTCTTTATTCTAGTTTTGAACTGGGAGAGCGAGTCTGAGCAACGAACAGTATCAGGAAGGCTATTCCAGAGTTTAGGAGCTAAATGTGAGAACGCCCTCCCTCCTTTAGTGGACTTAGATATCCTAGGAATGACCAGAAGCCGCGAATTTAGAGATCTTAAAGAACGTGATGGATTGTAGGGCGATAGAAGGTCCATTAAATACACAGGAGGTAAACCATTTAGGGCTTTATAGGTCAGTAGTAGTACTTTGTAATTGATACGGAACTTAATAGGTAACCAGTGTAGAGATGATAAAATTGGTGTTATATGATCATATTTTCTTGACCTAGTAAGAACTCTAGCGGTAACTGTAGCTTGTTTATTGAGGATGCAGGACAACCAGCTAATAAAGCATTACAGTAATCTAGTCTCGAGGTCATGAATGCATGAACTAACTTTTCTGCATCAGAAATAGATAGCATGTTGCATAGCTTTGCAATGTTTCTAAGGTGGAAAAAGGCAGTTCTTGTAACATAGTATAACACCCGGGTCTTTTACTGTAGTGGATAAGGTAACAGGACATCCTTCTAAATTAAAGTTGTATTGTAAGAGATTTTGTGGGTAGTTTTTTGGACCAATAAGTAATACCTACGTTTTATCTGGATTTAATAGAAGGAAATTACACGTCATCCAGCATTTTATTTCTTTAAGACACTCTGTCAATTTAGATAAGTTAGTGTTTTCATCTGGTCGTGATGAAATATATAATTGAGTGTCATCAGCATAGCAGTGGAAATTAATTCCATGTTTTCTTATAATATTACCAAGTGGCAGCATATATATTGAGAATAGCAGAGGGCCTAACACCGATCCTTGCGGCACTCCATAGTCTACTGACGTTATCTTCGATTTTTTCCCATTTAAACAGACAAAATGGTAACGGTCTGATAAGTATGATCTAAACCAGCTTAATGCCTGTCCCTGAACACCAGTGTAGTTTTGTAGTCGATCCAAGAGTATTTTATGATCTATAGTGTCGAACGCAGCGCTAAGATCGAGTAGAACTAGTATTGAGATACAGCCTTGGTCAGAAGCTAAAAGTAAATCATTTGTAATTTTGACTAGCGCGGTTTCTGTGCTATGATGCGGTCTGAATCCTGACTGAAATTTTTCATATATCTAATTTTCTTGCAAGAAAGAGCACAATTGAGCGGACACAATTTTTTCTAGTATTTTAGACATAAATGGAAGATTTGAAATGGGTCTGTAATTTGCTAAGTTATTTGGATCTAATTGCGGTTTCTTAATGTGAGGTTTTATTACTGCCAGCTTGAATATTTTTGGAACATGACCTAAAAATAAAGACGAGTTAATATTTAGAAGAGGCTCTTCCACTACAGGTAACACTTCTTTCAGTAGTTTAGTGGGTATTGGATTTAATAAACATGTTGTTGGTTTAGATGCAAAGAAAAGTTTATTTAGCTCCTCCTGTCCTATAGTTGTAAAGCGGTGTAGTTGTTCTTGAGGGGCGATAATTGAGGCTGAATCATAAGACACCATAGAGGATTGTACATTTACAATTGTATTTCGGATGCTTTCTATTTTCTTATTGAAGTAATTCATAAAATCATTACAACTATACTGTAACGGAATATTTTGCTCTGGTGATATCTGTTTATTTGTTAGTCTAGCCACGGTGTTAAATAAAAACCTTGGATTATTTTGGTTATTTTCTATTAGTTTTCGAAGATGCTCAGCCCTGGCTGCTTTTAGAGCCTTTTTATAACGTGACATACCGTCTTTCCACGCGATTCTAAAGACCTCTAATTTAGTTTGTTTCCATTCACGCTCTAAGTTACGAGTTTCTCTCTTGATAACATGTGTTGTACTATTGTACCATGGTGCTTTAGTTTTCTCTCTAACCTGTTTTAATCTAATTGGTGCAACAATATCTAATGTACTAGAGAAAATGGTGCTCAAACTGCTGGTCATTTCCTCTAGTTCATCTGTTTGTTTGGGTTCACTGAGCAGCTGAGATAGATCGGGTAAGCTATTTGAGAATCTATCTATAGTGATTGGAAGGATTGTTCTGCCTGGTCGATAACGTGGCGCAACATGACAAATTTCAGCGGTACGTATTATGCACGTTACCATGAAATGATCAGTGAGATCGTCACTTTGGGGTATAATATCTATATCGGTTGGATTGGTTCCGTATGATATAATTAAATCTAGTGTATGATTTAGACGATGAGTGGGACCACTGACGTTTTGCTTGACCCCAAAGGAGTTTAATAAATCTGTAAACGCAGTCCCTAACGCATCATTTGTGTTGTCTACGTGTATGTTAAAATCTCCAACAATTATTGCTTTATCGGCATTGACCAATAGATCTGAGAGAAAGTCTGCAAACTCTTTTAGGAAATCAGCATATGGCCCTGGAGGTCTATATACGGTCGCCAAGGCTAGAGATAATAGGGATTTCTTCTTACATCTAAGAGCGTAACATTTAGCACAAGTACTTCAAACGAATTAAACCTGTGACCTGTTTTCTGAGTAACATTAAGAATATCTCTATAGATTGTTGCAACACCGCCGCCACGACCGATCGGACGGGGCTCATGCTTATAACAGTATCCTGGCGGAGTAGACTCATTTAGACCGAAATACTCATTTGGTTTAAGGCAGGTTTCAGTAAGGCACAGAACATTGAAGCTATTATCTGTGACCATTTCATTTACAATAACCGCCTTAGGTGTGAGAGATCTAATGTTTAGAAGACCTAGCTTTAGAAATTGTTTTTGTTCACTGATATTTAGATTTTCTAGTTTAATTACAATAAGATTTTTCCTAGATCCTACACTAGATTTATTGTTTGGTTTCACTAGACGAGGAATAGACACAGTTTCTATATAATGTTCTACACTACTTATATCAATTAAGTTGGCACAGCAAAGACTGTGATTTGGACTTTGACTTACTAGTCAGTTGGTGTGTAACGTCTTGGAGATGTTGTCCGGCAGAACGGCCGCTCCGATTCTGCTGGGGTGCAGGCCATCAGCACTAGAGTTCTCAACGGGCCTGAAAATTACAACCCGACCCGACCCGGCCCGTGGCTTTTAAAGCCCGAACCCGATGTAACCCGACACATCAACATGAATTATCTGCCCGAACCCGGCCCGCGGCCCGACGCGTATTACATAGGCCTACACGTATTATCATGACCAGCAGACAGGAATTCAAATCAACCTTTAATGTTCACGCCTTTTAACAATACAAACAACTGAAACAATAAACTTTAAATATATAAATAGGCTATAAATAGCCTATGCCTTAAATAAAAATCTTCACACAATAATAAATAAAAAGAACTCAAACATTTATCCTACCCAGCCAGCGGGCGGGCTACTTTTCACAACACACAGAATTTCCATCAGAATTCAGCACCAGTCCAGTCCAAACACTTTCCAGACCTCTGATTTTCCCACTCTTGTAGTAGCGACGGTGAATTCAGCTGCGGCAAGTTTACTTTTCACCAACTCCATCTTCTTCTCCAGGCTAAAGGCGCGCGCACGCAGCGGCGTCAGGTCTGCCCGCGCGATGCACGTCGAAACGCAGCCAGACTTTCTTTACGGTGAACAGCAGCGAACCAGCGATGATTATTAAATGTTTTTTTTTTTTTTTTCACTGAGTGGAAAAAATTAAGCCCGAGGTCCGACCCGACCCGAGTCATTTGCTTATATTTTCGACCCGAACCCACGGGTCCTGACGGGTTTGTCGGGCCGACCCGACCCGTTGAGAACTCTAATCAGCACGGTAGAGCTTAGGTCGCTCCCAGAACAGATTCCAATTATTTACAAAGAGCAGTTTCTGTTCATTACACCATGACATTAACCATTCATTTAGTGCAAATAATCTACTGAACCTTTCCTGTCCTAGTCGGTACGTGGGAAGCGGTCCAGACACGATGATCATTGCCTCAGGCGCTGTGCTGCGTACCGTCTCGATCAGGCTCCTGTAGTCTTTCTTCAGAACCTCCGTCTGCCGCAGCCTGATGTCGTTCGTTCCCGCGTGCAGCACAACAGCTCCGACGCGCTCGTCACTGTTCAGGATCTCGGGAACCTGTGCGGCGACATCTAAAACATGAGCACCAGGAAAGCAGTGAGTGCGCACCTTACCCTTACCTGAGGTAGCACGGACATGACGGACCATGGAAGTGCCGATGATCATGGCGTCGTCGCGTTCAGACTCGCGAAGAGGGGAGAAGCGGTTCCGGGTGGAGATCTCGAAGACCGGGAGGGGCGGAGAGGTTCTTGCTCTGGTCCTGGCTCGTGTCTTCCGCTGTGGGATCACCCAGGGTCCATGGTGTTGTGTCGGTGCCGGGGTGAATGAAGCCAGAGATGATCGCGTCCTCCTGGGCAGAGAAACACACGGAGTTGACGAAGTCGGAGTCAAAAAGTTACTAACCACTTACTTGTGAGCATCGGCGCGTAACGTTTCAAGCGCTGATCGCCGATCCCGCAGCTCGGCTTGTTTCTCCAGCAGACCACGGATCTGTTTCTTCACCGATTCCAGCTCCAATCGTACCGAAATCAGCTCGAATGTGTCCTCACCTGCACTCAGAGGTAACGTTAGACACACATCCGATATGTTCGCCATTATAACAGATGAACAGTAAATTAGTAGTGATACTACCAATATCACTACTAATTTAGGACTGGAATGCTGGATATAACCTGTATCCTTTCAGTGAAACGGGTGTAAAATCAGGCGATCGATAGGCGCGAGGCCACGCGTGAAATGCTAGCGGGCTAAAAGGCTAGTAGCCGAGATTCGCAAAGTTGGATCTAAGTAGCGATATCAAAGCAATCCGATTGTTTTTTATAAGGAATGGTATCGAGGATAAGTTCACACGATATAAAAATAGAAAGTGCTTGTTTATAAATGAGTGATAAAGAAGAAAATCAAGGATTAATGAATCAATTCGACGGAGCTCCAAACACAAACACAGACCGCACGCGCATGCGCATTATCATTCTGCTTCTATCCATGATAAAAGTGCATCTATCCATGATAAAAGTGCATCTATCCATCAAAAAAGTGCATCTATCCATGATAAAAGTGCATCTATCCATCATAAAAGTGCATCTATCCATCAAAAAAGTGAATCTATCCATCATAAAAGTGCATCTATCCATGATAAAAATGCATCTATCCATCATAAAAGTGCATCTATCCGTCATAAAAGTGCATCTATCCATCATAAAAGTGCATCTGTCCATCATAAAAGTGCATCTGTCCATCATAAAAGTGGATCTGTCCATCATAAAAGTGCATCTATCCATCATAAAAGTGCATCTATCCATGATAAAAGTGCATCTATCATCAAAAAAGTGCATCTATCCGTCATAAAACTACATCTATCCATCATAAAAGTGCATCTATCCATCATAAAACTACATCTATCCATCATAAAAGTGCATCTATCCATCAAAAGTGCATCTATCCATGATAAAAGTGCATCTATCCGTCATAAAACTACATCTATCCATCATAAAAGTGCATCTATCCATGATAAAAGTGCATCTATCATCAAAAAAGTGCATCTATCCGTCATAAAACTACATCTATCCATCATAAAAGTGCATCTATCCATCATAAAACTACATCTATCCATCATAAAAGTGCATCTATCCATCAAAAATGTGCATCTATCCATCATAAAAGTGCATCTATCCATCATAAAAGTGCATCTATGCATCTATCCATCATAAAAGTGCATCTATCATCAAAAAAGTGCATCTATCCATCACAAAAGTGCATCTATCCATCATAAAAGTGCATCTACTCTTATGTGTGTAGTGCGTGTATGGGCTGATCGGCGGTGTGCATGATTACGTACAGACACTTATGGAGGAGGATTAAGTCGCTGTTACATTTCTACCTACAGTACAAGTGAGCAGTGCAAAACTGTCTGGATGAATTAAAACCTGAACTCCTTCACTCTAAAACCATAATGAAATACTTGAAACCGTGTGTAAATAATGAGATTAAGTATGGCGGAGATGATCGACTGATCCGTCTGTGTATTAAAACATTAAATACATGAACAGTGTTCATATAGTGGAGGATGATGTGATGAAACTCAGTGTGTGTGTGTGTGTGAAAGCACAGAGATGTGGAGGCTTCATTCAGGAGACGAGCTTCACTTCTGAAACTGCAGACGAAACAACGTGAAGAACAGGAAATCTCACAGGAGACTCACTGACTTAAACACTCAATAGAGCAGAGCAGAGGTGACTATTACACACACACACACACACACTCGTGAGGTCAGCTTCATGACATTACAGTTTTTTTCAATTGCTAACATCCCTTTGTCCAATCTGTAATCACATTTTCAAAACTCTAAACACAATTAGCACAACATCAGTCTTTCACAAGTTCACACTTACATATAATTTGAGGAAATAAGATTTAATGCGTATTTGGCGTGCTGTCCGGAGGGAGGGCTGAACCCAGAGCCCGAACCCAGAGTACTCCCCCGTATGTAAGTGATTTTTTGAACTAGGAGTGTGGACAACTAGGAGTGTGGAGAAGGGGGGTGGGGGGATGCTGCAAACTGTCAATGGATCGAGGTAAGACTGTTGAGTCTATATGTACCCTCTTATCATTGATTGCTGATTGCTGTCTACTCGTGTTAATTATCTGAACGTGATCCTCCCGAACTTAGTTAATAAAACTTCATGTTGTGACCATACCATTAACACAATTCATGTTGTTTTCACACAAAATGCAGTCAATTAACACGTTTCTAGAATGCCTACATTTTCTTTTCATTTAACCATACCCAATACCAAAATTATGGATCTTTATAGTCTTTTTTACAAATGCTTAAACGCAGCATGGCAGAAATGAAGACCTATTGTTCCAAACCATGGATACAGTATAAAGCCTGTACTTCTGCAACAATATCAGCTCAAAAGTATTGAAACAAATATTTAAAATATATATATTCCATTACGTGTTGAAGACTTTCCATTACATGGACATACACAATAAAAAGGCACTCTTTGGATTGGTTTTGTTCAAAGCAACACATAACAACACAGAGGAGCAGAAAAATAAAGAAAATGTCTGCATGAGGGAGAGGACTAGTTAGACGAGGGAGAGGACTAGATGGTCGAGGGAGAAGACTAGATGGACCAGGGAGAGGACTAGATGGACCAGGAAGAGGACTAGATGGTCAAGGGAGAAGACTAGATGGTCGAGGGAGAAGACTAGATGGTCGAAGGAGAGGACTAGATGGACCAGGGAGAGGACTAGATGGTCGAGGGAGAAGACTAGATGGTGGAGGGAGAGGACTAGATGGTCGAGGGAGAAGACTAGATGGTCGAGGGAGAAGACTAGATGGTCGAAGGAGAGGACTAGATGGACCAGGGAGAGGACTAGATGGTCGAGGGAGAAGACTAGATGGTCGAGGGAGAAGACTAGATGGTCGAAGGAGAGGACTAGATGGACCAGGGAGAGGACTAGATGGTCGAGGGAGAAGACTAGATGGTTGAAGGAGAGGACTAGATGGACCAGGGAGAGGACTAGATGGTCGAGGGAGAAGACTAGATGGTCGAGGGAGAATACTAGATGGACCAGGGACAGGACTAGATGGACCAGGGAGAAGACTAGATGGTCGAGGGAGAAGACTAGATGGTCGAAGGAGAGGACTAGATGGACCAGGGAGAGGACTAGTTGGACCAGGACAAGGGAGAAGGAGAGCTAGGGGAAGAGGAGTAAGAATGCGTGGCGCTGTTCAAAGGAGAGTAAGAGCTGTTGTCATGGATGAAATCAGAGCCACCATCATAGACCATGTGATAAACCACGGTCTATCATTGAGAGAGGCTGGTGAAAGAGTCCAGCCTAATCTCAGACGGTCAACCGTTGCTTCCATTATCCCGATTTTTCAACAAACCAACAGGTAAGTCATGCATTTCATTAGGGCTATCAATGCGGTTGCTATTTACTGTATTACAGTAACTGCTGGCCACCAGAAGTTACAAATACAAATATGTTGTATTTTTGTTCTTCTAAAGGACACAACGACTTCCTCGCTCTGGGGGAAGAAGAAAGCTTCTCAGTGAAGACCAAGAACATGCCATTGTAGGATGGGTCATTGCTGACAATGCAATAAAACTGAGAGAAATTCAGACCAGAATTGTAGAGGACAACCTGGTATTCCAGAACGTGGAAAGCATCAGCCTAGCTACCATTGCTCGGACTCTGACCAAACACAGAATTCGAATGAAACAGTTGTACACGGTTCCATTTGAGAGAAACAGTGATCGGGTCAAGGAACTCCGGGACCAATACGTCCAGGTATGGTGTCTAAACACCATGTCTGATTCTACAGTGACTTTTCCACACTTCTTTTTTTCACTATTCTCTATTGCTACTCTAAAACATTTATGTAAAAATTGTGTTTGATTTTTCTTTCAGAGAATTATGGAGTTGGAGGCTAATCAGACACTACATGAATTCATTTATGTAGACGAGGCAGGGTTTAACCTGGCAAAAACACATAGACGAGGAAGAAATGTAATTGGAAAAAGGGCCACCGTTGATGTGCCGGGTCAGAGAGGAGCAAACATCACAATGTGTGCTGCAATCTCAAGTGCTGGTTTGGTCCTGCAGAAAAGCCAGATTGGTCCCTACAACACAGAGCGCCTTCTTTTGTTTTTAGATGACCTCCACCAACAACTGGTGCCAGAAGCAGAACAGGTGGGAGGAAACATGAGGACATTTGTGATTACATGGGACAATGTAGCATTCCACCATTCACATGCAACCACAAACTGGTTTGCAGCACATCCAAGAGTGATTTCCCTTTTTCTTCCTCCGTACTCTCCTTTCCTCAACCCCATTGAGGAATTTATTTCTGCTTGGAGGTGGAAAGTTTATGATCATCGGCCACAAGACCAAATGTCCCTCCTGGGTGCCATGGATGCTGGCTGCAGAGACATCTTAGTTGAAGACTGTCAGGGGTGGATAAGGCATGCAAGCGTTTCTATCCAAGGTGTATAGCGAGAGACAACATACGATGTGATATAGACGAGAACATGTGGCCAAATGCTGAAGATCGTATAGATTAGAGCATGGCTTTTTTTTTTCTGGGCCTTTTTTCCCCCTGTCATTTTGTTTTATTTTTGCACACTTTAAATCAAAGGCCATGTATGTTTGTCCTTGTTTCGTTTTGATCACTGACAGCAATTTCATATTGCTAATAAAGTCTTTACTGCAGCAATTCTGTCACTGTTTTTTTTCCAGTTGTACATTCTATAAAGTATTGATGACTCTTTCACATTTAGATATTATGTTGTACACATCTAATGCACCATGAATTATCTCTCTCTCTCACACACACACACACAGCTGAAAGAATAATTTTTAAAAAATGATTTCATACTGTATGTTCTATACTGAAACATGACAAGTAATGCAGTTTTTGAAATGCCACCAACTGTTAGTATTTTGACAGTCATTACGCTATGATTGACTATTTGTTCATGTTGGATAGAAAACGAGTGCTAAAGTTTTGACCAAATGATTCGATTTTGAAACGAGTTTGCAGTGTTTTGATAGAGTTTGTGTATATTGAAAAAGTTTTTTAGCGTTTTGAAATGTAGAGTTTGTATTTATTTAACAAACTCTGGTTTTGGTCAGAAAATGAACTATTTGGCTAATTGTGTGATGTAGGTGTGTTGCTGTGTTAAGAGTTCAGAAAAAGTATTTTAAGAATTGGCAAACGCTTCTTAGCAATTAAAAAAAACTGTAATTATGATTGTTAGAAACCAATACCAACATTACAATTTTTTTTTCATGTTCTGTTTAAATTGAGCTGACAGCTCTTGAGTTTCTGCCATTGTCATTTGCACACAATTTCATTCTGTTCAGTTAATCTAAATTTGTAAAATGGATGTTCATCTTTTTGTGTTTATGAATCTCTTTTGCATGAACTGAAACTGGAGAGTGGATGTAGTTCTTGTGAAAGTGTCTATGAAAAGTAGAGTGTGTTAATAAGGTTGTTGTTGTGTTCAAGCAAGAGTCACTAAATGAGTTAGCTGTGATAATGCTAAACACACGTCATTTCTTCTGTGCTGCGTTTGCGTGGTGGAAAAACATCATAAGCATGTCAGTTTCCTGAGGACAGTGAAAACAGTGAGTGACTCAAACCGAGAGAAAGAAGTGAGTGTTACTGCATTACTGTAATGTTCACTGCTGTTTAACTGGAGGATCTTCATCATCATCATCATCATCTTCATCATCTGTACCGCAATGTTCACTGCTGTTCTATACATGTGTGTGTGTGTGTTTCTCTCAGAGATCCTGAAGCTGGAGTCCAAATGAAGATCTGATGATCCTCATTCACTTCTGTTCCACAGGAGGATCTTCATCATCATCATCATCATCTTCTTCAACATCATCATCATCGCGTGTGTGTGTAATGAGTGTGTGAAGCATCAGCGCGTGTGTGTGTAATGAGTGTGTGAAGCATCAGCGCGCGTGTGTAATGAGTGTGTGAAGCATCAGCGCGTGTGTGTGTGTAATGTGTGTGAGCCAAACACATGCTCAGTGTTGTGATGGTGGTTTTACTAGAAAACAACTGAAAGTGAAAGTGAAAGTGAAAGCTGCTGTTCGCTCAGGCTGTTTCCTGACAAAACCCCAACATGCAGTATTTCATAGAAAGAGTTTAAACGTGTATTCCAGCTAAAAAAGGAAATCCTTCATTTTCTCGTCTTTCTGTGAAAACAGGCCAACCCCTCATCCAGTGACTAATCTTTGCTTATATGGGTGATGTTGTTAGTTTTATATTATTGATTATAGTAGCTCTGTGATTCAGGAGATCCAGCAAGTCAAGTCAAGTCATCTTCATTTATATAGCGCTTTTAACAATGTAGATTGCTCTAAAGCTGCTTTACAGTGATAATAGGAAATTAAAGTAACAGAGATTGTTTTGGCTTTATAGCAGCTCTAGAATAAAGTTATTTTCCAGCTAAAGTTAGTTTTGATTGATTCACTTCTGTCGCAACGATCATTAGTTATTAACTTAGGGGCCGCTGTTACGGCCCGTTCGTATCAAGCCGCAACCCAAAAGGGGTTAACACGACACAGTTTTAACAGAAAACTCTTAAGTTCTCTCTACGCAAACTTCTGTTATGCTGATGAGTATCATCGGCATAACAGTGAAAGCTAACTCCATGTTTCCTAATGATATCTCCTAATGGTAGCATGTACAGAGTGAATAGCAGCGGTCCTAGTACTGAGCCTTGTGGTACGACATACTGAACTTGTGATCGATAAGACATCTCTTCATTTACTGCTACAAACTGATAACGGTCAGTTAAGTATGATTTAAACCATGCTAGTGCAATTCCACTAATGCCAACATCATTTTCGAGTCTATTTAAACTCTTCTGGGTTAATGTTTAAGACTTGCATACTATAGTTAACCAAAATCATATGTTTAGTCTCAAAATCAAAGTAATACTCCAAGGCACTCGATTTGTGTATACAAAAGTTAAAAAGCCTTTATTATTTCATGGCTTTTATCAATAAAATTGGTGACAGGTACACCTACGCGTTACGGCTTATGCCTTCGTCAGAGTGTGTGTAACAAACAAAGTCACAGGTGCATTTTAAGTAGCAGTTCATTAATCTAAATAGCAAACACCTGGTCACACAGTGTGAAGTAACCAGCAGGGAGCAGAGTTCAACAGATGGAATAATATTTTACATAATATAAAGTCAAATCAAACTCAATATAACAAAAAAAAAACTCCAATCTTTGTCCCCCATTTGTTAATTTACATTACATTTTGCTAACTGTGTGACGCATTAGTATTATAAGAATCTTGAAGATTCTTTTCTTGAACACCCAATCAAATGACATATTCAAATGCCCTGCTAGAACACAAAGGGTCGTAAAAATTTCCTGATGTGAAGATGATGCTGAACTAGAATTTCAAACAATGCTATAACATACTGCTTTCCTGTATTCTGCTTCTGCTCTCTTTCCCTCAGTAAACTGTATGCATGTGTATGTTAGAGTAGTTTAAATGTTTAGTCTAGTTAATAAAGTCTTGTTCATGTCACACGTAAAGTTGTCCGTGTCTCAAGCTCATATATACTGGAGTCACTAATCATAGATTTCGACTACAGGCTTTCAGTAGTACTGTACAGTAAAACATACATTTCCCATAACCCGGAAATGCACATTTATTTGAATGAATAAACACTGAGTTTTCACGGCACAAGCAGGTTAATTTATTGTAATATAAATTTTACTATTAAGAAGTTATGATGGGTTATTAATATTTCTTGACAGCTAATTTGCTACACACTTTATTTCGCCGGTCTGGAGGGCGTGCTGAACACTAACCAATCAGAAAAATAGAGAAATATTTTTTCAGGTCAGGTCTGAACATCGTTTTCAAGATCGCTCGTCACCGTTTTCCTAAAACAATAACCAAACAGGAACCAAATACTATTGTTAGGGGACCGTTCTGTGTTTGCTGGGAACTTATTGCTTGATTCTATGCTATGAAATATTCCTGATGCAAATAAAATTGGACAATAACAATAAGCTGTAAATAAAATGGTTATTGTTTTAATCAATTATTACTTGAAGTACAAAAAATGACAGATCTCAAACAATGAACGAGATAAAATTAAATTTCAGATTCATGTTACGGCCTCTTCTTCAGCTCCCTGAACATGAAGGTTTTTTTCCAGTGTAATTTTTCTGGTGTTCTTCTTCAGAATGAGAAGGCAGATGTGATTTCAACGCGAAGGCACGAGTGAAACTCTTCTCGCATTTTTTTCCGGTGTGAACTCTTCAGACTTGATTTTCACGTGAAGCATTTTTTAGACTGAGGGCAAGAGACAGATTTTTTTGGCTTCTGTTTTTCCTTCCTTGTTCACGTCCATCTGGTCTAAAAGAAACATTAAATCATGTGAGATTTCAATTGAGAGACAAATGTGAAAAAATGATAAATCACTAGTTTGGTCATGAAACTCAAGATGACTCAGTCTTGACACGTAATCTGAAAGAAATCGCATCGTTTACTACACGACACAAGCTGATTGGCCGCTGCTGCTGACGCAACCAATTTGCTTGTTCAATATTTAAATAGTTTGGTTCAGTGTTTGCTTCCAACTGGTCAAACAAAAATGTTGAAACATTCTCTGGAGAATTTAAGCACCAACCTCTTTGTTCTTCAGTATCATGATGATTCATTCTGCACGTTCTGGATCACTGGTGTTCTCTCTGTCCTCTTCTTCAGTTCTGCCAAAAACAGAAAAGTTGCATTTCCAACAGATATGGTGCGAGTAATAAATGTTTCAGAATAATCACAAACAAAAAACAAAAACATATTGATTCATCAGGTTTTATCGAAGCCACAGCAAAACAATTTTTTCTTGATTGTTTTTGATGATCAAAATCGTATTTTCAAAACCGCACATTTTTCTATGTGGTTTGGCTCCAGCCAGGGTAAAGAAACTTTTAGAAACATTGGTTGCAATGTTTGTCGTGTAGACGGTGAAACTGATTCTTGCTTGGTGACGTTGGAGTGTGCGCTGTCATCTCTTTTGTTTGACATCAGATTGTGCGCTGTTTTCTCTTTTGTGTTCATGAGGCGAATCTGTACAATGGCAAACGTACCCAAAATATCGCGTGCTAACAGTGCTTATAACATATATACATATATATATATAGTACAGATATATATACACAGTTCTCCCATTATATTGCACAACTGAGGCGTCAGAATGCAAAACTACACAGGTCACTGCTTATGATAACATGTTGTTACCCTACCAGAAGCGGTAATAGCATTTTTTCAGGCTTCTGATTGGCCAACATGGCGTTAAGGTTCGGGTTAAATCGACACCTGTTGGTTTGGCACGACACACCGTGTTGCTAACTGACAGCTAATAAAGCCCAACGTATTTTTTGTGTGCGTATGCAAGCACATGCATACTGTCCAAGTAGCCATTTAAACTATTCTCCATTTGATAGCGTGTGCGAACATATGTAGCCGATTTATCTTTGTCCAGTGTGAGAGCTATTTCTCTTCAGAAGATATGAGCGATGAAAAAAAGTATTTGCACCGTTTGCCGAATAAAAACCACAAACACAGTGTAAGAGTAAAACTATATCAGTCCGCACCCCAAAAAAAACATTTGTTTGGAAGCTCTAAGAAAAGAAGTCGATCCAGTCCGCACCCCACAGAAAATCGAGTTTAATTACAGATCAAACTCTCCACCAAAGGCCCAAAATCATCAGCATGGTTTCATCTCTTAATTTCTCCAATTTAGTAATTTAAGCTTGTCTCTTTGAATTTAGAATCTAAAGGAGGTTGCAGAAATAAAATACAGTGTAATCAGTCAGCTGCACAGTCGCATGGTACTCATGCAGTAAATGCACAGCTAAACAGAAGTGTTTTGTAGGGCTGGTCCGAAAACCATTTTTTGAGCATCGAAGCTTCGGTAGTAATGAACATCGAATATTCGAAGCTTCGGAAACTCTATACCGTAAAACTTCAAATAATAGCCCGGGCTTTTATTTTCCCAAATCGTCGAACTGCACCGGCTTGTATTTGAGACTGGCGTCTGAGACCGGCCTTAATAATTTAGTGTTGAGATGTTGTTCATTGAGTCTCTAATCTCTAAAAATCTCCGAATGCTCCACGTGAAACTGCGGTCTTCCAACCTTTTACTATCGTGTCAATTGATTTGATTAATATGCGCGAGGGAGAGAGAGCAAGCAGCGTTCGTGTTGTTTGAAGACGAGTGCGCGCGCGCGGCCGGGGCTCTCTCTCTCTGCTCGTTATAGAATAGCAGTCATTCTATTCTACATCAAGGCAAGGCAAGGCAAGTTTATTTATATAGCACATTTCATACACAATGGTAATTCAAAGTGCTTTACATAGGAGGAAATAATTAAAACAGTTTAGAATAAAAAATAAAATAAAGTACAGTAAAAACAGTCGGACGAACATTGACACAGTGCTCATTCACTAAATGCATAGCTAAACAGATGTGTTTTGAGTCTGGATTTGAATGTGACTACTGTAGGAGCACATCTGATCTCCTCTGGAAGCTGGTTCCAGCTGCGGCTGGCATAATAGCTAAAAGCAGACTCTCCGTGCTTAGAGTGAACCCTTGGTATTTCTAACTGATGTGATCCTAATGATCTGAGTGATCTGTTGGGTTTATATTCAGTGAGCATATCTGCAATATATTGAGGTCCTAGCCCATTGAATGATTTATATACCAGTAATAATACTTTAAAATCAATCCTAAATGTAACTGGGAGCCAGTGTAAAGACCTGAGGACTGGTGTGATATGTTCATATTTTCTGGTTCTGCTCAGGATCCTGGCAGCTGCGTTCTGTATGAGCTGCAACTGTCTTATGGTCTTTTTAGGAAGGCCAGTGAGGAGTCCATTACAATAATCCACCCTGCTGGTGATAAAAGCATGCACAAGTTTCTCTAAGTCTTGACTGGAAACAAAGCATCTAATTCTTGCAATATTTTTCAAATGATAGTATGCTGATTTAGTTATTGCTTTGACATGACTACTGAAACTAAGGTCTGACTCTAGAGACACACCAAGATTCCTGACTTGATTTTTAGTTGTTAGACCCCTAGCGTCAAGGTATGCATTTACCTTGAGAACTTCATCTTTGTTTCCAAACGCAATGACTTCAGTTTTGTCTTTGTTTAACTGAAGAAAGTTTTGGCACATCCAACCGTTTACTTCATCAATGCATTGGCACAGGGAGTCAATGGGGCTGTAGTCGTTAGGCGATAGGGCTAAGTAGAGCTGTGTGTCGTCTGCATAGCTGTGGTAAGAGATGCGGTTCTTTCTCATTATTTGGCTCATTGGGAGCATGTACAGGTTGAATAGGAGTGGTGCAAGAATTGAGCCTTGAGGGACTCCGCATGTCATGGGAGTCCACTCAGACTTATGGTCTCCTATACTCACATAATAACCTCTCCCTTCTAAGTATGACCTGAACCATTTTAGGACATGGTTAACCATTTTAGGACATCACCGATCAAAATAGGCTTTGAAGTTTGGCTGGACAAAAATTTGCTTTGGCGACCGCCAAAAAGCGGACGATCTGACAGTTTTAGAAGATTAACAACCCGAAACTAAAAAACAGACCCGGCTACTATTTGAGACCGGCTTTTATTTACCCAAACCTGCAGCCACACCAGGCGTGTAAAAGAGACAGGTGTCTATTTGGGACTCGTCTATTATTTGAAGTTTTATCTGTCTGTTCGTTTGCATTTTGATTATTTCGAGGTTCATCCAAACGACTTCACAAGGAAGTGTAGTGTCGTATTTGGTGCAATATAGATAGACGAGACGCGACACGTTCAGAATTAATAAACTTTGAATAAACTACAGAACAGCGCGAGCGGGAAGCGGCATGCCTCACGCGAGCAGAGTTTATGCTCCGAGAACGGACACTGCAAAACACACACAACCAGGTCTGTTAAAAAGCGGCGCGCGCGCCTCACGAGAACGGACACTGCACTAGTGATACAAACACACACACACACAGGTCTGTTAACTTAACCAATATTTTAATAAGGTAGTCTAATATTTTTCTCACTAACAAATTACTGACAAAGTACACTGTCAGAAATAGGGGTACAGTAGGAGTCCATTTCTGTCCCCCAAGGTACATATATGTCCCCAAGCATTAAAAGGTACATATATATATACCGTTTCTTTTAAAGGTTAAGGTACAATATCAAAAGACAGCCACTGCTAAGTAATTTTTTTTTTTTGTAAAAAAAATCGTTTTTAAAAAGGTTTTAAGGATACCTTAATCATTTAAGGTAGATTTTAACTTATCACTATATTTGACTAGCCTTGAAATAAAGGAAATAAAAGTTTTGTAAGTCAATTTACTGATATTAAATCATTATAAAAGAGCAAAAACTCCAGTGTTAAATGAACTCTCCTGGGAGTTTATATGGCTCAGACTCAAGAGTGTTAAAGTGTTAAAATATGACTGTTAAATTAACAAAAATTAATGAGCTAATTAAGTGATTCATTGAGTGATGATTGACCATTATTGAAGACACCTGATGTTAACAAGCAGAATCACTGAAGTAGAAAATAAAATAAAATTAAGACACCGTTATGGTGATCAGTGTTTGCTTTAGTTGGGCTCTTGACCCTTAAACTGATAGATTTTGTTTCTCTGTTGTGTCTGAGTTACAACTGCCAGATGAACAAAGAGAAAAGTTGATCAGGTGGTGTTGGTTATGTTTTGACAATCATAATTTGACCTGAATCACTGAACTCATTTAAAGTCTAATCTCTGACTTAAATGTATATTTTTTAATTACAGCAGCCTGTGATTCAACAGAATAAGATCCATCATTTTCTAATCTAAAGGGTTTCTTAAAAGTTTATCTGATAAAACAAATCTTTCATTTAGGCACACACAGACATCAAGAATCAGTGTATGAATCTCAACAATGGTGACAAAAAGAATATTCAATTAGGGAAAGGAAATTAGTAAAACAATTCGGATCATAATTTATTCATACCGCAATGCATGATGGGAGCCATGAATGAGTTTTGATTGGTGGCACCCAGAATGCACTGCAACATGCTTTATCATTGTCACCATTGTTAGATTCACAGGGTGATTATTGATATCAGTGTGTCAACATAAAATAATTTTTTTTTAAAAGTCTTTTGATCAGAACAACTTTTAAGAAATATTTTGGATTATATGGAAAATGCTGGAAATCATTTGCTGTAGAATCACAGGCTGCTGTAATCAACAATATACATTTAAGACTGAGATTGAGAAAAAGAATGAGTTCAGTGATTCAGGCAAATTATGATTATGTCAAAACCTAACCAACACCACCTAATCACCTTTTCGCTTTGTTCATCTGGCAGTTATAGCTCAGATACAACAGCCAAACAAAATCTAAAATTAATGGTTTAAGGGTCAAGAGCCCAACTAAAGCAAACACTGATCACCATAACGGTGTCTTAAAAAATTATATTTTCTCCTTCAGTGATTCTGCTTGTTAACATCAGTTGTCTTCAATAATGGTCAATCATCACTCAATGAATCACGTAATTATCTCATTAACTTTAACACTCTTGAGTCTGGAGTCACGTAAACTCCCAGGAGAGTTCAATTAACACTGGAGTTTTTGCTGTTGGACCTCAAGGTACATACATGTACGTTTTTGAGGGTCAAAAAGCATTAAAAGGTACATATATGTACCGTTTCTTTTAAAGGTTAAGGTACAGTATTGTACCCTTGAGGGTACAGCCCCAGTGACAAGCCATTGTACCCCTAAAGGTACAATTATGTACTTTATTTTCTGAGACTGTATGTAGAGCCAGCCCTGATTGGCTGCTTGAATCTCAATTTAAAAGAACGTCCAGTTTGCGGTCTTTCTTTCTTTTGGCCATCGGTGGAGAAGAAGTCAGAGCACGGTTACTCATGGTTCTTACAGGGCTTTTAACCGAGGAGGTCCTTCAGAAAATATCAGAAGCAGGCATAGAAGTAACCGACGTCGAGATGAAAGGAGATGAAATGGACTTTCAGGCAAATGACTCTTACTCAGATGATGATCATTTATATGTCACAGTTAAACATTGAGTTTAAAATGAAATGTTGGAAGATGTGAAAATTAAAAGGGTTTAATAAATTCTGATTTTAATTCAGCACGTGTGTAATATATATAAATCTCATTATAGTCAACGATTGTACCCTGTCAAAGCCAATTTCGTACCATTTTTGAAGGGTCCATTTTTGTACTGTTAAATAAAGGTACAAAATTGTCACCACAGGTACAAGACTGGTCTCTTAAGGTACAAATCACAAGGGTACAAATATGTGCCCTATGCCAAGGGTACAATATTGTACCCTTGAGGGTACAGCCCCAGTGACAAGGCATTGTACCCCTAAAGGTACAATTATGTACTTTATTTTCTGAGAGTGTAGGGTAGATTAAATAAAGCGGCGCGCCTCACGCGAGCAGGGATTATGCTCCGAGACTGGACACTGTCTGCACTGATATAAAACACACACACACAGGTCTTTTAACTTAAGCAATATTTTTAATAAGGTATAGTCTTCTCACTGACAAAGTAGGGTAGATTTAAATAAATAAAAACAAAATTGAAATAAATAAAAACGTTTCAGTAGTAGTCAGTAGTTGAAGGAGATCGCAATTCTCGCGCATGCGTCGTGGAAATCTCTTGAAGTCTCGTTTCAGGCCTACAAGGGCCTGAAACGAGTAGTCGTATGATCTCACGTGACCCAATGCAAGGGCCTGCAATATCACGACTTGAGCGCTAGTGTAATGCAACCTTTACAAATGCTTTTGCAGTAAAAGAAAACAGCGCGAATTATGACGGAGTGCAAACGAATCCGAACTAGCAATGTGTGGGGAAATTTCACAAAACTTCAAACCAAGAATGCTGTCGTGTCATGTGCAATATATGCAAGGCAGAACTTGCTTTTCACGGGAGCACAACATGCATGTCGGAGCACTTAAAGAGGAAACATCCCGGCACAAGAGGAGAGTGTTCTCCAGCTGGAGCTAACTAACTAGCGGTAAATCTGTATTAGATCTTTATGCAATACTACTAATAATAGTCATTATATTAACAATAATAATACAATTACAGTAATGTGATTTATTTTCTATAGAATAAAGCTTGATCGAGCTGTTTCATGCATAATCATTACTTTGGCCGGTTCTTTGCATAGACAGTAAAAGAAAGGTTCTTTGTGGCAAGCTTTATTTCAGGTGTTGCGTGATATCTTTGCTTATTATTTCATAATCCCCCTGTGTTGACGCTTCACACTCCTGTCCAGTTGGTGGCGGTAAATGCACCTTTTAGCTGGTTTGCCAACCGCCATAGAACTCCAAAAGAAGAAGAAGAATAAATGACTTCCTTTTACACTGAAAAGTTCACGCACATCCACATATGAAATCACTCGCATATACACACACAACGAAAGCATGCATCTACGTTTTATTTTGTATGTATGAGCGAGTGTTTTATGCTCCATCTCAATGCTCCATCGCATACATTAAAGAACTCCACTGTGTGGCTAGCCAGTAAAGGCCTTAAAGATGAAAGAATTATGACATGGCCCCCTTCGTCACCTGATGTAAACCCCATTGAGAACTTGTGGGCTCTTCTTAAACGGGAGATTTATGGTGGAGGAAAACAGTACATCTCTCTGAACAGTGTATGGGAGGCTGTGGGGGCTGCTGCACAAAAAGTTGATCATCAACAGATCAAGAAACTGACAGACTCCATGAATGGACGGCTTATAACTGTTATTGAAAAGAAGGGTGGCTATTGGTCACTGATTTCTTTTTGTTGTTTTTTTTTGTCAGAGATGTCAGATTCAAATAAACAAGTGAGATGGGAAAACACTCAAAGCGCTTTACAATCATATCAGAGAATCTCTCCTCAACCACTAGTGGTTATTAAATCTGAGGAAATCACAGGAACCGTTCAAATGATTGGATACAGAATGATGCACTTAAAGGAATACTCCACTTTTTTTGGAAATAGGCTCAATTTACAACTCCCCCAGAGTTAAACATTTGTGTTTTACCAATTTAAAATCCATTCAGCCGATTTTCTGATATTTAGAAGAATATCAGTAACCAGACAGTTTCTGGTCTCATTGACTTCCATAGTATATTTTTTTCCTACTATGGAAGTCAATGAGACTGCCTAGTTACTGATATTCTTCTATATTTCATAAAATCGGCTGAATGGATTTTAAATTGGTAAAACACAAATGTTTAACTCTTTAAAGTTGTAAATTGAGTTGTAAATTGAGCCTATTTCCAAAAAAAGTGGAGTATCCCTTTAAAATGTATCCAGAACGTATTTACTGTGAAGAGGAAGACAGGATGGTTACTGTTGTGTTCTCGACCCAGATGTTGCCTAGACGAGCACGGAAACACCCCAGAAACACTGCCACTAGCACCTGTGTAGAATTTTGTTGAAAGCCCAGATAAAAGTAAAAAGCTACTATTTTCAACACCATGGCAGTTCGACTTCACAAGTGCATTTCTTTACACACACACACACACACACACACACACACACACACACGCGCGCGCGCTCTGAGCTAGTGGACGCGCACTGTTACGAGCACTGGAAGAGCATTGCTTTCACCTGCTCGATTGCTTTTGTCCGCCTCGCTGCCTGCTGTGAGCTGCGAGTTTGTTTGCGTCGTGGCTGTCTAAGCCTCGTATTAGCTTCGTATTTCCTTCTGTTTTTCCGTATTTCTCTCTTTTATTCTGTTCTGAACCATCATTTAACTCATAATTACAACTCGGACTGTTGGCCAGACGCATCTCAAGCCATTATACGGCTGGAACCGCAAATACGGTTGGAACATTGTTTGTTGGTCGTAGAGCGAGACACCGCTTCACTGCTGCTTGCCCTGCGATCGACTGCTTTTGTCAGCCTCGTTGCCTGCTGTGAGTTTGTTTGTTTGCGTCGTGGCTGTCTAAGCCTCGTATTAGGTTCGTATTTTTTTCTATTTTTCCGTATTTCTTTCTTTTATTCTGTTTTTGAACCATCATTTAACTCATAATTACTCACAATTACAATTCGGACTGTTGAGCAGACGCATCTCAAGCCGTTACCCAACACCGGTCCTTTACACCAATGGGTCACGGCTGAGCAAGTCTTCTTTACACTCACTTACAAACGAACATTTTCCGTCTATCGTGCGTCTACATTACACCCGTACCACTAAAAAGACGTTTTTTACCCAAGACCTGAGTCTTAAATTAGTATAAATATTAATAACATCACAGGTTGCATCATTGCTAACTTACTGTCCATCTGTTAAAATGGCGAATATATCAGGTGTATGTTATCTACCTTTTGGTGCAGATGAGAACAAATCTGATTTGCTCGCGGTGCAGTCTGAATTAGAGGCTGTAGAAAAGCAGATCCGTGACCTTCTAGAGAGACAAGCTGAGCTGAGAGACCGGCGTTTAGCTCTTCAAACATCACGCGCTGATGCACACGGATCAGTGATTAACGTTAGTAACCCGCTGACGCCGACCTTGTCTACTCCATGCGTTTCTCAGCATTGGTCCCGAGCGTCCAGGTCACGATCAGCCATGGTTTCATTCACTCCGGCTCCAACACACCACCACGAAGCCTGGGTGGTTCCGCGGAAGCCGCGAGCCAGGACAAGAATCTTTTCGCCCCTCCCGGTGTTCGAGATCTCCACCCAGAACCGCTTCTCCCCTCTTCGTGAAATGGAACGCGATGCTGTGATCATTGGCGATTCCACCGTCCGACACGTCCACGCTACGTTAGGTAAAAGTAGGGTGCACAGTCACTGCTTTCCTGGTGCTCGTGTTCTCGATATCACTGCGCGGGTAACTGAGATCTTGAACGGTGACGAGCGCGTCGGAGCTGTGGTGCTGCACGCGGGAGCTAACGACACTAGGCTGCGACAGACGGAGGTTCTGAAGAAAGACTTCAGGAGCCTTATCGATACGGTACGCAGTACATCGCCTGAAACATCGCTTATTGTGTCTGGACCACTTCCTACGTACCGACGAGGGCATGAAAAGTTCAGTAGATTATTCGCGCTAAATGAATGGTTATTGTCATGGTGCAATGAGCAGAAACTGCTCTTTGTAAATAATTGGAATCTGTTTTGGGAGCGACCAAGGCTCTTCCGCGCTGATGGCTTACACCCAAGTAGAATCGGGGCAGATCTTCTGTCGGATAACATCTCCAAGATGTTAAATACCGTTTGACTAGTATCCAAAAATCCAAATCACAGTCTTTACTGCACCAATTTAATTGATATTAATACTAGTGTAGAACATTGCATAGAAACTGTGTCTATTCCTCGTTTACTAAGGTCAAATAATAAATCTACTGCGGGATCTAGAAAAAATCTAATTGTTATTAAAACAAAAAATCTCGCTATTAGTGAACAAAAACAATTTCTAAAGCTAGGTCTTCTAAACATTAGATCGCTCACACCTAAGGCGGTTATTGTAAATGAAATGGTCACAGATAATAATTTTGATGTTCTGTGCCTTACTGAAACCTGGCTTAAACCAAATGATTATTTCGGTCTAAATGAGTCTACTCCGCCAGGATACTGTTATAAGCATGAGCCCCGTCTGATCGGTCGTGATCAGACAATCTACAGAGTGTTGCAATCTACAATCTACGGTGTTGCAACAATCTACAGAGATATCCTTAATGTTACTCAGAAAACTCGTCATAGGTTTAATTCGTTTGAAGTACTTGTGCTAAATGTTACGCTCTTAGATGTAAGAAAAAAAATCCCTATTATCTCTAGCATTGGCTACCGTATATAGACCTCCAGGGCCTTACGCCGATTTCCTAAAAGAGTTTGCTGACTTTCTATCAGATCTTTTGGTCAACGTCGATAAAGCATTAATTGTTGGAGATTTTAACATACACGTAGATAATTTAAATGATGCGTTAGGGGCTGCGTTTACAGATTTATTAAACTCCTTCGGGGTCAAGCAAAACGTCACCGGACCAACTCATCGTCTTAATCATACACTCGATTTAATTATATCATATGGAACCGATCCAACCGATATAGATATCATTCCACAAAGTGATGATGTCACTGACCATTACATGTTAACTTGCATATTAAGTACTGCTGTAATATGTCATGCTGCGCCACGTTATCGACCAGGTAGAACAATTCTTCCATCCACCATAGATCATTTCTCAAATAGCTTATCTGATCTGTCTCAGCTGCTGCCTGAACCCAAACAAACAGATGAACTAGATGAACTAACTAGCACTATGAGCACCATTCTCTCTAGAACATTGGATATTGTTGCACCCATTAGATTAAAAAAGGTCAGAGAAAAAAGTATAGCACCATGGTACAATAATACTACGTATGTTTTAAAGAGAGAAACCCGTAATTTAGAGCGTAAATGGAAAAAAACTAATTTAGAGGTCTTTAGAATCGCGTGGAAAGACAGTATGTCACGTTATAAAAAGGCCCTTAAAACGGCCAGGGCTGAGCACCTCAGCAAATTAATAGAAAACAACCGAAATAATCCAAGGTTTTTATTTAATACCGTGGCTAGACTAACAAATAAACAGACGTCGTCTGAACAAAATACCTCGTTACAATTTAGTAGTAATGATTTCATGAACTTCTTCACCGAGAAAATTGAAAGCATCAGAATCACAATCGTGAACGTTCAATCTTTGCTCGCGCCTTATAATTCAGCCGCAATTATCACCCCGCAAGAACAATTACAATGCTTTACAACCATAGAACAAAAAGAGTTAAATAAACTTATCACTTCATCTAAAACAACAACGTGTTTATTAGATCCTATACCAACTGAACTACTGAAAGAAGTGTTACCTATAGTGGAAGAGCCTCTTCTCAATATTATCAACTCATCTTTATCTTTAGGTCATGTTCCAAGAACGTTCAAGCTGGCTGTTATAAAACCTCTTATTAAGAAACCACATTTAGATCCAAATAACCTAGCAAATTACAGACCCATTTCGAATCTTCCATTTATGTCAAAAATATTAGAAAAAGTTGTGTCCGCTCAACTCGGCTCTTTCTTGCAAGAAAACGACATCTATAAAAAGTTTCAGTCTGGATTCAGGCCACATCATAGCACTGAAACTGCGCTTGTTAGAATCACAAATGATTTACTTTTAGCTTCGGACCAAGGCTGTATCTCAGTACTAGTTTTACTTGATCTTAGTGCTGCGTTCGACACTATAGATCACACAATACTCTTAGATCGACTACAAAATTACACTGGTGTTCAAGGACAAGCATTAAGCTGGTTCAGGTCATACTTATCTGACCGCTACCATTTCGTCTACTTAAATGGAGAAAAATCGATCATAACTTCGGCAAACTATGGAGTGCCGCAGGGATCTGTGTTAGGCCCTTTATTATTCTCAATATATATGCTGCCACTTGGTAATATTCTAAGGAAACATGGAATTAGTTTCCATTGTTAAGCCGATGACACTCAAATATATATTTCATCACGGCCAGATGAATACGCTGAATTATCCAAATTCACAGATTGTGTTAAAGATATAAAAGATTGGATGACGCGTAATTTTCTTTTATTAAATCCAGACAAGACAGAGGTAATACTTATCGGTTGTAAAAACCGTCCACAAAACCTTTCACAGCACGACTTTAACATAGTAGGATGCCCTGTTACTTTATCCGCTACAGTAAAAGACCTGTGTGTTACATTAGACTGCAACCTGTCTTTTGAAAAGCATATTTCATATGTTACAAAAACAGCCTTTTTCCACCTTAGAAACATTGCTAAGCTACGTAATATGCTATCAGTCTCTGATGCAGAAAAGTTAGTTCATGCATTCATGACCTCGAGACTAGATTACTGTAATGCTTTATTAGCTGGTTGTCCTGCATCTTCAATAAACAAGCTACAGTTAGTCCAAAATGCAGCCGCTAGAGTTCTTACTAGATCAAGAAAATATGATCATATAACACCGATTTTATCATTACTTCATTGGTTACCTATAAAGTTCCGTATTAATTACAAGGTATTGCTTTTGACTTATAAAGCTCTAAATGGTTTAGCTCCAGTCTATTTAACGGATCTTCTATCGCCCTATAATCCATCGCGCTCTTTAAGATCACTAAATTCGAGGCTTCTGGTCATTCCTAGGATATCCAGATCCACCAAAGGAGGGAGAGCATTTTCACATTTAGCTCCGAAGCTCTGGAATAGCCTTCCTGATATTGTTTGTTGCTCAAACTCGTTCTCACAGTTTAAAACTAGACTGAAGACGCATCTATTTAGCCAGGCATTCATATACATTTTTTATCTTACAGTTACTGTAAATTCGGCCTCAGTTCATAAACGCCAGAGGAGAACTGGCCCCCGACTGAGCCTGGGTTCTCCCAAGGTTTTTTTTTCTCCATTGGGTCATCTGATGGTGTGTTAGGACACCTTTAGGTCACTGGATGGAGTTTTTCGGTTCCTTGCCACTGTTGCCTTTGGCTTGCTCAGTTGGGGATATTCAAATTAATTAACCAATCATACCATTGATCAGCTCTACCAAACGTGGATGTCTTTTTTTCCAGTAATAAACAAACATTGTTAAGTTGTTTTGATTGATACTGTGAAGCAGCTTTGATACAATCTGTATTGTGAAAAGCGCTATATAAATATATTTGACTTGACTTGACTTGTTATGAATGCACACACTTCTATGGAAGACTGTATTATCGTAATGTTTTGACTTTAATCTCGAAACGTTTCGACTTTAATCTCCAAACGTTTCGACTTTAATCTCCAAACGTTTCGACTTTAATCTCCAAACGTTTCGACTTTAATCTCGAAATGCTAGATTTTTTTACAGTTTTTTTTTTACGTTGTGGTTCAGGGCTTCCGTAAAAAACAATGGCATTATACATTTGTTCAGTGATGAGCGCCACTGCATTGAAAAGTTATTTTAAAATTATAGCAAATGTTACACCAGACATGAGGCCACTACAAATGCTTACTGATGTTAAATGTGTTCGTTTGGGAATAAAGGATAACACAGTTTAATCCACAGCATGCACATCTCAACATCATTCTTTTTTAAGATATGGAGTTCCACAAAAACCTTCTTGAGTCTTCTCTGCATATTATATGTCACTTTTACACGTGCCCCAGATCAGAACCAGAATGAACCTGTAGAAAAGCAAATTTGTGTTGAGCCCTGCAAATATAAAGACCTTCCTCTTTTGTTAGCAAAGTGAATGTTATAAAGTTTTGTTTCGGGGAAAAAATAATATAAAGTTAAAACTAGGAATTTCACTTGGCCCACCCTACATCTCAAAGCTGGAGCCGGGGCTGGTGTTGTTTAAATTTCTTCATGACTTCATGAAGCCTCATGGTGTGAATGAACTTCAAACTGACTAGAACTAACTCTTTGAAATGTATATATGATACTGGATATGAAACTGTTAATAATGTTGACAGACACCAATCTCATTCAATGTCAGTCGTGTGGGTGAAAAATAATTTATTAGGCATTTAAAAGCTCTTTTGAGAAAATGAAAACATGGAAATCTCAAAAAGCAATTATATCAGGATACTTCATGACTTTCAGAAGATTCAAGCAGAATCAGCAGAAAATAGGAAAATGGACAATAACAATGAGATGTTGATAAAATGAGTAAAGAGTTTAATCAATCATTACATGAAGCAAATACAAACATTAAGTAAAAGTGAATGAGACAGATCTCTCTCTTTTCTGACTTATAAGAGCCAAAGCATCTCAAGAGAAGAAAAGTGTCCAGTTTCAAAGATACATATAAGTATATCTTGGATTTGCATGGAAGAGTAGAAGTGGAAGATAAACTAGATGTTCTAATGAAAAACAATGAAGAATGAGTTAAAAATGTATATCAGATTCACATCTCTTAAAAGTGTTATGGCCCCCTTCTCCAGTGTGAATTTTCTTTCAGTTCATCTTCTGTAGTGAAGGACTTCTTCACTGAAACACACACCGCCGTGTCTTCTGCAATATTAAGGATGAATCTTCTCCTTTGATTGAATCTTCTGGTGTTTCTTCAGGACTGAAGGTTTAGGGACGGGGTTGGGGTAGGTCATATATTTATATATACAGTAATGTAACGTTAAGTCAACGGCGTTCATAAACACACTGAAAAGCGATTATGCGTGTTGATAGCACGCCAAAAATGGAAATACGAATTGGCGTGTCATACATACACCATTTCATGAGATCAGTCTGGTTAAATGGTCTTTCTTCAGAATGAGAAGCAGAAGTGATTTCAGAGCGAAACCCTGAGCCGCTTCTTCCCAGTGTGAACTCTCATGTGAATCTTCAGCCTTGATTTACTTGTGAAGCGTTATTTACACTGAGGGCAGGAGACAGATTTATTGGCTTCTGTTTTTCCTTTCTTGTTCACGTCCATCAGGCCTAAAAGAAACATTAAATCAAGTGTAGACATTTTAATGAGACATCTGTATAATTAAAAGTAATAATAGTCGACGTTACGTCGAGTGACGACGAAATGGGGTTTCACTTAGAAAGCCTATCAACTTCGAGTATTACAAAACGAGCCAGTGGCAAAGATATGCAATGGGTCTGCGGAATTTGTATAGCGTAACTCCGCCCCACCTCGTGGGAATATAAGGAAGTACGATGCAATATGCAGATATGTTTCCTGCTGAGGAGCCGAGACTGAACTCAGGCGTTTCCACCGGTACAGCGGAAGTGGCAGGGAGACGTAACGTCTCCATTCCCTACTCAGGGAACGAGGGTTACATACGTAACCGAGACGTTCCCTTTCGTAGTCACTCCGAGTTACGTCGAGTGGCGACGAAATGGGGTTACCAGTCTAATCACGCCAACTTCTCGGCTGTCTTCCAGTGCCCTGCGTAAGTCTGAGATCCCTGTCGTGAGACTAGCATGGACGAAGGACTCCTACTTAACACAGGAATACCAAGGTACACTGGGAAGCATATCTCAGTGGAAATATGCAATCTCTGCCAGCCCGAAGGGGGTGGACTTAAGAATACACATATGACACGGAGGGATGCATATGGAAAAACACTGGGGTGTCCAGCCCGCAGGGTGGAATATTTCAACCCCAGGAGTGGCAAGGTGGCTTGCCAAGGGAAAGACACATGCTCAGAGAGGCTTACAGTGGAAATACACATGTGGGGATCACCGGAGGGGAACCATGCACACGGAGGCACCTAGCCGACACGTAAGCTGCAGCAGGCATAGACTTTGGCATTGACTGTTGAAGTGCTGGAGGAACTCAGGGCTTGTGGAGAAGCTCACCTGAGGAGAATATCGCACGTATCCAGTTCGTGGAGTGGAATGGCGAGCAAGCGAAGACACCTGAGCGGGTCCAGTTACCGGCTAGTTGAAGCGAGTACACGAGAGAACACTGGCTCTACTCTGAGATTATAGAATCTCCAAATGTTCAGGGTGGAGGGAGACAGCCTTTGCTCCAACCCATCCTGCAGGAAGGAAAGCACGTGCGGAGGTGCTCTACGAGCGACGAAGGTGCGGTCACCTTCGTCGCTCGTAGAGCAAGGTCGGTGGCGGCACGCAGCTCTTGTATGAGCCCTGATTCAGCCCTCCCCTCGTGCACGAGCATGCAGTGAGGCGGCAGCCAGCCCCGCAGCTCTATAGGTGTTTGCCACCGGAGTAGACAAAACCTACAGGCATTGGAGGGGTGCTTAGGGTCGCCACGCCAGGTGGAGGAGCTGTGGGGACACAGATCTGTTGCCACAGAACACTCCACGGGGGGAACCCCAGGGTACCCTTGGCCGCGGCCTCTACGAGGGCAGAGAAGGTGGAAGAGGCCGCTGAGCAGTCGCGAAAAGTCAAAAGAGACTCCCACAAGCTCATGACCTCTTCATGCACGTCCGGGTGAAAGGAATTGGGGTCGCCACCCCCAAAAACCAATCATCAGACTTGAGTCTATCTTGATGCCAGATGTCCACACAAGCCCGATACTCGCGGCGGCCCGGGAAAGCATAGCTGTCAACTCTGGATCAGACTCGGCAGGCTGGCACACCCAGAGGTGGCAGCACAGCCGGACCCTCATCTCCAGAGGACTCCAGCTCACCTTGTGATGCGGCGATAGCCATGATTTCATCTGCCGGGGCGTCGGATGAGCTGCTTTTTTTTTTTTGGAGCCCGCCGGCGTCATTTCTGAACGTGGCTGGTCAGCAAACTCATCCGGTAACCACACGGGTTGCAATGTATAAGAGGGGGGTGTGGACCGAGGAAAAATCGTCGGTTTTGTTCCACACCAGCTGCCTCAGGTCACCCTGGCCACCAGCCAAAGTATTCCCTCTCGTGGAGAGAATAGATCGGGGTGTGGATGAGGGGACTCTCACTCTATTGAGCTCATTGAGTCTCGACCATAACACTGTGATGCTCATGTTCGGAAACATGACGCATCCACGAACGCTGTCTGTGCGCAGCCCAAACACAACAAACAGCGATCACGTCCATCAGCTGAATCTATCAGACTATCGCACTCAGAAATACACAGGCAGAGCGTCTTTAAAAAGATAATCAGAGAATAGACTGCGGAGGGAAAAGGACCTCTTGGCTCCGAAGAAAAAACATATCTGCATGTTGCATCACACTTCCTTATATACCCACGAGGTGGGGCGGAGTTACGCTATGCAAATTCCGCAGACCCATGGCATTTCTTTGCCATTGGCTTGTTTTGTAATACTCGAAGTTGATAGGCTTTCTAAGCGAAACCCCATTTCGTCGTGACTTAACGGAACTTGGAGTGACTACGAAAGGGAACAACACAATGTTTGAGTAGTTTTGTGTAACCCAACTCCTGGGTCAGATGTAACAACCCAGTGTTTAGGTAGTTTTTGTGTTACCCTGACCTGGGTCAGACGTAACACTCAAGGGATTGTTTTATTTATCGCAGGCTTTTTGCAATCTCTTCAGGAGAGAGCATTGCTTCGTCAAATGTGTGCGTGTCTTCTGTGAAATACAGTTTCTGTAGAAATATTATCTGAAGAAAAAAGCATTGCATCATTAGCGGTTGAATATTCCAACCCAGCGTAAATGTCTCTGTTTCTATTTAAAATCAGCTTGAACAAAACCATTCATGTTTAGTGTGAAAAGGCCTTCCACCCAGTTCACCTGCTTTTTAGGCTTTTCCTGTGTCAAATTCATATAAAATGACTAAATCAAGAAAGTTCAATGTTAAAATGTTTATATTCATGACCTGAAACAATACAAATCTTGATGAATGAATGAGGAATCAAGATTAAATACCAACCTATTTGTTCTTCAGTATCATGGTGTTTCATTTTCTTAAATTATTTTTGATGATCAAAACAAACTTTAATTAACTAGGGCTGCAATAACTAATTGATGAAATCGATCATGAAAATAATCAACCACCAAACTAATTATAGATTGTGTATCCATAGGAAAAACATTCTTATGGACAAAACTCATCTGAAAAATAATATGGTTGGTGAGCACATGGAACCATTATTTATTTTAATTTTATTATAAATTTGGGTTTACATCGCTCAAATTACTTTTACGTCGCTTAGACAGACAATTGACAAGTGACCAATCCCGAGTGACGATGTTGTGATGTATAGTATTCGAGTTAGTAACAAGCTTTCTCATTGGTCATTATGTATGTGCATACGTTCAATGAAGTGTTCAGTAAAAGATGTCGAAACACATGCAAGTCTAGCGTGGTTCATGACATGGTGTTAGAAGCGGGATTTTAGCTCAGTAGATGTGTCGGATTGATGGTATATTGCCCCGTTAAGTGAAGAGCTATATCGTAGAGGACCATGCAAAAATTTTCGCCGCCAGAAAGTTTCCCGTTTGAAAGGCCGAGCGAATGGCCGGAGTAGAAACAGATTAATGCGCTACAGATCAGCCACCAAACTATCTCTAGAGGACGGCGAAGTGCAAGTCAGTGCTCTCATTTGTTGATGATGACAGAGATAACTATGAAGTGGTGATTCAGAAGTTTGATGAGCACTTCATTCCCCGAAGAAACGTGATATATGAACGTGCGCGCTTTCATCAGCGCTGTCAGCGCGAGGGAGAGCCGGTGGAGGCGTTCGTAAGAGGACTGTTTGAGCTCTCAGAACATTGCGATTTTGGCGAACTAAAAGATGAATATATCCGTGACAGGATTGTGATCGAGAGACAAATCTCTCTCAGAAAAGCTGCAGCTTCAAGGAACACTGACGCTCACCAGAGCAATTGAAATGGCACGTAGCCACGAGCTACGTGCCATTTCAACAAAACAAAATGCTGAACAAAACAAAATGCTGAGCAAAGTGAAAGTAAATTGGAGGAGGTTAAATTCTAGCAACAAAATCATGGCAGAGGAAGAAAAATGAGTTTTGATAGACAAGGAAAAGGACAAGGCTATAGAAATGAATGAAGTCACAGGAAGAAATGCACAAGATTTAACAAAACCCATAACCAAACAGAATATTGTCCTGCCAAAAAAGCAGAATGTCGTAAGTGCAGAAAGATTGGCCATTTCGCCGTGGTCTGCCACACTAGGACAGTGGAAGAAGTGACAACTTACGAGGGTGCAGGGTCAGCTATGTTCCTTGGCTCAGTTCAAAGGGAGGATGAGCCTGTTCCACCATGGACTGTCGATGTTTCCATGGATGGACAAACAATTAATTTCAAAATTGACTCCGGCGCAGACGCCACTGTAAGATCGGCGGAAACTTACGAAAGTCTAAAGAACAAAATTCCACTGAGCAAGACGAACGTCATACTGCACAGTCCTGGTGGCAAGCTGGAGTGTTTGGGCCAACTGAGAACAAAAGTAAGTGTGAAAAAAACTATGTATCTGATTAATGCTTATGTGGTGAGAGGATGTTGGCAATCTGCTGGGACGCAGTACTGCAATTCAAATGGGGCTAATAAAAAGAATAGATAAAATAAGAGAGAGTGCTTTTGGCTCTTTGGGACTGATGGCATGTGAACCGGTTAAAATAATGCTCAAAACTTCAGCTGAGCCATTCAGTGTTCATGTAGCTCGTAGGGGGATATTCAAATTAATTAACCAATCATACCATTGATCAGCTCTACCAAACTTGGATGTCTTTTTTTTCCAGTAATAAACAAACATTGTTAAGTTGTTTTGATTGATACTGTGAAGCAGCTTTGATACAATCTGTATTGTGAAAAGCGCTATATAAATTTATTTGACTTGACTTGACTAGGGTACCAATCCCAATGCTTGCAATAGTCAAACAAGAACTGGATAGAATGGAGCAGCTGGGCGTGATTGAAGAGGTTTCCGAGCCCACCCTATGGTGTGCCCCAATGGTGCCAGTCACCAAAAGGAATGGAGACATTAGGATATGTGTCGACCTCAAATGACTGAATGAAGCCATCATTCGCGAAAAGTTTGTTCTGCCAACCTTGGATGACATCACTTCTAAACTGGCGGGGGCAAAGTTTTTTTCCAGTCTGGATGCGGCCAGTGGTTTCTGGCGGATTCCGCTTGATGATGCCAGCAAGAGGTTGACTACTTTTATAACCCCCTTCAAGAGGTACTGCTTTTGTCGTTTGCCGTTCGGCATAACTAGTGCTCCAGAGATATTTCAAAAATGCATGACTGAGCTACTTCGGAATGTCGAAGGAGTATGCTGCTACATGGATGACATATTGGTATATGGTCATACACGTGAAGAACATGACCATAGACTTGATGAAGTACTGAAGGCCATTCATGCCCCAGGGCTGAGGCTAAAAATGGAAAAATGCATCTTTGGCCAAAAGGAATTGGGTTTTGTGGGACATAGTCTTAGTCAAGAGGGCATCAGGCCTAACCCGGAAAAGGTCAGTGCTATTCGGGACCTCGACAAACCTCAAAATCTGACGGAGTTAAAGCGTATGCTGGGTATGATTAATTAACTTTGCCGTTACCTGCCACATAGCGCTACTGTGCTACAGCCATTGAATGAGCTACTAAGAGCCAATGCAGTGTGGAGATGGGATAAGAGTCAATGTTGGTTCAAAGAGATGTGGGTTGCGGCCCCAGTGCTGGCATATTACGACGTGAACAAGCCAACAGTCGTGACTGCCGATGCCAGCAGTTACGGAATAGGGGGCGCACTGCTTCAAAAGCATGATGGGAAGATGCTTCCAGTGGCCTTTTGCTCCCGTACTCTCACAGCTGCGGAGAAGCGCTACGCTCAAATCGAAAAAGAGTGTTTGGCTTCGGTTTGGGCATGTGAAAAGCTGTCACGATATCTCTGTGGTTTGGATTCTTTCAAAGTTCTCACTGATCACAAACCTCTAGTTTCTTTGATGAACCAGAAAAACCTAGACGAGATCCCCATTCGTTGTCAGCTACTCCTAATTAGGATGATGCGCTTCAACCCCGTGGCAGAGTATACCCCAGGGAAGTCTCTGCTTATAGCAGACACGTTGTCCAGACATCCCCTGGCCAACTTGGAAGAGTCAGATCTCGAAAAGGAAGTCGAGGCCTACATAGCTGGAGTCGAGGAGCACTTACCGGCTTCATCTCAGAAGATACAGCAGATAGCCGATGCAACGAAAGCAGATGAGGAGTTGCAAAGAGTGCTTAAATATGTCCAGCAAGGGTGGCCTAAACATGTAAAAGCGGTGCCTGTTGATTTGCGAGACTACTTTAGCCAACAGGGTTTTTTGAGTAAGTCGACAGGGCTTATCTTGCACGGGTCAAGAATCGTGATCCCAATAAAGATGAGAGAGGAAGTACTCGCTCGCATTCACGAAGGCCATCAAGGACTTAGCAAGTGCCGCGAGTGGGCTCGCCTGTCAGTATGGTGGCTGGGCATAAGCACTGATCTAAAACGTAAAGTGAGTCAATGTCAGTTGTGTCAGAGTAATAGGCCAACGCAACGAAAGGAGCCATTGCTGGTGACAAAGTTACCCCCAGGTCCATGGAGATACCTCAGGGTACATCTCTGTGAAGTAGGTGGCCATCATTACCTTGTAGTAATGGACTATTACTCACAGAATACAGAACACAGAACCTCTCTCTCTTGTGCGCTCTTGTGCTCGCTCTTGCCCTCTGCTCTCTGGTGCTCTTGCTCTCTCTCTCCCTCAGGAAAGGTCTCGGCAGAACAAGTCGGGTGGAGCAGACGATGGTTATAGTAACCATGTAGACGCATAGAGACAAATGACCCAAATCAAAATCAGGGCTGAAAACATCTTCATTCAAGCCATCTCAACTCGTCTCACTTTCCTTTCTTTTCCTTTCTTTTCTTTTCGTTGAAAGTCTCGGTTCTAAGTTATGTTTTGCTGCAAAGTTTCGTTAAACGTTTCGACTGCAACGCGCTTCCAACTTCAAAGACTTTCATCCGTCCGCCAATACCCCACGTGACCCCAAGATCTAGCAGGCACGAGGAGACCGCCAGCCAAGCAACGGACCCGGGGAACCCCTTTACACCGACAAAAGGAGAATCCCAAAGCAAACCGAAGACAAGCAAGTAACCTCTCCAGACTTTTAACCGAACTGGTGCAGTATATAAAATTCAATAACCTGCCTAAGAAACGATAGAAGGGTTAAAAAGATTATTGATGGTTCGTTCAGGTCATGTCTTTTAAGTGCATATAGAAACGTGGGATCTCACCGTCTGACTCCTAAAACTCATTTCTTCCTCACTCTCTTTCTGCAACTCGTATGAATGTGTGTGTGTGTGTGTGTGTTAGATATTAGTTTTATGTGTTAGTCTTATAATCAATAAAGTATTGTTTGTATTTGAAAAGAGAAGCATTACTTGTGTTATGTGCTTACGAATTTATTGTCTTGAACTGCGATCTATAAGCTACTTATGCTTTTACCCTTGAATTATTTCTTAACTTAGCTGTTAGCTGGGAATTAGTCTTTCTTGGCCAGGAAGATATTATATTTCCTAGAATTAATAATGGTTTATGCTTTCCATTCCTTGGATGAACTGATAAAATGATCATACTATTGATTCTGCTACAGTAAATTCTGAAAATAATCAAATTATTAATTATTGATCATAATCCATAATGAATAACAATTAGTTATATTTATACGGGCGTATAAACGCTACAGTAGGCACCTGAGGACTACAGTTCCAGTGATGGCAAGTAACTTGACCCCAGAATGGCCTGACTTGCAACAAGTGAAAGCTAAGGATCACAGAGTGAAGGAATCTTACAGATACTTCTTTAATCGACGACATGGTGCAAGATAATTATCGCCGCTACATCCTGGGGACTCTTTGCGCCTCAAGTTGGATGGTGAAAAAGAGTGGACAACAAAAGGGATCGTAAGTCGTCAAGCTGAACAGCCGAGGTCATTCTATGTGTCAACTGACCATGGATAACTTCACAGGATTCGCAAACATCTCCAAGCCATTCCAGGGAGTACAGCTACCCAACATGAACAAGATCTACCTGACTGTACAACGGATGCTGAGGAAGGTAACCTGCCTGTGGTTCCAAGTGAGCAATTCCTTGAGGCGAATCAGGGAACATTGGTTCCTTCCTTAGAACCTTCTGCTGCTTTGCCTCGTACTCCACAACACAGTGTCGCCCAAGACGACACGCTGTGGGCGTGTGATAAGGAAGCCTTTGCGTTACCAGTCATAATACAGAATCAAAGTACAGAAATATCCTTTTTTTCTCTCTCTTCTTGTTGTCTGAAGAGTGCATTACAGAGACTTTATAAGCTGAAAGATTTGCTTGCATAACGTTTTTTTGTTTTTTTGTTTATGATGTTCACAATAGTGTGCCTGAATTTGTGTTTTAATTTTGTAAAAAAAAAGAAATAATAAAAAAAGTTGATGTTTTGCCCAAAAGGGAGGAGATGTGATGTATAGTATTCGAGTTAGTAACAAGCTTTCTCATTGGTCATTATGCATGTGCATACGTTCAAGGAAGTTCAGTAAAAGATGTCGAAACACATGCAAGTCTAGCGTGGTTCATGACAGATTTCACTACACACATTCAACCATCTAGGTTCGGCACGGTTAGCCAAGTGTGCTGAGAGTTCAGCGTCGAGAACGGTTTTTAATTGTGGCGTTCCGTACCAGGCTCAAGTGGAAACACAACTGGAACCTTTTCCGAAGATAGAAAAGCAGCTTTTGTTTCTCAGCACATAAAGATGAATGACTTACCGTGATCTCAGACTGTGGTGATGTGGTTTCTCCACTGCATGGATCTTCATGTGTCGCTTCAGGTTACTTTTAATAGAGAAACTCTTTCCACACTGATCACACGTGTGTGGCTTCTCTCTCCCGTGGATCCTCTCATGTGATCTCAGAGATGATGAATCACTGAATCTCTTGTCACAGTGTAAACACTTGTAAGGTTTTTCTCCAGTGTGGATCCTCTCATGTGTTTTCAGAGATGATGAAACACTGAATCTCTTGTCACAGTGTGAACACTTGTAAGGTTTTTCTCCAGTGTGGATCCTCTCATGTCTTTTCAGAGATGATGAAACACTGAATCTCTTGTCACAGTGTGAACACTTGTACGGTCTTTCTCCAGAGTGGTTCCTCTCATGTGTTTTTAGAGATGATGACTCACTGAATCTCTTGTCACAGTGTGAACACTTGTAAGGTCTTTCTCCAGAGTGGTTCCTCTCATGTGCTTTCAGAGATGATGAAACACTGAATCTCTTGTCACAGTGTGAACACTTGTAAGGTTTTTCTCCAGTGTGGATCCTCTCATGTCTTTTCAGAGATGATGACAGACTGAATCTCTTGTCACAGTGTGAACACTTGTAAGGTCTTTCTCCAGAGTGGTTCCTCTCATGTGTTTTCAGAGATGATGACTCACTGAATCTCTTGTCACAGTGTGAACACTTGTAAGGTCTTTCTCCAGTGTGGATCCTCTCATGTGTTTTCAGAGATGATGACTCACTGAATCTCTTGTCACAGTGTGAACACTTGTAAGGTTTTTCTCCAGTGTGGATCCTCTGGTGCAGTTTTAAACCGTATGTTGTAGTAAAAGTCTTCTCACACTCAAAGCACATGTACTCTCTCACACCAGTATGAGTTTTCTGATGTATTTTTAAATATTGCAGCAGTGAAAAACTCTTTCCACATACAGAACATGAATACGGCTTCTCCTTCTTATGAACTCTCAGGTGTGTCTTCAGGGCTGATGCAATAAGAAATGTTTTGCCGCACTGAACACATGGGAACGGTTTCTCTCCGGTGTGGATCCTCATGTGAGCATTAAGGTTTGACAATTGACTGAAACTCTTTCCACACTGATCACATGAGAACGGCTTCACTCCGGTGTGGATCCTCATGTGAACATTAAGGTGTGATGATCGACTGAAACTATTTCCACATTGATGGCATGTGAACGGCTTCTCTCCGGTGTGGATCCTCATGTGAACATTAAGGTCTGACGATTGCCTGAAACTCTTTCCACACTGATCACATGAGAACGGCTTCACTCCTGTGTGGATCCTCATGTGAATCTCAAGGTTATGTTTGCTTTTGAGACTCCTTCCACACTGAGTGCAGGTGAAAGATTTCTTGGCTCTTGTTTTCTTTAAAAAAGTATTTTTAGTCTTTGAGCGACCAGGTTTGACATGATGTTCCTCTTTCACTTCACTCAGTTCTTCTCTCTCCTCCTCCACTTCTCTCAGTTCTTCTCTCTCCTCCTCCACTTTACTCAGTTCTTCTCTCTCCTCCTCCACTTCACTCAGGTCTTCACTCTCCTCCTTCACTTCACTCAGTTCTTCTCTCTCCTCCTTCACTTCACTCAGTTCTTCACTCTCCTCCTTCACTTCACTCAGTTCTTCACTCTCCTCCTTCACTTCACTCAGTTCTTCACTTTCCTCCTTCACTTCACTCAGTTCTTCTCTCTCCTCGCTCTCTTCCATCTGACATGAAAGAAAAACTCATTTTAAAATGTTCTAAATAATAAAAATAGTTCAAATAGAGAAATATGTAGTGAATGAAGATAAATTATAAATTATAAATATTTTTATAAATTAATTATACGTCCCTGAAACTTTCCATGAATGAGGTACACTGATCTTCCAGTTATTTAAAAAAAAACATTATAGGCACAAATGCCATGTTTCTGTAGTGAGAACTATTAAATATATTTGACACTTATCTAACATGTGAACATTAAAATACACAAAACTGCCATATTTTGACACCAACTTTTAGATTGATATTTAATTATGTAAAAACTACTAAAACGTTTTAATTAAAGGTACAATATGCAGGATTTTTGCAGTAAAATATCCCAAAACCACTAGGCCAATGTTATATATTTTATTTAGTTGATTACTTACAATATCCCAAATGTTTCCAACTATTTGTAAATCGAGAGAAAATTGCAATTTAAACCAAGGAAATGGGGCGTGTGAGCAGGGGTGAGGAGTCGCCAGTCAATGGCGTCATATCCGCGTTACCCCTGGTTTCTGCCAGGTTTGACCTCGTACTGCAATAGTAACCATGGCGACAGAAGTCGACAACTGGGTTATGCCGGTTATGCCCGTTATGCCTAGAAGGACGCTCACGCTTTTGTTTTGTTCAAACATTTTGGACCATCGCAAGCAGACTTTGAGACAAAAAGAGGACTAAAACGAAGATCAACACCTTTCGAGATGCCGAGAGCTACACGTCCGCGACTAACTTCGACTTGACAGAGACGCGAGTGTTGCATGTTACTTTATTAGACAGGTGAGCAAATGTACATAAAAAACGAATCAATATTATGTAGTTCAACATGATGAAAAGTTACAATATGATCTGTATGTTATTCTAATGTTGATCTAGCTTACTGTCTCATACAGCCAACACACAACCTAACTAACATTCCACCCACAAATGCCGTTTAGTGAGATAGTGTATAGAGATGCGCGGATGGGCTACTATATCTTCCACAACCGCACCACAAAACTCATCATCCGTCCGCACCAACGTTTTTGACCAATTTTCAAAACCGCACCCGCCCGCCATCCGCTGATTGGGTGATACAAGGCACTGCTGATGACAGCCGCGAGATCGTGAACTCAGTCTCCGATTGGCGCGCAGGGACAAAAATAAATAAATAGCCTAAATTAAACGCACTTTGGCAAACCTGACCTTTTCTGATACTGTGCAATATTTTTATTGTAGCCTAATAGAAAACGCATTTTGGCACATAATTTCAACATGCTGCTATTTGACAGCTACCTGACAGTTCTCCATTACGGACGCGACCAGTCTGAAAGCGGCACTAAAAGACTTTCAAACTTTCACAGAGACCTCAAACAGAAAGCACAAAGCCTTTCTTTAAAGCGAATTTCGTTTTGTATTAATTGTATCTTAATTTTAATCCATGTTTCATTAACCAATTTCCTGGATTTAATAAATAAAAAGTAAATTGTCTATCTTGATTGTGTAAGCTATTTTTCATTATAAAACATTAGGCTGTGTATACCGACATGGATCAATTATTAATATTAGATTTCATCTGTATTTTGTAGGCATAGCTGATGGCGCACCAACGAACAAGCCTAGGACTGACTTCGGCGTTTCTTTAATATCGAGGCTCTATAGTTTATTATATGATTGTTAGGCCTGTTGATGGTATAAAATGAATTGCACTGTGCCTGAAAAAGACGCGCTCTCGTCTCTTCCCGTGCATTCAAAATTAACGTGAGTCTTCAGAACAGGCTCGTCCAGCGTCAACAGCACCGAACTTAGCTCCAATGTCAATCAACGTCTGGACCACTTGGTGGAATCCTTTACCGGAAACAATATCGAACGGGCGGATATCAAGAGAGCAGAGGTTCACACATGTATCCGTCCATCTGATAATAACAAGCAGTCGCTGCATAGACTTGACTAGCTGCCTGATGAAAATTTGACTATTTCAAAGTGTGCTCGACTTTTTTTTTTTGGATGTAGGTATAGCCAGATAACAATATTTAACAATGTACATATATTTTTCATTTGATTGGTTCAACCGCCCGCCACCCGCCCGAATTTAATTAAAATATTTTTGTTTGTCACGTCATCCGCGCGGCTGTAACCGCCAACCGCGCATCTCTAATAGTGTAACTGTTAGAGCAAGTGAAACAGCGGTGCGTTACCTCAAGTTTCATTCATCTGATAAACATTTCGGGGTAAACTAAATCAAACATGTTCTAGATCAGAAGAATAAGATGTACTAAAAGGGCACAATGTAAAATTGTTCATAAATTTGACACCAGCAACTGTCACAATCATCAGTGAATGACACTAGATGTCTTGCAATATTTACATTTAACCTTACTTATTGAACACACAATGATGCATTCATCATTAAAAACTATTTAATCTCATTCTGTTTTAAGTGATTCCACTGCTGCCATCAAGAGTGAAATACCTACACTAATTATGGATTTCAATAGAAATTAGTGGAATGTTGCCATAAAAATCTTTAAAGGCCGTTTTCTCAAAATGATTTTTCTCACACTCCTAGTGACGATGATCCACGTCTGTAGCACCTACACACACCAAACGTTACAGCCGTATTCCTAACTATATTGTGAAGCTTCTTCCAGAGGGATTTGTTGATATATCATTCTTGGCCTGATTTGTATGACATATTATGCCAAAAAATAGGGCGGAAATCTATTTAAGGCTATTGGCAGTATTTTCTGATTTACAGGGTAACAAAAGGAGATATTCATAATACCCTCTGGTATTGTCTTTTCATTGAATATATCAACAAAATGCAAAAAAAAATTTGAACCTTGTATATTTTTTTTTTTCAATGGTTAGATTCGTCACTTCAAAATATATGCAAAATAGTGCATATTTAATTAGATATAGCCTGATTAGCACATTTAAACATAAAATTACAGAAAACTTGCAATATATTTTTTCTCCTATTCATGTTCAACTGATAGAGTTTCATGGTGGTATCTGTAAGTTAAATGTTTTACCCTATTCACCTGTAGTGTCTCGCCTTAATGAATAAATGTCATATTCCATAGTTAATCTGATCGTGCCGTCGTGTTCATGCTACTGTATCAGATATCAAGCAGATCCTCAGGAAAGAAGCATGATCGCGCACGGATGGGATGAGTGATGGCATTTATTCTCTTTTAGAGAGGAGTAGTATGAGGCAAAATTAGCAAAAACACAGAGAGCGTGAATGCTAAAAGGCATGAATGTACCGTATAACATATATACATGTAGGCAACAAAATACATAACAGTGTTTCACAAAATATAACTACGGTTCAATCTTATTCAATGACACAACATGATTACCAAAAAGATTATAAAATATTTACACACATATTCTTGATGGGTTTATGATGGTCTGTTGCAAGTATGCTTAGTATTTTTATTTGCATTAAAGGTAGGGTAGGCGGGATTTTTCTAAAAAACTTTTTTTCCAAATTTGTTTAAACTGTCTTTATATATCAATGCATAATTAAAATGTAAGTACTCTAAATAAGACATTATAAAAATCGAGTGTCTGTAGTCCTCTCAGGGCTGCAATAAACACAGCTCATTATTCCATTCACTCCACCCCCTCCCGTCTGGGCTCCTTCCAAAGCCACGCCCCCAAAACACATGAACGCGCGATGCTGGCTCAGCTGGAGGACGCGTTTACTATGGCGCTCGCTTTGTGTCATTTGATTCCTAACCAAGCTTAAAGACGTGTTAACGTGCGTGTGGAGAACGTCTACACGTCTGCCCGTCTGCACGTCTTAACGTCTGCCCGTCTGGAGCTATCTCCATTCAGCGTTTTTTTTATCCAGCCAATGATGCCGTTTCTGACGCCGCAGTCCATCCATAGTGCGTCGTAATCTGCGGCGCTTCTGTCTGACAAAGACAGCGTAAAAAGCGGCGTTTTGTATAATATTATAATCAGCCCCACTGCCTTTTCTTCAAAGTTCAGTCCATCTTATGAAGTAGATGGAAAGACGTAGTAGATTGTCAATCTGAATGGCGATCCTTCTTAAGGGTTCTGGTTTTCTATCGTTGTTAGGACTATGTTGTAGCCTATAGCTACTCATTTCGTTTTCATATGGGGGGGCAAGCATTTTTTTAGGGATGCACCGATCCGATACTCAGTATCGATATCGGCTCCGATACTGCCATTTTTGCCGGATCGGGTATCGATCAGACAAGGCCGATCCAAATCCGACATTGTGCGTTTTATTGTTAAGCCCCACAAAAGGCACAAAACATTCTAAAGTACCATAAAGTTTTCGTGCACTCTATTATAAGTGTTCTGAAGCCATTATGTGAGATAGAAATGAATATTTATGCCATTAAATTCAAGATCACGTAAACTTTTCCCTCCGCTGCGGCTGTCAGTCATTCTCCATTCAGCATCAAACAGCGCGTCCCGTTCGGTCAACGATGAAACTCTCTTCAAGATGATTCAATGTTACTATTATTATACTTGATCTGTAGATAAAGGTCTATTGTTTCGCATAAAACAACTTTATCTTGCTGGACTTTATTGCTGTAACTTAATCATGTTACTTTCTACCGGGTGTCGGTTAGATCACAACAGTACAGTCAGAGCATTATAACTGTTATTCACGCGCACAGTAACAAATTTAAAACTGTTAAAAGAAAAGGCTCAATAAACTATTACATAAATAGAGACTGTACAATACACTACGCATCAATATGTATTTTCTTTGTGCTTTGCACTTTTCAATGCGGACTCGACGCGCTGCACGCTGTGACTCCCTGTGGCTTCAAGCGCATCATTCTGCGCTCGGGATGCGCATAAGCGCTTTGTGCCGCGATGTATTGGAGCCTTTCATTTCAATGCAGTGACGCAATAAAAGATTATTAATAGCCTTTCTTGTTCTGTCCTATCTATCATATGTTGCTGCCTCATTAAACAGCTGCTATACATTTAAAACATTTCTCAATTTTATAGTAGCCTAGGCCCTAGGCTATATCTAAAATAATTTATCTTTTTGATTTTTGTTATCTTGTTTTTCATGAATGTATTTTACAACAATACAAAGAGCAATGTGTATTATCCACTAATCTAGTTTATAATAGCATTTTTGTCATAGATTATGATCATATATATTTTTGATTTGTTGTTTTTCTTTATAATGAAGTTGTCTGTGTTAAGTAGATTGTGTTTAACACACAAAAGAGTGATTATCAGTTCAACACACAGAGTTATAAAAATTCTACTTAATTTAAAAAAAAAACGCTGGTATCGGATCGGTATCGGCCGATACTCAGAATCTTTGGTATCGGATCGGATCGATTCTGAAAAAGATGGTATCGGTGCATCTCTACATTTTTTTATTATGATCTGAGAAACAGACTTCTCACCAAAACAATAAGATCCCGTATTATTACTGAAGTCGCCAGATAGTCCATCATACAAACTAGACCACAATCCTTTTGCATAGCCTGCTACATATTGCCTACTTCATCAAAATGAGTAACAAAACGTTTAAATTCCTCCAACAACACAATGATAAAAACAATACATACCAAATAGCAATAAAATATGAAGCCTACATATGTAGAAGGGCTGCTCAATATATCGAAATTATCGAAATATCGCAAATGTATTTCGCAATATGCATATCGCAACGGCTTGCAATAACTGAGCAAAAGACAAGAGAAAATCACCCACTGCTCTTGGCTGAATAACTTTTGTAGCTTTAATAAGAATCAGTATAGACCTACATTTAATTGATACAGTGAAAACTAATGTGTGTGTTTTTTTTGTTTTTTGTTTTTTTTACATTTGATTCAGTTTCTGTTGTTAAATATCCCTAATGTAGGATAACCTGAAAAACCCCGTGGTTTACATTGATGTTAAAATAGCGCTTCTTATAAAACACTCTGATGTTCACTTTATAGAAGTTGTAGCGATGTTTTCTTGTCACAAAAAGATTGAGAAACACGTAGGCCTACATATCATTTTAAAAATAGCCTATTTTAAAGATAATATTTCGCATTTTTCTTCAATATCGTGCAGCCCCAATCTGTAACATATAGTCATTTATAAATATAATGTTTCAACGTTTCGTTTTGTGTAATAAAGCATATAGCCTATTAATTTTTTCTGACAGGCGGAGGGTGAACCAAGACGCGCTTCCCATTTAAAAACAAGTTTCAAGTTACTTTTCACCGTGACTGTCCGCTCAATATCCGCTCTTTGCCAGTTTCACATTTGTTTAAATATTATAATAGGCTTTTGTTATTTTATTTCATTTATGTTGATTATGAACAGTGAACAGCATGAGTAAGAGCAACGGGATGCGGAATATGACGGGAGACATGAAGTGGGTCAGGCATGATTTTGACCACTTCATTAAGTTTTGTTTTGTACAAAGACACTTTCTTTAAAGTGAATTTCGTTTTGTATCAATTATGCACGAGCATGCATGGGAATAGGCAATAGGCTATTTAATAATAATACAAAAAATATATATATAGTAAAGTGGCAGTGGATGGAATTATATTCTGAATTTCTATGTTATAAAAAATCGTTCTAACTTCTAAGCTCATTTAAACCGAGTTGTAAATGCCGAAATGAAAGGAGCTCGGCCAAACAAATATGAAACTACTAAATATAAATATAAAACCGCCAGTAGATGGCGGCAAGGCACTGTTCTATTGACATTACTGGTTAATGTTCAACCTATACTTTCAAAAACACAAAGAGGCTATAGGCTATATTTAATATCCACACAACTACTCCTTTTAGACAATTGCGATTGTTCTGCTGTGGTGCTGTTTTGAACTATTTTTTTATTGTGTGAAATGTCATTAACATATTGTTTATTTACAGGCATTCTGGTTTTCGAATGATTCTTTTTTTAAAAGCTAAATTAATTACAGAAACATTAAAATAAATATTTACAAATGTGTGCTTTACTTGGTATTTTTTCTCATCTAAAACACTAAATGTAGGAGAAAATCAGGAAAAATAGATATCTCCAGACGTATGGCAGACGCACGTAGTCACTAGGGCTGTGCTCAGAATATCGATACAACGATACATCGTCACGAACTCCTGGCGATGCGCGTATCGATACAGCAGCTGCCGTATCGATACTGTTGTGCTTTTGAATGTAGCCAATTCAGGGCTCGAATTTCAGCGCGTGCATTGCGCATAGTTTTAATCGTTCCCGCCACTCTCTCCCACTTATAATGCGGGAAATTCCCACAAACATTGATTCACTTTAGCATGTAGGTTGTATTAGTAAATGAATCCACACAGATTATAAAATCAAATCAGTAGTTTTAAAACGTTCTGCGAGACGCAATTTCACAAACAGCGTGAGTTCAATGGTGAGTTCTTCTCTCTCGTCTCTCAAAACGGGCTGCTCAAGGCAAGCGTCAAGCGCTGGAGCCGGTGAAACTACACTCTCACGTTTAAACATTCAAACGATTTTAAACTATTCAGTTCTTGCGCGCTCTCTGAGAGTTGGTTTTCTCTGCGTGCACATAGACTAGAGTAAAGCCGCCTCACATACAGCTTGCGAGATTATATCGCTTTAACAGACTAAATTTAAAACACGCAAAATGATGTAAAAAATTTCGGTCTTGGAAAGTATCCTCTAAACACAGTTGGTTATGTCTTAAATAAGCATAAACGTTTATAACAGAAACGAAATGATTCGCGGTTGTATGATGAAGTTAAGCGAGATATTCTGCTGTCACTCTCTTAACCCTGAGCATGCGTAAAAATCTGAAAATATAATCATTTAAAATGATTTCAACATAGAAGAAATGATTTTGTTTGGTGCACATTTCAACACGACCAAATTGTTAAATACTAGGTGTTTAAAAGAGTTTGAGAAAACTAAGTTATATTTAAGTTGTTACCGTGTTTGCTTTTATGGAATGTTTTAAGTTTTGTTTAGTCATTGAGAAGTGTAGACATGCTTCATTGTCATTTCAGTTATTGAGGCAGACTTTAAAAGCAGAAGGAAGAGCCATTCTAAACATTTTTTTTATTTAACTCGTTTTTTTTATGACAAAAACTAAATTGTTTTTCAGTTATCACAACTGTTATAACACTGTTATTAAACTCAGCTCAAAATAAATTTAAATTCCAAATTGATCCATATCGTGATGCGTATCGTATCGTGACATTGTTGGTGATACACAGCCCTAGTAGTCACGTTTTTAAACTTAGATCGTTGCAGGCGTGCAGGCGGGCAGACGTCAAGACGTAATCCACACGTTTATTGCTAACTTGACGCAGCCGTGACGTCTGCATAGATCAACAGCTACACGTTATTGACGTGTCTAAGTGACGTGATATTTGCGTGTACGTCTCCATATAAAACAAATGGAGACGTACACGCACGTATACACGTGTGTTATCTGTCGTGCTTGTCAGTCTCGTCACCGAATGGAACATTTCGAGCGCCATTTACCAGCGCCGAGCGGAGAGGAGCGCAGTGCATGTAGTGACATCATGTCAGAATCACATGTAATAAAATACCTAACTTTATTATTATGAATATAAACAACTAACATGGCTGTAAGTACTCACTATCAAGCTAGCATATCGATACTGGTAAAGTTTAAAATATATTGAGTTTGATTCGGTAACGAGCAACATAAGGCAAAGCTAAAAACAGCTGCATTGATACACGTTTTCCCATTACCATCAGTTACACTGTGATGAAGGAGAATTTCGTGTAAGATTCATAACATATACAGTGTTTTGCATGTAAGAGCTTCCACGATGAAACCACTGTTGGCTTAGTCTGGCATGCCAGACCTACATCAGGATGTTAGGTCTGGGAACTCACCATTGACAGGGCTCAATACAAGGGGCGGGATTAACGGTTGTCTTTCAAATTCCCCCTGCACGCAATAGGATAGCGCTACAACCAACCAGACAAGCGAAGAAAGTGACGTAGTCAGAGCGATTAAAAATAACTCAAGTGCCGTTCTTTGTTCATGTTTCAAAGAAAACCTTAACTTTAAATCATCCAGAGTCGCGGCCAAAGCCGATCGAAAGACAGCTGTTCGCCAGCAGCCGCCATTCTTTGTTTTCAAGTAGCAGTGAACCGGCGCATCTCTGTCGTCATTATGTTAAGCCCGCCCACCGACTCTATACATGATGTGATTGGCCTGACTAGAGTTTGTTTTTTCCAGCTCGAAAGTCAACGGAGAGTCGCTAGACTACACTGGCTGCAAAATCATTTTTGCAGCCGCTAGGGGGAGTGTAGATTTCTAGGCTACTGTTGGCTCTGATGAGGACTACACTCCATCGTCGGCTCAAGGACAGGTCCGGGGTCGAGGGCTTGTTTGCCTTCACTGACTGTATGCAGGTAATGAGAATTGTGACTGCTCTTTCTCTGCCATTGTTATTATTACAGCAGGGGTGGTCGCCATGGTAGCGAGGGAGAGTGACAGTCGCCCAGCCAATCATTTCATTCGTCCCGAATGGAAATAAGTAGCTGTGTTTATTGCAGCCCTGAGAGGACTACGGACACTCGATTTGTATAATCTCTTATTCAGAGTACTTACATTTTAATTATGCATTGATATTTATAAACAGTTTAAACAAATTTGGAAAAAAGTTTTTTAGAAAAATCCCGCTTACCCTACCTTTAAGCGTTATATTACATTACATTTTGTGAAACACTGTTATATCTTGTTGCCTAACTGACGATGCTAGTCAACCACATATTATAACTTCTGCTATTCAATCACATTGAGACTTAAAACATTATATAACCATTAAGAGTACAAACATACCTTTAAAGAAGAGTAGTACGAGGCAAAATGAGCAAAAACACACCGGAAGTCCTTCTCTCTTACTCCTGCATGGACAAACACACGCGCGAATGAAGCGATAGGCGAATCACGATTCAAAGCGCCAGTTTCAACGAGCGTTCGCTACAAAGTTTTAACACGATGTTCACAGATAAAGAGACGGTAAATAGGACATATTTATGAGTATGAGCGAGTGAAAGACACTGAGCTTCTGCTTTCACAGTGAGACTGAGCGCGAATGCTTAAAGGGGAGAGAAAGCACTTCCTAATGGGCGTTTCACACCGCGAGCTGGAGCTCCGCGTCAGCCTCGCGTCAGCTCCGCGTCAGACTCGTGTCAGCTCCGCGTCAGCCTCGCGTCAGATTCGTCATATAAGGGAGCACGTCTTTACAAAGACTATACATTATTTTTTTAGAAGTTGGTCATTTATACACTTGATAGCCCTAGTGAAAAAAAGTATACTTTATTGTATTTTAAATATATTCTCTTTTTCAATAGTAGTAGGCTACATTAGAAATATACTAACTATAATTGTACTATCTTTACCTTAAATTATATGTTTATCTCTGTAAAGCTGCTTTGAAACAACCTACATTGTTAAAAGCGCTATATAAATGAAGATGACTTGACTTTAAATATATTAAAAGTAGTAGGCCTTTATTAGCATCATGCTTTTACCTATTTTCACAATACAACTTTTAACACACTTTAAAATAATTTTACTTTAGTATATTTTCTAAATAAATATATATTTTAGAAAAATGATGAAAATTCAGTTTATTTTTTTAAAGTGTATTTATTTATTTATTTATTAAGTGTGTGTATAAAATATGTAAGTAGCCTAGTCAACAGACGACTGTCAAATAAAATAAAAGTACAATTCAATAATATTTCAACAATATTTATTGTCAGTTTATATATTGAACTGTAGGGATCATAAATAATAAGTACTCTAATAATACATTATCAATTTAAATAAAAATAAAGGCTGCATTTAAAAAAATAAATGATAAATAAATAAAACACAACAGAGAGCATTTGAAAAATGTGCATCTCAAATAAAGTGCTTAATTTTAGAAACATGAAATAAAAAGTATAGCTTGAGTTTCCCTTTTATTTTTTAGTTAACTCCCTTTCACATCTTACGTTTTAACACATTTTACAATAAACAGTCTCAACACATATTAACAATTGAACAGCTTTAACATCTCCTTCTCTCTTTCTTTCACTTTTATATTCCACTTCCCCACTTTTTCTTTCTTAGTGAAAAAAGTGAGCCCTTGCTTGTCCTGCCAGGATTTTAAATCTGGGCTGGAATGGTATCAGGGCCATTCTCATACACATGTGTTGGTGCTCATTGGTGATCCTGGAACGGTATTTGCTTTTAATAATGTTCATTGTGGAGAAAACTGCCTCAGTTGCATGTGGAGCCAAACTAGTAAAGATGTACTAGGTTACTTTCCTCAGCAGGGCAAAGCAGTCTCTGAGACCATTTGAAGCCAGAAAGTGGCAGGATCAGTTTTTCCAAAATGCTCTTTCAAGGCCACATCTGCTTGGAGATCGCCCAGTTGCATCTGGAGAGGCCCAGCATCTGCCCACTTGAAGAGCAGTGTGACTTCCTTTGAGAACTCGGCATCTGTGATGAGGAATGGGTTCTGAATGAACAGGGTGAGCTGCTGTCCAAAGCTGAAGCTGTCAAAACGCTTGCTGAAGTTTACAATCAGCATGTCAACAAAAGACACATCTCTCTCACCCTGAACCTGTTCCTTCACAGTTGGAAAGTGTGCACAGTCTCCCTGCAGGTCTTCCCTAATCAACACAAGTTTCCTCTGAAAGGAGCGGACAGCTGTCATCAGATCACAAACTGAATTGTCCGTACCCTGTAGCTTTAAATTCAGTTCATTCAGGTGTGAAGTGATATCAGCCAAAAAAGCCACAATATTCTTGTCATCCTCCAAAAAGAGAGAAAATGTTGTTGCCTTCTGGGTCTTCAGCTCCAACTCCCTACCTTTGCTGAGCCGTCTTACATTGTTGTGTAGCAGAAGGTCATCAGCATTTGCATCAACCTCTCTGAGCAATTCCCTGAGCATGCGATGCTGATGGGAAGAGGAAGCTCTGAGAAAGTTTATCATTCTCGTCATTGTGTTCATCACCTCAGCATACTCGTCTGACAGGAGCACAGGACTGACTGATGAATTATGCAATGGTAAGAGATGAGTTGAGGATTGCTGTGTGTGTGTTACTGGTATGAGTCCAGTCTGCTGGTGCGGGTTCTACAATAACCTCTGCCTGATGGTAACGGTGAGAGCAGTCCATGGCCCGGGTGTCTGGATTCTCCGTGCTTTCCTCACACACACCTGTAGGAAGGGAAGTTTCCTCACACACTCCCTTGTCCTGGAGGGAGGGAAGCTCACCTCCAACAGTGTTCTGTGCAGTTGGTAGAGCTTTGCAGTGATGCAGCCAGTCAGGATCCTCTCCACAGTGTAAAATTGAGGGTTGATTTGAGTGTTTTGGTGCTCACACTGAACTTCCTCAGCTGTCTGAGGAAGAAAAGACACTGATGAGCCTTCTTCAGCACAGCATCAGGGTGGATGGGTGAAGTTCTAACCAAAGAAAATATGTATTTAGGAGGTGGTAAATCAGCAAACCATATATAATAGTATTATTTAAAATTGTTGCACTAGACCAGGATTGTCTTCAGGATTACTAAGGCTATAGGCAGGTGAGGTTGTTCTCAGTGTTGGAGCCAAACTCTGCAGGACAGCGGCTCTCTAGGACCGAACTTGCCTACCCCTGCACTAGACTTACCATTGATTCCATGGGCCGTAACTCTGACCTGTCAACGTAGAGCTGGAATGTATTCTTCACAGTGGATAACTGATGCAGTGCTGCACTTGGTGGCCACAGAATCGTCTCCTGTCAACAAAAACTCCATCTCTGGCCTCAGACCCATTTCTCCTTAGTCTGGACGATGTGAACTGACCAACTGCGTGAAGACGGACCTGAGCATTGAGTGTGTTCAGTGCCATCTATCGGCTCCTCTACCTCTTGATGTAGTCTTTCTGTACAAGTAGAAAATGAGAACATAGTGCAACATGCCTATTTCTTCATCAACTGGCTTCATCCTCCTTCAAACAATCAGACAAAACAACAATTTTAATAATAACTCCAGAAAAATTGTCAGTACTCCCCATATAAAGTAATTTCCTGCCCAAATTCCAAAGATAATGGCACAGCCTATTTGCTCATTCTAGGAGCTATAAACATGCATGTATGAATACATGAGGCGGCCATGTTCATTTCTCATCCCCAACAGGACTGGTTGTCCTGGTAAATACTGGTTTGCCTGGCTTGCTCTTTTTCAGCTGTAAAACAAGAAATGTCTATTGACCCCATTAAGACACGAACTGAGACGGGCAGAATTTTGGGTGTAAGTTTTAATAATGAGAGAAAGGTGATACTAGAAAAAGCTGCATCTTCAATAGCAAGCTATATTAATAAATGAATTCCTTTAAACATGATTACTTGCTGCCAGTATTGTTGTAAGCAGTTTAAAGGCCTCTTCACACAAATGATGAGCCCACACTGCAGCTATTTAACATATAACGACACAGAGGAACAATTTCGTTGGAATCACTTTCAGAAATGTTTTTTTTTTTCCAGCTGATGAACTATAAAATCTTTGACAGCCAATCAGAATCTACTCGACTATAAAAAGCTTAAGCACTTAAAATGGCAGACAACATTACCACAGCACACACTTTTAATAATAAACAGAACTTTATCGTCCTTTTGTTGTGGATGTTAAAATAGTTATCATTATAGTTATTGTTCTTGGTGTTATGAACGAATTTAAAGTTCACCCAAAAATTACAATTCTGTCAGTAATTACTCACTCTCATGTTGTTCCAAGTTCCAACCCCGTAAGACTTTCGTCAATCAACCATAAGTTTATCAAGCCACGAGAATACTTTTTGTGCGCAAAAACAAGCAAAAATAACGACTTTATTCAACTCTTCATTTTCTTCTGTGTGGGCCTGTGAGTGAGCCACGTAGTGTAACAGCGCAGCGCTTCTGTGTTGTACGTCACACGCATCACACACATGACCTGCGTCGGCCAATAGCGAGCCTACGTTCTGACGTACAACACAGAAGCGCTGCGCTGTTACACTACGGGAACTCACTCAGAGGCCCACAGAGAAGGAAATGAAGAGTTGAATAAGTCGTTATTTTTGCGCACAAAAAGGATTCTCGTCGCTGGATAAACTCAAGGTTGAGCCACTGTAGTCACTTGGACTATTTTAAACATTGTCTTTTCTAACTTTCTAGGCCGGCAAGTTTCGATCCCTTAGCTTCTATGGAGGAGTGAGACAGCTCTCAGATTTAATCAAAAATATCTTAATTTGTGTTCTGAAGAGGAATGAAAGTCTTACGGGGTTGAACAACATGAGGGTGAGTAATTACTGACAGAATTTTCATTTTTGGGATGTGGTCAATAAAAATCAACATGTGGAAAGATATCATGTACTGTCGGTACGAGAAGAGACGGCGCCAATATGTAAAGGTTAATAAAGAATACAATGGATTTGATATGAACTTTCTGATATAAACGGTCCGACTACTTACAATGTGCACAATCTGCAAGAAAGTTGAGGCAATGGCCAATGAAAGCAGCCGGAGTAAAAGTCATAGAATTTTGTACGAGTGCACTTGTACAATATCGTATGAATTTGCTGACTTGGTCAGTTGAATGAACTATTACTACATCGACATGGCGCTTTATTGTGGGCTCTTACTGATGGGGTAGTGTAGTATGTAAAACAAAGTTTAAGAAACATCAAATGCTGTGCAAAATGTAACTGCAGTAATGTTCAATCAAGGGTTAAGACCAACACAGACATACCATTGGAAACATTTGCCTTTGCAGCTTTTTTCCTTCTCCATAAACGCACAAGATGGCCGAATTCATCCCTCTCCACGAATACAGGTTTAACAAGCCCTTGACAGCACTTCCTTTTCAGCTGAAACAAAGAGAAATATACATGTTGAGACAGTGTGTTAAAAATGATGTGGACCAAATTATTTGAGAGGAAGGACTTTAAGGAAAGATAATAAAACATAAAATAAGGATACATTCATTAAAGCAAATCGGCTATAACTAAATGTGTTCAACATTACCTAATTTGAAGGACTTGTTCAGCCTCCCTGGCAGCTTCTTCAAGATCAGCACTGGGAGCTTTGAGTTCAAGTTCCCTGTTAATAGCAGCTTTCTGACAGAATTTATCAAATTTTGATTTTTAAAAATATTCAATGATGAAGAAGAGAAAGAAAGAGAGCAAAAATATGTGTAAATTAATTACAGTTAAAAAAAACTGAGAGAGAGAGAGACAGACAGAAAGTGAGTTTTTGCGAGAGATGGCCTCTTAAAAGAGCTGTTGGATTAAAGGTTGTTGTGGGAGATGGAGATGGAGGAGTATGTGATCTGAAGTAACTGCAAGACAGAAAAAGAATATTGAATTACAATTACATTACAAAAAAGGTATTAAAGGCATGGCCAGTGATGTGGTTATTGTGGTAAAACCAAGTGTTGTGTTACTGTTTCAACTACAAATACCACAGTAAAACGACAGTTACTGTGGTAAAACCATGGTAAGTGCTGTGGTTACTGTGCTCTAACTACAAATAGTAGACAGTAAAAACAGTTACTGTGGTAAAAGCATGCAAGTTACTGTGCTTTAACTACAAATACCACAGTAGATATAACGTTACAGTTACTGTGTTAAATCCAAGGTATGTGTTGTGGTACTGTGCTTTAACTACAAATTCCACAGTAAAACTACTTAACTTAGGTAAACCCATTGTAAGTGTTGTGTTACTGTGTTTACAAATACCACAGTAAAACCACAGTCTTAAAAGCATGGCGTTGTCTTATTTAACTAAAAATTCCACAGTAAAACTAATTACTATGGTAAAATGTATGGGCACAATGCTTTAACTAGCAGGATCGAGCTAACCCAGGTAGCAAACAGACGTTGGGCCAACGCCAATTTTGGTTGGTTACGCTGGCCCAACCTATACAACAGAAATACAACGTTGGGCCAACGTTGGTATGGTCAGCTGCGATGGCCCAACCTATCTGACAGAAATACAACGTTGGGCCAACGGACAAACTTACGTTGGGACAACGTCAGCACCCAACGTTGGCCCAACACAACAACAGATGTTGGGCCAACGTAGGTTTGCTACCTGGGAATATACTGTGGTAAAATCACATTCAGTCAGTGGCATTCGCAACTGATTTGTAAAGAAAAAACATCAAACTACACTTACTTACACATGAATTGCTGACAGTCACAACGATACATTAAATAGATCTTTAAATAAAATAAAACAGATATTGATTATGGCGTTCAGGGTCATTCTTTCTCTTGCCGCATTTAGTTTTTATTGGTAACGACAGTCAAAGGTCATTTGACGACGACACACCCGATAAACGAGACTGTCATAATAAAAGACTGCTAGAGGGCGATTCATTTTAAAACGCCACTATAGGTCGTAATACGCTGCATGTACAAACGACATATGGGGTCGTTTTTCGGAGGAGGACAGTCTCAATAAATAGTGTTCCAACCAATCACCGACAGGGGGCGGGTGTTGTGAGGTTTTGTCTTTTTTGGATGCTGTGACTGAGTGTTTGTGTCAAACACGTTTTCAGTTGTAAAGGAAGCTAAAATGAACTGAGATCAGGTGATGATGGTTACCGGTTGAGGGTTTTAAAATCAAGCATTCACTGGAAATATCTCTTAAGTGACGATGATCTACAATCTTCTCTCCAAACAGCTTGTGCTGCAGAGCTCCCCAACCTGTGACCAATCCTATTAATAAATGCATTACAATTCAGAGAGTACATGATTGTTTTAGGGTTTGAAGTTTCTCAGTTTTAATGTTGTCTGTTGAGTGTCCAGAAGATGGCGCCAAATCTCCATTCAAACTGATGACGAAAATCTTTCGCTGAATCAAACAGCTTTACACCGGTCATTTTGGGGTGACTTTTGCCTAATGGTTAAGTCCGCCCCTGGGCTACAGTCACAAAAGAAGGATGCAAACTCTAAAGCGAAGGTAGACCTGCCATCGACTTTGACTTAGCCAGCATCTCACACACACACACACACACACACACACACACACACACACACACACACACACACACACACACACACACACACACACACAATCTCCATTCCTGTATGTCACAGTCACTTCCTAAATTTGCATAGGTTGCATTTCACATTGGAAGATTCCTGAACAAACATAATGTATTTCTTCATGATTTGTAATTGAATATTATTATTGATATTACATGAATTATTGATGCATGAATCTACTTATTTGTATTTTGCCAATTTGACTTGCAACAGTAGTAATACCATGCGGCACCTGTCAAAATGATTGATTGACAGGTGGGCGTGGCTATCCTTTGATCTTCCCCCGCCCCTTCCGGTTCCTCCCCTTCCTGTCCCGCCCCTTGTCCCGCCCCTTCCGGTTCCTCCCCTTCCTGTTACCTTTGACCTAGTTCCTCCCCTTCCGGTTACCTTTGACCTAGTTCCGCCCCTTCCTGTTACAGCTTCTGTCAAAATGATGGATGATGACCTTTATCTAGTTCCGCCCCTTGTGGTTACAGCTTCTGTCAAAATGATGAACTGTTTGAAGTTTGTTTGATCTAGTTCCGCCCCTTGCAGTTAAAAAGTTTCTGTCAAAATGATGGATTGTTTGAAGTTTGTTTGATCTAGTTCCGCCCCTTGCGGTTAAAAAGTTTCTGTCAAAATGATGGATTGTTTGAAGTTTGTTTGATCTAGTTCCGCCCCTTGCGGTTACAGCTTCTGTCCAAATGATGGATGCTGACAGTTTGTTTAATCGTTTGAAGTTTGTTTGAGATGTATCGGACTTTGTTGTTACAGTTACAAAGCGATGGATTGTTATTTTTTAGCGCATCCCCTCGCTATGCCTAAGCTTATCATAGCAGGTGTGTGTGAAAGTGATAAGAAAAAACTGTTATAGTTTATCTGACACAAACGTACTAAATAAATGTAATAATGTAAAATAAAATGGAGTCACAAAAAATATTCCAAAAAGTTAAAAATGTATTACAGAGTTGAAGAAAAAACATACAGTTTATGTAAAACCTCACCCAAAAAGTTTAAATAAATGTACAACTATTCACTGAATCAAGTATTTCAGTTTAAATAAAATGGAGCCACAAAAATATTCCAAACAGTTAAAAATGTATTACAGAGTTGAAGAAGAAACATACACCTTATGAAAAACCTCACACAAAAAACACTAAATGTACTAAATAAATATATGAAATAAATGTACAACTATTCACTGAATCAAGCATTTCAGTTTAAATAAAATGGAGCCACAAAAATATTCCAAACAGTTAAAAATGTATTACAGAGTTGAAGAAGAAACATACACCTTATGTAAAACCTCACACAAAAAACACTAAATGTACTAAATAAATATATGAAATAAATGTACAACTATTCACTGAATCAAGCATTTCAGTTTAAATAAAATGGAACCACAAAAATATTCCAAACAGTTAAAAATGTATTGGAGTTGAAGAAAAAAACACATACAGCTTATGTAAAACCTCACACAAAAAGTTTAAATAAAGTGGAGCCACAAAAAATTGCAAACAGTTAAAAATGTATTAGAGAGTTGAAGAAAAAACATACAGGTGAGGACAATATGTATCATATATTTCACACTAAAGTTGAAAAACATTATGTTCATTTAAATGAAATGGTTATAAAATTTACATTTAGTCATTCACATATATTTGACACTGACTCAAGTTGAAAAACCATGCTGTTCAATTAAAAGTATATAAATTAAACAAAAATAAAATCATCTTACTGTTTCACCATGGTTGAAAAAAAACCCCACAAGTGTTTCCCCTGAAGTCTTTTCTCTCTGTCACACCAGCGTGTGGCTGGCCGGGTATCTGTTTTTGTGACTCGTTCCTGAGCCCATTGAGAAATATCTTACACAACAGTTGAAAAGCATTGTGTTCCTTTAAAAGTTTATAAATTAAAATATATCATATATAAAATAAATAGTTTACTAATTTAACTAAAGTTGAAAAGCATGTTGTTCATTTAAAATCTTACTAAATTACTAAAGTTGAAAATCATGCCTATCATTAAAAAATCTTACTAAATTACTGAAGTTGAAAAGCATTCTGTTCATTTAAAATAAATATTTTACAAATTTACTGTACCAATTATGTTAGATTTAGATAAAAATAAAATCATCTTACATTTTCACCAGGATTGAAGAAAAAAAAAAAATCAGACAGGTAGTGCCTGCCAGCATGGACAGTGTGAATGACAAATAAGTGATATCATCGCTGTTTTCGTACCACCGGTAATAAATTACTTTTAATTCATAAGACTTATTTTCAGGAGTGACAGTTATCAGTGAAATATGGCGCTCGTGTAATCAAAAGGTCTGCCTAGCCCCTGGGAATGTGAATTGGCCTTGAACCTAAACACTTCCATTCACAGAGTACTGAAAGAATATAGTGGACACACAGCTCCGCCGTTTTCCCATAGTTTTCCACAGGCTCTTACTGTAAAAGGCTATAAAATAGCCAAGACACATGGACGTGTGCCATACCCCCATGTATGGACCAAAAACTTTTGCACCCTCTCTTCTATGACCATCTCATCAAAAATACAAAACAGTGAGTACTTTCTCTATAATTCATTTATGCTACGGTGCTGCTTATCTGTATTATGCAATGATGTTTAATTTGAAAAATTGTTTATACATAAGGAAAAGACGGTATAATTCATTAGTGATTTAAATAGCCCAGACTAGGTATTTGTTTTATCCACATTATGCTATTAGTATTTTTATCTGCTGTTACTGGTGATACAGATATTAAAATGTATCTACTATATTAATTTATCAAAGTATGGGTTTAAAAGTATGGAGCATTGTATTATGATATCGATGTGATACAGATATTACATGTATCTACTATATTAATCTATCATAAAGTATGATTTTAAAAATGTACAACATTGTTTATGTTCATTATGCTATTTTTTTTAAACCATATCACAAAAGTATCAGTTTAACACGACTGTTTTACAGCAATGTTTATTTTGCATTATGCTATGTTGTTTTAACTGTTGTATTTTTTATCTGATGTAACTAAAATCTCCAGCATCGTTTATTTAAGCTGCGGGGTTTCCATAAGGACCTTAAAATAAATGTTTTGGATTTATTCAGTTTTAAATCTTATTTAGAGATTATTTTAGTCAGATATGCTTATGTGCATAGGGCTATTTAATTCCTCTTCAGTTACTTACTTTTTAAATTTTAGTAGGTTACTTTTTAATTCTTCTTTTACGCTGTCTTTGATTTTAACTTTTAGCAATTTGCATAAATTGTTTAACATGTAAGCTATATGAATGACACTGTCACAATGTGATAAGCAAAACATATAAAAGTCAAGTCAAAGCTATTTATATAGGCTAGTGCTTTTCATTGCCATTTAAAATAACATGGTCTTTCCTTCTCTCTCTCTCTCTCTCTCTCTAGAGACAGCAAACACTGCAGGACAATCAGGCATCCAAGTAACATGTCAGTATGGTTTATATTTTATTTTTAATGAGAAAACATTATAGAGTACAACAGGTGGTTTCTGGGAGTAAAAACATTTACTTTCTCCATACGGAAATTAATTTTAAAGACAGATCTACTGTGAGCTAAGAGGTTGTTAATACATGGTATTTGCTTCTGATAAAGCCTTCAGCTTATTTTTTTGTAAATAATCGTGTTTCACAGTTGAACTCCTGGTGAAAACTACATTACCCATGAGCCATTATGCTGCAGTGAAAATTATGTCAAACATAGTTTTTAAAAAAAGCAACACACTCCAAAATAGCTCTGGCCACTCCCATGACGCACTGCGAATGACATAATCTCCCTATCCCTCTCAAAATACTGAAATGTTTGTATAAGCTATATATGCATATTTTGCATTTTATATATAAATATATATTTTTTAAAATCACTATAGGAAATAAGACTGAAAAGGGTTTGGGGAGGCACTGTTGCACTCTATGTATAATGAACAATTGACAGATGAACTGACAGATATTTTATGTAAACAGGCAAAATCTCTGCATCTGATGATGGCCATGTGTTTTCGCCGATCATAACTGGTTTAACTCTTGACTCCTTTGAGATCAATATGACTTCTGCCAAACGAAATGTGCCTGCATATTATAAGTGTAATACACGAGAAACTATTAATACACGAGAAACACGATTAAAACAGTTTTCGCCTATGTAATGTATAAAATTATTCTTAATTAATCAGTCGTAGTTAACTATTTGGGACCAATTCTAAGGAAGGTTACATTCTGGTCTAACAGTGTCATGTACAAATTTGCAATACAGAATTGTTTTGTGTTTTTGGTACTATTGGATCGAGTTTTGTAGAATTTATTTTATGCGGTGTAACGCTCATGGATTATTCAGACTCAGAATTGTAACTATTACTATAGCCTTTATCAGACATTTATTTTACTGCAGACTTATCAACCTTATTTATTTACTGCAGATTTGAGCAAAGCCAAATACTGCCCAAACGGGGATATTGGGAAAGAAGAGAAACAGGATAATACAAGGTTAGATTCAATCTTTATATTCTTTCCCATTTTGCCTTCATTTTCCTTTTTCCTGTTGGTTATGAATCAATGATTCGGTTACAAATGTGTGAATCCAACACACCAGATGAAGACGAGGGAACCGCTTGACTATGTGAATTGTGAAAGCATTGCCAACGACCTGGTCAACGCTTTGTTCAAGCATGAAGAATCTCTCATGAAGAAACTGCAATAACAACTGTTGTAGCCAATTGTTTGGCATTATTTACTTAAACAGTTTTTAAAAAAAATAAAATGTTTTTAATAATTGATTGGTGATGGAGTTTTCATTTTTGTATTTAGAACCAAGTATATTGTACAAGTAAGAAGAAACCAAACTGGCCATATAATGATATATTGCACATAATAAACACTGGCAAAGTTTGTATTCCTTAAAAAAACAGGCAATGTTTGAGAACCCTAATATTGGTGTAATCTCTGCGAGGTCTCAACCACAAATGCAAAACTTTGTGGTGGGTGATACGGGCATAGCTTTATTAAAGGAAAATATTATGGAAGTAATTTTCAAACTATATTTTATTTATTTATATTACGGTTTTAATGTTGATTTAAAGTTTTTGTTATGAACTAATACCTTTATTTTTTTACATCCAGCACAAAATTTTGTTCAAAAATCGTTCTCTGACCCCAAATAATCAGATAATGGTGTGTTCACAATCTACAATTAGATATTATCCTGCTTAGTATGTGTGTAAATAGTTGTGCTTAAATGTTTGGATGTATTTTTACACGCCAACATATTTTGTCACACCGTAGTGTTCCACACTCTTGTAAAGACTATGGTCTAACTTTAAAACATAATCTTTATACATGAATTCAAAAGACCAAATCACTAAGAAAGGAGGGGTGAAAAGCAGCGTTTATAATAAATAGACAAAAGTTTGCAAATGATGGTTTTATTACTATTCAGATAGTTAGCCGATGTCACTGTTTCACATGTTGGACCGTATGTGTTTTAGGTAAAGACTTTTCTTTGAGAGCCGTCAACATTCAGTGTTTATAGGAATAAATGACCGTTGATATTAACTGAACTATTAAGACGTTCAGTTATAAACCTTTAGCGCATTGAGTTGAAATTAAAACGTGATATCAATATCGCGTCATTACCGAATTGAGGGTTGTTTAATAATTTTAATAGTTATCAAGCACCAGCTGATTAAAATGTTTCTTCAAACAAAGCGACAAAAGTAATTTTCTGATGAACTGTTTTGTTGTAGGCCCAGATTTTGAGATTTTAGAACATAGATTTTAAAAACATAGATCTACAGAGATGTTTTACAAGGAAAAATATTTCAGAGATCCTTGTGCGGTATTCTAGGGTTAAAGTATAAAATGTACATTTAAGCGTTATTTAAAAATGGTATAATAAAATAATGTGGTATCATTTTATTAAATCAAGCCAATTCATGTGAATACTGTCGTATATGATCAAAGAGAAGACCCTAGAGTTCACTACAGCTAACTGTAGGAAACAGATATCCATGGGTGAAAGTCTAAAGAAGACACCATACAAAATATGATAAGGGTTACGATAGTGTTGTTAAAAATGAAACCGTGGTGAACACTAGCACTGTTAAACATGCGGTTCAATAACAATGTTCAATATAAACAAGAATCCAACTCTAATGTGACTGAGCGTGTTTCACATATAACTGCTGATAGTTAGATATAATTTATCTAACCATTGATATTTGCGATATTTTAAAACATTTTGATGATGAGGCCAAAAACTGCTTACCACATGTTTTCATAACTTACTGCTTACCGTCTGTTTTCTGGATCAGGCCTAAAAGACCCCTGACTAAAACTCTTGTGTCAAAGAAACGGTGTAGACGGAATAAAAAATGAATCATCCCAGCTTTCAGGTAAAAAATATCAACGGTAATTCATTAGCTTAACCGTTGTTTAGCCACGTAGAAAAAATAACCGACTGTGCTGTGAAATGGGCAATAGCTAGACGAGTTTGAAGTATAATAGTTTTATAGGTAACAGAAAAACAGCAATACTCATCTTTCATGTCGATGTTTCGTAGACATAGCAGAAATATGAAAATAATAACTAATTTTAGAAATAATATTTTAAAAGAAATATGATTTGTTTAGTCTTAAACACTCTCATGTAGAAGGACCGTAATTATCTTTATGCTATATTTGTGCATGTTTTTCATAAATTCCTATATGTTTGACCATGCTCGGAGACTATAGTTTTTGCAAACTGTACAAAAACAAAAAGAAGTAAGATGTAAACGGCCTAATTGACTAGTATATAAAATGTCAATTACAAACATACAAAACTGATCACAAGTGGTTTTTCGTATTTGCTTTAAATGGCTCATGTTGTATTTACTTTTTAGCAAGTTGATCACTAGAATTAATTTTAAACACCAAACTTTGTTTAACAGTCTTAATGATTACGCCTCTCCCAGTGCAATAGTCATGTGCGATTCTGTTGTAATAGTTTAAGTGTAAAACAGCATGCGCTTACTTTTCGCGTTAATACTTACTTATAAGTAACTTAAGTAAGTAATACTTGCAGCATGTCAATACTTTGTTTAGTGCAACCTTCCCTCTATCTATGTTGTGGAATCACACAAAGTATCAATTTAGTTCTCAAACAGAAATAGTATCACTTAAATTATCAACGGTCATTTATTCCTATAAACACTGAATGTTGACGGCTCTCAAAGAAAAGTCTTTACCTAAAACACATACGGTCCAACATGTGAAACAGTGACATCGGCTAGCTATCTGAATAGTAATAAAACCATCATTTGCAAACTTTTGTCTATTTATTATAAACGCTGCTTTTCACCCCTCCTTTCTTAGTGATTTGGTCTTTTGAATTCATGTATAAAGATTATGTTTTAAAGTTAGACCATAGTCTTTACAAGAGTGTGGAACTTTGCATCACTACGGTGTGACAAAATATGTTGGCGTGTAAAAATACATCCACACATTTAAGCACAACTATTTACACACATACTAAGCAGGATAATATCTAATTGTAGATTGTGAACACACCATTATCTGATTATTTGGGGTCAGAGAACGATTTTTGAACAAAATTTTGTGCTGGATGTAAAAAAATAAAGGTATTAGTTCATAACAAAAACTTTAAATCAACATTAAAACCGTAATATAAATAAATAAAATATAGTTTGAAAATTACTTCCATAATATTTTCCTTTAATAAAGCTATGCCCGTATCACCCACCACAAAGTTTTGCATTTGTGGTTGAGACCTCGCAGAGATTACACCAATATTAGGGTTCTCAAACATTGGCTGTTTTTTTAAGGAATACAAACTTTGCCAGTGTTTATTATGTGCAATATATCATTATATGGCCAGTTTGGTTTCTTCTTACTTGTACAATATACTTGGTTCTAAATACAAAAATGAAAACTCCATCACCAATCAATTATTAAAAACATTTTATTTTTTTTTAAAACTGTTTAAGTACATAATGCCAAACAATTGGCTACAACAGTTGTTATTGCAGTTTCTTCATGAGAGATTCTTCATGCTTGAACAAAGCGTTGACCAGGTCGTTGGCAATGCTTTCACAATTCACATAGTCAAGCGGTTCCCTCGTCTTCATCTGGTGTGTTGGATTCACACATTTGTAACCGAATCATTGATTCATAACCAACAGGAAAAAGGAAAATGAAGGCAAAATGGGAAAGAATATAAAGATTGAATCTAACCTTGTATTATCCTGTTTCTCTTCTTTCCCAATATCCCCGTTTGGGCAGTATTTGGCTTTGATCAAGTCTGCAGTAAATAAATAAGGTTGATAAGTCTGCAGTAAAATAAATGTCTGATAAAGGCTATAGTAATAGTTACAATTCTGAGTCTGAATAATCCATGAGCGTTACACCGCATAAAATAAATTCTACAAAACTCGATCCAATAGTACCAAAAACACAAAACAATTCTGTATTGCAAATTTGTACATGACACTGTTAGACCAGAATGTAACCTTCCTTAGAATTGGTCCCAAATAGTTAACTACGGCTGATTAATTAAGAATAATTTTATACATTACATAGGCGAAAACTGGTTTAATAGTTTCTCGTGTATTAATAGTTTCTCGTGTATTACACTTACAATATGCAGGCACATTTGGTTTGGCAGAAGTCATATTGATCTCAAAGGAGTCAAGAGTTAAACCAGTTATGATCGGCGAAAACACATGGCCATCATCAGATGCAGAGATTTTGCTTGTTTACATAAAATATCTGTCAGTTCATCTGTCAATTGTTCATTATGCATAGAGTGAAACAGTGCTATTTTGGAGTGTGTTGCTTTTTTTAAAAACTATGTTTGACATAATTTTCACTACAGCATCATGGCTCATGGGTAATGTAGTTCCCTTTCGTCCTGGGAACTCCGACGTGTCGTCGGGGGAGTTCCCTGACGAATTGGGATCACGCTAGGGAGCCAATTGCCTTCGAGAGAATTAAAACGAGCCAATGGAATTGGCATGCAAAATTTGCATTCCGCAGCCCGCCTACCAGCGCGGGTATAAAGGGCGGAAGTAAATATTGCGCAATGCTTTTAGCTTCGGAGCCTCCAGTGTGTCTCTTTGAGCTGCTGTGTCCTTCGAGAAAGCTACATTTAAAAAGGAGAAGAATGAGTCATCTTTGGAAGGAGAGAGAAGATCCTCTGTTGCTGGTGTGACGGCACTTCGAGTCACCATCGCTTCCCGCGGCCAGCTGGCTTTAAAAACAAAAGCTGTTTTAACGGCTGGTATTGGGTGGTGAGTGCAGCACTCGGGCTTGCAGTTTCCCCGTCTGTCTGCCGCGGTGGTTCCTCTGTGCCTCGGCACGTTAAAGAGTATTTTTTCTTCCCTTCTGAAAGAGCAACACGAGTGAAGATCGCGTCCTTTTCAGGATGACGTTTCACTTGTGTGTTTCTGGATGCGATCGTTTCCTGTCCTTATTTGACGGCCACGTTCATTGTTTCACATGCCTAATCAGTGTGTGAGACTATGTTCGTGGGTGGTTCGTGTTCTCTTAGGAGTGCATGACCACGTCGGCACGTTGTTCGCCTCCCCTTTCTCGTAAAGGTTGGAGCAGTTCAGCGTGCCGTGTGCCGTCGAGCGCCGGCTGACGGCGCGGGTTGTCACGGCAACCCAGCGCGCGTCATTCGGCGCTCAAGATGCGTGGTCAAGATCAAGACTCGCGTGCCTCTATGAGGTGAGTCCCTTTGCTTATTTCCCGATCCAGTTTCTCTTCTGGTGCACCAGAAGAGGGCTGCTTTGGCGAATAACATTGGTGATCTGAGGGTTTCAGTGAGCACGACCCACTCACTCCTCTAGCGCATCGCAAACATGCTGAGATTGTGTTCGTGGGTGGTTTATGCTTTCTTGTGAGAGCATGACCACGTCGGCACGTTGTTCGCCTCCCCTTTCACGTAAAGGTTGGAGCAGTTCAGCGTGCCGTGTGTCATCGAAGCGATGGCCACGTTCACTATCTTGCATGCCTGGTTGACGGCCACGATCACGGGTTCACATGCATAATCAGTGTGTTGAGACTGCGTTCGTGGGTGGTTCATGTTCTCTTAGGAGTGCATGACCACGTCGGCGCGTTGTTCGCCTCCCCTTTCACGTAAAGGTTGGAGCAGTTCAGCGTGCCGTGTGCCGTCGAGGCTTTCGAATGGGTTTCTGGTCCTTCTCATGAGGGACCGGGCATTTCATTCGGGGCCCCAAGGAGGACAGATGTCGATCGCTACATCGGAGAGAGGGCGGTTATACTCTGAATATGATGCTGAGTTCCTACTATAATGGTGTGTTCTCATGCTGAAGATTCAGACTTAACGGCCACACTTTCCTGGGCTGTTCTAAAGTGCCTGGATGTGTGTGAAGAATTTTGGCAGTATGGAAGCATTTTTGGTGCCAATGTGGCAAGCCAAACATGCCTAAATCTGCAGAAGTTTTTCCTCTCTCACTACCACTGCACGTGCGTAGTTCTAACTCGGGGTTGAGCTGTGCTTAGTGACTGACCGTGATTAGTCACAGCGCTGGCCCTCGGTTAGACGATGTCCACACTGGTGGTCCAGAAACCAGCCCGCTCGGAGTTTGTTTTCCCCCGGCAAAGGGAAGGGAAACAACCCTGAGAGGAGCGACCCAGAGTATGTGACGTTCTGCTCTTTGGGAGTGCGTGTCATTACCACTCCTTCCCCCGGGGGAGGGCCGGGTGGAGAATTTCGTTTCTGTTCCGCCGCTGGTTATCCTGTAATCAGCGGTACCCAAAGTTTGAGCAGTCCACTTCCTCTGAGTCGTTCACGGGCCCCAGCGCTCAGATGGCAGTGAGGGCTGCGGCCTTGTCACTCTCATCTCTCGCTGGGTGAAGGGAAACCAGGACTCGATGCCCCCAGGCCTCGTTCCTCGTTTCCCCTCACGGTCGAGACTGGCAGTATAATAAGACCAGTTTCCTCCGTCCGAGAGGGTCAGAATGGCAGTGCGTGCCGCCCCCGAGCTGCACCACTCCCGTTCCCCTCTCCCCAGCTTGCAGATAGCAGTGACGCAGCCCGCAGCCCGGAGGCGCAGAGACCAGGACACGAGGAGTCAGGGCCTCGTTCTTCGTCTCTCCCCCTCCCTTCGCCACCGGGCAGCCCGCAGCAGAAAGCCTACGAGCTCTCTCTGCCGTCTGCCCCACGGTGGACCGCCCAGACCCCGCTTCCAGTGGCTACATTGCCACTGGAGCCGGGTCCCGGCCTTCCACCTCGCTGCCCCTCCGCGGGTACGCCGGTGGTTCGGGTGGGCTTATTGGCTCGGTACCTGGAAGCCTGGCTAGCGCTTCCGGGTCCGTCTCGATGGCTCATCCGCACCATCCGGTTCGGCTATGCAATTCAGTTTGCACGCCGGCCTCCCAGGTTCAGGGGCATCCACTTCACCCGTGTGCGGTCAGTGGATGCCCCTGTCCTGCGGAAAGAGATCGATGTCCTGCTGGCGAAGGACGCGATCGAGCCGGTCCCTCCTGCCGAGATGAGGTCCGGGTTTTACAGCCCCTACTTCATTGTACCCAAGAAAGGCGGTGGGTTACGGCCAATCCTGGACCTGCGAGTTTTGAATAGGGCCCTGCACAAAACTCCCGTTCAAGATGCTCACGCAGAAGCGCATTTTCGAGTGCATCCGTTCCCAGGATTGGTTTGCAGCGATCGACCTGAAGGACGCGTACTTTCACGTCTCGATTCTTCCTCGACTCAGACCATTTCTACGGTTTGCTTTCGAGGGTCGAGCGTATCAGTACAAACTCCTACCCTTCGGGCTGGCCCTGTCGCCCCGCGTCTTCACGAAAGTCGTGGAGGCGGCCATTGTTCCCATGAGAGAACAAGGCGTTCGCATTCTCAACTATCTCGACGACTGGCTCATTCTGGCTCTCTCGCGAGATGTGTTGTGCGATCACAGGGACATGGTGCTACGGCACCACAGCCGGTTGGGGCTTCAGGTCAACTGGGACAAGAGTAAACTCTGCCCCGTGCAGAGGATCTCTTATCTCGGTATGTTGGACTCGGTCGCCCAGACAGCGCGCCTCACGGAGGAGCGCGTCCAGTCAGTGCTCACCTGCCTCAGGTCTTTTCGAGGCAGGACAGCGGTCCCACTGAAACAATTTCAGAGGCTCCTGGGGCATATGGCAGCCGCAGCCGCAGTAACGCCGCTCGGCCTGTTACATATGAGACCGCTCCAGCACTGGCTTCACGATCGAGTCCCGAGGTGGGCGTGGCAGAGCGGCACGTTCCGGGTCAAAGTAACCCCGCACTGTCGCCAAACCTTCTCCCCGTGGTCGGATCCTGCGTTTCTACGGGCCGGAGTAGCCCCTAGTCCAGGTTTCCAGGCATGCTGTGGTTTTCACAGATGTCTCTGCCATGGGGTGGGGGGCCACGTACAAAGGGCATGCAGTCTTGGGTCTGTGGACGGGGCCCCAGCTGCATTGGCATATCAACTGCCTAGAGTTGCAAGCAGTACGCTTGCCTTTGTGCCGCCTCAAGGGGCTCCTCAAAGACAAGCACGTACTGGTCCGTACGGACAGCACTGCGACCGTTGCGTACATCAACCGACAAGGTGGTCTACGCTTCCGCCGCATGTCGCGACTCGCCTCCCACCTCCTCCTATGGAGTCAGAAGCATCTGAGGTCGCTTCGTGCCACTCATGTTCCAGGGGAGCTCAACCGTGTGGCAGACGAGCTTTCACGGTTGCCTCCCCTGCCAGGAGAATGGCGACTCCATCCCCAGGCAGTTCAGCTGATCTGGAGTGTTTTCGGACTCGCACAGGTAGACCTGTTTGCCTCTCCGGACACGACCCATTGCCAGTGGTTTTACTCCCTGTCCGAGGGGACCCTCGGCACGGACGCCCTGGCTCACAGCTGGCCCCGGGACCTGCGCAAGTATGCGTTTCCCCCAGTGAGCCTTCTTGCACAGACTCTGTGCAAGGTCAGGGAGGACGAGGAGCAGGTCCTGTTAGTGGCGCCGTATTGGCCCACCAGGACTTGGTTCACGGAACTCATGCTCCTCACGACAGCCCCTCCTTGGCCGATTCCTCTGAGGAAGGACCTCCTTTCTCAGAGACGGGGCACTCTATGGCACCCGCGTCCAGACCTCTGGAAACTCCATGTCTGGTCCCTGGACGGGACGCGGAGGTTCTAGATGATCTACTACAGGCAGTGGTAAACACCATCACTTCTGCTAGAGCTCCCTCTACGAGGCGCCTCTATGCATTGAAGTGGAACCTATTCGTCGAATGGTGTTCCTCCCACCAGGAGGACCCCCGAACTTGCCCGATCAGAGTCGTGCTTTCCTTCCTACAAGATGGGTTGGAGCGAAGGCTGTCTCCCTCCACCCTCAAAGTGTATGTTGCCGCAATAGCCGCACATCACGATGTAGTAGAAGGTAAGTCCGTGGGGAAGCACGACCTGATCATCAGATTCCTCAAGGGTGCTAGGAGGTTAAATCCACCTCGTGTTTTGCACTCTGTACCCTCTTGGGACCTAGCTCTGGTAGAGAGCTCTTCAAAGTCCTCCCTTTGAGCCTTTGCTGACAGTCGAGCTGAATATCCTGTCCATTAAGACAGCGCTCCTGTTGGCATTGGCCTCTTTTAAGAGGGTCGGGGATCTGCAAGCTTTTTCGGTCGACGAATCGTGCCTAGAGTTCGGGCCGGGCCTTTCTCGCGTGATATTGAGACCCCGGCCCGGATATGTGCCCAAGGTTCCTACCACTCCCTTCGTGGATCAGGTAGTGAACCTGCAAGCGCTGCCCCAGGAGGAGGCAGACCCAGCCCTAGCTTTTCTCTGTCCAGTCCGCGCCCTGCGGGATTACACTGACAGAACGCAAAGCTTCAGGACCTCAGATCAGCTCTTGTCTGTTACGGAGGCCAGCAGAAGGGGAAGGCCGTCTCCAAGCAGAGGTTAGCTCACTGGTTAGTGGATGCTATCACCCAAGCGTATGAAGCTTCGGGTGAGCCTTGTCCTCCCAGGTTGCGTGCTCACTCTACAAGAGGTGTTGCCGCCTCCTGGGCGTTGGCTCAAGGCGCCTCGCTGACAGACATTTGTAGAGCTGCGGGCTGGGCGACACCGAACACGTTCGCTAGAGCCTACGTGTGGAACCTATTTCCTCCCGAGTACTCGCTACGGCCAGTGGTGCGAGGGAATAGGTTGTGTCGGCTTGCTACGCCACTCCGTGCCTTGGTCAACCATGGTCTTTCGCTCCGTTGGCGCCCTACGTTGGTTAGCCTCGTGAGTTCCTCCATCACCCCTTCGGTGCCAGGCGTGGCGGACCGCCGGCGCCAGGTCTACTACCTCTATGGGAGTTGTTGTGTAGACTGGGTGTTATGTCCAGTGGTCTCTTCGGTGACCCATTGTGCCACGTGCAGCCCAGCCGTGTCTTCCCCTTGACAGACTCTTTCTGTCGTCCCTGTTGAGTACGCTCCCACTCCCCTTGGAGGGGACTACCTCAGGGACTGCCATATGTTTCACTATCCCCCTGGGCTAGTACATATGTGTATTCCAGGCCTTCTTCAGGCATCTGGCTTCCGCAGCGTTCCCTTCCCCTGTTTACGGGTTGGGCACGCTTTCCCAGTGTTATCCAATCCACTGTGTGGGTCTTGCGGAACAGCAGTGTGATTCCCTTGCTAGCTCCCGTAATTTGTGAAACTGCTTGGGTAGCTTAGCTGGGCGCTGGAAGGGGCCAGCACCATGGCGTTTTGTTAGGGATCCCAATTCGTCAGGGAACTCCCCCGACGACACGTCGGAGTTCCCAGGACGAAAGGGAACGTCTCGGTTTCGTATGTAACCCTCGTTCCCTGAGTACAGGGAACGGAGACGTGTCATCCCTTCGCCATGTTGCTGTACCTTCGCGGAGGACTGGACCCTGTTCGGCTCCTCAGCGAAAAGCATTGCGCAATATTTACTTCCGCCCTTTATACCCGCGCTGGTAGGCGGGCTGCGGAATGCAAATTTTGCATGCCAATTCCATTGGCTCGTTTTAATTCTCTCGAAGGCAATTGGCTCCCTAGCGTGATCCCAATTCGTCAGGGAACTCCCCCGACGACACGTCTCCGTTCCCTGTACTCAGGGAACGAGGGTTACATACGTAACCGAGACGTTTTCACCAAGAGTTCAACTGTGAAACACGATTATTTACAAAAAATAAGCTGAAGGCTTTATCAGAAGCAAATACCATGTATTAACAACCTCTTAGCTCACAGTAGGTCTGTCTTTAAAATTAATTTCCGTATGGAGAAAGTAAATGTTTTTACTCCCAGAAACCACCTGTTGTACTCTATAATGTTTTCTCATTAAAAATAAAATATAAACCATACTGACATGTTACTTGGATGCCTGATTGTCCTGCAGTGTTTGCTGTCTCTAGAGAGAGAGAGAGAGAGAGAAGGAAAGACCATGTTATTTTAAATGGCAATGAAAAGCACTAGCCTATATAAATAGCTTTGACTTGACTTTTATATGTTTTGCTTATCACATTGTGACAGTATCATTCATATAGCTTACATGTTAAACAATTTATGCAAATTGCTAAAAGTTAAAATCAAAGACAGCGTAAAAGAAGAATTAAAAAGTAACCTACCAAAATTTAAAAAGTAAGTAACTGAAGAGGAATTAAATAGCCCTATGCACAGGGGCGGACTGGCCATCTGTGTGATCTGGAGAATTACAGAACGGCCGGTACCCCAGGACGGCCGGCGGGCCGGCCCACCACCCGCAACACACGCAGTCATCACCTGTTTTTTTCCCCCCACTATTAATCTGTTTTACACTCCAGTACTGTAGGTGGCAGCAATGCACCTTTAAGTTGGATGCTAGCTGCACTGGCCGTGGCCGCCAAGTAAGGAGAAGAAGTGGAAGCGGAGGAAGAAACCAACAGCAAATACTTTACATCGAAGCATTACGTTAGAAACAAACAAACAAACAATATGGATAACGCGGCCGCGGGTAAAAAACGGAAAGAAAAGGGTGGGGCTGAGAAGGCGAGAGAAAAAAAATTGCGAAATTTAGAGACTGAAGCCACTAAATGTCGCAAACTCACTGAAATGTTTAGCAGCACAGCCAGCAGCAGCACCTCACAGTTACCGGTAAATATTAGCAGCAGACCCAGTGAAGAAGTGAGCCAGACAGCTCTGCAGAAACATGCCACCACCAGTGATGATGAGGGACAGAAAGATGAGCTGGTTTCACAGGCAGATACAGGGCAAGTAAGTATGGAATATGAGAGGAGAAAGAGAGTTATTTGGTAGGGATGATGTTAGGAAGTGATATTCACCTTGCTACATTTTTAATGATTGATTACAGTAGTTAAAAAAGCTAAAGTTCAACATTTTAGCTGTAAAATGCCACATGCAGTAGCTAATATTAAGAAATATGTTGTGCTTTTACTTTTAAAAATGTTGGTAACGTTACAGTTAATGCTTACAAACTTTGAAGATTTTGAATACAGAAGTTACATTTGTAATGGTGTATTTTCATTTAGATGTGGTATTATTTTTTGTGCAGTAAGACTAATTATTACATAAATTAATTAAGATTATTAAGTAATAAATTCATTTTAAAATATAATGGAATAGATTGTATAATATGCTAACAGCATATTATACAATCTATTCCATGATATCTTGGAATAAAACCTTTTTTTTTTTTTTAAATCCATTCCATCATTTGTTTATTCAGGTTGAGTTTCTTAGACCAAGAGCAGAGAAAGACACCCACTCCAGCTCAACTTTAAATTACTTTAAACACCCCAAGTCAGACAGTCACAGCCTAGAGGTTTTTTTTTCATACCACCCTCAGAAGAAGACAACATATCTGACAGTACAGAGAGTGTTTAAACACAAAGATGGCACAGACAGAAAATGGCTTACATACTGTGAAGAGAACCATACCCTGTATTGTGCAGTATGTTTAGCATTTGCCAAACCAACTGAAACCAGTCCCTTCATAAGTGGAATGCAGGACTGGAACCATATCAGTCAAAGAGTTGAGGAACATGAAAGGAGCAACATGCACAGAGGTTGTGCTGAGGCATATTTTTTGAGGGCATCTAAATCAGATATAGCCAGCCTGCTACATGGTCCCCAAATTGTGGCTTACAGAGATCAAGTGAGGAAGAGACGGCAGGTGTTAGAAAGAGTAGTAGATGTGGTGAAGTTCATAGGAAAGAGAGGACTGAGCTACAGAGGACAGCAATCTGAGGCAGTGTACACTCTAGATGACCACAACATTGACCACGGCAACTTCCTAGAGCTCATCATTCTTCTAGGGAAATATGATGTATGTTTGAAGGAACATCTCACTGGGTGCATTGAAAAAAGTAAAAAGATGCATCAGTCACAGGCTAGGGGTCGCGGTGCTGCTGTAACATTTTTATCCAAAACCACTGTGAACACTGTCATTTCTACAGTGAAGAGTCTAATTCAGGAGACCATTGCAAAAGAGGTTTCTGAAAGTGTGATATTCTCCGTGCAGATAGATACAACCCAAGACATTACATCCCATGAGCAATGCTCTGTAATTCTGAGATATGTTACAGATGCAATTCAGGAAAGGCTTCTTGCAGTGGTTAAGTGTGAGGCATCCACTGGTCAATATTTTGTCCAGATGCTGACAGATGTGATGGAACGTTTTAATCTGGACATCAGTAACTGTGTCAGTAATGCTACAGATGGGGCATCAAACATGCAAGGTCAGTACAGAGGCTTCTCCACACTCCTGTCATCCAAAGCCCCAAACCAGGTACATGTTTGGTGCTATGCACATGTGCTAAACCTAGTTCTGTCTGACACAACTGAAATGGCCATATCCAGTGGGTCCCTCTTCTCCCTCATGAATGACATTGCTGTGTTCATTCGTGAATCGTATCAAAGAATGAATGTGTGGGAACAAAGAAGCCAGGATACTCGACACAGACGTCTCTCTACTATCGGAGAGACAAGGTGGTGGGCCAAAGATGTAGCCTTGAAGAGGATCTTTGGGTCATTTGGAAAACCAGACCAGGCTTTATACATTGATGTCCTCATGACACTCAGCGTCTTTCAAGGTCAGGCCAATTTAAAAACTACAGCGCGTGTCAAAGCTAGAGGATTCTTAGAGGCTCTGATGAGGTATGACACAGTGTTAACTGCTCAGCTTTTCCTGCGGATATTTGAGGTCACAACACCGCTGTCAAAATACCTACAGTCAAGTGGACTAGATATCTTAACTGCACACAGGATGGTAATGGCAACTCAAGATGCCATGAAGAACATGGCAAGAGATTTTAAGTCAGTTAAGCAAGCTGCTGATACCTTTGTCCAGTGGGCAAATGCACAACTCATGGTGGAAGAGGACTGTGAGCTTGAATTGGAGGCAGAACTTCCACAGAAAAGGAAGAGGAAAAGGAAGATGATGGCTGGAGAAATGACAACAAGTGATGAGACTCCCACAGATGCAAACAGAGCCTATGAAGTTGAGGTCCATAACCAGATTATGGATACAATCACCGAGAGCATCCACAGGCGTTTTCTGACCCATGCTACACTCTATGCCGACTTGGCTCTTCTTGATCCGAGAAACTTTGCTGAAGTGTCATCAGGTACTCTGCCTGATTCTGCATTTCAAGAACTTAGCAAATGCTTGCTCAGGTTTGACAGCAGAGCAACAGCTGTCAATTTGCAGTCTGAGTTAAAGTGTCTGGCAGCTCAGTGGCCACGGCTTAAAATGTCTGCACTTGAAGAGTACAAAGTCAGGATGGTAGGGGGTGGCTGTGATGATGACGAAGAAGACACAGATGTACTAAACAAACAGTGCAAATCTTGTAAGGAATGCCCAGTCTGTTGCTATCAAATTCTGAAACGCTACAACCTCTTCACAGATGCCTATCATATCCTTGGCTGGGGATACAGGTACCTCCTTAATCTGCCTGTGACACAGGTAGCCTGTGAGAGAAGTTTCTCTGTTCTCAAACACATCAAAAGTCGAATAAGAAGCACACAGTCACAAGAACACCTGGAAGCATTCATGCTTATGACCACAGAGAAAGACATCCTCATGTCTCTTGATAATGACTTGGTCATAGACAGAGTTGCAGAAAAAAGCGACCTGTTGAAGAAAATCCTTATCCCCCAACATTGAGTAAAATGCCATTGCTGGATTGTTTTTTTAGGTGAGTATTCAACCTTCATTTCTATGTGAGTATTCAAGTTAAACTGTATATTAAAACCTCTTTACTTTGTGATTTGTCATATAACTCATACAGTACTATACTATGTGTTTTAGATACCTGTTTTGTATTGGTTCAGCCAGAGAGGGACTGCAGTGTGTTGAGACCTCCATTTATATGCGAGTATTAATCTAGAAAAATGAATCTAGAATAATATGCTTTTAACACAACATCTAGTCAACATCAGTTCTATTGCTGTAATTTGGATACTATAGTATCATGAGCCACAATTAAAGTCTTGTGACAATCATCCCAGGCGGCAGGCGTTATTGTTGATGTTGTCGAGTTTCCACGAGTTTCCCGATTGCTTTGGGCCGGGCCTAGTCAAAGTCCAGGGCCGTTTTTTAGTCCCAGTCCGTCCCTGCCTATGCACATAAGCATATCTGACTAAAATAATCTCTAAATAAGATTTAAAACTGAATAAATCCAAAACATTTATTTTAAGGTCCTTATGGAAACCCCGCAGCTTAAATAAACGATGCTGGAGATTTTAGTTACATCAGATAAAAAATACAACAGTTAAAACAACATAGCATAATGCAAAATAAACATTGCTGTAAAACAGTCGTGTTAAACTGATACTTTTGTGATATGGTTTAAAAAAAAATAGCATAATGAACATAAACAATGTTGTACATTTTTAAAATCATACTTTATGATAGATTAATATAGTAGATACATGTTAATATCTGTATCACATCGATATCATAATACAATGCTCCATACTTTTAAACCCATAGTTTGATAAATTAATATAGTAGATACATTTTAATATCTGTATCACCAGTAACAGCAGATAACAATACTAATAGCATAATGTGGATAAAACAAATACCTAGTCTGGGCTATTTAAATCACTAATGAATTATACCGTCTTTTCCTTATGTATAAACAATTTTTCAAATTAAACATCATTGCATAATACAGATAAGCAGCACCGTAGCATAAATGAATTATAGAGAAAGTACTCACTGTTTTGTATTTTTGATGAGATGGTCATAGAAGAGAGGGTGCAAAAGTTTTTGGTCCATACATGGGGGTATGGCACACGTCCATGTGTCTTGGCTATTTTATAGCCTTTTACAGTAAGAGCCTGTGGAAAACTATGGGAAAACGGCGGAGCTGTGTGTCCACTATATTCTTTCAGTACTCTATGAATGGAAGTGTTTAGGTTCAAGGCCAATTCACATTCCCAGGCAGACCTTTTGATTACACGAGCGCCATATTTCACTGATAACTGTCACTCCTGAAAATAAGTCTTATGAATTAAAAGTAATTTATTACCGGTGGTACGAAAACAGCGATGATATCACTTATTTGTCATGCACACTGTCCATGCTGGCAGGCACTACCTGTCTGATTTTTTTTTCTTCAATCTTGGTGAAAATGTAAGATGATTTTATTTTTATCTAAATCTAACATAATTGGTACAGTAAATTTGTAAAATATTTATTTTAAATGAACAGAATGCTTTTCAACTTCAGTAATTTAGTAAGATTTTTTAATGATAGGCATGATTTTCAACTTTAGTAATTTAGTAAGATTTTAAATGAACAACATGCTTTTCAACTTTAGTTAAATTAGTAAACTATTTATATATGATATATTTTAATTTATACACTTTTAAAGGAACACAATGCTTTTTAACTGTTGTGTAAGATATTTCTCAATGGGCTCAGGAACGTGTCACAAAAACAGATACCAGGCCAGCCACACGCTGGTGTGACAGAGAGAAAAGACTTCAGGGGAAACACTTGTGGGTTTTTTTTTTCAACCATGGTGAAACAGTAAGATGATTTTATTTTTGTTTAATTTATATACTTTTAATTGAACAGCATGGTTTTTCAACTTGAGTCAGTGTCAAATATATGTGAATGACTAAATGTAAATTTTATAACCATTTCATTTAAATGAACATAATGTTTTTCAACTTTAGTGTGAAATATATGATACATATTGTCCTCACCTGTATGTTTTTTCTTCAACTCTCTAATACATTTTTAACTGTTTGCAATTTTTTGTGGCTCCACTTTATTTAAACTTTTTGTGTGAGGTTTTACATAAGCTGTATGTGTTTTTTTTCTTCAACTCTAATACATTTTTAACTGTTTGGAATTTTTTGTGGCTCCACTTTATTTAAACTTTTTGTGTGAGGTTTTACATAAGGTGTATGTTTCTTCTTCAACTCTGTAATACATTTTTAACTGTTTGGAATATTTTTGTGGTTCCATTTTATTTAAACTGAAATGCTTGATTCAGTGAATAGTTGTACATTTATTTCATATATTTATTTAGTACATTTAGTGTTTTTTGTGTGAGGTTTTTCATAAGGTGTATGTTTCTTCTTCAACTCTGTAATACATTTTTAACTGTTTGGAATATTTTTGTGGCTCCATTTTATTTAAACTGAAATACTTGATTCAGTGAATAGTTGTACATTTATTTAAACTTTTTGGGTGAGGTTTTACATAAACTGTATGTTTTTTCTTCAACTCTGTAATACATTTTTAACTTTTTGGAATATTTTTTGTGACTCCATTTTATTTTACATTATTACATTTATTTAGTACGTTTGTGTCAGATAAACTATAACAGTTATTTCTTATCACTTTCACACACACCTGCTATGATAAGCTTAGGCATAGCGAGGGGATGCGCTAAAAAATAACAATCCATCGCTTTGTAACTGTAACAACAAAGTCCAATACATCTCAAACAAACTTCAAACGATTAAACAAACTGTCAGCATCCATCATTTTGACAGAAGCTGTAACCACTAGGGGCGGAACTAGATCAAACAAACTTCAAACAATCCATCGCTTTGTAACTGTAACAACAAAGTCCGATACATCTCAAACAAACTTCAAACGATTAAACAAACTGTCAGCATCCATCATTTTGACAGAAGCTGTAACCGCAAGGGGCGGAACTAGATCAAACAAACTTCAAACAATCCATCGCTTTGTAACTGTAACAACAAAGTCCAATACATCTCAAACAAACTTCAAACGATTAAACAAACTGTCAGCATCCATCATTTGGACAGAAGCTGTAACCGCAAGGGGCGGAACTAGATCAAACAAACTTCAAACAATCCATCATTTTGACAGAAACTTTTTAACTGCAAGGGGCGGAACTAGATCAAACAAACTTCAAACAGTTCATCATTTTGACAGAAGCTGTAACCACAAGGGGCGGAACTAGATAAAGGTCATCATCCATCATTTTGACAGAAGCTGTAACAGGAAGGGGCGGAACTAGGTCAAAGGTAACCGGAAGGGGAGGAACTAGGTCAAAGGTAACCGGAAGGGGAGGAACTAGGTCAAAGGTAACAGGAAGGGGAGGAACCGAAAGGGGCGGGACAGGAAGGGGAGGAACCGGAAGGGGCGGAGGAAGATCAAAGGATAGCCACGCCCACCTGTCAATCAATCATTTTGACAGGTGCCGCATGGTATTACTACTTGCAACAATGTTTTTGGACATCGATTCAATTGAATCTCTGTGTTTGTGTTACACTAAATATTTTACAGATACTCTTCATGAAATGGGGTTATAAACCAGCATTTGTTGTTTGTATAATGCAATTTCATTGAGATCTTATTTTGTTCTCCCTTGACAATGTTTCTAAGTACATACATTTAAGGTATTTTTGCCAGAGACAAATCTTAATCACACCATATCAAACCTCTGACCAAAGACAAATGCCATGTCTACTTTTGCTGTTGTGATATATGCTCTTTTAACGCAACTAAGACACAACAGAAAGCATGTCTCTATGAACTGTGCACTTTTGGACTCCATGTGTGTGGCCAACGGTGCCAATGAGGGAATAATGCATGACCATTCAAAATGGTAAATGACGATGTTAGTGTAACAAATGTTATATCTTAGACTGCTATTCAATCACATTGAAACTTAAAACAAATTATATAACCATTAAGTATGCAAACATACCTTTAAAGAAGAGTTGTACGAGGCAAAATGAGGAAAAACACACCGGAAGTCCAACTCTGTCACTCCTGACACTTTCAAAGAGAGTTCGCTAACGCATACACGTCATGAAGTTTATCAACAAAGTTTTAACACAATGTACACTGTGATAAAGTGTACATAAAGATAAAGAGACCGTAAACAGGACATATGTATGAGAGAGTAAATATACTGTGCTTTTCCCGTCTGCCTCCACAGTGAGACTAAGCGCGAATGCTGAAAGGGGAACTGGTTTGTCCACACTGGTGTGTCGGCAAGAACGGTAACAGTGAGTGGTCTGAAATATCAAAGAATAAGTATAAATATAATATATACAAATAAATCAATAACATTCACATAGGCAGCTTCCCTGCTTTTTCCTACGGTTTTGCAAAGAAGAAATGCTGGTCTTTTGGTTTGGAATGACATTCGGGGGAGTAATAAATGTAATAAATGACAGAATTTGACTGGACTGGCTCGAGCTGGGGCGGACTGGACTGGCTCGAGCTGGGGCGGACTGGACTGGACTGGCTCGAGCTGGGGCGGACTGGGCTGGCTCGAGCTTGGGCGAACTGGACTGGCTCAAGCTGGGGTGGACTGGACTGACTCGAGCTGGGGCGGACTGGACTGGCTCAAGCTGGGGTGGACTGGACTGGCTCGAGCTGGGGCGGACTGGAATGGCTCGAGCTGGGGCGGACTGGACTAGCTCGAGCTGGGGTGGACTGGACTGGCTCGAGCTGGGGCGGACTGGAATGGCTCGAGCTGGGACGGACTGGACTGGCTCGAGCTGGGGCGGACTGGACTGGCTCGAGCTGGGGCGGACTAGACTGGCTCGAGCTGGGGCGGACTGGACTGGACTGGCTCGAGCTGGGGCGGACTGGACTGGACTGACTCGAGCTGGGGCGGACTGGACTGGACTGACTCGAGCTGGGGCGGACTGGACTGGACTGACTTGAGCTGGGGCGGACTGGACTGGACTGGCTCGAGCTGGTGCGGACTGGACTGGCTCGAGCTGGGGCGGACTAGACTGGCTCGAGCTGGGGCGGACTGGAATGGCTCGAGCTGGGGCGGACTGGACTGGCTCGAGCTGGGGCGGACTGGAATGGCTCGAGCTGGGGCGGACTGGACTGGCTCGAGCTGGGGCAGACTGGACTGGACTGGCTCGAGCTGGGGCAGACTGGAATAGCTCGAGCTGGGGCGGACTGGACTGGCTCGAGCTGGGGCGGACTGGACTGGCTCGAGCTGGGGCAGACTGGACTGGCTCGAGCTGGGGCAGACTGGACTGGCTCGAGCTGGGGCGGACTGGAATGGCTCGAGCTGGGGCAGACTGGAATGGCTCGAGCTGGGGCGGACTGGACTGGCTCGAGCTGGGGAGGTACGATCTGAAATGCGATACGCCAGACCCAACAATGCTGAAGGCCACTATCAGAGCAACCTGGGCTCCCATAACACCTGAGCAGTGCCACAGACTGATCGACTCCACGCCGCATTGCTTCAGTAATTCAGGCAAAAGGAGTCCCAACTAAGTATCGAGTGCTGTACATGCTCATACTTTTCATGTTCATACTTTTCAGTTGGCCAACATTTCGAAAAATCCTTTTTTTGTATTGGTCTTAAGTAATATTCTAATTTTCGGAGATACTGAATTTGGGGGTTTTCATTATTTGTCAGTTATAATCATCTCAATTAAATGAAATAAACATTTGAAATATATCAGTCTGTGTGTAATGAATGAATATAATATCCAAGTTTCACTTTTTGTATGGAATTACTGAAATAAATCAACTTTTTTGATGATATTCTAATTATATGACCAGCACCTGTATTAGCCTACATGTTTTGCCCTTTTGGAAATGACAACAGTTGACAACGACATTATCTGGCGCCCCGTTGTGTCCACAAATCAAATTTGGCCCCCTTTAAAACCCTTAACCTTTTTTTGGGGTCTAAGTAGACCCCACTGGACTTTTCCTTCATTTTTTAAAAATGTTCCCTTCATCTCAGGGCCATGAAACTCTGTAACGTTTCCTACATAATCTATCTAAATATGCACAAAAAAACTGGGTTTGATTCGGTTGTTCTAAAGGTGTGTAAAATTTTTTTACCATTTAAGGTCTTTGGGGTCAAAATGTATGGAGCTAGAAATGTGTCTTTATTATATGCGAGAAAATAAATGATCTGAGAGAAGAAAAAAAGTTTGAGAGAAAAAGTTATCACACTGATAGCAAAAAAGCATTTCATGAGAGAAAAAAGAATATTTGAGAGAAAAAGTTTTCATATCAATAGCAAAAAATAATATTTGAGACTAAAAAAACTTTTGAGAGAAAGTATTTTCTCATAGAACATAAAAAAATATAAATTTTAAATTTTAAAAATTATTTCTGAGAAAAAAAAATCTCTCTCAAAATACTTTGAAAAAAAATCTTAAATATGTATTTTTTGCTCTCAGTGTGAAAATATTTTCTCTAAAAAAAAAAAGTGTTTCTCTCAAACCGCTTTTCTTTGCTCTCAATGCAATTTTTTGCTCTCGTGTCAGGATTTTGCTTTCGCTGTGAAAATTGTGTCATGGGTGGGGCCACGTTCTTTTTTTCCTATTGGAACGTTTCTATTGGCCAGTCGGGTGAGCATCGTCTTGTCTTGGGAGTCGAACTGAATCATTACACCATTGTTCGGTTCACATAGATAGATGCTCCTCTGCCTTTAGATTCTCTGCCGGAGCCCGAGGTCGGGCCGATATTTCCCGTCACTATCCTCGGGCCGGGCCTTTGATCTAGAGACGTGCACTCCCAACTCAAAAGAGTGCGGCGCGGGACTAGATTTGATGGCCGAGTGCGAGTGCGAGCGCGGGCGCGGGCGCGGGCGGTAATGCACTCACTCTGTGTGTGAGGGTTCAGGGAGAATAAAACGATTCGTGGGACTCCAGCAAACTAGAAATATCTATGAATAAAACATATAAAAACGAATACATTTTTATTCATCTGTCCGTTGCAGAAAAGCAACAAGAACAACTACAACAAAATACAAATGATTTACAGGCCAGAGTTTTGTTTTCTAACATGTCTGCAGCGTTGAGCGATGTAGCCAATCACAGACATATGTGTTGATTTCTTGAACGCAATGTCCAATCAGAAGCATTTACGATAGACTCCCCTCACCGCTCTAAACTGACTTTTTGTTCAGAGCTGAATTCTGTATGCTGGCAAATCCTCGAATTATAACAAACAAAGTGTATATATTATGAAATATTAATTGTGCAGTCAGCTTCATTGATAATAACAGATGTGTTTGAGATCGTGATGAACTGATGTCAGCTTTAGGAATTTTTAAGCGCACTTTGCGCGCATTTAGTCCTGCCAAACCATGCACGCAGTAGCCTGCTTGATTTTATGTTATAACAGTGGTTTGTGTGTTAATGCTTTAAAAACAAATAATTTATCAGGAGCATTTATGCTGATGTGTATAATGGCGACAACTTGAAAGTATTTGGAGGTGCAGAACAGAGGAGGAGGAGGAGAAAGTAACATGGACAGTTGAGAACGTCAGTTATAACGACCCACATATTAAAATGGTCGGGTTTAAATCGGGCTCATAATTATAGTTAATGTGTGGGGCCGGGCTCGGACACAACAGGCTCGGGTAGGGTAGGGCTTGATTTTTTGGGCCCGATCTAAGCACGGACACTCCAATGTTTGGGTAAGATGATGACACACACAACTGGATGTTAGCTGGCTGAGCAAGTTCAGCATCACTGAAGATTAAACATTAAAAATAGCACTCATATTCATGAATGAATGTGTATTATATTATTAGCTTGTTAATCGCTAGTAATCCCATCCAGTTGTGTGTCATCATCTTACCCAAACATTGGAGTGTCCGTGCTCAACTAAGGCAGAGGAGTCATCTATCTAGGACGGTGAATTGAACAATGGTGTAATGATTCAGTTCGACTCCCAAGACAAGACGATGCTCACCCGACTGGCCAATAGAAACGTTCCAATAGGAAAAAAAGAACGTGGCCCCGCCCATGACACAATTTTCACAGCGAAAGAAAAATCTTGACACGATAGCAAAAAATTGCATTGAGAGCAAAGAAAAGCGGTTTGAGAGAAACACTTTTTTTTAGAGAACATATTTTCACACTGATAGCAAAAAAATATATATTTAAGATTTTTTTTCAAAGTATTTTGAGAGATTTTTCCTCAGAAATAATTAAAAAAAATTAAATTTATTTTGTTCAATGAGAAAATACTTTCTCTCAAAACTTTTTTTAGTCTCAAATATAATTTTTTGCTATTGATATGAAAACTTTTTCTCTCAAATATTCTTTTTTCTCTCATGAAATGCTTTTTTGCTATCAGTGTGATAACTTTTTCTCTCAAACTTTTTTTTCTCTCTCAGATCATTTATTTTCTCGCATGTAATAAAGACACATTTCTAGCTCCATAAAATGACCCCAATTGAAAATGAATGGGAAAATGAAAAAAATGACTTTTTTTATTTTGTTTGTCCAAAAAATAAAAGTAAATCCATTATAAATCTGAAATGTTCTACATATAAACCAAGGTCTGGTCCTAGAGCATAAACAGAAAGTAGAACAAACTTTCTATCTCATACACACACACACACACACACACACACACACACACACACACACACACACACAAACACACACACGTCATGACTGCAACAGAGAGCATTTTTACAGAAATTGGCAAATAAAATAAACAAAACTGTCATAAATAAAAAAAAAAAATACATTTAAATCAAGGTCTGGTCCTAGAGCATAAACACAAAGTGGAACGAGCTTTCTATCTCTCACACACACACAGCCACACACACACAAACACACACATGTATGCATGTGTGCATCCTGTTCATTACAGTTTATTGGTGCTGTTGTTTTGTATTATATTGGTTTATTTACTTGGTTTATTTAATTTATTTTGTTCTAAAATCTCTTGTTCTAAAAAAATAAATAATTGTTGATAAATAATTTTCTGAAATAAATAGTGTGTGATTACAGTCATGTCATAGTGCTGACTTGTAATGCTTATGCAAATGTATGAATAATAATTTGCAAAAACAAATAATTCAAAATATATCAGACAACAACAAACTCTAACTTTGACATATATATTTTGTGAATTGCATAAAATATTTTTATCATATATATCAAGTTGTTAGGATAATTTGAAGCATCAAGACAAATGAAGGGAAAATGAATGAGTCTCTATGGACCTCTGTTGGACAGATGTGGTCATTGCACTTTAATTCCTTAACTGTAAGAAAAACAGTTTTTCGACTAACCACCAGATGGTAGTATTTTATCCCTAACACATAGAGCAATGTCCAAAAACTATTTAGATTTAATTATCATCATCATTTAAGAGATTTTTTGTAAAAAAAATAATTTTTCATGTGCCAATTTATGGCCTAGTTATGTAACTGTGCAGTAAATATGTAGAAAACCTAAAAATTTCCAAAAACACACAGCATTATTGTATAGTTGAGGAGTGAATAAAAAAAATGATATATAGTTTTCCATATAAAAAAATTATATTTCCGTATGCAATCGCTCTTTAAAAGTCTGGGGTCAAAATGACCCCAAAGACCTTAAAGCAGCACTCAGTAGGAATTCCGTTTTTGTCAAACGGCGACCCCTAGAGTCGCTGTGGAGTACTTACTGTCGTGAATAGCACTCACGCAGAGATGGCTCGCACTCACGGCCGGATCCCCTCCCCCTGTACACCGGTACCTGTTCAGTAGGATGGACGCTGTAACGAGTGGAAATAAGGTATGGCCCCTTTAAGAGCTGCGCGCGCCCGACACCACATGTATACGGCGCCGGGTTATTTCTGTCTGATGCTCATTTTATCAGAATTTTATCAGATCTGTTTTTTGCCGTAAAGCAATTCGTTACCTCGCGAGACCTGATATCACACGATACTTCCTAACACTGAGCTGGGTGGTTTTGCGGCTCACAGGCACCAGGGGGGTGCGAGACGACCACCATTCAACACGAAATCAGTAATATAAACATTACAATGACTCCAAAGCTCTTCGGTTAAGGTAAAAAAGTTACTTAGTTCACCTTTAAGTGTTGTCCTTTTCGAGGAGTGATTAAAAAAAGCGTGGACACCTCTTTTTTAAGTGTGAGTTGTTGTTTATAGAGAAGTGGACATTGTATTACATGTTGATTGGATAATTTGATTTACCCAATCAAACTTGTATATACCGTATATTGTCATCAACCCATCTGTCTTGCTTATAAACTTTTACATTACTATTTAATTTCTTCCACTGCATGTAAGAAGACTCCAGCCTTGGAAGTTGACTAGTTCAGGTCCAGTTTTAGAGTTCTGGGAGAAAAACAACGCTCGGGAACCAAATTCTACAGTTTAATATCCTGCTGTTTTTAAATAATTTAAGTAGTCTTTTATACATTTCTAATTTTAATCGAACATTTTAATAAAGCTTGAACATGATTGATTTGTATGTTCAGAAAAGTGTTGTATACAAAACAAAATATTCACAGAAAATGTTTACCTATTAAAAAAATGTATGCTATGTTTTTTTTTATTCTATACATTTTGAAATTTAGTGTGAAAAGTTGTCAATAAATATCAATAACAGTGTCTTCATTTTAGAGTACACAAAATGAATGCAGTAATCCATATTACAGTAATTAATAAAATAATAAATAAAATATTTGTGGTGATGAAACAGTACTGTGATTATTACTATAAAAATGTTTACAGTATTTTTAAAGTTACTGAGATTAAATTTACAGTAAGCATACTGTGAAATGAACTACAGCAAATTACTTGCTAATTGCTGCCAGCAAGTTACTGTAAATTTCACAGTATTCTGTTTACAGTGCAGCTATGAGTATTTCATGATCACAGCGGAGAGAGATGAGGAGTTACAAGAACACAGATGAAGAGTTTGAACAAACTAAATACTGCAAACGTGGTTTCTCCACTGTATGGATCCTCATGTGTATCTTCAGGCGACTTTTAATGGAGAAACTCTTTCCACACTGATCACACGTGTGCGGCTTCTCTCCAGTGTGGATCTTCTCATGTTTTTTCAGATGTTGTGACTGACTGAATCTCTTGTCACAGTGTGAACACTTGTAAGGTTTTTCTCCAGTGTGGATCCTCTCATGTGCTTTCTGATTTGCTGAATGACTGAATCTCTTGTCACAGTGTGAACACTTGTAAGGTTTTTCTCCAGTGTGAATTCTCTGGTGCAGTTTTAAACAGTTCGCAGAAATAAAAGTCTTCTTACACTCAAAGCACATGTACTCTCTCACACCAGTGTGTATTTTCTGATGTACATGTAAATATTGCAGCAGTGAAAAACTCTTTCCACAAACAGAACATGAATGCGGCTTCTCCTTTGTATGAACTCTCAGGTGTGTCTTCAGGTCTGATTCCAAAGGAAATGTTTTTCCACATTGATGACATGTGAACGGCTTCTGTCCAATGTGGATCTTCATGTGTTCTTTAAGGTGTACTGATTGTGTGAAACTCTTTCCACACTGATCACATGAGAACGGCTTCTCTCCGGTGTGGATCCTCATGTGAACATTAAGGGATGATGATTGTGTGAAACTCTTCCCACACTGATCACATGTGAACGGCTTCTCTCCGGTGTGGATCCTCATGTGAATCTCAAGATGTTGTTTGGTTGTGAGACTCTTTCCACACTGAGTGCAGGTGAAAGAATTCTCTGCTCTTCTTTTCTTTAAAAATGTCTGTTTAGTCTTTGAGCGACTCAAGGGGTTTCCTCCAGGTTGGACATGATGTTCCTCCTCCACTTCACTCAGTTCTTCATTCTCCTCCTTCACTTCACTCAGTTCTTCTCTCTCCTCCTTCACTTCACTCAGTTCTTCTCTCTCCTCCTTCACTTCACTCAGTTCTTCTCTCTCCTCCTTCACTTCACTCAGTTCTTCTCTCTCCTCCTTCACTTCACTCAGTTCTTCATTCTCCTCCTTCACTTCACTCAGTTCTTCTCTCTCCTCCTTCACTTCACTCAGTTCTTCATTCTCCTTCTTCACTTCCATCAGGTCTGAAATGAAAGAAAAAAGTTTGATTCCATTTTAAGCCAATCAAAAAATTAAACAAAGAGAAATTATCACGACAAGCAGACACAAACAGGTAAGATCCAAGAGCAGTTTTATTGGGTAATCCGTGAGTGTAAATCCAGGCAAGCAAAAGGTCAAAATCCAGGTAAGGGCAGTCCAAAACAAGAAACAAACAGATAGGAACACATCTTCGTAGTGCTGTTAACATTTAACAAGGATCCCATGACAAACACTAAAAAGGCAGAGTATTTATACACACAAAACTAACAATCATGATGGGGAACAGCTGGGTGCAATGAACTGGGATGAGAGCAGACAAGGATTGTGGGAAATGCAGTTTATAATGTGACAGACACCGTGGGGGAAGAGGACCTCTAGTGGTGACCCAGGGAACACAAACCAGACAGTGTGACATAACCCCCCCCCCCTCTACGGAGCGGCTACCAGACGCTCCAAGACACCACTACAGAACAAAACAAGAGTCCAGGAGGGAGGTGGAATGGTGGAGGACCAGGGGGAGGGATGGGGGGCCAGGTCCATGAAGGGTAACAGGAACCAGGGGTGACGGCTTAACCGGCGGCCAGGCCGAAACAGACAGTCCATCGGGCGGCCACGGCGGTGAAGACCAGACACCGGCTCAGGCACCGGAACAGACACAGGAGCCGACACCGGCTCAGGCACAGCAGCCGACACCGGCTCAGGCACAGCAGCCGACACCGGCTCAGGCACAGCAGCCGACACCGGCTCAGGCACAGCAGCCGACACCGGCTCAGGCACAGCAGCCGACACCGGCTCAGGCACAGCAGCCGACACCGGCTCAGGCACAGCAGCCGACACCGGCTCAGGCACAGCAGCCGACACCGGCTCAGGCACAGCAGCCGACACCGGCTCAGGCACAGCAGCCGACACCGGCTCAGGCACAGCAGCCGACACCGGCCCCGGCTCTGGAAAAGCAACAGACACCGGCCCCGGCTCTGGAACAGCAACAGACACCGGCCCCGGCTCTGGAACAGCAACAGACACCGGCCCCGGCTCAGGAACAGCAGACACTGGCCCTGGCTCAGGAACAGCAGACACTGGCTCCGGCTCAGGAACAGGAACCACGGACACGAACGGTCTGAAAGGCCTCTCCAGGATCCGAGCCAGACGCTCCAAATATTCTGTCAGTGCCCCCACGGCCCCGAGAATGGGCATCTCCTGATCCGTCTCTGGCTGGGGAGACGTGACGTGAACAGTCTCTGGCTGGGGAGACGTGACGTTAACAGTTTCTGGCTCGGCCTCCGGAAGAACGGCGCGCTGCTGGGGCACGGCCTCCGAGCACTTGGGGAGGCTGGAGGTCTTCCCCCTCCTCCGCCGTCTCTGATGGCAATGTGTCGACTCTGGGCTGGGCGGAATCGGCAGCGGATGGAGCTCTGGGCTGGATATCACCAGCCCAGGGTCGAGGAGGGACTGAAGAGGAGAGTCGGGACTCACCTCTAGTACCTCCTCTCCTACGACCTCCACGGACCCCAGAAAACCTGGCCAGACGGGTTCCCTCAAACGATCGTCCATGTTCGATGGAAGGGGGCTCGGGAGATTCTACCGCCACGGTCTCCTCAGTGATGCGAGCCCAATAATTCAAAGCACTCGAAAATATTCATCCGAGACGCCACCTCCCCAGATTGCGAAATCCCCCTCTGCTGCTTCCTCTCCCTCTCGGTGGCTGGGGAAGAGGCACGAAAACCCATACCCCTGGATCTATTCATGATGGGATCCTTCTGTCACGACAAGCACACACAAACAGGTAAGATCCAAGAGCAGTTTTATTGGGTAATCCGTGAGTGTAAATCCAGGCAGGCAAAAGGTCAAAATCCAGGTAAGGGCAGTCCAAAACAAGAAACAAACAGATAGGAACAGATCTCCATAGTGCTGGTAACATTTAACAAGGATCCCATTCGAAAAACTAAAAAGGCAGAGTATTTATACACACAAAACTAAAAATGATGTCAGATGAGAAATGACATCATGATGGGGAACAGCAATGAAGCGGGATGAGAGCAGACAAGGATTGTGGGAAATGCAGTTTCTAATGTGAATGACACCGTGGGGGAAGAGGACCTCTAGTGGTGACCCAGGGAACACAAACCAGACACTGACAGAAATATAAAGTGAAAGGCCATAAAAGTGAGCCATGATGTAATCACTTTCTATTTTTTTTCCTTTTTATAAATTAATTATACGTCCCTGAAACTTTTCATGAATGAGGTACATTGACTTAATTCGTTACTAAACTTTTAAATTTAGTAAGGGCCGGCCACAGTAGAATTCACCTTCCATTAAAAAAAAAATGCTGTAAAATTTACAGAACCTTTAATACTGGCAATTTTGGTAGCCAGTAAACCTTACATTTACAAGAGCACCGTAAATCATAAACTACAATTATACTGTAAAACCAGCAAAACAACAGCAGCTGTGAATTTACAGTTATTTACTGTAAACTTTACAGTATGTTAATCATACCATGCACTGAATTAAAACCAGAGTTAACTCATTTCATTTGAGGAAACTGATTGTATAAAAGTTGGTTAATTGCCATTAAATATTTATACTGTGGATTTTTTTATTTTTTTTATTTTTCAATTCTCTGCCCCTTGAAAACAAAGATTGGGCTGCTGTTGCGGTCTTTCCGATCGGCTTTGGCCGCGACTCGGAGAGGATTTGGAGTTAAGCTTTTCTTTGGGAAAAGAACGAAGAACAACACAAGTCATTCTTAAAGAAGGAAGATGGGTTCGTAGTTTTGCCGGCCAGATACAGCAAAAGTTTAATCTATACAACTAGCTCCGCTGGTGGGAAAACTATCTGGTTGGTTGTAGCGCTATCCTATTGCGTGCAGAGGGAATATGAAAGACAACCGTTTATCCTGCCTGTTAGATTTTGCTGTATTTGGCCGAGCAGTGGTTTGGGTTGGCTCGCCAATGTATTAGATTTCTCCAATACATAAAATAAGTAACTCTTGTGGGGAGAAGAATTTATTTAATGTTTGTAGTGTAGCAGTCCTTCAGTGGCGATGTTAGCATGTCGCCCTTCAACAATCTTAACCAAAAGTTCTGTTTGTGAGACAGAACTTTATTCATGAAGACTATGGGCTACAAACAATAGAAACCGGTTAGGACCTCCGACAGGAGATCGATCTCACCTGCTAATCTACTCTGAGCAATGCTGATTCTTTGTCATTCACACCAATCAGTTTCTATGGGACATACATCTGAATGGTTTACACCTTTACAGACACAGATAGAGTTGATTACATCTGAGGCACAGTAACAATGTAAATGCATCTGACTAAAGTTAAAGGGCACCTATTATGGAATTTTGAAAATTACCTTTCATGTAGTGTGTAACATAGATCTAAGTGAACGAAACATCATGCAAAGTTTTAAATATGAAAGTTCACCGTATACGAAGTTATTGTCTCTCAAAAGTAAGAGTCGAGTCGACTCGGAGTCGCTGATATGAATCGATTGACGACCGATGCTTTTTCTCTATCTAGATGACGTCAACTTGACAAGTTATTTGAATAAGATACGTCCACTTATTGCGCTCGTAGACGCCAGGGAAAACTTGAAAACATCATGGCGACGAGACGCTGTGTTCTGACGTGCAAATCAAAAGCGACCTTTTTTCACTGCCCAGGGACGAGCATTTGAAGACTAAGTGGCTACAGTTCATATATACAACTATACCACAGAAGTATAACCCGAACCTTGTGCTGTGTTCGCGTCATTTTAATGACGATTGCTTTATAAACATAAATGCTTTCAAGCCGGTTGATACTGAAGGAAGGTTCAGTACCATTTTTATTTGGATCAGCTTCCTCCTCCGAATCACAACCTTTTATGTGTTTTGTAGCATGCTCAATAAGTATTTGTGTGTGTTGTGCAAGTACACTCAGCTTTTTGATACGTTTTTTTTTAAATATGTGAAATGTATGTCATGGAGTTGTCATAAAGAATGGAGCAATACCTTGTAGTAATGCAGTGCTTTATCAATATTTTTTGCGTTGGGCTAACGCAAACAATAACTGATTGGGTCATCTGACCAATCACCGCAGATTAGCGTCACGCAAAGGAGGGGTTTGGAAAAATGAGTCGTTGAACGAATCATTTGGGAGTCGGTGAGCAAATCCAGTGAAAATAAATGCATATTATAAGACAACAAAAGTGTTTTTTTGTCATTGCATGCATGTAAAACTGTTGCTGTGGACTCATAAAACAATATTAGGAACATTTTAAAATGCCATAACAGGTGCCCTTTAACTGAAAATACACATAATCTTTCACGCCCCTCGGATTGAGCCCTGCCAATTGTGAGTTCCCAGACCCAACATCTTGATGTGGGTCTGGCTTGCCAGGCTAGCTCAGATACGGTCCAGTTCTGGTTTATTTCTTTGCTCTTGGCTGACATGTGGCATTACTATACTCACAACCGGCACACCGTCATAGAATCTCTGAACAGATCTACGCCCACTTTTAGTGGAAAACAAACTGCATCGAGTGGACAGTATCGAGTTTTGAAGTGGACTAACCTTACAACATGCCAAAGAGTTGTTGTGTGGTTGGAATTAAACTAAAGTATGATCTAGTCTTCAGAGCACAGACAGGCTAAACATTATTGAACAATATTATCTCAATAATAATGCATTGCATGACATCTCAACCTTGATTAAAAAGCAGGACACTAGCAACCTTAAACATACAGGTTATGTAAGCTTCCCACAACTCCAATATTTTACAACCTTATCATGATCATCGTCTTATTTTAGATAGATTACTGCTGGGCTGCTTGGATATAATATAATACCCAAGTTTTACTCTTTGAGTGGAATTACTGAAATAAATCAACATTTTGATGATATTCTAATTATATGACCAGCACCTGTATAAATCAGAGTTTGCTTGAGTTATGATTACAACCATGTCAGCCTTTCTGGAAAGTTCATTAACTTGATATTGGTGTTAACTGTTTATTGGTAAAATGATTATAAGAATAACGATATTGAAAAATGTCAAAATTATTGGCAACATTGTTGCAAAGAATTGTTGAACCATATATAAATAAAACAAAAAAAGTGCTAAAATAATATTTATGATCTTTACTGACCATTTGTTGAAAGTAAACAAGAACATTCTGTACCATTTCATAGTGTAACTGTTTATCTAAAAGTGATGAAGTGCTTGAAACATGAATGTTCTCCAGCATCATGAATGAATGAAGAATAAACACCAACCTCTTTGTTCTTCAGGATCTTCAGTGTGTTTCATTCTGCAGGGTTCTGGATCACTCGTGTTCTCACTGTCCTCTTTAATAAACTCAGTCTTGTTTCAGCTCTTCCTGATGCTTTCATGCTCGTCTTCACTTGTAGCTGGTGGGAATTTACAGCATTTATTGGAGAATTACTGTGGGAAGAGCTTCACTGATGATGTGAATGTTGTGGGAGGAGCTTCACTGATGATGTGATTGATGTAGGAGGAGCTTCACTGATGATGAATACCAGTGTGGGAGGAGCTGATCTGCAAAAATCTATAATATATCAGTTACTGAGTTTGTTTTTGTACTAAATATCACATCTAAGCATTTATGCTTGTTCGTCTGTATAATGTAAAGTAACTGATGCTAATTCACAACTTATTTTATTACTCGAAGAAAAAAAGTAATCAGATCGTGACTCTCAGAATCGGATCGTATTCGTGAGGTGCCTAAAGATCCCACCCCTTATTAAAATATAGAAATACCTAGAAATACAGAAAAGAACACAAATGATGAATTGTAAATTCAAAAATAAATATTAATAATTATCAACAAATACCTTTAGTCTTAGACCAGTGAAATGAGCTTAAAGTGTCAATTTACAAGAGATCTGAAGACATCAGCATAATAAATGAGGTGAAAACAGGAACTATTGTTCTGAAATATGGGTAGAACTATTTACTGGCCAAGTACGACAGTTATCAGTTTAAAAGTGTGCATGTGAATTAAATGTGGGACAATGGCCTTCATCATCTCAGTATGCTAATGCTGTGAATCAGATACGAGGGAATCGTCATTGAGGACTGATGTGTCTCTTACACCTATAACACACATCTGTGCCATTTACTACACACACACGCTTATTCCCACCATACTAACGTTACTGATATACTATTGTGTTCTAACATGTTTTTTTTCTCATCTGACAGCTTATAAACTGAACAGAATTGTGCTGAACTTAATAGAGATATTAAAGTATCCTAATGTACAATCTAGACACTGAGACATATGTTAAAGTACAACAAAACCGTTAATGGAGTCAGATTACTTATATTGGAGTCAGATGACTAAATGCGTATGATCCTATTATTGGCTCAAAATAACAATGTAAGACTTGCACAATGTTTTCAGCAGGGTTGACCAGCTTTTTTCGAAGGCTTGATTGTTTTTATGGGGTGCAGTCTAACATGTGTTCATACTTCATTTAAATAAATTAAAAAACGCATTATTTTTCATATAATTTACCTTTATTCTACACCGCTGTGTCTGTGAGTCTCTTCTCGTAAACCGGTCTGATGATTTCCTGGTTATAAGAAGCCTCTCCCTCAGAAATACACGACGGGCTCTGATTGGTCAGCTTGGCCCAGAGTGTTGTGATTCGCTAAGCGCCTAGTTCACGCTGTCCGGAAACGTCACGCGCCGTTACCAGTTGCACGTGCTCCGGTGTTTTGTAAACAAAAGCGTCAATGAGGAATCGAGCAGAACTTGTGCACGAACGGCTGTTACATGACGTTTCAGAAAGGTATGTTTTTTGTTACGTGAGATGTCTCATTATTGTTATATACGCTGTTATTTGTAAATGCTACTGCTTATGCAAGTGGGCGTTGAAAATACACGGGCTGCGTTCGGAATCGCATACTCAATGAGTAGGTACTTAATTTCAATAAGTAGCCTACTTACTTTACGAGCGCTAAAAGAGTAGGTACTTTATAGCCAAATCTCGTTGAGTATGAATGCGATCCGGACATCATCCGCGATGTTGACGTTATCATGTGACCTACGACGCGTTATCACATTTAAAAGATATGAACGACACATTTAATTCATCTATCTGTAAATATCTTGATATTGATGAAACATGAATTGTGAATACATTTAGGGTTGATTTAAGTTGTTATATTTTAAACCCTACTAATGTGACCCACAGTTTTATCCGTATATGGCCTAACGATATATATATTTTTATTAAGAAACCCCAACATCGTCATCACTTGAATATGTTGTTAATTTCTTTATTTTATACCTCTCGTTTCACCCCTCAGAATTTATCCATTATGAAGAACTATTTAAAGATATTTAGCCTTGTTATTGTTCTTTTTTTCCTGTGTATAAATATCAGATTATGGTGTATACAAACCAATGTAATTTATGTTTTCTGTTTTGTCATATGATTGTTGAGATGAGATGTATAACTGAGATGTATAGATTCCGCTATCGCATGGCTGCACGTTAAACTTAATATTGACTTTATAATGAGGTTGAGGAATCTTCTGTTTTTTGGCACATCTCTTATATCAGACCTTGCCATTACCTATGGTGCAACTCTGTTTTATGAGTAGCCTATCATAAGTCTTTCTCTTCATCTGCCATCCATGTATATTCAACGGTTCAACTAAAGACTGGACTGGTTGGCTTTAATAAGCAGATATTACTGGCTCTGTCTTGCTCTTTATTCGGCTCATTTACGCACACTCTCTCTTTATTCCTGAGGTTACCACAATGAGTCGGTAACACTTTACAATTAACCTTATTCACCTGGCGGCCATTTTGAAAACGCGAACGCCGTTGAGGGGTACACAAACCCGGAAGTTTGACTCCGACGCAGCAGCACCAGCAATGGAAACTCCAGTGTGGACCTCTATAACTCTAATGTTGAACTGATAATCACTCTTTTGTGTGTTAAACACAATCTAATTAATACAGACAACTTCATTATAGCTAAAGAAAAACAAATCAAAAAATGATATTATACTAGATTAGTGGATACCTCAGTAAAATTTAGTCTAGAAAAACAATAATTGTATAAAATCTGAACATTTAGTGAAAAAAAAATCATTTAGTGGGGAACAAATAAGATAAGAGACAATATGTGTAGCACTAAATCTGGTAAACCGTTACACATATTGCATTGTTGTAAAATATACATTCATGAAAAATAAGATAAAAATCCATTATATATATATACATATATATACCGTATTTTCCGCACTATAAGGCGCACTTAAAAGCCTTTAATTTTCTCAAAAAACGACAGTGCGCCTTATAATCCGGAGCGCCTTATATATGGATGGTGAACACACGTTCACCAAGACGGGGAGACAGTGCCGGGCAACTTACGCCACTATTCTCCACTGTTGCGTAGTTACCTGGTAGTTACCAATGATCGCGCGCGCGCACTCGACAATCGCCTAATAATAATAATAATAATAATAAAAATAGCTCACGGGTATGTGAGCTGGCTGAATAAACATCATTTTTATTCATATCTTTCACATTTACTGCAGTCAGATTCACCGTGTTCACTCAAATGGCTGTGCACTTGTAATGACACATTAAGGTTGTTAAGAGGCTAAAAGCAGGTTTAAAACTTGCCCCGTTTAAGTCAACAGGGTGCAAATTTTAAAAAGAGGATAACACGGTGTAGTCAACACCGGTTTTTATCGTTGTTATCTGTACTGACAGCACTTCAAATTTACAAAAAAAATAGCTCTATGTTAAAATTGACCGGAGTTCTCCTTTAACGTTTGAACAACGTTACCATGGGAGTGAACGGAGTTGTCAGAACGCTTAATAAAGTTTGACTTTATCTGATTGTTTTGTTGACATTCCCTTTAGCACATCTCGTGGATGCAAAACGCAAACCCAGTCAAACGTTTGACTGCAGTATCTTATGCGCCTTCTAATCCGGTGCGCCCTATATATGAAAAATGTTTTAAAATAGGTCATTCATTGAAGGTGCGCCTTATAGTGCGGAAAATACGGTATATATATATATATATATATATATATATATATATATATATATAGTTAAGACATTTAAATGTATAGCACAGCTGTTTAATGAGGCAGCAACATATGATAGAGGACAGAACAGAACAAAAAAGGCTATTAATAATCTTTCATTGCGCAAAAAGTAGCCTATAATGATATGATTATGAAAGACTCCATACAGTGTGGCATTTTATTTTTCATTTTATGCAAAACCATAGAGCTTTATCTACAGATCAAGTATAATAATATTAACATTGAATCATCTTGGAGAGAGTTTTATCGTTGACCTGTCGTAACCGAACGCGGCGCGCTGTTTGAGCGCTGGAGAATGACTGACAGGGAAAAGTTTACGTGAACTTGAATTTAATAGCTTAAATATTCATTTCTATCTCACATTATACTATAGTATGGCTTCATATATTATTTTTGTGAACGGCCCTAAGATGTTTTATCATTGAGGATGTTGTTTTGCTAAATTTATCGCAAATTTGGCATTTACATTTTTTTGTCGAATCTCACGCGTGAGTGTGATTGATTTTTGTCGATTGATTTCATAAATCAGATTTATTACTTGTCCTAATTACAACGAGTAAGATCAAACCCCGCCAAGCAACCGATTCTAAAGATTTCATTGGGTCAGTCATTGCACTGATTGCCTACACAATGCTGAAATAATCATCCTACCCGGCCTAAACCATACTGTGTCACGCCTGGATCCATTTATTTAGTCTGAACTTTATTTATTTACAGGTGACGTGATTGTATTGACAAATGAAATCGGTTACAGGCCGCGGTTTGTGTACCATGAGTGCAGCAGGCGTAATGATATGACGCAGCGCCTGAAAATAGTCCCCAGCTCGGTAACTTCCAACGTGACCGGGACTACGTGTCTGCGCCTGCTGCACTCATGGTACGGCAGTAAAGTTCCTTGATTATTACGCAGGAATGAGAGTATAGTACCTAGCCATATCAGCCTAGAAAATCGCAACTTTACATTTTCCGTCGGTCTTAGTGCACGATGTAACTACAGAAGAGTCAAGTTTTAAATAGGAAAAATATCGAAACTCTTTGGTCATTTTTTTTTTAGAAATGCTAATGGTCTTGTCCACTTCAATGATGTATGCTAAGCTATGCTAAAAGTGGTACCGCCAGAACCGGAGATCGGCTGAATGGATTCAAAAACGGTAAAACTCAACAGTTTAACTCTGGGGGAGTTGTAAAATGAGCCTATTTCCAAAAAAGTGGAGTATCCCTTTAACAACAACCCTTTAGAAAACGTAATTCCTTTGTGGATCCTCTTGATCTGCTCGTTTGTCTTTCTCCATGTTGCTTTGACAAATATCAGTGTCTCAGTCTCACGCAGGCTGCACGTGAGTTAACCACGCCTACTTATTTACATGTTGCGGTATACACGCAACATAGACCTTATGCGCCAGAGAAACGAGGGCGCGGCCATCTTTAGAATATTGTCTTTGAACTTCTGTTTTTGGGTCGCTCAGTATATATAAACTTCAAAAGCTAATTATTCCTGGACAGCAATGCCATAGAAATATACAGTCTTACCGCACAGCCCTGATTCTAGTTATCTACTTTTTATAGTGATTAATGTAGTTATCATAAGATCAAACTAGCTTTATTTAGATTAATTTGGTCATATTATGCTGCTGTAATTATTTATTTGTAGAAGATGAGTGTCTTTAGTACGGAGCCCCTAAAGGGACGTGGTGGTGGAAATTTTTTTAGGATGGGAGATTTTTTTTTCCCAAATCTTTTGCGGTCCGCCGAGAAACTGTGCGTTCCCTCGCAAAACTTTTGCGGTCCCCCGAGAAACTGTGCGTTCCCTCGCAAAACGTTTGCGTTCCCTCGAGAAACTGTGCGTTCCCTCGCAAAACTTTTGCGGTCCCCCGAGAAACTGTGCGTTCCCTCGCAAAGCGTTTGCGTTCCCTCGCAAAGATATTTGCGTTCCCACGCAAAACCTGTTGGCAGCTCGGACAGACACTTCCTGTTTAATGTCCCGCTGGCAGTGTTTCAGAGCTCCGTACGTTAATGGAGCGTTTCATAGTGTTTGAACTTGGACTCAAATATAAGAAATGCGGTCAGTGGTTAACTCAAGGAGTTCAGTGAAGTTGGCAATATAGCCTATAAGCTACATATAGGCTATCGAACTTCCCGGATCAATATTCTTGAGCTAAACGTTGTTAAAACACAAACGACACCTATTTACAATCACAGTAACCTAGATAACGAGCTACAACCCAATTCTCCTCAAAACGAGCTTATAACAAAATATAATTATAGTAATATACTAGGATAATATACTATTTAAATGAATACCATGGTTTAAGTCTGCTGTTTAAAACAAATAAAGAATCAATGTAGGAGAATAGTTATAATGTGCAAACAGCGGGAAACTCTGTATATTCGTGCAATGTGCGCATGTCAAAAAATCAATTACGATTTGAAGCTTGTGACTAAACTCGCACATCAAACCGATCACATCACATTAGCGTTCATGTAAACACTACATTCAGATTCATCAATAGGAATGAATTAAGGCTGTCATCAATACTCAAAATGTCCCCCAGCAAAATGTGTTTTTGTTGTTGCTGACTTTTTTTTCTTTTCTTTTTTCTCCAGCAACTCTGAGCACTTTTCATATTCTTTATCCTGGCTGAAGCAATTTTTTCAATCTATAAGAATAATATAATCAGCCTATGTTAGCCTATGTTATGGGAAAAACTAAGCTTTTCAAAGGTTTGAATTTGAATTAGTTGAACCAATTGCTTCGTAAAAAATGATTCACTGTTTTGAAACGTTGAAAAAACGCCACACGCTGGTCAGAATAGTGTAAATGCAACAAAAACTCAGGCCAAACATGAACACATTTTACACACTATTGCATTCAATTAAATCGATTACATGCAATCAACAAATCATGTAATATCATAAATATTAAGGATCTGTATAAAATGTGGGTTTTTAATACTAATATTAGGCCAATAAGACTATTATTCCTTTTAATTATACAAATGACTGATTAAAACATCTGCAAAATGTTGTGACTTTCGCAGTTTGATTTACGATCTGAACCACTGATTTGAAACAAATGATTCATAAAGGTTTCTGAGCTTCGTGAAGCAGTGTTTCGAAATCGCCCATCAATACTTTAACTACATGAGTAAGACATGATTAGCAAGCTGTTTGCATAAAATAGTCCATTGAAACTCACTTGATTTAATATTTCTTTTAGGCCTGATGGACGTGAACAAGAAAGGAAAAACAGAAGCCAATAAATCTGTCTCCTGCCCTCAGTGTAAAAAACGCTTCACAAGTAAATCAAGGCTGAAGATTCACATGAGAGTTCACACTGGGAAGAAGCGGCTCAGGGTTTCGCTCTGAAATCACTTCTGCTTCTCATTCTAAAGAAAGACCATTTAACTGTGATCAGTGCGGTAAACTGGGGATCAGTCATGAAGAAACACCAGAAGATTCAATCAAAGGAGAAGATTAATTTCACTTGTACTTAATGTTTGTATTTGCTTTATGTAATTAATGATGAAACTCTTTACATTGTTATCAACATCTCGTTATTGTCCTTTTTTATTTTCTGCAGATTCTGTTTAAGTTAGTTATAATTTTAGTTCTGAAAGTCATGAAGGATCCTGATATGATTGCTTTTTGAGATTTCCATGTTTTCATTTTCTCAATAGACCTTTTAAATGCCTAATAAATTATATTTCAATGCGCTGACATTGAATGAGATTGCTGTCTGGTTAGGGTTAGATGTAGGGTGGGTCAAGTGAAATTCCTAGTTTTAACTTTATATTATTTTTTCCCCGTAACAAAACTTTATTTTATAACAAAAGAGGCTGATCTTGATATTTGCAGGGCTCAACACAAATGAGCTTTTATACAGGTTCATTCTGGTTCAGATTTTTACTTGCCCTGCAATAATCTTCACTGGCCCATCACATAAAATATATATTGTAAGTATTTTAATAAATATAAAGACAAGTACACAGCGCAAGTAAAAATAACAAAGATCAGGTCTGGGGCCCCTGGGTTTTATGTTGGGGCCCTACATATGCTGCAAATGACCTTAACTAGAACATCATTATCGAGTTGCACAACATACACAACAATTAAAATATGGCCTATTTGAGGTTCCTAGAACAATTAATAACTTGCCAAGCCTAGTCAAAGTTTAGAGGTAATATTAAATAGTCTTTAAAATGCAGTACAGGATGTGCTCTATCAGCATCGTCGAGTCGTCTCTTCACAGGCGTCGAGTCGTCTCATCGCAGGTGTTGGGGCATCTGTAGTCTCCGTGAGAGGCTGGATACAAACTGGAGCTGACGAACGCCATTTACCAACAGCAGAAAAGCAGATGGAAAATAATCAGCATAGCTGTTTGCAGCGAGTCTGAGCCTCGAACAATATCAGGAAGGCTATTTCAGAGTTTAGGAGCTAAATGTGAGAACGCCCTCCCTCCTTTAGTGGACTTAGATATCCTAGGAATGACCAGAAGCCTCGAATTTAGTGATCTTAAAGAACGCGATGGATTGTAGGGCGATAGAAGGTCCATTAAATCATTAGTTAGAGATCATTAGAGATCACCTTAACACTGTCTTTTCCCTCCATCCACTACAATTTGGATTTAGGCCAAACACTCGACCGAGACAGCTAACTGCTTTTGCATTGAAAACATTAAATCATTGCTTGACAAGAACAGCGTTGTTGGAGCCATCTTTTTAGATCTCAGGAAAGCTTTTGATACTGTTAATCATAAAATTCGAAATACGATCACAAACCGTACGTATTGGCAGCTATCAGTCTGAACCTCTTCACTTATCCACTGGAGTGCCCCAAGGGTCAATCCTGGGCCCTCTTCTGTTCTGCATATATATTAATGACCTACCACGTGTGTGCCCCGAAGTAAATATTCAAATGTATGCAGACGACGTCCAATACATATATGGGCCATCAAAAACAGCAGTGGCAACTAAACTTTTTAAACGCTATGGTAAAGATCAGTGAATGGCTAAACCAGTGTAGCCTTCAGTTAAATGTCTACAACCAACTCCACATGCAAATCCGAACATTGTAATATCTGGTGAAAAACTTCAAATAGTTACAGAATTTAAGTATTTTGGTATTCTCATAGACTCCAAACGTAACTTTAATTCTCATATCACCAAAACTGTCAAGAAAGTAAAATTTAATCTAATTTTCGATTTATCAGAAACTCAATGTCCACCCGAGCAGCCAAAATGTTTATGCATTCAATGATCTTTTCGCATATGACAGAGAGAGTGGACAGGTCTGGGACAACTGACGTCAGGTCTTCCCGGACATCCGGACTTGAGACCACCAAAGACGGGTCTTCCCGGGCATCCGGACTTGAAACCCCAAAAGTCGGGCCCTCCCGAACCATATTGAGGGCAGGAAACAGGAGAGGCTTGCACAAATCCTTCTTCCGCTGAATCCTCATGTGTAGGGAAGTAAAATAATGACAAATGTTTGTAATGGACATTTTTATATTCTCATTGATTTTAGCATTTTAATCATGTGTTTCTAGAGGGTTTCTAGAACAGGAAAGAACAAATGTAATATGAAAGCCAGAAAGACATAGAGTACGAGAAGAGATCTAATCAGGAGAATACGGGGGTCGATCCCACACCTCCTGCCGAGGGGAGCAGGAGGTCATTTAGGTAGTAAATGAAGACCTTTTGACTTCTCAAGAACAAAGAACAGTTTGACCTGCCTGGGAAGGAGGGGTTTTGACTTCTCAAGAAAACTGTATAAAATGTGCTGTTTGTGGAAATCAAGCAGGTCTTTCCTTTTCAAAGCTGGGTGGCTGCGGTTTTAAAAAAAGGGCCCTCAGAAGAATAAACCTTTTCTCTTTATTACAATTTGCCTCTTGAAAGTTTCTTGACCTTTTGATGCTGTTTTTGTTAACCTGTGAAAATTGCTGTCACAACTTCCATAATATTTTCTTTTAGTAAAGCTATGCCTGTATCAGCGTGAGGGTGAGACCGAGCAAAGATTACACCAATATTAGCTTTCTCAAACATTGCATGGTTGCACTATGCCTGAAACTTAGAAATCAACAGGCATTTGTGTAGGTCTGTCAAAAGAAAAATCATCTGGTTTTAAACTGCTTTTTCTTTAAAACATTGTGTCCGACGTATTTGGTAGCATGATTGTCTTGTTTAATCGTGTATTAAGTACATATTTATCAGGCTGCTATTTGTAGAAATAAATAAGCAAAATAAATGTATAAAAGAAAAAGAACCGGTTAATGGCCTTGTGTCAGAACGCAACAGGTATGAAGATATGTTTGGTTTTTAACTTTTTTTATTCTAACTTTAAAAGCTGGATTAATCTTTGAAAAGCTTAATACAGTATTTGATTTTTGGCGGAAAATCTGGAAAACCACCGTACGCACGCAGTGTTTTCACCAATTGCCCTAAGCCCTTGGCCATCCTTAATGCCGTCATTGTGAGTTAAACTGTTTGTTTGCAGCACATATTTCTTTTGCAAAAACATTGCATCAGACATATCATATACCATATTTTTTACTTTATACTTGCTAGGAAATGAATTGAAATTGAACCTTTGTATAAATAAGAAAAATGTATATTTTAAAAGAAAAAAAGAGTACCAATTAATGACATTGTGTCAAAACGCAGCAAATATGAAGAAGTGCTTTTACATTTTTCGTCAAACTTTAGAGTAAGATTACCCTTTTGAAAAAGTGTAATACAAATCATATAGAGTATTTGATTTTGCGGGGGAACGTTGCAAACTAGTGTCATTAAACTTAATCTTTGGTTTTAAGGGGAATTAAATATTCTCAGGACCCCCATCGACCCCTGAAGTTATGACTTCTGAAGATCTCTCATGTGTAGATTCACTCGGTTGAAAAATGTAATTGTAAAATTGTAATTTACACATCTGAAATTAAAGGGTACAGTAGTTTTTAAAAAGCATTTTAATAGCTAAAATCAATGTCTTTATTCGTAAATATGATCTCATTGGTGTAAAATTAGCTCTGCCAGTGTTCTGACGGGTTCCGCCATCTTGAAAAACTATATTAGCGGAGAGGGACAAAAAGCACTAGCCGGGATAGCTTTTCCCAGGTGGATAAGAGCTAATGAAGGAGAAAGACTTTGAAAGGGACGCTGAAGTCCTGCTTTCTTCTCGACAGGTAAGTCAATGTTACGCTCTAAATTACAAGCTTTTTCATTCCGTGGTTGTGTAATTTATTATTTATGCGGCATAGCGGTAGAAGATGTATAGTTAAACTCGATGAAGTGCAATTGGACGATATGTCGTAGCTTCTTGGCACATAACGCTCACCGTAGTTGCAACATGCATTTGAAAAAGCGAGGCGCTAGAGAGCACTATAAGGATAGTTTGGGTGACAAGAAAAGTAAAAATGTTATATCTCATACGTACAATAGGTCATAGCTACCGCAGAAAAAGTAAGATCATGCTTCGAATTAAGACGAGTAAAATTAAATATTCGCTCAAGACAAACTTTACTTATGCAGCGTCTCTGAAAGTGTGTGGTGATTTTCTAAATGATACAACTTAATCTAAATAAGAGCAATGTAGAGTCCTGGGATTTCTTTTAAAACAAAAACATTGTGACAAACTTTGCCAACATGTTTCATGTCGCATGGACAAAAAACAGTTTGAAATACGATCTAAGACGCCAAAGCACAGTTTTTATTTTATTTTTGAACAAACGATGTTTAGTTAAAATAATAACTTTATGCAAATCATTTATATCATACAGAAGTCTTCAAAGAAGATAAATCGAAGATGTGATTTTAATACAACTTTAAAGATTTGATTTAAACAGTCTTTTAATTTTAAAATATCTAATTTAAACTTTTAAGATTATGCTTTTAAATGAATTTAGTATGAATAAACCTCTGAAAAGCAGACTAGCATTGCATACTTGTGTCCCAGAGGCTCATCTGGCCTGTAACTCCTCCGTCTCTGAGCGGGTCTGAAGCTTCATCTCACCCTATCACTGAAGGATATGAGAGGGCTTTGTTTGTTTATCACAACTTAAACTATTTGCTTTTTTTTTTATCATTGCATAGATCTAGATTCTACTACTTCAGTTCTATGAAAAGGTAAAGAGTTTTTATAATTATATTATGTTTTATATATTCATTTAGATAAAACTATGTTTAATTTGTATGAATACATTTTAGTAACATATGTGTTATTATTCATTATAGAGTTATATACTTTATTTATAATCATTTAATTTTAAAATAGAGATTTTATGGTTTGTGAGTGCAAAACAGCTTTATTATAAATTACTTATTTTTATTTATTTATTTTGAAAATGTAAAAATGCAGTTTTCTGTGACGGTTGTAGTAGTAAACCCTTTAATGTCACTTAGTCACAAGTACCAGCGAAATTGGCCATCAACCTGTCCATACAAACATGTATACGATATGACAAGGGACAGAAAGACAGGGAATGAGGAAAAAAAATACAGCATGACATGAGGAGAGGTGAGGAGAAAGGCGACCCCAGGCTAGAGGTCTTCACGGGTCCACTTGGATCCGAAAACCCGAGGTCCGACCCGAGACCCGAGCGGGTTCGGGTCCAAAACTCCGACGAGTGTCTGGGACACGGGTCGGGTTCGGTATTAGTGGCCTCGGGTCTCGGGTAATATAAGTAAAATACGCTTTTTCCAAATGGACCCGAGAAGACCCGAATTCTTTTAAACTATGTTGGGCATTTAAGAAAATTGCAGTATTTAAAACAACTCTATGACACCGTTCTCTCACTTTTTCTAAGTGAGAGAGCGATTCCGCGCTTCTACGTGCAAATGGGCTATAATCATAAGCACGGTTGCCTCCGCATTTATTTACTCAGTTGCTCGCTCCACATAAACCAACCCCTTCCTTTGCCAAGAAGAACTAGTGCGCCATCATGTGGATGGATGTTTGACTAAATGCACGTATTTGAATTGTCGTTAAGCCAGGCCTGTCAATCAATTTTAAAAATTCGCAACACTGTCAGAAAGCATGATAACAGAAATTGCGAAAAATGTCAGGGAAAACGAATGGTGGTTCTAATCATCATATGGTCCGGTAAATAACATTATGCCAAATTTTATAGGACGTAATGGGTTACAGTGATGTGTGATTGACATTTTAGCACTTCAGCACGCTTACAATTGCGCGTCTATGTTAAGTGCATTTTTGAGAAACGCAGGGCTGCAGGCTGTGCACAATGTAAATGACGTTTACGTTCGGGTCCAGTCGGGTTCTAAAGGAAATGGCGTCGGGTCGGGTCGGACTCGGGTCTAATTTTATCGGGTCTATCTCGGGTCGGGTTTTTCTTAAAAAAAAAAAAAATGTATGCACGTCGGGTTCGGGTAAGTAGTGATTCGGGTCGGGTGCAGTTTTTAGGACCCGAGAAGACCTCTACCCCAGGCTATGCTCCTGTAAGAAGTACAGTGCGGGAACAGGAAAAAAGCACCTTAGCAACATTAGCACACAATCAGTGAACTCTACAACATGAACAAGACTTGCAACAGGGATGGGGAGTGTGGGAAGGAGGTAGCCCAGCACAGGCAAGCCCCCATCCAGTCCTGCAGCCATTTCGGCGCTGGTCAGACTGGGGGGTACAAAGCGTTGAAGGCGAGGGATGGGGTGTGGGGCGGGTGATTGCATATCTGTATATATATGTAAGAGTTCATTTGTGTGTAGGCCTGGAGAGTCGCTATGCCTGGCATCATAATCTAGGTGCCTCAGTCCGCAGGATTGTCATAGCGATACACAGCAAGTTGCCATGGAGACGACCTTGATCAGGTCCCATACAGAGTCAACAATCACCAGGTGTCTGGGGAGTCGGGGAAGGAACGCAAGAGTGCTCTTCCGGGGGAGTTGTTGATCCACCAGTGGCCTTGGCCAAGACCAGTGCTGGATGAGGGCGGCCGAAAGCAGATAAGATTGGGATTGTTTGGTCTTGGGGCGAGTAGCCGCATTACCATTTACACGGCTATTCTCCTGGTCCATTTTGGTCTCCACGATCCATTTGCCTTTGCAAAGCTGTGAGCTTCTCCATGATGTTAACCAAAATGTCGTGTTTTAGGTGGTGTACGGGATAGAATATGCTGTTACAGTACAAAAATCATTATGTTAATCATCAAAAATCATCATATATTAATAAAAAATATACTTTAGGTCGCCGCTAAACAAAATCTTTACAGTAATCTTCTAAAAGTTAAAATAGAAGATACGAATGTATTAAAACTATAAAGATTTAATTTAAATTAATGTCTTATAGCAACCATATGTTGAAACATGTTTGGACTTTATGTTCTCTTAGCAAAACAGGAGTGACAATGATGTGATGCACACCCTTGCAGGCCCGGATTGGCTAATCGGGAGCACCGGGAGAATTCCCGGTGGGCCGGTCTGTTTTTTTGGCCGCGAGGGCCGTTGTTGTCATGTCACTGGGTTGAAATATGGATGCTGTCTATAGGCTGCCTGCACTCACAGCAGCCCCACTCTTTTTATTTAGTATTTTACCGCAGTCCCACTCTTTTTTATTTGATATTTTCTCGCAGCGCAGCCCCACTCTCAGAGTGTAGCCTTCAGGTTAGTGATGACATGCATATTTTGACTCGCTGGCCCCGCCCCCGACAGCGGCACCTTGCAAGTTGCTCAAAATAAAATAAAAACGTCCGACAGATAAAAATGGATAACAGAAAGCGCAAAAGGCCAGAATTAAAAAAAAGAAAGCCTTGGAAACTGACGCGGCCAAGTGTTCGAAGCTGAGCACATTTTTTCTCAAAACAAAAGACGACGAGACGGCCGGTAAGCTAACGTTAAGGTAGTAAGGAGCAGTGCAAGATGCTAGCGACCGTGCAAACCACCGTTCACGTAGCAAGCTTTTCCTTGTAGCTCTTCAGCAGCAGCCGCATCTTGTCCAGTTTGCTGCTAACAGTGAAGAGCCAGGCCCAGTAACGTTACCAAGCTCCAGTCATGAGCCCAACACATCAGAATGGGCAGGTAGGATTGTAATTTCAGAAGAACTAATAGTAATGAGGAGCCCTGCTCAATGAAAAATGCCCTGAGATAATTAATGATACCTGATGATTGATTCAGAAATACATTAATGAAACTGACTTGTAAAAAGGGGATATTTGTGGTGAGAAATAAATGTTAAAAAATTTCATTTAGTGTCAGAAACAGAGCCAGGACCCAGTTGTGAAGAGACTAATGCTCTCACTGTGAAAGACACAGGTAAGCTGTTGTACCACAGTGAGTGAATAAGCAAACATTATCACTGCAAAAAAATGCTTTTCTTACTTAGTATTTTTGTCTTGTTCCCAGTTCAAATATCTAAATATTCTTACTGTAAGATACATTTACTAGACAAGTGAAATGGCATAAGAAAATTATATATTGTTTCTGATAAAACACCTAAAAATTAAGTGATTTTTTAAATATGTTTTTTTTTACATTTGCTTAAAAAAAGCTCAATCTAAAACAATTATTTTTCTTAGATAATGTAGCTTGTTTTAAGCTAAAAAATCACTTAATTTTGAGGTGCTTTTTCATACTTGTTTAGTAAATGCATCTTGATGGAAGATTTTTTTAGATATTTGGACTGGAAACGAGACAAAAATAGTAAGTAACAAAAGCATTATTTTGCAGTGATCACATTAGTTTCAATATAACAACTTTCAATGCCAAAGTTTTACTAGTGACCCATTATGTTTTTAATCAAACGATAATGATACAAAGCCCACGATTGAAAGGGAATAGGATAAAAGTCATAAGAATTAAGCCTGCATATTTTGCCATTTGGAAATTTTAATTTTCTTTTTCATTTAATTTGAATGTGCTTTCCATGTCAAATATATTAAAGATTACAATATGCTTTTATTGTGATTAAATACAGGTGCACTCGAATCTAGGGATACAGAAGAAAGTGTGAAAGGGAGAGCAGAGTCGAATCAGGGACAGATAGCAGAGGCAACAACTCAGCAGCAGAACCCAGAACCACAAGTTAGGAACAAGGCAGATAAAGATGATTCTGTTGATAGTTTTGATTACTTTTCTCGACCTCAGTCGCAGGATATACATACATTTTTTTCTTATCATCCTCAACAAATCCCAAATGTTCCTATACCAAAGGTTTTCAATAGCAAAGATGGAACAAACCGCAAGTGGCTAACTTACTGTGAAAAAAAAACAATCTCTGTACTGTTCAGTTTGTTTGGCATTTGCACCTTTAGTAAGTGATGGCCCTTTCATAAAGGGAGGCATGAAAGACTGGAAACACATCCACCAAAGGATAGTGGAACATGAAAAAAGTAAGACACACAGAGATAGTGCAGATGCTTACTTTCTGAAAATACAAAAGGCAGATGTGAAAAGCCTGTTGACTGGCAACCAAATGTCATTACGTGCTGAGCAAGTGAAAAAGAAACGGCAGGTGATGGAGTGTATAGTGGACGTTGTTAAAGTCATAGGCAAATATGGCCTTAGCTACAGGGGAGATAAAGAAGAGGCAGGTTATAGCTTAGAAAACATTGCTGTTAATCATGGTAACGTCCTGGAGTTGATTCTGCTATTGAGTAGATATGACATTTGCCTCCAGCAGCATGTAAACACTTGCATTGAAAACAGCAAAAAGCAGCATGAAACTGCAAAAGGCAGAGGCGCTCTAGTTACTCTGCTGTCATAAGAGACAATAAATAAAGTTGTGGATGTCATTAGCCAACTGATAAAGGTGACTATAGCTGAAGAAGTGAGACAAGCTGGCATGTTTTCAGTTCAAATTGATACAACCCAAGATATCACCTCCAAAGACCAGTGTTCAATCATAGTTCGATATGTAACAGATGTCATTCACGAAAGACTGATTGCTATGGTGGACTGTGAATCATCTACTGGCCAGAATTTTGTTGAGCTTCTGAAAAAAGTGCTAATGAACCTTAATATGGACATTGGCACATGTGTGGGCAACTCGACAGATGGTGCAGCTAATATGCAGGGTCAGTTTAGGGGGTTTTCTACACTCCTCTCTGAGCATTCCCCCAATCAGGTTCATATTTGGTGTTATGCACATCTTTTGAATCTTGTACTGGCAGAGACAACAGGCAGTGTTGTGGAAAGTGCGTCTCTGTTTTCACTGCTTAACGATTTAGCAGTTTTTTTTAAGAGAGTCATACAAGCGCATGCAGAAGTGGGAGGAGAAGAGTCAGGACAAGCATCACAGACGACTGTGCCCAATAGGACCAACTAGGTGGTGGGCTAAGGATCAGGCACTAAGTAAAGTGTTTGGGTGCTTCGGGAATCCTCAGGGAGGCTTGTTTTATGACTTTAGACACCATTATAGATGACAGCACCCGTTCTATCACTGTGATAGATAAAGTTGCAGAGACCAGTGCTCTGCTCAGGCGTGTATTAATCTTTTAGGGTTGCCCATGTTTCCTTGAAGCTAAACCGCAGAGGAAAAAGATATTAAACAATTAGAAAGTCATTAGAAATTGCAATACATTTTATTTTAATCTTTATTTTTTATTTTGTTTTATATATTTGTTTTTGTTTGATTTTTTTTTTCTTCATTTCAATGTTTGAATATTTATGAATACTAATTCTTAAAGAAAATAGATTCTGATTCTGTCCTGTTATTTACTGTTCTAATAAATCTTCACTGTGAAGCAAAACTGAGGCTACTGTATTTGCACTGCATTGGAAAATATGATATTTTTGAAAAAAATTGTGCGCTATTGCATACTTATATTCAGAGGTTTTAATAACATAATTTTAATAGTCAGTCGTGAACTAAAGTGGGCCGGTCTAAGGCATGAAACTCCAGGGCTGAAAATTAGTCCCAATCCGGCCCTGCACCCTTGTAAGATTTTTGTGTAAGGCAGAGACCTCATACTGAACACACACACACACACACACACACATACACAGACCATGCCTGTAATGCACTGGGTGTTTGAGAGAGAGAGGGGGGGAGAGAGACAGAGAGAGAGAGAGAGAGAGAGAGAGAGAGAGAGAGAGAGAGAGAGGGGGGGGGGGGGGAAAGATAGGATATATATATATCCTATCTTTTATATATATATATATATAAAAAAGATAGGAGCTACTTCTTAAACTCGGTGAAAATGTAAACTGTATTTATTTTATCTAAAATAATTGGATCAGTAAATTTAGTTTGATATTCATTTTTAAAATGAACGATAAAAGCATTTAATTTATATACTTTTAAATAAACAAAGTTGTTCAACTTTAGTTAGTGTGAAATATTGTATTTGTAAATGACTAAATGTACATTTTATAAGCTTTTCATTTATATACTTTTAAAGAACAGAATGTTTTTCAACTCTAGTTAGTGTTAAATATTATATTTTGTAAATGACTAGATTTTATACATTTTATAACCATTTCATTTAGAGAACATAATGTTTTTCAACTTTAGTGTGACATATATGATATATATTGTCCTCACTTCCACAGTGCCCTCAGGAATGTGGAGGATGGAGGGGTATCATGTAACACACACAGACACACACACACACACACACACACACACACACAGACAGAAAATAAGTGTGAGCGGCTCTTTTGACTTAGATAGGAGGATGAGCGGATTTGACTCGCTGTATTTTTAAGAGGCCTAAGTAATTTATTACCGGTGCAGATGATATCACCCATTTCTTACACACACACACACACAAAGCTGGACGTGCTGCGATGATGATAGCTCAGTTCACAACGACTAAACACACAGATCACTTTGGTCTTGTCAATGGAACATTTGGCAACTTTTTAAAAGTAAACTTTCCATTCTGAATCTTATTGGCCTCCATTTCGGCGTCTCACGCTCGCCATCCACTCAAAGCGTAACGTTAACCAACTATTTGGCCGGCTCGCAAGCCCAAACAAGTGTGTGTGGCGCACCTGTTGTTTTGTTTCCGGTCTAGCTAGATCCGCTTGCGCTTTGGTCGACGAAGCAACAAAACGTCCTTGCGCGGCGCAAGCCATTGAAATGAATGGGTTTCATAGCGCAGCGCACGCATGCCGCGCCCTGTTGTAACAGCATGTGAAAAAAACTACAAAGTTTGCTAGGCCAAAAAGACCGTTAAAAATTGACGGCGTTAAAATGGGTTTGCGTTAACGCCGTTAATAACACGTTTAACTGACAGCCCTACTAAAAACACATCTCTTTGACCTAGCATTCACATAACAAACTCTATAGACTTCTATACTTCAATGTTAGGCTGCATAGTTTAGGTCCGCCAGAACCGGGAACACTTCCCATAAACCCATGGGATGTACTCGTTACATCATAAGAAGAATGGCATCTACGCTTATATTAGTCTCTATGTTTATCCCGAGGTTTACCGCAGTCCGCCGGATCCAGATCTGATGAAGGACCTGCGCCTGGACATGACGACAACGCAGTCCTGAAGTGTCAACTAGTCCCTCCCCGTTAAGGCCTTATTCCCTTTTATCTTTGTTTACTGAAGTCAGCCGGATCCGGGCTGTATCTGTGACAGGTTAAAGGAAATACTTATTATACTGTTATACGCTAAAAGGTTTTAGTAAGTGTTAGTTAATAGGGATTGATACAATTCATATAATTGTGTTAAAAAGTTAAAATCTGTTATGTGTTACAAAGGGTAAAAATTATAAGAACGATGTGTAACGTTATATTGATTACTTCATTTTGTAGTGCCTAATTTAAGGGTAAAAGTGATAATCTGTGATCTACAAAGTGATCTTAATCTATGAGCCTGTGATCGGTTGCTTTTGTCTCCAGCCAAACTGCCGGGGAAATCGCGGGTTTTTCCTCAAAACACTAAAGTTTTCAGTAAGGAATAGTTTTCAGGGGCGTAACATATCCAGATCAGATCGTGGACCTGCACCTGGACGCATTAGTAGTAATAGGATTCGGCTTCTGTCAAGATGATTTATGACCATATGATTGACAGGTGGGTGGGGCTGACCTTTGACCTTCCGGAGGTCCTTCCGGAGGTCCCTTTGATCTAGGGATTAACCTTTGCCCTAGCGATCGATCAAGTTGACCTTTGTTTTATACGTCAAGTTGACAGTTAAGGTATAATAAGTTATTTTGACAGTTAGTTTTGATCCGGATTATGATAGATCAAATTGATGGTTAGTTTTCCCCTATTGACCCCCGGGTGGGGAAAATAACTTCTTGCCGGGGGAAATTCGCATCCTTGCCAGCTGTCGCATTGCCGGGGTTAGTGAGAAAAGATTTTTTTCTAAAGTCACATATCACATATAGATTAGAATAAAACATACGGGTTATGAACGGATGTCAAAAAATAAAATCATCCTACTTTTTTAGGCCGGTTTTATGAATGGATGACAAAAAATAAAATCATATCATATATATTCATACAGCTTTACGAATGGGGTGACAAAAAATAAAATCATCTTACCGTTTCAGAGTAAGAAAAGATACAATACATGAATGGGGTACACAATTGCAATGAGTTTAAAGATCCCAGATTGTTTTCTCTCTCACAGTCAGTGTATGGCGTCTATTGCGATCTCAATATTCTGGACAGTTGATAATACCTAGAACATGGGTCACCAATCTCGGTCTATAATGCGTTAAGAGCTCGCTCAAGTACTGCGGAGCTAAACCATTTAGTGCTTTGTAAGTAATCAGCAGTATTTTAAAATGTATACAATGTTTAATAGGGAGCCAATGCAGTGTTGACAGAACCGGGCTTTAACCCTCTGGGGTCGGCAAACGCGCCGGCGCGTTTTGGCAGATTTTTTTCACATAGCAGAAAAATAGACTTAGGCTCAATCCCAATTCACCCCTTGCCCCTACCCCTCCGTTTTGCGCGTTCACGTCTAGGAGTCCCGATTATTGTTGAGATCGAGGGGTAGGGCGAAGGGTAGGGGCCCTCGAAACGGAGATTTTTCAGAGGCACACTCCAAACGGAGAGCTACGAGAAAGTTCACAGAATGCATCGCAAATCACCGGCGAGATGGCTTCGCAAACGGTTAAACATTTAAATTTAGCGCCAGATGACACCACCATGCGCTTTATTTACTCTTATAATAATACTATAGTCATTTAAATTAAGAAATTGTATTATAAATTACCTTTCCGAATCAGAAAAGACACATTTCGAGGAAGGAATGTTATTTGATCATCATGTTTCCTCAAAGTTAAGAGCAGCTGCGCTGATTGTCAGTCGTTGTCATGGAGAAATCCTGTAAAAACTCCGTAACGGCAGAGCCATCGCCGACGACTGATGACGTATCGGGTTCATGAAGGGTTGCTCCATTTCGTAGGGGAATATTTCAACCCCTTGGCCCTTGTAACTCTGTTTTAAGGGCCAAAGGGTACACTCGAAAACAAGGGGTAGGGCCAAGGGGGGAATTGGGATTGAGCCTAAAACTACTCCATCATTTCTGGTCATACAGACTTAGGAAATATGACTAAATAAACTGTTAAATGTCTGTTTTTTCACAATCGAAACGAAACTTTGTTCTTTTGTAAAATAAAGAAAATAAACAGGGTGTGCTTTCTGCCTCTCCGTCTCATTGAACTTTTTTTCTTGAGCACGTCTCTAAACTTAAACAAAACTCAGCGAATACTTTTCACCCAGACATGAGATATAGATCTTTATAATCATTTAAGTTTGTACTTTTAAATGATCTTATTCAAAACGAAAACAAATTTTCTCTGTTTAAGTCATTTGTATAAAACCAACAAGACTTCCAGTTTCTCAAACGCTTGCTCATTATTTATCATTTGACCACGCCCACGCGTGCAAAAGAGATTGATATGCAAATCTCCACGAAGGAACACGAACATGCTCGTTACCTCAAAAACAAAGCACTAAACTTCACTCCTCTCCTCTGCTTTTCGTCGAGTTTGGAAGACACGCAGAGCATACATTGGATTTAGTTACCTCTGAAGAAGAAGAACGCGATTTGAAGACAAGAAAGATGTAAGGTAAGAAATGTATTATGAATTATATAAGTTAGTGTTATTATTGCATAAACTTAACATTCCAGTTGAACTGTTGCTAGACTAAAATGTATGAAATCGACAGAAACATGTTGAAATATGAACTATAGCCTAGACAGGCAGGACATGTATATGTCATGTACGACACAAAGATGTTTTTATGTTTGATAATAAAACACAGCTTTATGTTAGGCTAGTATCAGTGTTTACTCTAATATGGTGAATATTATGACGTTTAGAACCATGTTAACTGTTAAATACTGTGTTTGTAATGAATGGAAACATTTGAAGTAAACGTATCCATATATTTTTCTCTAGTGTACTGAAGTGTTCCTTTTTAACGATTTAGTGAAGGGGGTGGACTGAAATCCACTGCTGCTTGGTATTACCTTGGTAATCAAGGTATTAATCAATATTTTTCCTTCTAAATATTAAATTAGTTGAATGACTTCTCTAGGCTTGTGAGATTTTACTTTGTTATAGAAGTTACCAGTGTGATTACTGAAATGTTCTTTTCATGTATTCTTTAATGTCTGTATTTGATATCTGAATGCAGTAACAGTGCTTGCTTATTTACCCCGGCTTCCAGAAATGAAATAGGGATTTGTTTTTGTGTTTAAGAAAGGTCTCCAAAGTGTTAAAACATAAAGGGGTCATTGAAGCCAATAGTTTAAGGGACCATTTCTTTGTTAAAGTCCTACTTCAGTTAGACTAAAGTTTAGCTATCCTTGAGAGAAAGAAAGCATTATCTTGATGTTTTGAGACGACTCTCCTGTTTATAGTTAGAGCCTGGCCAAATCCAACCTTGGAAAAGCTGTGTCGGTGTGTGTGTTAGTCTTCTGGGTTGCAGGTTAAGGAACCACTGCCATTATTGGAGATTGACTGAGTTGTTGTTCTGGACATACTGACGCCCAGCAACCCAGATCTGCAACCTGGAAGGTCATGACGAGCCTCTGAGTCTCATCTGCATAATCGATGGAGATATGCTTCCGCCTATCTGTATATGTGTGGAAAATTACTGTTTATCTATTTCTTAGCCAATGAGAATCATTCAACCTGAAGCAATGACATAGCTTAGACCTTGGAAATGGTATAACTGCTGTGATCTTTGTAACTGTAAGCGAGGCGGCCTACGAACTCATGTGTGAGTCTTGAAGCTGATGAAACTGCAAACTATCTTCAGTAAAACTTTCGGTAACACTTTAGAATACGGTTCCTTTGTTAATGAATAACTACACAAGAACCAATGAGTAACACAATATTAACAATCTAGTAACTATTATTAACTAACAAGAAACTCTGATTAACGAACTAGTAAGTAATAGCGCACAGATGAAAGTGGTAGTTCACTATTAACTAATCAATAACTTCTATTTTTTTAATGCTTCCCAGAGAACTACTGAAAAAGTTTATTAACAATCTAGTAACTACTATTAACTAAAAAGAAACTCTGATTAACGAATTGGTAAGTAGATGAAAGTGGTACTTCATACTTCTATGGGAATTACTAATTATTTGGATCCGTATTCTAAAGTGAAGATCATGGGAACTAACTAGTAATGACTCAAGTGTTACATGATCTAGTCATGATTTGTGCAACCAAACACAAAAGTCATCTCAAGCGTTTGAGATTTTTGGTGAACTTTAGTAGAACTTTAGTATACTTTTAGAAAATTTCTTTAGAAGTATGTAGTAACACTTGAGTCATTACTAGTTAGTTCTCATGATTCTTACATTAGTTACTAATGAAAAGCCAATAAAGTGTAGAATCTTCTCACTCACAAGATATGCACACACACACACACACACGCACACACACGCACACACAGACACACACACACACACATATATATATGAGCTAGACATACATAAAAACATGTTTTTTTGGGAGGTAGGTCAAATAATAAAATAACTGTATCTGGTATTTGGGTGGCTGAAGACTCAATATGTTCCAGTACTCATCATGACTCTAGTGATTCAATGCCAGTCCAGAGGAATGCCGGAAAATTGGGCACAGGACAAGTAAGGTCCCGGCAACTGCATTTAAAAATCCATTTCTTTAAAATTATTCAGTTGATAAATAGGCAGCATAGGCCAATTATTAACAGCTTTCCCAAATCATAAGTCTGCTATGCTATTACAAATTAATGTAAACAACCTTGTGTATTGTTTACAGTAGCAGTTAAAATGTTAATGTAGTGCTAGTCATTTATCCTGCATTGGTTATTGATTAGTTTTGCATGAATTATGAACATTTTCAGTAGTTCTCTGGGAAGCATAAAAAAATAGTAGTTATTGATTAGTTAATAGTGAAGTACCACTTTCATCTGTCCACTATTACTTACTAATTCGTTAATCAGTGTTTCTTTTTCGTTAATAGTAGTTACTAGATTGTTAATAAACTTTTTCAGTAGTTCTCTGGGAAGCATTATAAAAATAGTAGTTATTGATTAGTTAATAGTGAACTACCACTTTCATCTGTGCGCTATTACTTACTAATTCGTTAATCAGTTTCTTGTTAGTTAATAATAGTTACTAGATTGTTAATATTGTGTTACTCATTGGTTCTTGTGTAGTTATTCATTAACGAAGGAACCGTATTCTAAAGTGTTACCAAACTTTCCTTTAATTTTTTATAGTTCTGACTCCGGGTCTTCATTCTTCATATCTGGTTATGGGTCTTTAACTGTATACCCCTTACAATAGGCCACACGCTATAGGCTATTGTTATTATTATTATTTGGAATTAAAATCGCCGCACATCAGACGTATGCACCCTGTATTTTAAGGAAGAACATTTAATTATTTGCGATACATTATTTGTGTCCCAAATAGTTGGAGTTTTCCTAATTTTTTTTAATTAAGGCATTAAGATGATTTTTTTATTCCTCTTTTTAGTCAACTTTAGCATGGGTGTGTTCACCTATTCTAAGCACTGTGTGTGTGTGTGTGTGTGTGTGTGTGTATATATATGTGACTGTGTGTGTTTGTGTGGATGGAATCACACTGAGAGCAGGTGGATGGTTACTCAAGAATTCACTTTACTGGGCCTGGGACAGACAGAACTGGGACAAACATGAACAAAGGCAGGTTAACATACACTGCATCACGCTGCTCAAGACATCAGCAGCGAGAGATATGAGACTCTGCTATTAACATTTTTACAGTTCTGTATCAAAATTTATAGGCAAGAAAAGTAGTTTGTTTAGGCTGGGTTGTATGAATTACAAACCTGCACACATATTTTAAAAAGCACATAACTATAGAATCAATTCTGAATGAGCATGTGAACGCCGTCAGTGTTAATCACAGGTTCGCGTTTAAAGTCTGATCATTTCAATGGAGGTGAATCAGTCAAAGTTAACTTTAGCTGGAAATAACATTATTCAAGGACCGCTATAACGCCAAAACAATCTGTTACCTTAAATTATATGTTTATCTCTGTAAAGCTGCTTTGAAACAATCCATTGTTAAAAGCGTTATATAATTGAAGATGACTTGACTTGACTTACAGGGTGATCGTATAGTGAATAAACTAAAATAAAACATACATAAAAAAAATACAACCCAATGTCTCTGTTTTCATTGCTCTTATCACTTGCACAAACACAGAAAACTATACACTTAAATAACCATCACTTTACATAGTTAAATGAAACACTGAAAATGAGCACAGACCCTAAATGGCGCAGTTACACAGATCCGCACGTGCGAGCACGTGTGCCGACACGAGTTAAAATTCGGTCTGATTTTCCCATGGCTGTCGTTGCTATACATCCATGCGCTGCGCTCTCCACAACGACAAAGAAGTTTTAGGAGCTAATGTATTTCCACCACAGAAAAACGCTTGCTGTAGCTCTGCTAAAAGATTTATTTACGGAGAAGAGAAAACGTGGTTGGGTGCACGTGCACTCCCATACTGAAAGGTTTATGAGCGCGCTTCCCGTGCGCCTATTTGAAATAACGACCTCGAGTGCGCAAAAGACGCGATACGTCAGGAGACCCCCTTTACATCGCTTCTGTGCACGGCACCTTCTCAGCAAGAGAGGCGCCATTGCCAATAATTGAATCGAAATGATAAAAAATAGGAAAACCTTCGCGGCACAGAGGATTTTTTTTTAACTGCTCGTGCCGCTCCCCATGTGCCGCCCCGGGCGACTGCCTGGTTCGCCCGTGCCTAAAACCGCCACTGCCTTTGTGTATCTTTGGATTATGTTGTGTTGTAAATAAATCCAAACAATCTAAAAGCCATTCTTTTTTAAATCTCCTCATTCTTTGTGCAAGTCTCCTCATAATGATATGGCCTGATAGCACCTAATAGGGCCATTATGGGAGGGTCTTTGTCTTTCTCAGGTGTGAAATGCATACATATTAATGAGAGATCATGCCTCCTCGCATAAAGCTTTCTGACACAAAACACGTCATTAAAAATGTAAAAGACTTTATTGTCTTATCTGAATGAGTAGTCAGGATGATTCTCACATAGTTTTGGAGCAAATATTCTAGGCTATGTGATACAAATTTCAAAAGTCTTGTGAAGAAATAATCAATATGTGTTTTGTGGCCTTATTTTAGAAACTTTAATTTTATTTTTTTCCATAACCATGCATAAACAATATTCTCTCAAAAATACAAATATGGACATACATGTTGCTCACATATTATGGTAGCCCTGTTTGTGCTAAATAGAGTGTAATTACACCTGTGCCATTAATATGTTTATAAGCAACTGAAAAAAGCACAAATGTCAGGGCATGTCAAAACTTCTCAAGGACCCCAAAAACACCTTAGACCCCAGAGGGTTAATAAACTTTTTTTTTTTTATTTTAGATTGTAATGTTCTAATGTTCTTCTAATAACCATACAAATTTACTACAGCTGCCAAATAAAAGCAGAGAGAAATGTATTCATAAATCTTTGAAACTATCTAATTAAATCTTGGGCACAAAACATTCAGCCAGTAAGAAAAGAAAACCTGTAGGCTATATATATTGTGTGTATGTGTAATATATATATATATATATATATATATATATAGGCTACATTGATAAATTAGCCACTATAGACCTACAAACGTGTTAAATACGTGTTAAATTATATTGTATACTATCAATTGTTTATGTAAAAAATATATATAAAATTTTTTTCATAAACAACTGATAGTATACAATATAATTTAACACGTTTGTAGGTCTGTAGTTATGAAAATATAGTTATGAATATACATTTGTAGGTCTATAGTTATGAATATATATATATGTGTGTGTGTGTGTGTGTGTGTGTGTGTAAAACAACGTTAACATAAACATTTCATATACAATTTAACACTTTTAGATCGATATTGTCTCATTTATCATAGTAGCCTTATTTAAGTTGATTTTATTAACTTTGTTTATTTTTGGACTGATAGTGGTTAATAAAGTCAAATAATGGTATGAGAGAGTGTCAGTCATTGTGTTCCTAACAACTAAGGCTTAGCCTGACAGTTAGCCTGCCCTGGACCAGGTTTCTCAGCATAAGTTGCCAGAGTAACTGAGTTTGAACTATTTTAAGTTTGCTTTATGAAACAGAATCAACCAAAATAAGTCTGACTAACCAAAATAAGCCTTGCTTGCAAACCCTCGAGGTTGAGTTACCCTTTAAATGGTCTTTCTTCAGAATGAGAAGCAGATGTGATTTCAGAACGAAAGCCTGAATGAAACTCTTCCCGCATTGAGGTCTTTCTCCGGTGTGTATCCTGTCGTATTGGCATTCACAAGTTCACACTTACATATTATTTTGAGGGAGTAAGATTTAATGCGTATTTGGCGTGCTGTCCGGAGGGAGGGCTCCGAGCTCGGAATTCGGCCCGAACCCAGAGTATTCCCCCCAATAGGTTAAAGAGCAGAGGACAGCCACCGGACAAAAAGACCCCCAAATGAGTGCCGAGATTGGCGGGCTGGTATCTCGAGAAGAGGCCTGGACTGCCAGCCCCTGATTGTCTGCGAACGGGGAGCGGTTGTAGTGTACTTGTCCAGGAGATTTTCCCACATTGCATCTGCTGTGAGACCAAATGCTCGACGATGCTCGCTGGACAGAAAGAGACAGGAAAGAGGAGGTTTTTTTGTTTTTGTTTTTTTTTACTCAATGAGGGGTGGCTTTGGTGGGCTTTTTTAATGTGGAACCTGTTGGTCCTGATATAGCTTTGGAAGGCATCGGAGGACCATCTCCCAAGGGCTTGAATCTGCTGTTGGGAAAGGCCTTTTTGGGCTGCTGAAGTTGCTGCCCCGATGCGGAATGAGTGACTTGAAAAATTCTTTGCTGGAATGCCTGACTGTTGGAGAACAGATTTGAGGTGTTTTTGGAACCAAAAACGTGTCACGGGTTTTTTGGATTTATCTAAAAAGAGGGGTTCCAGAGGAGATTTAGCCTGGGAACTTCTCCATTGCAGATATGCCAGAATTGAATGGTATGGTTGGATTTGCGAAGCGAGGTTAAAAATGTAGATGAAATGTGTGACCCTTTTTTGGTTTGGTCAGTCTTCTTTTGTTTAATCAAATATGAAATGGTTTCGCCGTCAATTACTGATAAGTCTGAGATGGTGGGGTGGATTTTTGGGTCGAATTTGGAAGTGATGGCGAGTTCTGAGCATCTAAGAAACCCAAAAAAGGCTAGGATAAACATGGCATCGAGTGTGCGAGTGGAACTGAGGGGCTGGTAGCCTGTGCGCAAGGCCTGAATACATTTGGTGAGAATGTCTAGTGTTATGGGTTGTTTGGCGTCTGGGCGGGTGGGCTGGGATCTTTGAATCCCTTTAACCAGGAGGGAGGTTTGTGAATTGTTTATCTCCGCGGAAGGAGTGCCGTGCATCAATTTATGGAAAAACTGGATGCCGCTCAAATAACATTTAAATGGACCCGACTTGTAGGCCCTTGATGATATTAAGGTAGGAGATAAAAGAGGTGATTGAAAGAAGAGAAAATCAGGGAAAGGCAAGTTATAAGAGACTTGGAATGTTTTGAAACATCTCCAAGCAGTAACGTAGGATTGAAGGGTCCTGGGAGATACTGCTTGGAGGATACTGTCAAGTGATGCGTCAAGCAGGGGTTTTAATGGGTGGGTTACGGGAATATTAGTTCTGAATAGCGAGGAACTGGAGTTGGGAATTGATCCGCCTCTGGAGCTAGCATCTTGAATTTCTGAAACAGAAAGCGAGACAGAGAGTTGTCGATTTGGTTTTTTGACCCAGGGATGTGTTGAGCAATGATAATAAATTGGTCGCAAGCTAAAATCCAGGTGAGACGCCTTTAGAGTGGCATCAGAGCGGGTGAATGGGAACGGCCTTTGTTAATGCAATGCACTGTTGCGTCATTGTCGCAATGCACTAAAACGCTGCTAGCGGCCCATTCTTTTCCCCACAGGAAAGCTGCTACTACGAGAGGGTAAAGCTCAAATAAAGCTCTTGTTGAGCGCCGAGCTGATCGGGCCGGTGTGCGGCCGCAAGGAGAAGCCGGGGGCTCAGGTGCGACGACCGGCATAGGAGGGATGTCTGTGGGACCGACGGAGTGTGAAGGTGCATCCCTGGTGATGTTTACATCTTCGTCGGAAGAGGAGTTTATTTGAGACATAGCTGCTAGTAGGTGAGCGAAGAAGCAAAAATCTACTAAATGCTGCAAACTGTCAATGGATCGAGGTAAGACTGCTGAGAAGGACCAAGGACCCATCTTCCGCGGCAAGAAGATGATACGAGTTATCAGACAAATGGAGAAGCTGAATAAAAAATGTATAAACTTAATTCAGAAAGTCAATTTGAATGCCCTAATTGTGAAGTGTTGCATTTGCAGGAGGGGTTTGGATCGCTTGCAGCATGATTCAAACCTGCCTTGCAACTGAAGGGCTTGTGGTTTCTTTTGAACTCTCTGAATAGACTCAGCAGCTCAGCAGGTGTTAAAGTGACATGCCTGCTTCTCTGACCTTTACGTTTGTTTAAAAAGACGTGTGGTTTTAACAGCAAGACAGCCTTGTGCTTTTTGCAAACTTGTTTTAACTGGTTTTTAACAGTGGATAATTCCGAGGCCAGTTGTTTACCTTGTTGGGATTGCTGCATTATAAGGACAGCCCCAAACTCTTATACTGCGTTCACACCGAACGCAAATAAAACGTCAAATTCGTGTCTAGTTGGACGCTTGAACATTTTGAATCCATTCGCACGTCCAGAGCGAATAGGACGCGCATAAAAAGCAAAAGTTTGAAGCGAAATTGACGTCTGAGGGGAAATCCGCTTCTTGTGGGAGGGGCAAGTGCTAGGCGGTTGTCTGTTTGCAAGATGGCTGATGTTGATCGAGGATTCGTCGAGAGAGTCACCGCTCTGTATTTGCTCTGGAGGCGTAGGGCTCATGGTCGCCGTACTTGGGTTCACCAGACCCTCCGGAGGTGTTCCCAGTTTGGCGAATTTCACTATTTGCTCCAGGAGTTGCGCCTGGATGACGGCTACTCCCAGTTTGATAACCTGTTGTCCCGCATCGGAGCGAGGATCACCCTCGCCCTCACCCACCTAATCTGTAATTTATTTTTGTTTTGATGATAAATGGAGCCAGCCTCCAAAAGTGATTAACCTGTCCTGTGATTTTTTTTTTCTCACAAAACACTGTCCAGACACGAACTATGTTCTTGCACTAAAGTATGTTGGTTGTCTGTCTTTACATTAGAATAATAATGTTTCATATAACCTAGATTAGATTTGGATTAAATAGCATTTAATACAAAATGAATATGCATTTACAATTTTTCTTATTTAAAAAAAAATGTTAATACAGTTTGTTGTGTCATTTGATTATCACACAATATGTAATTGTTTGGTCTTGACGTTATGTGTAGAGGACCACAATGGAAATAAGTCCTGGACTTTGTGTTTTAATCCTCGATTGTATTTTGATGCCTTTTGTTTTGTTTTTTTATGTTTTAAGGCTTCTTGATATAATTAAATAAAATCAATCAATCAATCAATCAATGTCTCATATATTGAAATCAAGTTTTTATGAGCCCTATCAAGTGAGCCCTACCCCCTTGGCCAGGGCTTACTTGTAAATGAGATACTGATCTCAATGTGATTTTCTACCCCGGTTAAATAAAGGTAAAATAAAATATAAAAAAAATTATGTGATACAATATTTGCTTTGTTGTGCATTAGAACCAGACCAGGCATTTAGTCATATTACAGAATAATGTATTGAGGCCAAACATAAAATATGCTGGTAGATATTGTGGTGAGATCTGGTATTTACCTCATTGCCTGAATAACCCCTAGTAAGGTAGTCTGTGCTGTCAGCTCAGGTTTACTTCACTTGGCTATTTTGTTATACCAGTTAAATATAAGGCATGTCCTATAACACCATATACAATAACAATCTTTGACTCAAATAATCTTTCATTCTTACTATCCGGTGAAAGCTTCCTGGATCTCTTTTTGTCCTGGTCAGTGAAGATTTACAAAATGCCTATTCTATTGCTATTTGAATTATCTTTGAACAGCTGAAGTAAGACGAAAAAACACTTGTCTTTATATAAGAAAAGTTTATTTAAACAAAAGAGAAATATACTTGGTTACACAATCAAACAATTTTAGCAAAATAACAAAAGGTTACATATTATGATTCTTCAACTTATCCCTTCCCAGGGCGGTCCTGGAGAACTGGATGTACAAAGAGTAATTTACTTCTTAAGCAGTTCAAGCAAGCAATTTGTTAAAAATAACTTGTTCTCGCCTTGAGCTCATCAGGTTATAAAATAACAGCAGGCAGTTTTGAGCAAAAAGGAAAAATCTAGAGAAAACTCACTCTCTCCAGAGATGCACATCAAAAAAAAAAAAGAAAAAAAAAAAAGAACACACTTACTTAAATATGCTCTTCCCTGAGATATACACCTGGGATCACATTGTTCCTGGCTGCTTGGGAAGAACACAGTCTTGTGATTTAAATGCTTGGGTTTGCAAAAAACAGTCTTGTGACTTCTACTGTTTGGCGTGCAACATACAATTCTGCATGGTTGCAGATAAGAAGACATCATGTGTCCCTCTGGGATGTTTCCTTCCTTTGCGCCTCTGCTTACGTTTCATATGGCTTGTATGTGTGTGCATATTTCTGAGTGTATTTGGAGGTACATTTAATTCCATATTCAAATCTTCCCCTACAATATTAATACTAGCAAATGCCCAATGAAACGGATCCAGGACTTAGCTGGTTTAAAGGTTGTATCAGCGATTGTGGGTGACGTCACTTCTGTTTGTGTTTTAAGGGAGATCCCAGACAAACCAAGTTAGCTCGCCCCTCCCTCCCATTTCGTGCATCATGAAAAAAACGATCATGCACGCGCAAGTTCTCTCCACCTTTCAAAAGCCTTCCCGATAACTATTCGTGTCTTGGAATAAACACAATGGTATTCCCTCGCCTTAATCCTCCTCCTCCTCCTCTTGGGGATTGACTCAGCAATGGTCAATTTCTCTTGTTCGTTGATAGATGCTGGCTTCTTCTTCAGCTCCGACTTCGCAACACCTCACAACCCCCCCCCCCCCTCCCCTCCCCTCCCCTCCCCTCCCCTCCCCTCCCACCCCCCGCCCCTGTCGGTGATTTGTTGGAACACTATTTATTATATATTTTGGTTTTGAGTGTTGGTGAAACCAATTGTTTTTGTGTACAGATCTCAGAGCCTAGGCTGCCTACAGAAACGTGTTTTTTTTGACGGCCTGCTTATAGGGCGGGCAGCTAGCGGATCGTTAGGAAAGATTAGATTAATGTGATCATTTATGTTTGGGCCTTTTTTGGGCCTGAAATCACTGATACAACCTTTAAGCACACCGCAGAGGACCCTGAATTAACGTCTAGCATCTTTAAATTTATGATTGTAACCGGTTATGGGAATGTTTCAGGATGATTTATAAGGTTACAGCGGTATACAAATACAACAATCCTCTTATGATTCTTAAGGTTTTGTTTACTTATGAAACTGTTCCCACACTGACCACACGTGTATGGTCTCTCTCCAGTGTGGATCCTCATGTGTCTCTTAAAGTTTCCTTTATCCGTGAAGCTCCTCCCGAATTGATCACATGTGTAAGGTTTCTCTCTGGTTCTTCCATCAGGTCTAAAAGAAACATTAAATCATGTGACATTTCAAACATAAGAAAAATGTGAAATAAAAAGTAATTAAACCAATCAAATCTGGTTTGAGGATGGTTCCAAACATGACAGGGTTTCAGCACTCAAAGAAAGTTGAGATTCACTGCACTAGCATATCCGTACAGTCAAACAATTTTCTTACATTAAAGGGATAGTTCACCCCAAAATGAAAACTCTGTCAGTAATTACTCTACCTCATGTTGTTCAACCCCGTAAGACTTTCGTTCATCTTCAGAACACAAATTAAGATATTTGTGATTAAATCTGAGAGCTGTCTCACTCCTCCATAGGCTTTTAAGGGATTGAAACTTGACAGCCCCGAAAAGTCATTAAAGACATTGTTGAAATAGTCCAAGTGACTACAGCGGCTCAATCTTAAGTTTATCAAGCGACGAGAATACTTTGAGCGCAAAAAAACAAACAAAAATAACGACTTTATTCAAGCATTCATTTCCACCTCTGTCGGCCTCGAGATAGCTCACGTAGTGTAATAGCGCAGCGCTTCTGTGTTATACGTCACACGCAGGCTCACTATTGGCCGACGCTGGTCATGTGTGTGATGCGTGTGACGTTCAACCAGAAACATTACGCAATTATACTAAGTGAAATCTGAGGCTGACTGAGGTGGAAATGAATACTTGAATAAAGTCGTTATTTTTGTTGTTTTTTTTAGCTCAAAAAGTATTCTCGTCACTTGTTAAACTTAAAGGGTCACTTCAGGATTTAGCATTAAGCTTTGTATCAGTAGAAAACCTGTAGTATTTTCGAATTACCGTGCTTCCCCCAACCCCCCATCGTAATTTTGCGTCATCGGAGGATTTTTTGGCCAGAGGCTAAAGACTACAGTCAGTAGTAGGGGCTGTCCCGCATGTTCTCAACCTGCCCATAGAGGGTGGGATCTCACTCACTGAATGCACACATAGTGTCAGCCATCTTTGTTTGGAAGCTAAGCTAGCAGGCTCTTGTTCTGTGGAGAAAGCTGAGTAGTAGGGGTTACCATCCTCTTTTTCCCCAGACGTCGAGATCATCCAAAATGTCCGGGATTCAGCTTCTGCTTTCTGCAGTCGCCATTCATGGTTTACATGCACACCTTTTGTTTTAATCTAACTGAATTCATTCCGATTGGTGAATCTGAATGTAGTGTTTACATGAACGCTAAACAAGTAATCGGTTGATGTGCGTTTTGAAATTGCTAAGAAAATTCCCGCTCCTCCGTGAGAGATAAGAGACCGGTGCGTCTCACAGGTGTCGCTCATCGGTAATCATGCCACCGGCCTCGCGTGTTCTCCCGCGGCCCTCACTCGTCCTGCTCGCCACAGTAAAGATGACTCTCGCCGTTCTCCCGCGGCCCTCACTCGTCCTGCTCGCCACAGTAAACATGACTCGCGCCGTTCTCCCGCGGCCCTCACTCGTCCTGCTCGCCACAGTAAACATGACTCGCGCCGTTCTCCCGTGGCCCTCACTCGTCCTGCTCACCACAGAAAACATGACTCGCGCCGTTCTCCCGCGGCCCTCAGTCTCGTCCTGCTCGCCACAGTAAACATGACTCGCGCCATTCTCCCGCAGCCCTCACTCGTCCTGCTCGCCACAGTAAACATGACTCGCGCTTTTCTCCCGCGGCCCTCACTCGTCCTGCTCACCACAGTAAACATGACTCGCGCTGTTCTCCCGCGGCCCTCACTCGTCCTGCTCGCCACAGTAAACATGACTCGCGCCGTTCTCCCGCGGCCCTCAGTCTTGTCCTGCTCGCCACAGTAAACATGACTCGCGCCGTTCTCCCGCGGCCCTCACTCGTCCTGCTCGCCACAGTAAACATGACTCGCGCCGTTCTCCCGCGGCCCTCAGTCTTGTCCTGCTCGCCACAGTAAACATGACTCGCGCCGTTCTCCCGCGGCCCTCACTCGTCCTGCTCGCCACAGTAAACATGACTCGCACCGTTCTCCCGCGGCCTTCACTCGTCCTGCTCGCCACAGTAAACATGACTCGCGCTGTTCTCCCCGCGGCCCTCACTTGTCCTGCTCGCCACAGTAAACATGACTCGCGGCGTTCTCCCGCGGCCCTCACTCGTCCTGCTCACCACAGTAAACATGACTCGCGCTGTTCTCCCGCGGCCCTCACTCGTCCTGCTCGCCACAGTAAACATGACTCGCGCCGTTCTCCCGCGGCCCTCACTCGTCCTGCGCGCCACAGTAAACATGACTCGCGCCGTTCTCCCGCGGCCCTCACTCGTCCTGCTCGCCACAGTAAACATGACTCGCGCCGTTCTCCCGCGGCCCTCAGTCTTGTCCTGCTCGCCACAGTAAACATGACTCGTGTCGTTCTCCCGCGGCCCTCAGTCTTGTCCTGCTCGCCACAGTAAACATGACTCGCGCTGTTCTCCCGCGGCCCTCAGTCTCGTCCTGCTCGCCACAGTAAACATGACTCGCGCCGTTCTCCCGCGGCCTTCACTCGTCCTGCTCGCCACAGTAAACATGACTCGCGCCGTTCTCCCGCGGCCCTCAGTCTCGTCCTGCTCGCCACAGTAAACATGACTCGCGCCGTTCTCCCGCGGCCTTCACTCGTCCTGCTCGCCACAGTAAACATGACTCGCGCCGTTCTCCCGCGGCCTTCACTCGTCCTGCTCGCCACAGTAAACATGACTCGCGCCGTTCTCCCGCGGCCCTCAGTCTTGTCCTGCTCGCCACAGTAAACATGACTCGCGCTGTTCTCCCGCGGCCCTCAGTCTCGTCCTGCTCGCCACAGTAAACATGACTCGCGCCGTTCTCCCGCGGCCTTCACTCGTCCTGCTCGCCACAGTAAACATGACTCGCGCCGTTCTCCCGCGGCCCTCAGTCTCGTCCTGCTCGCCACAGTAAACATGACTCGCGCCGTTCTCCCGCGGCCCTCAGTCTTGTCCTGCTTGCCACAGTAAACATGACTCGCGCTGTTCTCCCGCGGCCCTCAGTCTCGTCCTGCTCGCCACAGTAAACATGACTCGCGCCGTTCTCCCGCGGCCCTCACTCGTCCTGCTCGCCACAGTAAACATGACTCGCGCCGTTCTCCCGCGGCCCTCAGTCTCGTCCTGCTCGCCACAGTAAACATGACTCGCGCCGTTCTCCCGCGGCCCTCACTCGTCCTGCTCGCCACAGTAAACATGACTCGCGCCGTTCTCCCGCGGCCCTCACTCGTCCTGCTCGCCACAGTAAACATGACTCGCGCCGTTCTCCCTCGGCCCTCACTCGTCCTACTCGCCACAGTAAACATGACTCGCGCTGTTCTCCCGCGGCCCTCAGTCTCGTCCTGCTCGCCACAGTAAACATGACTCGCGCCGTTCTCCCGCGGCCCTCACTCGTCCTGCTCGCCACAGTAAACATGACTCGCGCTGTTCTCCCGCGGCCCTCAGTCTCGTCCTGCTCGCCAAAGTAAACATGACTCGCGCCGTTCTCCCGCGGCCCTCACTCGTTCTGCTCGCCACAGTAAACATGACTCGCGCCGTTCTCCCGCGGCCCTCACTCGTCCTGCTCGCCACAGTAAACATGACTCGCGCCGTTCTCCCGCGGCCCTCACTCATCCTGCTCGCCACAGTAAACATGATGAATGGCGACTGTAGAACGCAAAAGCCCAATCCTGGACATTATGGGCGATCTCGAAAAACCCGGGCAGACTCACACTCATCACGGAGACTCACTAGTAGCCTAGGCGTGTTGTTTAACATCTGCGCTCTGTTACCGGTGGGCGTGGCCTCCTAGGGCAGCGAAGCAATTGCATTCTGGTAGTTGTTGTCTTTAATCCACATAAGCCAAACATACATTTTCTTAGTCTAGAAAGCTCCAAATTCAAAAATAATTTCACATTTCTTCTACATAAATGACCCATTTTAAATACACATTCATCTTTCCAGAGGTGAAGTGCCCCTTTAAGATCTAGCCACTGTAGTCATTTGGACTATTTTAACGATGTCTTTAATTACTTATATTTGGGCTGTCAAGTTTCAATCCCTCAGAAGCCTATGGAGGAGTGATCCAGCTCTCAGATTTAATCAAATATATCTTAATTTGTGTTCCGAAGATGAACGAAAGTCTTACGGGGTTGGAACAACATGAGGGAGAGTAATTACTGACAGAGTTTACATTTTGGGGTGAACTATCCCTTTAACAGAGGAAGAATCTAGAAGCATCATCTTTGAAAACATAATTTTGTTTGCCCCTCTTTCTTTCTCTGTTACAAGCAGGTGTCTAAAATAAACTTGCTATGTATTACCAGCGCCCCCTACTGTCAAAGAGTGAATTTCCTATTTTTTGCATCAGTCTGAACAGACGAATTACATTTAAATATTAAACAACAATTTCGCTTATTGCGGCTGTTAATGAAAACTAATGAATGAATGGGGCATTTAATATATTGCACTTTACTACTGTACACCTCAAGCACTTTACAACATCAGGGAAGGTGCAGGTGGAGAGAAGAGATTTGGCTGTGACTAACTTACACAGAAGAGACTTGGTTGCTCAGCACATAAAGATGAACTACTTACCGTGATTTCAGACTGTGGTGATGTGGTTTCTCCACTGCATGGATCTTCAGGTGTAGCTTCAGGCCCCTTTTAAAAGAGAAACTCTTCCCGCACTGATCACACGTGTGCAGCTTCACTCTGCTGTGGATCCTCTCATGTGTTTTCAGATTTACAAACTGATTGAATCTCTTATCACAGTGTGAACACTTGTAAGGTTTTTCTCCAGTGTGAATCCTCTTGTGTGTTTTCAGATGTTGTGACTGATTGAATCTCTTGTCACAGTGTGAACACTTGTAAGGTTTTTCTCCAGTGTGGATCCTCTCATGTGATCTCAGATATGATGAATCACTGAATCTCTTGTCGCAGTGTGAACACTTGTAAGGTTTTTCTCCAGTGTGAATTCTCTGGTGCTGTTTTAAACGTCTATCTGAAGTAAAAGTCTTCTCACACTCAAAGCACATGTACTCTCTCACACCAGTGTGAGTTTTCTGATGTACTTTCAAATTTTTTAGATTTAAAAAACTCTTTCCACATTCAGAGCATGAATACGGCTTTTCCTTCGTATGAACTCTCCGGTGTGTCTTCAGGGCTGATGCGCCAATAAATGTTTTCCCGCACTGATCACATGTGAACGGTTTCTCTCCGGTGTGCCTTCTCATGTGAACATTGAGGTTTGATGATTCTGCATAACTCTTTCCACACTGATCACATGCATACGGCTTTTCTCCAGTGTGGATCCTCATGTGTCTCTTAAGGTGAGGTTTTTGCGTAAAGCTCGTCCCACACTGATCACACGTGTGCGGCTTCTCTCCAGTGTGGATCCTCATGTGAAGCTCAAGATTTGGTTTATTTGAGAATCTCTTTTCGCACTGATCACACATGAATGGTTTCTCTCCAGTGTGGATCCTCATGTGAAGGTCAAGACTTCTCTTTTCTGAGTAAGTCTTTTCGCACTGATCACATGCATACGGCTTTTCTCCAGTGTGGATCCTCATGTGTTTCTTAAGGTGAGGTTTTTGTGTAAAGCTTGTCCCGCACTGATCACACATGAATGGCTTCTCTCCAGTGTGGATCCTCATGTGAAGGTCAAGATATTGTTTATTTGAGAATCTCTTTTCGCACTGATCACACGTGAATGGTTTCTCTCCGGTGTGGATCGTCATGTGAAGGTCAAGACTTCTCTTGTCTGAGTAACTCTTTTCGCACTGATCACATGCATACGGCTTTTCTCCAGTGTGGATCCTCATGTGTCCTTGAAGGTGTTGTTTTCGTGTAAAACTCTTTCCACACTGATCACACGTGTGCGGCTTCTCTCTGGTGTGAACTCTCATGTGACGCTCAAGACTACATTTGGTTGTGAGACTCTTTCCACACTGAGTGCAGGTGAAAGATTTCTTGGCTCTTCTTTTCTTTAAAAATGTCTGTTTAGTCTTTGAGTGACTCAAAGGTTTTTCTCCAGGTTGGACATGATGTTCCTCCTCCTCTTCACTCAGTTCTTCTCTCTCCTCGCTCGCTTCCATCAGGTCTGACATGAAACAAAAAAAATATTTCATTATTAGTACAACAAAAATAATTCAAAGAGAGAAATGTGAAGTGAAATGATATAAAAAGAGCTCTGATGTAATAACAAAAAGTAGTACTATCCATAAATGAGGTACATTGATCTTCTAATAATTATTTTTATAGACACAAATCCCATGTTTCTGTAGCAAGAACTATTAAATATATTTGATCAATGATCAGTGGTTCATGTAGGTTGTCAACAAACCGAAAGGTTGGTGGTTCAATCCCCGGTTCCACCTGACCAAGTGTCGAGGTGTACATGAGCAAGACACCTAACCCCAGCTGTGTGTGTGTGTGTGTGTGTGTGTGTGTGTGTGTGTGTGTGTGTGTGTGTGTGTGTGTGTGTGTGTGTGTGTGTGTGACACCTAACCCCAGCTGCTCCCGACGAGCTGGATGGTGCCTTGCACGGCTGACGCCGCCGGTGTGTGCATGGGTGAATGTGAGGCAAAATGTAAAGCGCTTTGGTGGCCATTAGGTCTGTGAAAGCGCTATAAAAATGCAGTCCATTTACCATAATGTTTATACTGTTGTGAACTTTTTCTTCAAAAGTGTAGGAAACTCAGAAGCGAAAACCAGGAGACTCGGTTGTATCTTCAGCAGGATTCTTTAAAGGACAAGTTCGGTGTTTTACACTTAAAGCCCTGTTTTATGTACACATGTACACATGCTGCTGGTCCGAGAAATTTCGGTTTCTGTGGTAACAGAATTTTCGGTTCACAATGGTTGCATCGGTGCACTGGAAAAATCCTTCCTAAAACGCATTAAACTTTAGTTTACAAAGACGTGAAACTCACTGAGTGGTCTGGGGTGTTCACTGATATGCTCACACAAAAATCGCTGCAAAAGATGCTTTAAGGTTTTATCGTAGTTTTTGTCCGTTCCAAGTAAAAAAAATATCAAAATAAAAAAACTACGATAAAACCTGTTGGAAAGCATCGTTTGCAGCCACCGTTCTATTTCATCAGAAACGATCTTAAAACAGGGCTTTAAGTGTAAAATACCGAACTTGTCCTTTAAGTCTCACAGCTCTGTAGTCATCAAATGTGAACTAAGGGAACTATACATTCTAATTTATATACATTTAGGAGGAGGGATTTACAAAGAGGTGGAGACCTTCCCTTTACAAAGTTTGCAAATACAGTATAGGCATCAGCTCGTTACCAGAATGTCCGCAGCCCTGATCTCATCAGCATAACAGTGATCCAATCAGCCTGACTAGATCGCCCACACATTAACATTATCATACAGACAAAAGCACAGCTGTACATTGAGGTTAATGGTCAGGAAATGCATAAAGACAAAGGGGTGAGGGTGAGGGTCTCAGTAATTGACTCAGGGCGCTTTCACACTTGGTTCGATTGCCTGTTCCGAACCCGAGTTCGATTGCTCCCCCCTCCCCCTGGCCCCGATGGACTGTGTTCGCATTATATTATTTCTATCCGAACCGCGGTACGCTTGCGTCATCAGGCTGCAGCTGGCGTAATGTGTTGCTTGGTAACCGCGAATGAAAAGGCGCCCAAATGGATAGACTTGCTCGGTTGACATTTGTTCCTCTTTTTTTTAACCTTCGGTTTTGTTTTCAACATAGACATACAGAAACACACTTGCGTCTGTCTGCCGCAAAAATTCTGAGCACGTTTCAAGGACCGCGGGCTGTCCGCCGAAGACACATTATACGTCATCAATAGCGGTTCACTTCCGCGGTTTGTTTCGATTGCGTTCATCTCAGCAGCGAACCGTACACGAGTTCACATGAACCAAACAGACCACCTTTTTTAACACGTTTATTGTTAGCATTGTTGGGAGAAGTCCAATTTACATATGTGGTTTCAACAACCAGATGTATTTACACTTGTCCAGTTTCGTCTGTTAAAGCTAGGGTATACGATTTCAAAGATTGTTCATTATTAATATCCTCGTTCATATGCTGGTTATGGTTATATAGTACAATCCTAACAATATGAATAGAAAAAAGAATTAAAAAAATCCATTCAGTCTATTGGCTGTACAGCCGCAGAGAAGTTGACCAATGTAAGCTGTCCGGCCGGACAGCTTACATTGGTCAACTGCTCTCATCCAATCACCAGCTCCACTTGAAACTCCGCCTGGCGCTCGCGTCTCCAACCCAACCGCACCCAACCCCGCCCCCCTCCTTACGCGTGCAAGCAGCTGACAGACAGTCTATGGTAGTTAGCCAAGTAGCGTCAGATCAGCAATGGATAAAATATAAACAACAGCAGCAAGCGGCCCCTGCTTGCCCCTACTCTAAAGTTTGGACGAAAGAGAAAGTCTGTAGAGGAAAGAGCAGAGATAAAAAAAAAATAAAAAAAAAATAAAAAAAAAAGGTAACGCCGGACTCTAAGTAGGATAAATATAGGGTCCACCATTGACCGTTGGAGGAAGCTTCAGGGAGATCTGGGACTGAAAACCGACGCTGACACGGCTGACTTTTTGTTGAGCAGGTAAACATTTATTTATACTTTTATGTTGTGACGTGTGATACATAAATAGCTTTTTATCAGTTTGACAGCTTGCTCATGCTGCCGGTCGGCATTGGCAATGTTAGCCGTTTAGCAACGCCTATCACGGGTCAAAGTAATTATATTTCTTGAAGTGCTTGAATATATTTCAGTATGCCTAGCGGGTTTCTGTTCGAGCCGATCGGAATTTGAACAAGATGCGCTGTGTGCTGCAATAACAATTACTGAAAACCTTAGCAGGACATTTCATGTGTTGCTAGTCTTGCGTTGACGTGAACTCAAACGTGGCATAGCTCAGGGATCAGGTAGCACAGAGGGGGGGAGGGGTGTGTGTGTGGAGGGGCGGGATGAGTTTTTTAAAACTTCCCTACCGTCTCAGGCTTTCTCGACCGATTTTTAACATCGTATACCATAGCTTTAAGCGGCCCAGACCTCCTCCTGAAGCAGTTTGAGCGATCGGATTTAAATCTGTCTCGAACGCGTTTCGGAGGGCATTTACACCTGGTCTTTTCACGATCGGATAGCTATCAGATCACAGAAACACATGAAGTGGCCAGGTGTAAACAGCCCACTGTTTACATCATCATTTAGGATGAAAAAAGAAAAGGAAAAAAAGCTATAAATTCACATCAGCGCCTTAGTGATGTGCAGATCCAAGTCATACAAGATAATATTCCAATTAATTGCGGGTGAATTAGAGGTAGGCTACATCATTAATATGTTTAAATAAATAAATGAAAAAAAAAAAATAATGTTTTAATAAAGATACTGAACTCTCATTTCCCGGTAAAACAGTGAGCGTGCGTCATGCTTTTACTTTCGTTTTCAACAATTTCTAGTGTTAGGTTAGTAAAGTATTTACACACACTTGATGTACCAATGCTGCGTTCTTGCTGCAATGACCCTCTGGGCTCTTCATCTGTTGTCGTCTGCAACATGTTAGCCTACTAATCGACTAGTCGGTTCAACCCCTAGTATCAGCACAGCATGCAGTTGGCCAAAAGAAAGTTCGGTTCAGAGACAGACAGTGCAATCACGCATGCAGTATCTCCAGCTCATCGGTTCTCCGTATCGAACGTGTCCGAAAGAAACAGTTCTCGGTTCTGTAGGCCCAGGGTGCGATTTGGGGGATGCGTGGGATTTCCCCCTTTCTGGTCAATGTATCCCTGCCTCTGCTTAATTATTTTTATCCCCCCCTCAAAGTGATCAGTGCTACTACACTAGTGGCGAGACGGATCACAAAACTTATCACGGATCCGTGGTTTGATTAAAGCCAATTTTATTTTAAAATGCGCTACTTTGGCTGGCGGCCGCAGCCTCTCTGTAATCACCAGTCTGCAGACTTGCTCAATGTCCCGCCCACGGCGCTATCTGATTGGTTACTCCTCACGAGTAATAGCCTATCAACACTAGCGAGACTGGGCAGTGGAGCTGTGTGTCGGAGGCGTTTAACGCGGCGCGGTAGACGCGAATTGACACAGATAATGCATCGGCCTTTTCTATCATTTCACTGTAGCTCAGCATCGCTATGTAACGTTAACGTTGTTACTTTAACAGCAGTACAACTGTTTTTACTGTGATGGTTTAACTTTGCAATCAATCCATGGTTCAGCAGACTAATAGAAGTAGCCTAGCCTAAACTAAGTAAAGCGCTGTAATGTGAACTGTCAGTGCGATAGAACAATAAAATCCGAAATGGACCACCCACTGGAAAGCTGCGGATTTTCCCACAGAAAAGCAGAAAAAGACTGTTTTCCTAGTATGATGCAAAGGCCTACAGCCCTACACTATAGGCCTACCCTATTTATGTTTAAGTTGACACTAGGGCTGGGCAATAAAACGATAACGATAATTATCGCGATATCATTTTTCTCGATAAAACGATATCAAGAGTTCGATAAATGTTCGATAATGTTTATGCGCCAAAAGCGGAACGAAACTCATTTGAACCGCGCACGCCTCACGGACTGTTTTTCCGCTCGGCTCAAAGTCCAAACGGCAGCGCGCGCGAGCTCACTGGAGCAGATGCGTTTACTCTGATCGGCTTCGGTCACGACATCCAGTGAGAAGCGCTTGAATTCAGCGAAGAACACTAATGACTCGGTGATTTAAACCAGTTTAAAGGCAGATGGAACAGCGCTGACAAACAGGAGAAACACTGTACGCAACGATACAGTCAGAATCTGAATTGATACTGAATCCATTTACCATTGATTTACTGTAACGTTAGCCTAGTAATATTAACTGCACCATGAAATGTGGGATATAGTAGGCTATTGAATTGTATTATATTATTAATGTAGACAATGTATTAAAGAACTAATGGAATATAATTACAGTATTTAATAATGTATTTAGGCGACAGTTTTTCATACAAATACCATAGAAACCATAAAGTTACATATTGCCATGATAGTGAGGTGCTATAGGCTATGCTTTGTTTTATCTGTGGTTATCATGATCTAAATGCATGATACTGGAACTCACTGGAAATCAACTCACTGTCAAATATGCATTTCGAGATAAAACATGTAATATTAATATTGCAGCCTGCACTGTAAACTGCTGAAGATACGTGCCAAAGTCAGGCAACAGAAACATGTTTCAAGACTTGAAACAACATCCCCCATTAGCACATGCAGAAACTAAGAAATATATGTTTAGCAAGTGTTTGTCATGATATGTTCTGACAATAAAGAGTAGTTTAAAACCACAATTAACACTCTGGTTTCTACAACCTTTACTTAGGAGCAAAAATCTGCCTTTAAACTTGAAAGAAATAAAGATTTGACATTTATCGTGATAATTATCGATATCGACTGATATAAAAAAATTATCGTGATAATTTTTTTAGGCCATATCGCCCAGCCCTAGTTGACACTACGTTGTGCCATTTAATTTTGCCATTCATAAATAAGTGTTTTGACATGTCAAGCCGAGTGGCACTATCCATGTTACTGGTAGGGGGATTTAATTCTTGCGTGTTTTTTCGTTGTGCGTGATCACAGTTCATATCAAGTCATAAAAAGAACCGGTTCAAAAGAACGATTCGTTCACGAACCGGCCATCACTAGTCCGGTTACGATCACTCAGAGCCGTTCTGCTATCACTGTTAGCGACCCTAGCTAGCTAGCAGGCTATCAAACTGGGCACCCGTCATTCTCAAATAGCGCAAGAAGTGGCTGTCATCCAGGCGCAGTTCCTGGAGAAGACGGTGAAATTCACACTGAGTTTAATGCGCCTCTGGATGGTGCTGTGAAGTGTGAACCCAGACTGACACGTCAGCGTTTGGCTTTCCTCCGTATTTGGGACTTCCACAACAAGTAGCCTACAGAGCAGCAATATCATTTATTTCAGACATGACGGAAAAGTATGAAAAAAGAAATTGTGTTGTTGTAGATGATGACACACTCCTTTTCACGGGATGTTTTTTATTCGCGAGTGACGCGGACGCGCGAATGGATTCAAAATGTTCAAGCGTCCAACTAGACGCGAATTTGACGCTCTATTCACGTTTGGTGTGAACGCAGCATTATGGTGTTTTTAGGAAGGCCAGTGAGGAGTCCATTACATTAACCCACACTGCTGGTGATGAAAGCATGCACACATTTCTCTAAGTCTTGATTGGAAACAAAGCATCTAATTCTTGCAATATTTTTCAGATGATAGTAGGCTATGCTGATTTAGTTATTGCTTTGAAATGACTACAGAAACTAAGGTCTGACTCGACTCTAGAGACACACAAAGATTCCTGACTTGATTTTTAGTTGTTTGACCCCTAGCGTCAATGTAGGGTGATATCAGGTAAAATGGGCCATCAGGTAAAATGGGCCATTTAAGGTTTGGGGGTCCCAGCCCCTCTGGAATTTAGAGCCAATGACTGCAAAGGATTTCAAACTGTTGTCATAACTGTGCTTGACAAGTAATAGGTGATTTGATTGGTTTATGGTTGCTATGGTGGTCGGGACAATAATTCAAATCAAGACTGCATCAGAAAGCTGCATGCGAAGTAGCCTGGCATACCAAATCTAACTAAACTATTATAAGGATGATAAATCTATAAAAAAAAAAAAAAAACATGCACATAAAAAAATTATGCATAATATCTGTCTTGATGGCATCAATCAGAAATAATGTTGTTAGTTTGGTATATGAACATTTTTTGTAAAAGTGATGTTTTTTCTTGGCGGCCCAATTTACCTTAACCCACTGAGGTAAAATGGGCCACATGGTTTCAGCTAAAATGGGCCATCATCTGTGTCACTCACAAACACACATACACATGTGTTTGAGTGTGTGTGTGAGGGTGTGTCTGTGTGTGTAACTAAATAACTATATTTAATTAAATAATAATTATTATAATAGTCACATGTTTCCATTTATGTAAGATGCCACTCTTGAAAACAGTGTGCATTAGCTGTTAAATTGTAACATAATAAAGATGAGTTTAGCAGTGGATGGTGATGTATCAATATGAATATATATATATATATATATATATATATATATATATATATATATATATATATATATATATATATATATATATATATATATATATATATTCATATTGATACATCATCATCCTCTGCTAAACTCATGTTAAAATTGAACAGCAAATGCACACCGTTTTCAATTTTCAAGAGTGGCATCTTACTACATCTTCTTACCCTGCTTAATGCATCTAAGGTATATATTTACACAGATATATTTTTCCAACCCAAGCCAACCCAAAAATTTATATTTTTAATTAAATATAGTGATATAGTTACACACACACACACACACACACACACACACACACACCACTGACATCAGTTCACTGATCTATGCTGTTCCAAAATTGACTTTTTTAATTGCACATTTGAATATGTGGGTTTGCACCCAAAATGTGTTTTTTTTAATGGCACATATGAATATGTTTGTTTAATGCAGTTTAAATGTTATGTGGCTGTACAAGCAATTGTGTTTTAAAATTAAAATTGATGATAAATTACTATTTCCCTTTGACTGGCCCATTTTACATGAACAGCTGGCCAATTTTACCTGAAACTGCTCATACAAAAAAAGTTGGCACAGCTTATGTTTCAAGAACTGTAGGGCCTAAATAATTATATTTTATCACATAATTTCAACACAAAATTATTAAAAACAGTCATTATTAATCATAAAAACACATGGAAAAGGCATATATGGTATTGTATTATTGTCCCAAACGATTTACCAAAAAGTGGCCCAATTTAGCTGATATCACCCCTATGCATTAAACTTGAGAACTTCATCTTTGTTTCCAAATGCAATAACTTCAGTTTTGCCTTTGTTTAACTGAAGAAAGTTTTGGCACATCCAACTGTTGACTTCACATACAAATAAACTTACTACTTATTTTAAATCTTGTGAAAAGGGCATTTTACCACCCCTTTAAACGGGAGAATGTGAACTTTCAATCGAGCTATCGAGTGCAGCAAGAAGTGTAAACAATTGTGAAAATTGTCTTGAGCAAGACAATGGCAACCAATGACAACTAAGCATTAACCGGGTGGGTTTCTTTGACGAATCAATGCTGATCAGAACTTGATTACAATCACATTAACTACGGAGCACCTGAATGTTCAAATGCAAACAGAAAAGCAACGAATCTCCTCTTTATAGGACTTTTTAAAACATACATATTGGATTAGCAGTTGAAAAGTTATTAAACATTTACATTTTCGAATGTAAAAATGTAAACATTTAAGAACAACAGTTACTTTTAGCCGCCAGCGGCTGTATAGGTCTTTAAGGGATAAAATAGCTAAAATTATATTTAGTTTGACCTGACAATCAATATGAACATTTCTTAAACCTCCCTCCACTGACCATTTTTTGAAAACCAAAAACGAAACTTTTGCAGCCATTTCATAGTTGAACTGTTTATCTAAAAGTGATGAAGTGCTTGAATGTTTCTAACATGAATGTTCTCCAGCATCATGAATGAATGAGGAATAAACACCAACCTCTTTGTTCTTCAGGATCTTCAGTGTGTTTCATTCTGCAGGGTTCTGGATCACTCGTGTTCTCACTGTCCTCTTTAATAAACTCAGTCTTGGCAGATTTCAGCTCTTCCTGATGCTTTCATGCTCGTCTTCACTTGTAGCCGATGGGAATTTACAGCATTTATTGGGGATTTGCTGTGGGAGGGGCTTCAATGACCATGTGACTGCAGTGGGAGGAGCTTCACTGACCATGTGACTGATGTGGGAGGCGCTTCACTGACATGCCCAAAGCTGATCAGCCCAAAATAAAAAATATATTTTGTTTGTTTTGGGGCCAATTCCACTGAATGGGTGACATTTGCTAGCTGTAACTCTTCAAAATTAAACTTTATTTTTGTATCTTTTTTCAACACTGAATCTAATACAGCACATATTTAACTATTAAAAATGTGTATTGGTCAATCTCAGGCAACTTTATTTATTTTTTTAGGGATCACTATATATTAAGGCAAGGTTTGTTTTAATAAAAAAACACAAAGCCATTTTTATTTTATTTTAAAGAAGACAGAAGCCTCAAGTTTGTATTTTTTTATATATATATGTAATTTAATTTATCAAACAATTGTATAAATGATTGACCAAACAAAACTGATAAAAAACAGTGGTTTAACATTATTAAAAAAAATAACAATTAGTAACAGGAATCGGTAAAAGGAATGAGTGTCCATATGCGTGTGCTTGTGTGTGTATGAGAGAGAGTACATGACTGTGTGTGTATAAGATTTGTGTGTTGAAGTGTTGAAGTGATGTACTAGTGCTAGTAGTACATTACAGCGAAGGAGGTGGAAAGAGAAAGACAGAGAGAGAGAGAGAAGAAGGGTAGAAAAGAGAGGTTTGCAGGTGTGTTTCAGAAAGGATGCCATGGGTGGATGTTTCTGGCACTGGCTTAGTATGAGTTCTCTCCATCTTATACAAAACAGAAGAAAGACAAAAGGTTTCAGTCACTTCGTGGTGGACTGGCTCCCTGGAAGTATGGTGTTCACATTGTACAACCAATGCTAATGTCTACAATATAAGTAATTGCAACCTTAAATGTTAAAGGCACAATATAAGAATTTTGTAATAAAATATCCCAAAATCGCTTTTGTTATTGTAAGAGGCTAGCGACCCCTAGCGGCGGAAAAGGGACTGGGTAGGGTAACAGGACCCGGGGGCACGACTAAATGTGTATTTTATCTCAAATATTAGATTACATGTTTTTTTCTCATGAAAAAAATAAATACATTTTAAGCATTGATTGGATACAAAGTCACACAACAATGCAAAAATATAAGATTTCTGAAGGATTTTATATTTCATGGTAAAGTTTAGAGATAGAGAGTGGGGACACGCAGAAACTGAATTATTTTAGTGTTCTAAGTAGTTTTTTTATTTTTTATTATACATTTTAAAGTTGTAGTTAGCTTAATGTGCAGGACATTTTGCTTAATAATAAAATGTATTTTAGAGTTAATTTTCATGCATTTTTATACATATAATGTCCCGGGGACAGAAATGTCACCCTGTCGGTGGAATGGCTCTTTTATTTATTGATAACATAATATAAATATTTTAATAAAATTATTCCAAATATGAATAATGGTAAGAAAAATTATGCACTGTATAAAGACAGAAATAAATAACATATAGTAGCCAACAAATCCCCTCAGTCTGCTGACACCAGTGAAATGAGCTTTAAGTGTCAATGTACAGGAGATGTGAAGACATCAGCATAATAAATGAGGTGAAAACAGGAACTATTGTCATGAAATAAAGAGTGTTTTCAGCAGATCTGTTAATATTGATGATCCTCAGACTATCAACACTCATTCAACAAGCCATTCAGGATCATCAGCAGATCATCTCACTTTATTCTGAGTGTTTGCTGTTAGAAACACATTATCTGAGTCAGGATACATGATAAAAGCAACACAGATTGTTTCAAAGCAGCTTTACAGAGATAACAGAGAAATAATGCAACACTGTTTGTTTCCAGAAGAAAATAGCCAAAAAGTCATACGTTAAAGTCATAAGTTAAATTCTTCTCCACCTGAATATGCACTAATAATAATAATACCAGATGCACTTTTATGATGGACAGATGCACTTTTATGATGGACAGATGCACTTTTATGATGGATAGATGCACTTTTATGATGGATAGATGCACTTTTATGATGGACAGATGCACTTTTATGATGGATAGATGCACTTTAATGATGGACAGATGCACTTTTATGATGGATAGATGCACTTTTATGATGGACAGATGCACTTTTATGATGGATAGATGCACTTTTATGATGGACAGATGCACTTTTATGATGGATAGATGCACTTTTATGATGGATAGATGCACTTTTATGATGGACAGACACACTTTTATGATGGACAGATGCACTTTTATGATGGATAGATGCACTTTTATGATGGATAGATGCACTTTTATGATGGACAGATGCACTTTTATGATGGACAGATGCACTTTTATGATGGATAGATGCACTTTTATGATGGATAGATGCACTTTTATGATGGACAGATGCACTTGTATGATGGATAGATGCACTTTTATGATGGACAGATGCACTTTTATGATGGATAGATGCACTTTTATGATGGACAGACACACTTTTATGATGGACAGATGCACTTTTATGATGGACAGATGCACTTTTATGATGGATAGATGCACTTTTATGATGGATAGATGCACTTTAATGATGGACAGATGCACTTTTATGATGGACAGATGCACTTTTATGATGGACAGATGCACTTTTGCCTTTGGCTTGCTCAGTTGGGGATATTCGCATTAATTAACCAATCATACCACTGATCAGCTCTACCAAACTTGGATGTCTTTTTTTTCCAGTAATAAACAAACATTGTTAAGTTGTTTTGATTGATACTGTGAAGCAGCTTTGATACAATCTGTATTGTGAAAAGCGCTATATAAATATATTTGACTTGACTTGACTTGACTTTTATTATGGATAGATGCACTTTTATGATGGATAGATGCACTTTTATGATGGATAGATGCACTTTTATGATGGATATCCACTTTTATGATGGATAGATGCACTTTTATGATGGATAGATGCACTTTTATGATGGATAGATGCACTTTTAGTTTACAAACGTGACTACGTGCGTCTGCCATACGTCTGGAGATATCTATTTTTCCTGATTTTCTCATACATTTAGTGTTATAGATGAGAAAAAATACCAAGTAAAGCACACATTTGTAAATATTTATTTTAATGTTTCTGTAATGAGCAGTCTTTAGCTTTTAAAAATAAGAATCATTCGAAAACCAGAATGCCTGTAAATAAACAATATGTTAATGACATTTCACACAATAAAAAAATAGTTCAAAACAGCACCACAGCAGAACAATCGCAATTGTCTAAAAGGAGTAGTTGTGTGGATATTAAATATAGCCTATAGCCTCTTTGTGTTTTTGAAAGTATAGGTTGAACATTAACCAGTAATGTCAATAGAACAGTGCCTTGCCGCCATCTACTGGCGGTTTTATATTTATATTTAGTAGTTTCATATTTGTTTGGCCGAGCTCCTTTCATTTCGGCATTTACAACTCGGTTTAAATGAGCTTAGAAGTTAGAACGATTTTTTATAACATAAAAATTCAGAATATAATTCCATCCACTGCCACTTTACTATATATATTTTTTTTGTATTATTATTAAATAGCCTATTGCCTATTCCCATGCATGCTCGTGCATAATTGATACAAAACGAAATTCACTTTAAAGAAAGTGTCTTTGTACAAAACAAAACTTAATGAAGTGGTCAAAATCATGCCTGACCCACTTCATGTCTCCCGTCATATTCCGCATCCTATGTTGCTCTTACTCATGCTGTTCACTGTTCATAATCAACATAAATGAAATAAAATAACAAAAGCCTATTATAATATTTAAACAAATGTGAAACTGGCAAAGAGCGGATATTGAGCGGACAGCCACGGTGAAAAGTAACTTGAAACTTGTTTTTAAATGGGAAGCGCGTCTTGGTTCACCCTCCGCCTGTCAGAAAATTAATAGGCTATATGCTTTATTACACAAAACGAAACGTTGAAACATTATATTTATAAATGACTATATGTTACAGATTGGGGCTGCACGATATTGAAGAAAAATGCGAAATATTATCTTTAAAATAGGCTATTTTTAAAATGATATGTAGGCCTACGTGTTTCTCAATCTTTTTGTGACAAGAAAACATCGCTACAACTTCTATAAAGTGAACATCAGAGTGTTTTATAAGAAGCGCTATTTTAACATCAATGTAAACCACGGGGTTTGTTCAGGTTATCCTACATTGGGGATATTTAACACCAGAAACTGAATCAAATGTAAAAAAAACAAAAAACAAAAAAACAAAAAACACGCACATTAGTTTTCACTGTATCAATTAAATGTAGGTCTATACTGATTCTTATTAAAGCTACAAAAGTTATTAATCCAAGATCAGTGAGTGATTTTCTCTTGTCTTTTGCTCAGTTATTGCAAGCCGTTGCGATATGCATATTGCGAAATACATTTGCGATATTTCGCTAATTTCGATATATTGTGCAGCCCTTCTACATATGTAGGCTTCATATTTTATTGCTATTTGGTATGTATTGTTTTTATCATTGTGTTGTTGGAGGAATTGAAACGTTTTTGTTACTCATTTTGATGAAGTAGGCAATATGTAGCAGGCTATGCAAAAGGATTGTGGTCTAGTTTGTACACTGTCAGAAATAGGGGTACAGTAGGAGTCCATTTCTGTCCCCCAAGGTACATATATGTACCTTTTTGAGGGTCAAAAAGGTACATGTCCCCAAGCATTAAAAGGTACATATATATACCGTTTCTTTTAAAGGTTAAGGTACAATATCAAAAGACAGCCTCTGCTAAGTAATTTTTTTTTTTTGTAAAAAAAATCGTTTTTTAAAAAGGTTTTAAGGATACCTTAATCATTTAAGGTAGATTTTAACTTATCACTATATTTGACTAGCCTTGAAATAAAGGAAATAAAAGTTTTGTAAGTCAATTTACTGATATTAAATCATTATAAAAGAGCAAAAACTCCAGTGTTAAATTAACTCTCCTGGGAGTTTATATGGCTCGGACTCAAGAGTGTTAAAGTGTTAAAATATGACTGTTAAATTAACAAAAATTAATGAGCTAATTAAGTGATTCATTGAGTGATGATTGACCATTATTGAAGACACCTGATGTTAACAAGCAGAATCACTGAATTAGAAAATAAAATAAAATTAAGACACCGTTATGGTGATCAGTGTTTGCTTTAGTTGGGCTCTTGACCCTTAAACTGATAACATTAGATTTTGTTTCTCTGTTGTGTCTGAGTTACACCTGCCAGATGACCAAAGAGAAAAGTTGATCAGGTGGTGTTGGTTATGTTTTGACAAACATAATTTGACCTGAATCACTGAACTCATTTAAAGTCTAATCTCTGACTTAAATGTATAATTTTAATTACAGCAGCCTGTGATTCAACAGAATAATCCATCATTTTCTAATTTTAAGGGTTTCTTAAAAGTTTATCTGATAAAACAAATCTTTCTTTTAGGCACACACAGACATCAAGAATCAGTGTATGAATCTCAACAATGGTGACAAAAAGAATATTCAATTAGGGAAAGGAAATTAGAAAAACAATTCGGATCATATTTTATTCATACTGCAATGCATGATGGGAGCCATGAATGAGTTTTGATTGGTGGCACCCAGAATGCACTGCAACATGCTTTATTATTGTCACCATTGTTGAGATTCACAGGCTGATTATTGATGTCAGTGTGTCAACATAAAATACTTTTTTTTTTAAAGTCTTTTGATCAGAACAACTTTTAAGAAATATTTTGGATTATATGGAAAATGCTGGAAATCATTTGCTGTAGAATCACAGGCTGCTGTAATCAACAATATACATTTAAGACTGAGATTGAGAAAAAGAATGAGTTCAGTGATTCAGGCAAATTATGATTATGTCAAAACATAGCCAACACCACCTGATCACCTTTTCGCTTTGTTCATCTGGCAGTTATAGCTCAGATACAACAGCCAAACAAAATCTAAAATTAATGGTTTAAGGGTCAAGAGCCCAACTAAAGCAAACACTGATCACCATAACGGTGTCTTGAAAAATTATATTTTCTCCTTCAGTGATTCTGCTTGTTAACATCAGGTGTCTTCAATAATGGTCAATCATCACTTAATGAATCACGTAATTATCTCATTAACTTTAACACTCTTGAGTCTGGAGTCATGTAAACTCCCAGGAGAGTTCAATTAAAACTGGAGTTTTTGCTGTTGGACCTCAAGGTACATATATGTACCTTTTTGAGGGTCAAAAAGCATTAAAAGGTACATATATGTACCGTTTCTTTTAAAGGTTAAGGTACAATATTGTACCCTTGAGGGTACAGCCCCAGTGACAAGCCATTGTACCCCTAAAGGTACAATTATGTACTTTATTTTCTGAGACTATGTAGAGCCAGCCCTGATTGGCTGCTTGAATCTCAATTTAAAAGAACGTCCAGTTTGCGGTCTTTCTTTCTTTTGGCCATCGATGGAGAAGAAGTCAGAGCACGGTTACTCATGGTTCTTACAGGGCTTTTAACCGAGGAGATCCTTCAGAAAATATCAGAAGCAGGCATAGAAGTAACCGACGTCGAGATGAAAGGAGATGAAATGGACTTTCAGGCAAATGACTCTTACTCAGATGATGATCATTTATATGTCACAGTTAAACATTGAGTTTAAAATGAAATTTTGGAAGATGTGAAAATTAAAAGGGTTTAATAAATTCTGATTTTAATTCAGCACGTGTGTAATATATATATATATAAATCTCATTATAGTCAACGATTGTACCCTGTCAAAACCAATTTCGTACCATTTTTGAAGGGTCCATTTTTGTACTGTTAAATAAAGGTACAAAATTGTAAATAAAGGTACAAAATTGTCACCACAGGTACAAGACTGGTCTCTTAAGGTACAAATCACAAGGGTACAAATATGTGCCCTATGCCAAGGGTACAATATTGTACCCTTGAGGGTACAGCCCCAGTGACAAGGCATTGTACCCCTAAAGGTACAATTATGTACTTTATTTTCTGAGAGTGTATGATGGACTATCTGGCGACTTCAGTAATAATACAGGATCTTATTGTTTTGGTGAGAAGTCTGTTTCTCACCAGAACCCTTAAGACGGATCGCCATTCAGATTGACAATCTACTACGTCTTTCCATCTACTTCATAAGATGGGCTGAACTTTGAAGAAAAGGCAGTGGGGCTGATTATAATATTATACAAAACGCCGCTTTTTACGCTGTCTTTGTCAGACAGAAGCGCCGCAGATTACGACGCACTATGGATGGACTGCGGCGTCAGAAACGGCATCATTAGCTGGATAAAAAAACGCTGAATGGAGATAGCTCCAGACGGGCAGACGTGTAGACGTTCTCCACACGCACGTTAACACGTCTTTAAGCTTGGTTAGGAATCAAATGACACAAAGCGAGCGCCATAACGGCAGTGTATGTGACTGACGATCGACACGATGATTGCTTAGTTTGCAAAGTAAATGCACAAACCACACCTCATAGTAGCCTATTTATCATATTTACTCAACCATCACAAACACTTTACACAGTTTGATTAAGCGACCGACGCATTTCTGTATTGTTTTCATCGATCACAGCGATACTTGTGCGTCTTTTCTGGCGTCTTCCTCCTGAAATACACATTTAGTGCAGCAGCAGCGAGCATGAGGAGAATATGTGGAGTTTATTGGGTCCTGAGAGATTTTGTGTTCGTTTGTGTGATTGTTTCAGTGTTTGGAGTGAGAACTGTGACTGAATGTCAAGTTAAAGTTTGAGATCTGTGAGGGACATTTATGGTAATAATCGATTCCAAGAGTTGCTGTGCCATTTTCATGTTTACCTTGTTTATTTGTTTGTCGACATTTATCTTTGGCAGCCAGATTACAAAAATTGATGTAGACACTTTATGTTGCCCCTGTATGAATAATGAACGTGGAAAATTTCAAATACATGCATGGGGATATAGATAAATATTAATGAAGTTTGACACGTAAACGTAAAATTTTCTTTATTTTTAAGAGTTATATGATCATTGTACGTTTCTGAACAAATATGTAACATGTTAATGATGGAATTACGTTATTGCAATTAATAGTTATGAAGTCAAACTATATTTAGAGATCTCCTGTAAATTGTCACTTAAAGGGTTAGTTCACCCAAAAATGAAAATTAGGGATGCACGATGATATCGGGACAACATCGGAATCGGCCGATAAAAGCTTAAAATGACCATCATCGGCATCGGCCGATATGAATATTTCTGCCGATGAGCCTTGCCGATAGGGTGGCGTGTTTCCTAAGCGCACGTGACGACCGTGAACAAAGCATGAGCGCCAGCAACTTAAACTTCCAACTAGGGGTGTGCGTCTCACGGTTTTTGATCATGGACGATTAAAATGTCTCCACGATCTGCTTTTGAAGAAAAATCATAGTATCGTGCATTCTATCAGTTCAATTCTGGCGCCTTCATCTCAACATACTGTACAACGCGACGTACATTCACATCACTTCACATGTAAACGCAGAGGTAGAGTTACACTCACGGGACACCGCAATTCACAAAAGTTCATTATTTGCATGTGCGTCAAAGACTTGCTAGGTAAACATATCATTCACGTGCTGATGCGCTGTTCTAACATGCGCTTTTCTGAGCGCGTTACACCCGACGCTCACAGGAACTAAAAGCCTGTCACAGCGCCAGCATACTGGACTAATCTTTCGAGTCTTATTGCGCTGATACTGTCAAATACACACAAGGTTTACATAAACACAGTTGGTTATGTCTAAAGTGAAAGAAAACAGAGAAAATCTGCTTGTCAAATGCGTGTATATTAGACGCGTCGCGTGCAGCTCTTAAAGAGACAGTAATAATATGCTGCCGCTTGTCCTTAAAGAGATACTGCACCCAGAAATACAAATTCTGTCATTATTTACTCACTCTAATGTTGTTCCAAACCTGTATTCATTTTTTTCTTGTGCTGAAATATACTATGGAAGTCACTGGAGTACAGGAACTGTTTGGTTAGCCACATTCTTCCAAATAACTTGAGATACGATCTTGAGGCCACGAGATACTAATACTATCTTGAGGCCACGAGATACTAATACTATCTTGAGGCCACGAGATAGTTATATCTTTTTTGACAAAGTGGGACTAGGGGGGCTCCGTAGATATCCGTTCGAATTTGATTTTTCTCAAAAGTGACAGCCCTAATGAGGGGTGGACCTCAGTTCTTCTAGATCCAGGGGCAAGAAAAGTTTTCTACATTTTAAAGTTAAATGCAGTAATGTGAACTTTTAGAGTTCAGAAATATAAGAGCACAAACCCATGTTCAGCAGGCAGCCTATGAATATAAATCATTAGAAAGGATTGTTAAAAAAAAATTTTTTAAAAGCATCACAATAAGTGTATTGTGATTCTCAAAACATTTGCTGACCAAACAAAGTTTAGTAACAACATGTAACAATGTTTACATCAATTAATTTGGATAAATATCAGGTAGGCTACCCTATAAAGCTACATGTTAATTTTTCTCAAAGAAAAATCTCTCACTAATGCTGTAAATACATGGAGTTGGTATTATTATTAAAGGTTAAAATTAACAAATCAAATATAATGCGGTTTTTATAATATTTTAATGATATGAGTCAAATTATAATATGTAATAGTGCATATATTTAGCAAAAACAATCCTCTCTATGTGCCTAGTTCTATAGGCTGTGGTCATTAAATGGCTTTTCTGAGGTAAATGTTAACTTACGTGACAGGCTATTGTTCTCCAGTTGTTTTATTGACCTATTTCAGCGGTTGAAGCACTGATTGAGTGATTACATGAGAAATGACACATTTCAGCAAGTTGTAGGCTAGTATCTTCCATAATAGTTCTTTCGAATTGATTTACTAACTAAAAGAAGAGCTTTAGGTCAGTTATAAACAAACCACATATTTGAGCTTTAAACAACTACATTGTCGACTGAAAAACTATTAAAACTTATTTTCGTGACACAATAACAGTAGTATTTTTAAATTCTACCTCTGAACGTTACTATTACTAATTAAATCATGACCAAATACAACCAACAACAAACATCCAGTCTTGCGTGTGAAAGGTAATTCCTCGAAAGCTGTTTTCAGTTGTGTGGGGATGTGTACAGCCCCAAGCAGCGCACAAAACAGGCATTTTTCTCAATTCCCGTTATGAGAGGTATGGGAAAGTTGCCATCCCCAAACATTGACGTACGCTCCAGCGGCCAATAGGGCGTCTATGTATTTATTATGTCTATGGTTTTATGGTCCATAACCATGGTGGTCCATGTTCCCATAAGTTATTTTTTACTCAGCGCGAGCTGACCGATAAATCTAACACACCAAGAGAGGCGGGACTTAAGGCAGAACAGCCAATCATCAGCCGGTCACACTCAAAGCCGGTGTCATGTTGGAGAGGGGGAGAGGGGGAGCCGCAGCGAGCGCGCACACGAGTGAGTGAGGAGGTGGCCGCCGGGGGAGCAATGGCGTTTGGTGGACTGGGATGCAATCATGGATTGATAGGAGTAGAATAAGGTGAAAATAATGATTTGGAGGAGTTGTCAGAGGATAGTGACAAGGAGAGTACTGTAAGTAAAGATGACGATGAGTCAGGTAAATGGAATTTGGTTCAAAGAGCATCGAAGAAAAGGAAAGGGAAAACTAAACAAGATGAAGCGAAAAGAGTGAGGAATGATATTAAGGTTGTGATCCGATTTCAAACCCCCTGTACAATAAACCCATTGAAAGTCAGTGAAGCAATTTAAAACTAGTAGGCGAAGTTTGCTCCATCAGAACGTTAAAAGATGGAAACCTGTTAGTTGTTTGTCAAGATAGAGATCAGAGAATGGGATTGATGAAACTTAAAACTTTAATGGGGAAAAGCGTAAAAGCCCAAGATTGGGAAGAAAGGGATAAAATAATGGCGGTGATGTCAGGTGTATCGACAGATTTGTCGGAAGATGATATTAAGAGCAATGTAAAAGAAGTTAGAATCAACAAAGTTAAGCGTTTGCCAATAGTAAGGAATGGAATTAAAGGACCAAGCTTGTCTGTTTTGTTAGTGTTGGATGAGGTTAAGATGCCTGAAAGAATCAAAATTGGGTATGTAAGTTATTTGACGAAGACTTATGTTCCCCCACCAATTAGATGCTTTAAATGCCAGCGATATGGACATATTGTTTCTGCATGCAAGTCAAAAACAAGATGTGCTAAATGTGGAGGCGAACATGACTATGGTAAATGTGAAGAAGGAACACAAATCAAGTGTTGTAACTGCGGAGGTGAACACAGTGCTGCCTACAAAGGGTGTGAGATGCATAAAAGAGCAGTTCAAGTGCAAAATGTGAAGATAAAAGAGAGTATTACTTATGCTGAAGCCATTAAAAAGGTTGACAAAGAAAACCAAGAAAAACCCAGGGTTAAAGTGAATATGGCCCCAGTAGGTTTACCCCCTAGTCAAGATCAAACGACTCAGAAATGTTGTAAAGTAACTGAAGATACTTTAATTGTGGATAAGAGAAATTTCATTGCTTTTATGGTGGAAGAGGTTAATCAGCCCAAGTGACGAGTAGAAATGATAGAATTAAAATAATTAAAAAAGCAGCGGAAAAGTATCTAGAAATTCATGAGTTGTCAGTGAATTCCATTCATAACATGGTATTAGGGGTATCTGACAGGATGGACAGCCAAGTACCAGGTGGTAGTTAATAATGACTTTATCTTTTTTTCAGTGGAATGCTAGGAGTTTAGTTGCTAATGGCCAGGAGTTTAAACATTTTATTGAGGAACAAGAGATCAAACCAAACATTATTTGTATACAGGAAACATGGTTAAAACCATCACTTGACTTCATAATATATGGATATACAGCAATACGTAAAGATTGGGAAACTCTCAACCTCGTTGGCGGTTTCCATTGAAGTTCCGTTTTTCGTCCCGTTGGATGCCATGTTATGTAATTAACAATTTAGATCTACTGTTGGTCTTACTGAAACAATTTTTTTTTTCAAAATGAAATAGGTGACAAAGTTTGTCGTTCAATGATCAACTACACAGTTAGCAGAGAGAAAAAGTTTGGCCCCCTTTTTCCTTTGTCTCTGGAATTTTACTACCCTAACTCCTCCTGTCAATCAAGTTCGTCATTCGACGCGTTTCCGGACTATTCACTGTTGCAACAGCGATTTCTCGGACAGGCTCCTCCTCTTTATTTGAGAGCTACGGTTACAAATAGATTTTCTCATCCACTCCATTCCTAGATAATAATTCCGGTCTATCCCCTTACACCATAATTTTTTCCAAGACTATCCTGAGATTACCTGTTCTAAATTATCTAGGGTTATCAACTCTAAATTGGCTATTTTCAACGGGCTCTCCTTTCTTAGTTCATATCTTAGCCAAATATTTTCGTCTATTCTGTCTGAGTCATGCATGACTTTCCACAGCAAGTCTTTGCTCACTGTTCTGACAACACCGTTGGGACCATAAGACATTTGATATCTATCAGACTGATTGTTTTTTACAAGAGTCCATGGCAACGGTACTATTCCATTAGACCAATAACATATTATTGACAACATCTGATTAATAGTTATGTGATCATGTCCCAGCGAACAATTCTTAACTAATTCACCACATTCTTTGCCCGTTAAACCCAGTAATTCATCATCATGGAAAATCAATTTCATTCTATATTTTCCATCCTCCTCTTTCCGTTGTTTCATACCTACTCGTTTTAATCTCAATTTTCTTTTAATATTAAGAACACCTGCCGACCGGTTTCCTGATATTGGGTCACTGCCATTTATTAGATCACTGTAATCCATCAATTCGCCTCGCTTGTCACAAAAGCTGGAATATGAAAAATCGTTATAACCATTTTTGTTATATTTATACTTGTTTTTGTGATTTTTATTGCTTATTGCTAACCTGACAAATCTATCCATTATCATCATTTTATTTTCATAGTAACTTTTCAAATCTTCATCCGTTTCTAGCGATTCCTTCAACACCATTTTGGTTTCAGTTTCTCTACGTCTGCTATCTATCTCCCATGATTCCTTTTTATAATTATACTTCACTCGAGGTATTTTTAATTTCTTTGACCATATCCATGGAATGGTTTTATTTAATTCTAAATCAATTTTGGTTGCGTGGTATTTCTCCGCTTCGATTAATTCCATAGCCAATCGGTTGTCCATATTTGGAGACAATCGCGATTCCAAATATCGCCCATGCGTCGTTGTTAGCAACACAAAATCACCCTGAGGATTTAACAACTTACTAGATTCTAGCCATTCTCTTATCGTTCTTTCCATTTCAGATTCTCGTCTTTTTTGTTCAGTTTTTAGGCTTCGCCCTTTTCTTCTCATAACCGTTCCTTTGTTTTTGCACTGGCCTATTTTCCATGGATTAAATTCTTTATTCGTTCTGAATATCCAACATCCCCCTAGTTCTTCGTTTGATCTTGTTCTGCTTGTTGATCCAATAAAATATTTACTCGTTTCATTCTTCCACTGATCCGTAATATAACTATTGGTCTCATAAATTTCTACTTCTTTACTATACCAACGTCTCATTTTCACGGTACTTCTAACCTTAATTTTAGGTTCTCTGATCAGGTAATAAAGTAAATCATTATTTCGGTTTTTGTTACTCAAATGACCATTTATCCATTTCCAGAAATGTTCATTATTTTTCTCTACTTCACTTTTATTTTTGTTTTCAGTAGCATGTACAATTACATCAAATCCAGAAACATTTTCTCTGTCTACTTGTATTTCGGCTAACATTACTTGGCCAGTTAATATTTCCCATTGTAGTACATAACTGACCCTCACTATGGCCAGAACAATTATCCCCAAACCTAGAAACAACCATAAAAATGTACTTCTCCATTTCCAACAATTTCGTTGTTGCTTCAATCTCCTGATGTTTTCTCGCGCTCCTTTCAATTCCTCCACCAGATCGTCCTTCGACCTCGCCCGTCCCATTGTCTGAAATCACAGGTTAGTTCCTCGGCTCGGAAACGAGCCGTTTAACACGCTTAAACAGACCTTTCTTGATCACTCTGATTTCGGGTTGTTTCTCATGCAGTTCAGCTTCAATTCCCCCAATCCAATCAAAGTCAGGGTGTGCGCTAGTTAGTACATTAATTTTCAAATGCAAAACAATTTTGAATTGTTCCTCAGGTTCTTTGGTGATCTGTTCGTCTCCGTATAAGTTTCCTGTCTGAAATTTTTTCTCATTAGCCTGCCAGACTAAGTGTTCTTTCACGTCTTTGGGAGGGGCTACTACAAGCTCCACAAACTTCTCCTTCCTGTTTGATTGTCTTTTCTCTTTAGTGACATTGGACCTACACAGAGTGCCTCGATAATCTTTATTGTACTTGGGACTTTCTTCCCATCCTCCTTCCTGTGCTATTTCTAAAGCTAGGGAGATCCAGGTCCTCACTTGCCACTCTTGTCCCCTTTTAACATACACCCACGCTAGCTTTCCCGAGGAGCCTCTCTTCAGTTCAACTTCTGGGAAACATCTTATAATGGGTGTATGCCATAAAGCGAGGTTCCATCTGACAGATTCTAGGTCAGCCAGAGACAAATCACTCTCGCGGTCTCTGTTCACTATTTCTTTGACTAGTGCTTCCCTCTCCCGTAATGCCTGATTTTTAATTTCTTTATCATCATTGGGAAAGATGGGGATTCTAGTTTCCAGAAACGCTGCTCTTTCATGTTTCCTCATCCCTATCCAGGGATGTCTGGAAAATCTCGTGATTATGCCATCCTGAAATAGCCCTACGGGTTTCATAACTCTTATGGCTTCCCATATGTATCTTGATGACATAAGCGTCTTATCCTTCGTGCCACATACTACACACGTCCAACTGTTATTTCCATCAAAAGTGCAACTGCACTTTTCAGCTGTCCCACCGGACACACGGAACGAATCTACTCTCACCTTAGGATGGAGTGGCCAACAATTCTTACATATTAGGATGCCTCCTATCTTAATGTGGCTATGCTCTTTAACTGTCCACTCTAGGCCCATAGATTTCTTTTCATCAGAGGCCAGAGTAGGCAGGGCCACTGCTTTGTCACAAATTACACACATATATGGACGGACTCGAACCTCCACCGGTGTGGTTTCAGTTCCTCCGAAGCCCAAACCTCGCTGGAGTTCTGGCTCTAACCACAGCATAGCTTTTGAACCATGTTGACCGTGCTCTACTCTGATCAGCCCTCTCCTGCTTGTGACCCGGATTATTTCTTCCATCTTTTATTTTTATTTCTCAACCAGGTCTTTATTTGATTGGATACCGTTATTTTCTAGCTCCACTGTATTTGATCCTGTGATAGCTTTGACTTTGTCTACGGCCCCTAAACCTTGGTTGAATCTCCCTACCTTTTTCCGTCTAGTGATTATCACACTGTCTCCAGGTTTGAACTTCGGGTTCTGCTTTACCTCCTTTTCCTTTGGTGTCACGTAATCACATCTGTTGAGATGTAAGAGACAGGAATCAACGATTCTATCCCACTCTCCCAACTCCTCGTTTTTACTGAAAAATTCTTTCACTTCACGGATAGCTCTTTCAGCAATTCCATTTGTCTCTGGTCGATAGGGGATGGTCTTGACCAGCAATATTTTATTTTCTCGACAAAAATCTTCTACCAGTTTCCCACTAATGTTATGCGCACCATCAGCTCTCAATGAAACCAGTTTTCCTTCCCATTTTATCCACTCGACCACATTTTTCTCTAATGCAGTACGCATTGGCCAGATCATTTTCTTTTTTGTGTGGTTGTCAATGGCTAGCAGGAAATAAGTTTCCTGACTTTGTTTTTGGCCTTATAGGCCCCGCCCAGTCTACGCTGACTTCCTGCCCTCTGTATTCTTTCGGCAGCTCGCTCTCCTGGGCCACTTTTGCGGTCATAAACTTCCTGCATATCTTACACTCTCTTTTCACCTCTCCATACCTTTTTCTCCAATTTGGTATGATGAGATTTCTGAGTCTAAGTTCCATCTGGATCATGTTATAGCTGGGGTGGTTAAAGTCATTATGTAACTTTTGAAACAATTCTGTGACCTCCTGCAGTTTGACTTGACCTATGAACTTGTCTACCGACAAGTACCGAGGCCAGTTGTTTACCTTGTTGGGATTGCTGCATTATAAGGACAGCCCCAAACTCTTATACTGCGTTCACACCGAACGCGAATAAAACGTCAAATTCGTGTCTAGTTGGATGCTTGAACATTTTGAATCCATTCGCACGTCCAGAGCGAATAGGACGCGCGTAAAAAGCAAAAGTTTGAAGCGAAATTGACGTCTGAGGGGAAATCCGCTTCTTGTGGGAGGGGCAAGTGCTAGGCGGTTGTCTATTTGCAAGATGGCTGATGTTGATCGACCATTCGTCGAGAGTCACCGCTCTGTATTTGCTCTGGAGGCGTAGGGCTCATAGTCGCCGTACTTGGGTTCACCAGACCCTCCGGAGGTGTTCCCAGTTTGGCGAATTTCACCATTTGCTCCAGGAGTTGCGCCTGGATGACGGCTACTCCCAGTTTGATGACCTGTTGTCCCGCATCGGAGCGAGGATCACCCTCGCCCTCACCCACCTAATGTGTCATTTATTTTTGTTTTGATGATAAATGGAGCCAGCCTCCAAAAGTGATTAACCTGTCCTGTGATTTTTTTTCCTCTCACAAAACACTGTCCAGACACGAACTATGTTCTTGCACTAAAGTATGTTGGTTGTCTATCTTTACATTAGAATAATAATGTTTCATATAACCTAGATTAGATTTGGATTAAATAGCTTTTAATACATAATGAATATGCATTTACAATTTTTCTTATTAAAAAAAAAAATGTTTATACAGTTTGTTGTGTCATTTGATTATCACACAATATGTAATTGTTTTGTCTTGACGTTATGTGTAGAGGACCACAATGGAAATAAGTCCTGGACTTTATTGTGTTTTAATCCTCGATTGTATTTTGATGCCTTTTGTTTTGTTTTTTTTGTTTTAAGGCTTCTTGATATAATTAAATAAAATCAATCAATCGTCTCATATATTGAAATCAAGTTTTTATGAGCCCTATCAAGTGAGCCCTACCCCCATGGCCAGGGTTCACTTGTAAATGAGATACTGATCTCAATGTGATTTTCTACCCTGGTTAAATAAAGATAAAATAAAATATAAAAAAAATTATGTGATACAATATTTGCTTTGTTGTGCATTAGAACCAGACCAGGCATTTAGTCATATTACAGAATAATGTATTGAGGCCAAACATAAAATATGCTGGTAGATATTGTGGTGAGATCTGGTATTTACCTCATTGCCTGAATAACCCCTAGTAAGGTAGTCTGTGCTGTCAGCTCAGGTTTACTTCACTTGGCTATTTTGTTATACCAGTTAAATATAAGGCATGTCCTATAACACCATATACAACAATAACAATCTTTGACTCAAATAATCTTTCATTCTTACTATCCGGTGAAAGCTTCCTGGATCTCTTTTTGTCCTGGTCAGTGAAGATGTACAAAATGCCTATTCTATTGCTATTTGAGTTATCTTTGAACAGCTGAAGTAAGACGAAAAAACACTTGTCTTTATATAGGAAAAGTTTATTTAAACAAAAGAGAAATATACTTGGTTACACAATCAAAAAAATTTAGCAAAATAACAAAAGGTTACATATTATGATTCTTCAACTTATCCCTTCCCAGGGCGGTCCTGGAGAACTGGATGTACAAAGAGTAATTTACTTCTTAAGCAGTTCAAGCAAGCAATTTGTTAAAAATAACAGCAGGCTGTTTTGAGCAAAAAGGAAAAATCTAGAGAGAACTCACTCTCTCCAGAGATGCACATCAAAAAAAAAACAAAAAAAAAAAAAAAACACACTTACTTAAATATGCTCTTCCCTAAGATATACACCTGGGATCACATTGTTCCTGGCTGCTTGGGAAGAACACAGTCTTGTGATTTAAATGCTTGGGTTTGCAAAAAACAGTCTTGTGACTTCTACTGTTTGGCGTGCAACATACAATTCTGCATGGTTGCAGATAAGAAGACATCATGTGTCCCTCTGGGATGTTTCCTTCCTTTGCGCCTCTGCTTACGTTTCATATGGCTTGTATGTGTGTGCATATTTCTGAGTGTATTTGGAGGTACATTTAATTCCATATTCAAATCTTCCCCTACAATATTAATACTAGCAAATGCCCAATGAAACGGATCCAGGACTTAGCTGGTTTAAAGGTTGTATCAGCGATTGTGGGTGACGTCACTTCTGTTTGTGTTTTAAGGGAGATCCCAGACAAACCAAGTTAGCTCGCCCCTCCCTCCCATTTCGTGCATCATGAAAAAAACGATCATGCACGCGCAAGTTCTCTCCACCTTTCAAAAGCCTTCCCGATAACTATTCGTGTCTTGGAATAAACACAATGGTATTCCCTCGCCTTAATCCTCCTCCTCCTCCTCTTGGGGATTGACTCAGCAATGGTCAATTTCTCTTGTTCGTTGATAGACGCTGGCTTCTTCTTCAGCTCCGACTTCGCAACACCTCACAACCCCCCCCCCCCTCCCCTCCCCTCCCCTCCCCTCCCCTCCCCTCCCCTCCCCTCCCACCCCCCGCCCCCGTCGGTGATTTGTTGGAACACTATTTATTATATATTTTGGTTTTGAGTGTTGGTGAAACCAATTGTTTTTGTGTACAGATCTCAGAGCCTAGGCTGCCTACAGAAACGTGTTTTTTTTGACGGCCTGCTTATAGGGCGGGCAGCTAGCGGATCGTTAGGAAAGATTAGATTAATGTGATCATTTATGTTTGGGCCTTTTTTGGGCCTGAAATCACTGATACAACCTTTAAGCACACCGCAGAGGACCCTGAATTAACGTCTAGCATCTTTAAATTTATGATTGTAACCGGTTATGGGAATGTTTCAGGATGATTTATAAGGTTACAGCGGTATACAAATACAACAATCCTCTTATGATTCTTAAGGTTTTGTTTACTTATGAAACTGTTCCCACACTGACCACACGTGTATGGTCTCTCTCCAGTGTGGATCCTCATGTGTCTCTTAAAGTTTCCTTTATCCGTGAAGCTCCTCCCGAATTGATCACATGTGTAAGGTTTCTCTCTGGTTCTTCCATCAGGTCTAAAAGAAACATTAAATCATGTGACATTTCAAACATAAGAAAAATGTGAAATAAAAAGTAATTAAACCAATCAAATCTGGTTTGAGGATGGTTCCAAACATGACAGGGTTTCAGCACTCAAAGAAAGTTGAGATTCACTGCACTAGCATATCCGTACAGTCAAACAATTTTCTTACATTAAAGGGATAGTTCACCCCAAAATGAAAACTCTGTCAGTAATTACTCTACCTCATGTTGTTCAACCCCGTAAGACTTTCGTTCATCTTCAGAACACAAATTAAGATATTTGTGATTAAATCTGAGAGCTGTCTCACTCCTCCATAGGCTTTTAAGGGATTGAAACTTGACAGCCCCGAAAAGTCATTAAAGACATTGTTGAAATAGTCCAAGTGACTACAGCGGCTCAATCTTAAGTTTATCAAGCGACGAGAATACTTTGAGCGCAAAAAAACAAACAAAAATAACGACTTTATTCAAGCATTCATTTCCACCTCTGTCGGCCTCGAGATAGCTCACGTAGTGTAATAGCGCAGCGCTTCTGTGTTATACGTCACACGCAGGCTCACTATTGGCCGACGCTGGTCATGTGTGTGATGCGTGTGACGTTCAACCAGAAACATTACGCAATTATACTAAGTGAAATCTGAGGCTGACTGAGGTGGAAATGAATACTTGAATAAAGTCGTTATTTTTGTTGTTTTTTTTAGCTCAAAAAGTATTCTCGTCACTTGTTAAACTTAAAGGGTCACTTCAGGATTTAGCATTAAGCTTTGTATCAGTAGAAAACCTGTAGTATTTTCGAATTACCGTGCTTCCCCCAACCCCCCATCGTAATTTTGCGTCATCGGAGGATTTTTTGGCCAGAGGCTAAAGACTACAGTCAGTAGTAGGGGCTGTCCCGCATGTTCTCAACCTGCCCATAGAGGGTGGGATCTCACTCACTGAATGCACACATAGTGTCAGCCATCTTTGTTTGGAAGCTAAGCTAGCAGGCTCTTGTTCTGTGGAGAAAGCTGAGTAGTAGGGGTTACCATCCTCTTTTTCCCCAGACGTCGAGATCATCCAAAATGTCCGGGATTCAGCTTCTGCTTTCTGCAGTCGCCATTCATGGTTTACATGCACACCTTTTGTTTTAATCTAACTGAATTCATTCCGATTGGTGAATCTGAATGTAGTGTTTACATGAACGCTAAACAAGTAATCGGTTGATGTGCGTTTTGAAATTGCTAAGAAAATTCCCGCTCCTCCGTGAGAGATAAGAGACCGGTGCGTCTCACAGGTGTCGCTCATCGGTAATCATGCCACCGGCCTCGCGTGTTCTCCCGCGGCCCTCACTCGTCCTGCTCGCCACAGTAAAGATGACTCTCGCCGTTCTCCCGCGGCCCTCACTCGTCCTGCTCGCCACAGTAAACATGACTCGCGCCGTTCTCCCGCGGCCCTCACTCGTCCTGCTCGCCACAGTAAACATGACTCGCGCCGTTCTCCCGTGGCCCTCACTCGTCCTGCTCACCACAGAAAACATGACTCGCGCCGTTCTCCCGTGGCCCTCACTCGTCCTGCTCACCACAGAAAACATGACTCGCGCCGTTCTCCCGTGGCCCTCACTCGTCCTGCTCGCCACAGTAAACATGACTCGCGCCATTCTCCCGCAGCCCTCACTCGTCCTGCTCGCCACAGTAAACATGACTCGCGCCGTTCTCCCGCGGCCCTCAGCCTTGTCCTGCTCGCCACAGTAAACATGACTCGCGCTGTTCTCCCGCGGCCCTCAGTCTCGTCCTGCTCGCCACAGTAAACATGACTCGCACCGTTCTCCCGCGGCCTTCACTCGTCCTGCTCGCCACAGTAAACATGACTCGCGCTGTTCTCCCGCGGCCCTCACTTGTCCTGCTCGCCACAGTAAACATGACTCGCGGCGTTCTCCCGCGGCCCTCACTCGTCCTGCTCACCACAGTAAACATGACTCGCGCTGTTCTCCCGCGGCCCTCACTCGTCCTGCTCGCCACAGTAAACATGACTCGCGCCGTTCTCCCGCGGCCCTCACTCGTCCTGCTCGCCACAGTAAACATGACTCGCGCCGTTCTCCCGCGGCCCTCACTCGTCCTGCGCGCCACAGTAAACATGACTCGCGCCGTTCTCCCGCGGCCCTCACTCGTCCTGCTCGCCACAGTAAACATGACTCGCGCCGTTCTCCCGCGGCCCTCAGTCTTGTCCTGCTCGCCACAGTAAACATGACTCGTGTCGTTCTCCCGCGGCCCTCAGTCTTGTCCTGCTCGCCACAGTAAACATGACTCGCGCTGTTCTCCCGCGGCCCTCAGTCTCGTCCTGCTCGCCACAGTAAACATGACTCGCGCCGTTCTCCCGCGGCCTTCACTCGTCCTGCTCGCCACAGTAAACATGACTCGCGCCGTTCTCCCGCGGCCCTCAGTCTCGTCCTGCTCGCCACAGTAAACATGACTCGCGCCGTTCTCCCGCGGCCTTCACTCGTCCTGCTCGCCACAGTAAACATGACTCGCGCCGTTCTCCCGCGGCCCTCAGTCTCGTCCTGCTCGCCACAGTAAACATGACTCACGCCGTTCTCCCGCGGCCTTCACTCGTCCTGCTCGCCACAGTAAACATGACTCGCGCCGTTCTCCCGCGGCCCTCAGCCTTGTCCTGCTCGCCACAGTAAACATGACTCGCGCTGTTCTCCCGCGGCCCTCAGTCTCGTCCTGCTCGCCACAGTAAACATGACTCGCGCCGTTCTCCCGCGGCCTTCACTCGTCCTGCTCGCCACAGTAAACATGACTCGCGCCGTTCTCCCGCGGCCCTCAGTCTCGTCCTGCTCGCCACAGTAAACATGACTCGCGCCGTTCTCCCGCGGCCCTCAGTCTCGTCCTGCTTGCCACAGTAAACATGACTCGCGCTGTTCTCCCGCGGCCCTCAGTCTCGTCCTGCTCGCCACAGTAAACATGACTCGCGCCGTTCTCCCGCGGCCCTCACTCGTCCTGCTCGCCACAGTAAACATGACTCGCGCCGTTCTCCCGCGGCCCTCAGTCTCGTCCTGCTCGCCACAGTAAACATGACTCGCGCCGTTCTCCCGCGGCCCTCACTCGTCCTGCTCGCCACAGTAAACATGACTCGCGCCGTTCTCCCGCGGCCCTCACTCGTCCTGCTCGCCACAGTAAACATGACTCGCGCCGTTCTCCCTCGGCCCTCACTCGTCCTGCTCGCCACAGTAAACATGACTCGCGCTGTTCTCCCGCGGCCCTCAGTCTCGTCCTGCTCGCCACAGTAAACATGACTCGCGCCGTTCTCCCGCGGCCCTCACTCGTCCTGCTCGCCACAGTAAACATGACTCGCGCCGTTCTCCCGCGGCCCTCAGTCTCGTCCTGCTCGCCAAAGTAAACATGACTCGCGCCGTTCTCCCGCGGCCCTCACTCGTTCTGCTCGCCACAGTAAACATGACTCGCGCCGTTCTCCCGCGGCCCTCACTCGTCCTGCTCGCCACAGTAAACATGACTCGCGCCGTTCTCCCGCGGCCCTCACTCATCCTGCTCGCCACAGTAAACATGATGAATGGCGACTGTAGAACGCAAAAGCCAATCCTGGACATTATGGGCGATCTCGAAAAACCCGGGCAGACTCACACTCATCACGGAGACTCACTAGTAGCCTAGGCGTGTTGTTTAACATCTGCGCTCTGTTACCGGTGGGCGTGGCCTCCTAGGGCAGCGAAGCAATTGCATTCTGGTAGTTGTTGTCTTTAATCCACATAAGCCAAACATACATTTTCTTAGTCTAGAAAGCTCCAAATTCAAAAATAATTTCACATTTCTTCTACATAAATGACCCATTTTAAATACACATTCATCTTTCCAGAGGTGAAGTGCCCCTTTAAGATCTAGCCACTGTAGTCATTTGGACTATTTTAACGATGTCTTTAATTACTTATATTTGGGCTGTCAAGTTTCAATCCCTCAGAAGCCTATGGAGGAGTGATCCAGCTCTCAGATTTAATCAAATATATCTTAATTTGTGTTCCGAAGATGAACGAAAGTCTTACGGGGTTGGAACAACATGAGGGAGAGTAATTACTGACAGAGTTTACATTTTGGGGTGAACTATCCCTTTAACAGAGGAAGAATCTAGAAGCATCATCTTTGAAAACATAATTTTGTTTGCCCCTCTTTCTTTCTCTGTTACAAGCAGGTGTCTAAAATAAACTTGCTATGTATTACCAGCGCCCCCTACTGTCAAAGAGTGAATTTCCTATTTTTTGCATCAGTCTGAACAGACGAATTACATTTAAATATTAAACAACAATTTCGCTTATTGCGGCTGTTAATGAAAACTAATGAATGAATGGGGCATTTAATATATTGCACTTTACTACTGTACACCTCAAGCACTTTACAACATCAGGGAAGGTGCAGGTGGAGAGAAGAGATTTGGCTGTGACTAACTTACACAGAAGAGACTTGGTTGCTCAGCACATAAAGATGAACTACTTACCGTGATTTCAGACTGTGGTGATGTGGTTTCTCCACTGCATGGATCTTCAGGTGTAGCTTCAGGCCCCTTTTAAAAGAGAAACTCTTCCCGCACTGATCACACGTGTGCAGCTTCACTCTGCTGTGGATCCTCTCATGTGTTTTCAGATTTACAAACTGATTGAATCTCTTATCACAGTGTGAACACTTGTAAGGTTTTTCTCCAGTGTGAATCCTCTTGTGTGTTTTCAGATGTTGTGACTGATTGAATCTCTTGTCACAGTGTGAACACTTGTAAGGTTTTTCTCCAGTGTGGATCCTCTCATGTGATCTCAGATATGATGAATCACTGAATCTCTTGTCACAGTGTGAACACTTGTAAGGTTTTTCTCCAGTGTGAATTCTCTGGTGCTGTTTTAAACGTCTATCTGAAGTAAAAGTCTTCTCACACTCAAAGCACATGTACTCTCTCACACCAGTGTGAGTTTTCTGATGTACTTTCAAATTTTTTAGATTTAAAAAACTCTTTCCACATTCAGAGCATGAATACGGCTTTTCCTTCGTATGAACTCTCCGGTGTGTCTTCAGGGCTGATGCGCCAATAAATGTTTTCCCGCACTGATCACATGTGAACGGTTTCTCTCCGGTGTGCCTTCTCATGTGAACATTGAGGTTTGATGATTCTGCATAACTCTTTCCACACTGATCACATGCATACGGCTTTTCTCCAGTGTGGATCCTCATGTGTCTCTTAAGGTGAGGTTTTTGCGTAAAGCTCGTCCCACACTGATCACACGTGTGCGGCTTCTCTCCAGTGTGGATCCTCATGTGAAGCTCAAGATTTGGTTTATTTGAGAATCTCTTTTCGCACTGATCACACATGAATGGTTTCTCTCCAGTGTGGATCCTCATGTGAAGGTCAAGACTTCTCTTTTCTGAGTAAGTCTTTTCGCACTGATCACATGCATACGGCTTTTCTCCAGTGTGGATCCTCATGTGTTTCTTAAGGTGAGGTTTTTGTGTAAAGCTTGTCCCGCACTGATCACACATGAATGGCTTCTCTCCAGTGTGGATCCTCATGTGAAGGTCAAGATATTGTTTATTTGAGAATCTCTTTTCGCACTGATCACACGTGAATGGTTTCTCTCCGGTGTGGATCGTCATGTGAAGGTCAAGACTTCTCTTGTCTGAGTAACTCTTTTCGCACTGATCACATGCATACGGCTTTTCTCCAGTGTGGATCCTCATGTGTCCTTGAAGGTGTTGTTTTCGTGTAAAACTCTTCCCACACTGATCACACGTGTGCGGCTTCTCTCCAGTGTGAACTCTCATGTGACGCTCAAGACTACATTTGGTTGTGAGACTCTTTCCACACTGAGTGCAGGTGAAAGATTTCTTGGCTCTTCTTTTCTTTAAAAATGTCTGTTTAGTCTTTGAGTGACTCAAAGGTTTTTCTCCAGGTTGGACATGATGTTCCTCCTCCTCTTCACTCAGTTCTTCTCTCTCCTCCTCCACTTCACTCAGTTCTTCTCTCTCCTCGCTTGCTTCCATCAGGTCTGACATGAAACAAAAAAAATATTTCATTATTAGTACAACAAAAATAATTCAAAGAGAGAAATGTGAAGTGAAATGATATAAAAAGAGCTCTGATGTAATAACAAAAATTAGTACTATCCATAAATGAGGTACATTGATCTTCTAATAATTATTTTTATAGACACAAATCCCATGTTTCTGTAGCAAGAACTATTAAATATATTTGATCAATGACACAATTATCTAATGTTATATTAGCATTGAAATTATACAATAGTGTCATAATTGGGGGCGGCAGTGGCTCAGTGGCTCATGTAGGTTGTCAACAAACCGAAAGGTTGGTGGTTCAATCCCCGGTTCCACCTGACCAAGTGTCGAGGTGTACATGAGCAAGACACCTAACCCCAGCTGTGTGTGTGTGTGTGTGTGTGTGTGTGTGTGTGTGTGTGTGTGTGTGTGTGTGTGTGTGTGTGTGTGTGTGTGTGTGTGTGTGTGACACCTAACCCCAGCTGCTCCCGACGAGCTGGATGGTGCCTTGCACGGCTGACGCCGCCGGTGTGTGCATGGGTGAATGTGAGGCAAAATGTAAAGCGCTTTGGTGGCCATTAGGTCTGTGAAAGCGCTATATAAATGCAGTCCATTTACCATAATGTTTATACTGTTGTGAACTTTTTCTTCAAAAGTGTAGGAAACTCAGAAGCGAAAACCAGGAGACTCAGTTGTATCTTCAGCAGGATTCTTTAAAGGACAAGTTCGGTGTTTTACACTTAAAGCCCTGTTTTATGTACACATGTACACATGCTGCTGGTCCGAGAAATTTCGGTTTCTGTGGTAACAGAATTTTCGGTTCACAATGGTTGCATCGGTGCACTGGAAAAATCCTTCCTAAAACGCATTAAACTTTAGTTTACAAAGACGTGAAACTCACCGAGTGGTCTGGGGTGTTCACTGATATGCTCACACAAAAATCGCTGCAAAAGATGCTTTCAGGTTTTATCGTAGTTTTTGTCCGTTCCAAGTAAAAAAATCAAAATAAAAAAACTACGATAAAACCTGTTGGAAAGCATCGTTTGCAGCCACCGTTCTATTTCATCAGAAACGATCTTAAAACAGGGCTTTAAGTGTAAAATACCGAACTTGTCCTTTAAGTCTCACAGCTCTGTAGTCATCAAATGTGAACTAAGGGAACTATACATTGCAATTTATATACATTTAGGAGGAGGGATTTACAAAGAGGTGGAGACCTTCCCTTTACAAAGTTTGCAAATACAGTATAGGCATCAGCTCGTTACCAGAATGTCCGCAGCCCTGATCTCATCAGCATAACAGTGATCCACTCAGCCTGACTAGATCGCCCACACATTAACATTATCATACAGACAAAAGCACAGCTGTGCATTGAGGTTAATGGTCAAGAAATGCATAAAGACAAAGGGGTGAGGGTGAGGGTCTCAGTAAATGACTCAGGGCGCTTTCACACTTGGTTCGATTGCCTGTTCCGAACCCGAGTTCGATTGCTCCCCCCTCCCCCTGGCCCCGATGGACTGTGTTCGCATTATATTATTTCTATCCGAACCGCGGTACGCTTGCGTCATCAGGCTGCAGCTGGCGTAATGTGTTGCTTGGTAACCGCGAATGAAAAGGCGCCCAAATGGATAGACTTGCTCGGTTGACATTTGTTCCTCTTTTTTTTAACCTTCGGTTTTGTTTTCAACATAGACATACAGAAACACACTTGCGTCTGTCTGCCGCAAAAATTCTGAGCACGTTTCAAAGACCGCGGGCTGTCCGCCGAAGACACATTATACGACATCAATAGCGGTTCACTTCCGCGGTTTGTTTCGATTGCGTTCATCTCAGCAGCGAACCGTACACGAGTTCACATGAACCGAACAGACCACCTTTTTAATCGGACTCGAGTACGGTTCGCGGGTGCGCACCCGAGTTTGGAAGACAGCGTTCACATCATCCAAACGAAACGAACGCTGACGTCATTCGAACCCGGGTGCGCACCAAAAGTGCAAGTGTGAAAGCGCCCTCATTTAGAGAGAACAGGACTGGAATCTCTTGCTCTGTTTAACAGCTGATATAACCATCCTCAAATGCTAAATTCAGTCTACTAAACTTTCATCTAAATTAAACATTTAATAAATTCATAATACAACAATACCAATGTTTAGATTGATGTTGAATTTATTTTACTTAATTATTACAGTCTGGTCACACTAGACTTTTCATTCCAATGACTTACATTCATTCGCATGTGAACATGGGAAACCAGAAACACGTTTTGCTGCATTCCAGTTCAAGTTGGACTATCGCAAATCAAAGTGAAAGTAAGTCGCAGACACTTAACACAAAATCATCTTATTTAAAAGTAAAGAAACCAAATGATCTTACCAGTGCTGTCTCTTTTATTGTGGTCTTTGATTTTGAAATTAGCTGATGATCAATAAAATGCAGCTCATTATTGTTGCTTTCGGTGACGTGAACTCCGTTAAATCTGCATAGCGCGTTGTTTGAAGATCGGATTTATATCCGTTTTGCGAAAACATTTTTTATGTGAATAGGTGTAAATGGAATCGTTTTGATAAATCATTTGATAAATTTGATAAAAAAACTGTTTTTACATTTATCAACCGATTTCACTGTGGTGTACAAAAAGTTCCATCTCTAGTTATTTAAAATCTCGATAGTTTGACTTGTAAAATATATTTTTTTTAATAAAGAATGGTCAAAGCTCAGGCTTGTCATGCATCTGGCTTTTTATTCTTGGATAAGAATGGTGAAGACCCCCATACTGAGATATAATTTAAGTTTTCTTATTGTGGAAAAAGCATTTTCTGTGATTGACCAGATTTTAGCAACAAAGATAACCGATGGATCCTTTATGATAATACATATGTTATGGTACAACTACAGTGCAGTGCAAATAGTAAATATAACAAAGTGAGAAGTAATAGTAAATAGTTTAGTCAAAATAAACAAATAGTATACAGCAAATAAAATAGTAATGAATAGTATAATTATATAATATCATAAGTACAATAATACAATCATAAAAATATAAGATAATAGCATACAGTTTATTAATAATACTATAATAATAGCAATAGAATAATAAATATCAATTACAGAATATACACAATAAAAAATAGGCCTAAGTTAAATAGTGACTTATATTTAATATTGAACTCTTTTTTGTTAAATTTCAGTTTTATTGATCAGTAATAGCCATTATAACAGAAGTAGCTTCAGTCAAAATACAGCAGGATACAACGTTAAAATAGCCTAAATATAAAGTTATGAAACTTCACTTTGCCCTCAGCCGAAACGATTTACCAGGGAACCATTTATAGATTAATGAGACCAAAGATCGCCCGTTAGATATTCACAAGACGAATTATATCTCACGTTTAACCACTAGACTAGAGACATCCGAGCCAGCGGCAACCGTCAGAAGCACTGGCCGAGGTACGGCTGTTCCAGGCGGGGTAGACGAGCGCTGGGCGCCGGTGAACGGATCTCACAACTCCGAAAACGTCAGATCAAATTTTTAAATAGGCGCTATCTTTATAAACAAACCACATATTTGAGCTTTAAACAACTAAATTGTCGACTGAAAAACTATTAAAACTACATTTCGTGACACAATAACAGTAGTATTCTTTTTACTTATCCTCTGAACGTTACTATTACTAATTAAATCATGACCAAATACAACCAAAAACAAACGTTCAGTCTTGCTTGTGAAAGGTAATTCCTCAAAAGCTGTTTTCAATAGTGTGGCGATATGTACAGCCCCAAACAGCGCACAAAACAGGCATTTTTCTCAATTCCCGGTATGAGAGGTATGGGAAAGTTGCCATCCCCAATATGGCGGTGCCGTTGACGTACGCTCCGGCGGCCAATAGGGAGTCTATGTATTTATTATGTCTATAGTTTGCACGTTGGCTTGATGAATAGATGCTCGAGCTGCTCATCTGCGGCGATGCGTGCTGCCATAGCTTCATCACTATAATACGCTCTCACACGTTTATTGTTAGCATTGTTGGGAGAAGTCCAATTTACATATGTGGTATCAACAACCAGATATTGACAGTATTTACACTTGTCCAGTTTCGTCTGTTAAAGCTAGGGTATACGATTTCAAAGATTGTTCATTATTAATATCCTCGTTCATATGCTGGTTATGGTTATATAGTACAATCCTAACAATATGAATAGAAAAAAGAATGAAAAAAATCCATTCAGTCTATTGGCTGTACAGCCGCAGAGAAGTTGACCAATGTAAGCTGTCCGGTCGGACAACTGCTCTCATCCAATCACCAGCTCCACTAGTCGGTTCAACCCCTAGTATCAGCACAGCATGCAGTTGGCCAAAAGAAAGTTCGGTTCAGAGACAGACAGTGCAATCACGCATGCAGTATCTCCAGCTCATCGGTTCTCCGTATCGAACGTGTCCGAAAGAAACAGTTCTCGGTTCTGTAGGCCCAGGGTGCGATTTGGGGGATGCGTGGGATTTCCCCCTTTCTGGTCAATGTATCCCTGCCTCTGCTTAATTATTTTTATCCCCCCCTCAAAGTGATCAGTGCTACTACACTAGTAGCGAGACGGATCACAAAACTTATCACGGATCCGTGGTTTGATTAAAGCCAATTTTATTTTAAAATGCGCTACTTTGGCTGGCGGCCGCAGCCTCTCTGTAATCACCAGTCTGCAGACTTGCTCAATGTCCCGCCCACGGCGCTATCTGATTGGTTACTCCTCACGAGTAATAGCCTATCAACACTAGCGAGACTGGGCAGTGGAGCTGTGTGTCGGAGGTGTTTAACGCGGCGCGGTAGACGCGAATTGACACAGATAATGCATCGGCCTTTTCTATCATTTCACTGTAGCTCAGCATCGCTATGTAACGTTAACGTTGTTACTTTAACAGCAGTACAACTGTTTTTACTGTGATGGTTTAACTTTGCAATCAATCCATGGTTCAGCAGACTAATAGAAGTAGCCTAGCCTAAACTAAGTAAAGCGCTGTAATGTGAACTGTCAGTGCGATAGAACAATAAAATCCGAAATGGACCACCCACTGGAAAGCTGCGGATTTTCCCACAGGAAAGCAGAAAAAAGACTGTTTTCCTAGTATGATGCAAAGGCCTACAGCCCTACACTATAGGCCTACCCTATTTATGTTTAAGTTAACACTACGTTGTGCCATTTAATTTAGCCATTCATAAATAAGTGTTTTGACATGTCAAGCCGAGTGGCACTATCCATGTTACTGGTAGGGGGATTTAATTCTTGCGTGTTTTTTCGATGTGCATGATCACAGTTCATATCAAGTCAAGTCATCTTCATTTATATAGCGCTTTTAACAATGGATTGTTTCAAAGCAGCTTTACAGAGATAAACATATAATTTAAGGTAATTTAAGGTAGGCTAATTATAAGCTATTAGAGTAAAAATATTGCGTTAGGCTACTTAATTAGTTAATAAGAATTTTTTTTTTACAATTCCTGCAAATGCAGTGATGAAGTTCATGTTCTCATGATTTATTTTTATGAATAAAACTTTTTCAAAGTCGATGCATGTCTACAGTATGTTTACGTTATGCTTTGAATAACACATTATAAACATTTAGTTTGCACCCTTAAAACCTTCGAGTCGGACTGTCCAACCCGATCCTTAAGTAACTTGTGGATCAGCACTGACGCAAGACGCGAACTGTTTCGAAGGATTCAGTCCGATTTAGCGTAGGCTACTGGTTCGACCGGTTCACTAAAAAGAACCGGTTCAAAAGAACGATTCGTTCACGAACCGGCCATCACTAGTCCGGTTACTATCACTCAGAGCCGTTCTGCTATCACTGTTAGCGACCCTAGCTAGCTAGCAGGCTATCAAACTGGGCACCCGTCATTCTCAAATAGCGCAAGAAGTGGCTGTCATCCAGGCGCAGTTCCTGGAGAAGACGGTGAAATTCACACTGAGTTTAATGCGCCTCTGGATGGTGCTGTGAAGTGTGAACCCAGACTGACACGTCAGCGTTTGGCTTTCCTCCGTATTTGGGACTTCCACAACAAGTAGCCTACAGAGCAGCAATATCATTTATTTCAGACATGCCGGAAAAGTATGAAAAAAGAAATTGTGTTGTTGTAGATGATGACACACTCCTTTTCACGGGATGTTTTTTATTCGCGAGTGACGCGGACGCGCGAATGGATTCAAAATGTTCAAGCGTCGAACTAGACGCGAATTTGACGCTCTATTCGCGTTTGGTGTGAACGCAGCATTATGGTGTTTTTAGGAAGGCCAGTGAGGAGTCCATTACATTAACCCACACTGCTGGTGATGAAAGCATGCACACATTTCTCTAAGTCTTGATTGGAAACAAAGCATCTAATTCTTGCAATATTTTTCAGATGATAGTAGGCTATGCTGATTTAGTTATTGCTTTGAAATGACTACAGAAACTAAGGTCTGACTCGACTCTAGAGACACACAAAGATTCCTGACTTGATTTTTAGTTGTTTGACCCCTAGCGTCAATGTAGGGTGATATCAGGTAAAATGGGCCATTTAAGGTTTGGGGGTCCCAGCCCCTCTGGAATTTAGAGCCAATGACTGCAAAGGATTTCAAACTGTTGTCATAACTGTGCTTGACAAGTAATAGGTGATTTGATTGGTTTATGGTTGCTATGGTGGTCGGGACAATAATTCAAATCAAGACTGCATCAGAAAGCTGCATGCAAAGTAGCCTGGCATACCAAATCTAACTAAACTATTATAAGGATGATAAATCTATAAAAAAAAAAAAACATGCACATAAAAAAATTATGCATAATATCTGTCTTGATGGCATCAATCAGAAATAATGTTGTTAGTTTGGTATATGAACATTTTTTGTAAAAGTGATGTTTTTTCTTGGCGGCCCAATTTACCTTAACCCACTGAGGTAAAATGGGCCACATGGTTTCAGCTAAAATGGGCCATCATCTGTGTCACTCACAAACACACATACACATGTGTTTGAGTGTGTGTGTGAGGGTGTGTCTGTGTGTGTAACTAAATAACTATATTTAATTAAATAATAATTATTATAATAGTCACATGTTTCCATTTATGTAAGATGCCACTCTTGAAAACAGTGTGCATTAGCTGTTAAATTGTAACATAATAAAGATGAGTTTAGCAGTGGATGGTGATGTATCAATATGAATATAATATATATATTCATATTGATACATCATCATCCTCTGCTAAACTCATGTTAAAATTTAACAGCAAATGCACACTGTTTTCAAGAGTGGCATCTTACTACATCTTCTTACCCTGCTTAATGCATCTAAGGTATATATTTACACAGATATATTATTCCAACCCAAGCCAACCCAAAAATTTATATTTTTAATTAAATATAGTTATATAGTTACACACACACACCACTGACATCAGTTCACTGATCTATGCTGTTCCAAAATTGACTTTTTTAATTGCACATTTGAATATGTGGGTTTGCACCCAAAATATGTTTTTTTTAATGGCACATATGAATATGTTTGTTTAATGCAGTTTAAATGTTATGTGGCTGTACAAGCAATTGTGTTTTAAAATTAAAATTGATGATAAATTACTATTTCCCTTTGACTGGCCCATTTTACATGAACAGCTGGCCCATTTTACCTGAAACTGCTCATACAAAAAAAGTTGGCACAGCTGATGTTTCAAGAACTGTAGGGCCTAAATAATTATATTTTATCACATAATTTCAACACAAAATTATTAAAAACAGTCATTATTAATCATAAAAACACATGGAAAAGGCATATATGGTATTGTATTATTGTCCCAAACGATTTACCAAAAAGTGGCCCAATTTAGCTGATATCACCCCTATGCATTAAACTTGAGAACTTCATCTTTGTTTCCAAACGCAATAACTTCAGTTTTGTCTTTGTTTAACTGAAGAAAGTTTTGGCACATCCAACTGTTGACTTCACATACAAATAAACTTACTACTTATTTTAAATCTTGTGAAAACGGCATTTTACCACCCCTTTAAACGGGAGAATGTGAACTTTCAATCGAGCTATCGAGTGCAGCAAGAAGTGTAAACAATTGTGAAAATTGTCTAATGACAACTAAGCATTAACCGGGTGGGTTTCTTTGACGAATCAATGCTGATCAGAACTTGATTACAATCACATTAACTACGGAGCACCTGAATGTTCAAATGCAAACAGAAAAGCAACGAATCTCCTCTTTATAGGACTTTTTAAAACATACATATTGGATTAGCAGTTGAAAAGTTATTAAACATTTAAGAACAACAGTTACTTTTAGCCGGCAGCGGCTGTATAGGTCTTTAAGGGATAAAATAGCTAAAATTATATTTAGTTTGACCTGACAATCAATATGAACATTTCTTAAACCTCCCTCCACTGACCATTTTTTGAAAACCAAAAACGAAACTTTTGCAGCCATTTCATAGTTGAACTGTTTATCTAAAAGTGATGAAGTGTTTGAATGTTTCTTACATGAATGTTCTCCAGCATCATGAATGAATGAAGAATAAACACCAACCTCTTTGTTCTTCAGGATCTTCAGTGTGTTTCATTCTGCAGGGTTCTGGATCACTCGTGTTCTCACTGTCCTCTTTAATAAACTCAGTCTTGGCAGATTTCAGCTCTTCCTGATGCTTTCATGCTCGTCTTCACTTGTAGCCGATGGGAATTTACAGCATTTATTGGGGATTTGCTGTGGGAGGGGCTTCAATGACCATGTGACTGCAGTGGGAGGAGCTTCACTGACCATGTGACTGATGTGGGAGGAGCTTCACTGACATGCCCAAAGCTGATCTGCCCAAAATAAAAAATATATTTTGTTTGTTTTGGGGCCAATTCCACTGAATGGGTGACATTTGCTTGCTGTAACTCTTCAAAATTAAACTTTATTTTTGTATCTTTTTTCAACACTGAATCTAATACAGCACATATTTAACTATTAAAAATGTGTATTGGTCAATCTCAGGCAACTTTATTTATTTTTTTAGGGATCACTATATATTAAGGCAAGGTTTGTTTTAATTAAAAAACACAAAGCCATTTTTATTTTATTTTAAAGAAGACAGAAGCCTCAAGTTTGTATTTTTTTATATATATATGTAATTTAATTTATCAAACAATTGTATAAATGATGGACCAAACAAAACTGATAAAAAACAGTGGTTTAACATTATTAAAAAAAATAACAATTAGTAACAGGAATCGGTAAAAGGAATGAGTGTCCATATGCGTGTGCTTGTGTGTGTATGAGAGAGAGTACATGACTGTGTGTGTATAAGATTTGTGTGTTGAAGTGTTGAAGTGATGTACTAGTGCTAGTAGTACATTACAGCGAAGGAGGTGGAAAGAGAAAGACAGAGAGAGAGAGAGAAGAAGGGTAGAAAAGAGAGGTTTGCAGGTGTGTTTCAGAAAGGATGCCATGGGTGGATGTTTCTGGCACTGGCTTAGTATGAGTTCTCTCCATCTTATACAAAACAGAAGAAAGACAAAAGGTTTCAGTCACTTCGTGGTGGACTGGCTCCCTGGAAGTATGGTGTTCACATTGTACAACTAATGCTAATGTCTACAATATAAGTAATTGCAACCTTAAATGTTAAAGGCACAATATAAGAATTTTGTAATAAAATATCCCAAAATCGCTTTTGTTATTGTAAGAGGCTAGCGACCCCTAGCGGCGGAAAAGGGACTGGGTAGGGTAACAGGACCCGGGGGCACGACTAAATGTGTATTTTATCTCAAATATTAGATTACATGTTTTTTTCTCATGAAAAAAATAAATACATTTTAAGCATTGATTGGATACAAAGTCACACAACAATGCAAAAATATAAGATTTCTGAAGGATTTTATATTTCATGGTAAAGTTTAGAGATAGAGAGTGGGGACACGCAGAAACTGAATTTTTTTAGTGTTCTAAGTATATTTTTTATTTTTTATTATACATTTTAAAGTTGTAGTTAGCTTAATGTGCAGGACATTTTGCTTAATAATAAAATGTATTTTAGAGTTAATTTTCATGCATTTTTATACATATAATGTCCCGGGGACAGAAATGTCACCCTGTCGGTGGAATGGCTCTTTTATTTATTGATAACATAATATAAATATTTTAATAAAATTATTCCAAATATGAATAATGGTAAGAAAAATTATGCACTGTATAAAGACAGAAATAAATGACATATAGTAGCCAACAAATCCCCTCAGTCTGCTGACACCAGTGAAATGAGCTTTAAGTGTCAATGTACAGGAGATGTGAAGACATCAGCATAATAAATGAGGTGAAAACAGGAACTATTGTCATGAAATAAAGAGTGTTTTCAGCAGATCTGTTAATATTGATGATCCTCAGACTATCAACACTCATTCAACAAGACATTCAGGATCATCAGCAGATCATCTCACTTTATTCTGAGTGTTTGCTGTTAGAAACACATTATCTGAGTCAGGATACATGATAAAAGCAACACAGATTGTTTCAAAGCAGCTTTACAGAGATAACAGAGAAATAATGCAACACTGTTTGTTTCCAGAAGAAAATAGCCAAAAAATCATACGTTAAAGTCATAAGTTAAATTCTTCTCCACCTGAATATGCACTAATAATAATAATACCAGATGCACTTTTATGATGGACAGATGCACTTTTATGATGGACAGATGCACTTTTATGATGGATAGATGCACTTTTATGATGGATAGATGCACTTTTATGATGGACAGATGCACTTTTATGATGGATAGATGCACTTTAATGATGGACAGATGCACTTTTATGATGGATAGATGCACTTTTATGATGGACAGATGCACTTTTATGATGGATAGATGCACTTTTATGATGGACAGACACACTTTTATGATGGACAGATGCACTTTTATGATGGATAGATGCACTTTTATGATGGACAGACACACTTTTATGATGGACAGATGCACTTTTATGATGGATAGATGCACTTTTATGATGGATAGATGCACTTTTATGATGGACAGATGCACTTTTATGATGGACAGATGCACTTTTATGATGGACAGATGCACTTTTATGATGGATAGATGCACTTTTATGATGGATAGATGCACTTTTATGATGGACAGATGCACTTGTATGATGGATAGATGCACTTTTATGATGGACAGATGCACTTTTATGATGGATAGATGCACTTTTATGATGGACAGACACACTTTTATGATGGACAGATGCACTTTTATGATGGACAGATGCACTTTTATGATGGATAGATGCACTTTTATGATGGATAGATGCACTTTAATGATGGACAGATGCACTTTTATGATGGACAGATGCACTTTTATGATGGACAGATGCACTTTTGCCTTTGGCTTGCTCAGTTGGGGATATTCACATTAATTAACCAATCATACCACTGATCAGCTCTACCAAACTTGGATGTCTTTTTTTTCCAGTAATAAACAAACATTGTTAAGTTGTTTTGATTGATACTGTGAAGCAGCTTTGATACAATCTGTATTGTGAAAAGCGCTATATAAATATATTTGACTTGACTTGACTTGACTTTTATTATGGATAGATGCACTTTTATGATGGATAGATGCACTTTTATGATGGATAGATGCACTTTTATGATGGATATCCACTTTTATGATGGATAGATGCACTTTTATGATGGATAGATGCACTTTTATGATGGATAGATGCACTTTTAGTTTACAAACGTGACTACGTGCGTCTGCCATACGTCTGGAGATATCTATTTTTCCTGATTTTCTCATACATTTAGTGTTATAGATGAGAAAAAATACCAAGTAAAGCACACATTTGTAAATATTTATTTTAATGTTTCTGTAATGAGCAGTCTTTAGCTTTTAAAAATAAGAATCATTCGAAAACCAGAATGCCTGTAAATAAACAATATGTTAATGACATTTCACACAATAAAAAAATAGTTCAAAACAGCACCACAGCAGAACAATCGCAATTGTCTAAAAGGAGTAGTTGTGTGGATATTAAATATAGCCTATAGCCTCTTTGTGTTTTTGAAAGTATAGGTTGAACATTAACCAGTAATGTCAATAGAACAGTGCCTTGCCGCCATCTACTGGCGGTTTTATATTTATATTTAGTAGTTTCATATTTGTTTGGCCGAGCTCCTTTCATTTCGGCATTTACAACTCGGTTTAAATGAGCTTAGAAGTTAGAACGATTTTTTATAACATAAAAATTCAGAATATAATTCCATCCACTGCCACTTTACTATATATATTTTTTTTGTATTATTATTAAATAGCCTATTGCCTATTCCCATGCATGCTCGTGCATAATTGATACAAAACGAAATTCACTTTAAAGAAAGTGTCTTTGTACAAAACAAAACTTAATGAAGTGGTCAAAATCATGCCTGACCCACTTCATGTCTCCCGTCATATTCCGCATCCTATGTTGCTCTTACTCATGCTGTTCACTGTTCATAATCAACATAAATGAAATAAAATAACAAAAGCCTATTATAATATTTAAACAAATGTGAAACTGGCAAAGAGCGGATATTGAGCGGACAGCCACGGTGAAAAGTAACTTGAAACTTGTTTTTAAATGGGAAGCGCGTCTTGGTTCACCCTCCGCCTGTCAGAAAATTAATAGGCTATATGCTTTATTACACAAAACGAAACGTTGAAACATTATATTTATAAATGACTATATGTTACAGATTGGGGCTGCACGATATTGAAGAAAAATGCGAAATATTATCTTTAAAATAGGCTATTTTTAAAATGATATGTAGGCCTACGTGTTTCTCAATCTTTTTGTGACAAGAAAACATCGCTACAACTTCTATAAAGTGAACATCAGAGTGTTTTATAAGAAGCGCTATTTTAACATCAATGTAAACCACGGGGTTTGTTCAGGTTATCCTACATTGGGGATATTTAACACCAGAAACTGAATCAAATGTAAAAAAAACAAAAAACAAAAAAACAAAAAACACGCACATTAGTTTTCACTGTATCAATTAAATGTAGGTCTATACTGATTCTTATTAAAGCTACAAAAGTTATTCAGCCAAGATCAGTGAGTGATTTTCTCTTGTCTTTTGCTCAGTTATTGCAAGCCGTTGCGATATGCATATTGCGAAATACATTTGCGATATTTCGCTAATTTCGATATATTGTGCAGCCCTTCTACATATGTAGGCTTCATATTTTATTGCTATTATGTATTGTTTTTATCATTGTGTTGTTGGAGGAATTGAAACGTTTTTGTTACTCATTTTGATGAAGTAGGCAATATGTAGCAGGCTATGCAAAAGGATTGTGGTCTAGTTTGTATGATGGACTATCTGGCGACTTCAGTAATAATACGGGATCTTATTGTTTTGGTGAGAAGTCTGTTTCTCAGATCATAATAAAAAAATGCTTGCCCCCCTGTATGAAAACGAAATGAGTATACAACATAGTCCTAACAACGATAGAAAACCAGAACCCTTAAGACGGATCGCCATTTAGATTGACAATCTACTACGTCTTTCCATCTACTTCATAAGATGGACTGAACTTTGAAGAAAAGGCAGTGGGGCTGATTATAATATTATACAAAACGCCGCTTTTTACGCTGTCTTTGTCAGACAGAAGCGCCGCAGATTACGACGCACTATGGATGGACTGCGGCGTCAGAAATGGCATCATTAGCTGGATAAAAAAACGCTGAATGGAGATAGCTCCAGACGGGCAGACGTGTAGACGTTCTCCACACGCACGTTAACACGTCTTTAAGCTTGGTTAGGAATCAAATGACACAAAGCGAGCGCCATAACGGCAGTGTATGTGACTGACGATCGACACGATGATTGCTTAGTTTGCAAAGTAAATGCACAAACCACACCTCATAGTAGCCTATTTATCATATTTACTCAACCATCACAAACACTTTACACAGTTTGATTAAGCGACCGACGCATTTCTGTATTGTTTTCATCGATCACAGCGATACTTGTGCGTCTTTTCTGGCGTCTTCCTCCTGAAATACACATTTAGTGCAGCAGCAGCGAGCATGAGGAGAATATGTGGAGTTTATTGGGTCCTGAGAGATTTTGTGTTCGTTTGTGTGATTGTTTCAGTGTTTGGAGTGAGAACTGTGACTGAATGTCAAGTTAAAGTTTGAGATCTGTGAGGGACATTTATGGTAATAATCGATTCCAAGAGTTGCTGTGCCATTTTCATGTTTACCTTGTTTATTTGTTTGTCGACATTTATCTTTGGCAGCCAGATTACAAAAATTGATGTAGACACTTTATGTTGCCCCTGTATGAATAATGAACGTGGAAAATTTCAAATACATGCATGGGGATATAGATAAATATTAATGAAGTTTGACACGTAAACGTAAAATTTTCTTTATTTTTAAGAGTTTTATGATCATTGTACGTTTCTGAACAAATATGTAACATGTTAATGATGGAATTACGTTATTGCAATTAATAGTTATGAAGTCAAACTATATTTAGAGATCTCCTGTAAATTGTCACTTAAAGGGTTAGTTCACCCAAAAATGAAAATTAGGGATGCACGATGATATCGGGACAACATCGGAATCGGCCGATAAAAGCTTAAAATGACCATCATCGGCATCGGCCGATATGAATATTTCTGCCGATGAGCCTTGCCGATAGGGTGGCGTGTTTCCTAAGCGCACGTGACGACCGTGAACAAAGCATGAGCGCCAGCAACTTAAACTTCCAACTAGGGGTGTGCGTCTCACGGTTTTTGATCATGGACGATTAAAATGTCTCCACGATCTGCTTTTGAAGAAAAATCATAGTATCGTGCATTCTATCAGTTCAATTCTGGCGCCTTCATCTCAACATACTGTACAACGCGACGTACATTCACATCACTTCACATGTAAACGCAGAGGTAGAGTTACACTCACGGGACACCGCAATTCACAAAAGTTCATTATTTCCATGTGCGTCAAAGACTTGCTAGGTAAACATATCATTCACGTGCTGATGCGCTGTTCTAACATGCGCTTTTCTGAGCGCGTTACACCCGACGCTCACAGGAACTAAAAGCCTGTCACAGCGCCAGCATACTGGACTAATCTTTCGAGTCTTATTGCGCTGATACTGTCAAATACACACAAGGTTTACATAAACACAGTTGGTTATGTCTAAAGTGAAAGAAAACAGAGAAAATCTGCTTGTCAAATGCGTGTATATTAGACGCGTCGCGTGCAGCTCTTAAAGAGACAGTAATAATATGCTGCCGCTTGTCCTTAAAGAGATACTGCACCCAGAAATACAAATTCTGTCATTATTTACTCACTCTAATGTTGTTCCAAACCTGTATTCATTTTTTTCTTGTGCTGAAATATACTATGGAAGTCACTGGAGTACAGGAACTGTTTGGTTAGCCACATTCTTCCAAATAACTTGAGATACGATCTTGAGGCCACGAGATACTAATACTATCTTGAGGCCACGAGATACTAATACTATCTTGAGGCCACGAGATAGTTATATCTTTTTTGACAAAGTGGGACTAGGGGGGCTCCGTAGATATCCGTTCGAATTTGATTTTTCTCAAAAGTGACAGCCCTAATGAGGGGTGGACCTCAGTTCTTCTAGATCCAGGGGCAAGAAAAGTTTTCTACATTTTAAAGTTAAATGCAGTAATGTGAACTTTTAGAGTTCAGAAATATAAGAGCACAAACCCATGTTCAGCAGGCAGCCTATGAATATAAATCATTAGAAAGGATTGTTAAAAAAAAAATTTTTAAAAGCATCACAATAAGTGTATTGTGATTCTCAAAACATTTGCTGACCAAACAAAGTTTAGTAACAACATGTAACAATGTTTACATCAATTAATTTGGATAAATATCAGGTAGGCTACCCTATAAAGCTACATGTTAATTTTTCTCAAAGAAAAATCTCTCACTAATGCTGTAAATACATGGAGTTGGTATTATTATTAAAGGTTAAAATTACCAAATCAAATATAATGCGGTTTTTATAATATTTTAATGATATGAGTCAAATTATAATATGTAATAGTGCATATATTTAGCAAAAACAATCCTCTCTATGTGCCTAGTTAATTTCTATAGGCTGTGGTCATTAAATGGCTTTTCTGAGGTAAATGTTAACTTACGTGACAGGCTATTGTTCTCCAGTTGTTTTATTGACCTATTTCAGCGGTTGAAGCACTGATTGAGTGATTACATGAGAAATGACACATTTCAGCAAGTTGTAGGCTAGTATCTTCCATAATAGTTCTTTCGAATTGATTTACTAACTAAAAGAAGAGCTTTAGGTCAGTTATAAACAAACCACATATTTGAGCTTTAAACAACTACATTGTCGACTGAAAAACTATTAAAACTTATTTTCGTGACACAATAACAGTAGTATTTTTAAATTCTACCTCTGAACGTTACTATTACTAATTAAATCATGACCAAATACAACCAACAACAAACATCCAGTCTTGCGTGTGAAAGGTAATTCCTCGAAAGCTGTTTTCAGTTGTGTGGGGATGTGTACAGCCCCAAGCAGCGCACAAAACAGGCATTTTTCTCAATTCCCGTTATGAGAGGTATGGGAAAGTTGCCATCCCCAAACATTGACGTACGCTCCAGCGGCCAATAGGGCGTCTATGTATTTATTATGTCTATGGTTTTATGGTCCATAACCATGGTGGTCCATGTTCCCATAAGTTATTTTTTACTCAGCGCGAGCTGACCGATAAATCTAACACACCAAGAGAGGCGGGACTTAAGGCAGAACAGCCAATCATCAGCCGGTCACACTCAAAGCCGGTGTCATGTTGGAGAGGGGGAGAGGGGGAGCCGCAGCGAGCGCGCACACGAGTGAGTGAGGAGGTGGCCGCCGGGGGAGCAATGGCGTTTGGTGGACTGGGATGCAATCATGGATTGATAGGAGTAGAATAAGGTGAAAATAATGATTTGGAGGAGTTGTCAGAGGATAGTGACAAGGAGAGTACTGTAAGTAAAGATGACGATGAGTCAGGTAAATGGAATTTGGTTCAAAGAGCATCGAAGAAAAGGAAAGGGAAAACTAAACAAGATGAAGCGAAAAGAGTGAGGAATGATATTAAGGTTGTGATCCGATTTCAAACCCCCTGTACAATAAACCCATTGAAAGTCAGTGAAGCAATTTAAAACTAGTAGGCGAAGTTTGCTCCATCAGAACGTTAAAAGATGGAAACCTGTTAGTTGTTTGTCAAGATAGAGATCAGAGAATGGGATTGATGAAACTTAAAACTTTAATGGGGAAAAGCGTAAAAGCCCAAGATTGGGAAGAAAGGGATAAAATAATGGCGGTGATGTCAGGTGTATCGACAGATTTGTCGGAAGATGATATTAAGAGCAATGTAAAAGAAGTTAGAATCAACAAAGTTAAGCGTTTGCCAATAGTAAGGAATGGAATTAAAGGACCAAGCTTGTCTGTTTTGTTAGTGTTGGATGAGGTTAAGATGCCTGAAAGAATCAAAATTGGGTATGTAAGTTATTTGACGAAGACTTATGTTCCCCCACCAATTAGATGCTTTAAATGCCAGCGATATGGACATATTGTTTCTGCATGCAAGTCAAAAACAAGATGTGCTAAATGTGGAGGCGAACATGACTATGGTAAATGTGAAGAAGGAACACAAATCAAGTGTTGTAACTGCGGAGGTGAACACAGTGCTGCCTACAAAGGGTGTGAGATGCATAAAAGAGCAGTTCAAGTGCAAAATGTGAAGATAAAAGAGAGTATTACTTATGCTGAAGCCATTAAAAAGGTTGACAAAGAAAACCAAGAAAAACCCAGGGTTAAAGTGAATATGGCCCCAGTAGGTTTACCCCCTAGTCAAGATCAAACGACTCAGAAATGTTGTAAAGTAACTGAAGATACTTTAATTGTGGATAAGAGAAATTTCATTGCTTTTATGGTGGAAGAGGTTAATCAGCCCAAGTGACGAGTAGAAATGATAGAATTAAAATAATTAAAAAAGCAGCGGAAAAGTATCTAGAAATTCATGAGTTGTCAGTGAATTCCATTCATAACATGGTATCAGGGGTATCTGACAGGATGGACAGCCAAGTACCAGGTGGTAGTTAATAATGACTTTATCTTTTTTTCAGTGGAATGCTAGGAGTTTAGTTGCTAATGGCCAGGAGTTTAAACATTTTATTGAGGAACAAGAGATCAAACCAAACATTATTTGTATACAGGAAACATGGTTAAAACCATCACTTGACTTCATAATATATGGATATACAGCAATACGTAAAGATTGGGAAACTCTCAACCTCGTTGGCGGTTTCCATTGAAGTTCCGTTTTTCGTCCCGTTGGATGCCATGTTATGTAATTAACAATTTAGATCTACTGTTGGTCTTACTGAAACAATTTTTTTTTTCAAAATGAAATAGGTGACAAAGTTTGTCGTTCAATGATCAACTACACAGTTAGCAGAGAGAAAAAGTTTGGCCCCCTTTTTCCTTTGTCTCTGGAATTTTACTACCCTAACTCCTCCTGTCAATCAAGTTCGTCATTCGACGCGTTTCCGGACTATTCACTGTTGCAACAGCGATTTCTCGGACAGGCTCCTCCTCTTTATTTGAGAGCTACGGTTACAAATAGATTTTCTCATCCACTCCATTCCTAGATAATAATTCCGGTCTATCCCCTTACACCATAATTTTTTCCAAGACTTTCCTGAGATTACCTGTTCTAAATTATCTAGGGTTATCAACTCTAAATTGGCTATTTTCAACGGGCTCTCCTTTCTTAGTTCATATCTTAGCCAAATATTTTCGTCTATTCTGTCTGAGTCATGCATGACTTTCCACAGCAAGTCTTTGCTCACTGTTCTGACAACACCGTTGGGACCATAAGACATTTGATATCTATCAGACTGATTGTTTTTTACAAGAGTCCATGGCAACGGTACTATTCCATTAGACCAATAACATATTATTGACAACATCTGATTAATAGTTATGTGATCATGTCCCAGCGAACAATTCTTAACTAATTCACCACATTCTTTGCCCGTTAAACCCAGTAATTCATCATCATGGAAAATCAATTTCATTCTATATTTTCCATCCTCCTCTTTCCGTTGTTTCATACCTACTCGTTTTAATCTCAATTTTCTTTTAATATTAAGAACACCTGCCGACCGGTTTCCTGATATTGGGTCACTGCCATTTATTAGATCACTGTAATCCATCAATTCGCCTCGCTTGTCACAAAAGCTGGAATATGAAAAATCGTTATAACCATTTTTGTTATATTTATACTTGTTTTTGTGATTTTTATTGCTTATTGCTAACCTGACAAATCTATCCATTATCATCATTTTATTTTCATAGTAACTTTTCAAATCTTCATCCGTTTCTAGCGATTCCTTCAACACCATTTTGGTTTCAGTTTCTCTACGTCTGCTATCTATCTCCCATGATTCCTTTTTATAATTATACTTCACTCGAGGTATTTTTAATTTCTTTGACCATATCCATGGAATGGTTTTATTTAATTCTAAATCAATTTTGGTTGCGTGGTATTTCTCCGCTTCGATTAATTCCATAGCCAATCGGTTGTCCATATTTGGAGACAATCGCGATTCCAAATATCGCCCATGCGTCGTTGTTAGCAACACAAAATCACCCTGAGGATTTAACAACTTACTAGATTCTAGCCATTCTCTTATCGTTCTTTCCATTTCAGATTCTCGTCTTTTTTGTTCAGTTTTTAGGCTTCGCCCTTTTCTTCTCATAACCGTTCCTTTGTTTTTGCACTGGCCTATTTTCCATGGATTAAATTCTTTATTCGTTCTGAATATCCAACATCCCCCTAGTTCTTCGTTTGATCTTGTTCTGCTTGTTGATCCAATAAAATATTTACTCGTTTCATTCTTCCACTGATCCGTAATATAACTATTGGTCTCATAAATTTCTACTTCTTTACTATACCAGCGTCTCATTTTCACGGTACTTCTAACCTTAATTTTAGGTTCTCTGATCAGGTAATAAAGTAAATCATTATTTCGGTTTTTGTTACTCAAATTACCATTTATCCATTTCCAGAAATGTTCATTATTTTTCTCTACTTCACTTTTATTTTTGTTTTCAGTAGCATGTACAATTACATCAAATCCAGAAACATTTTCTCTGTCTGCTTGTATTTCGGCTAACATTACTTGGCCAGTTAATATTTCCCATTGTAGTACATAACTGACCCTCACTATGGCCAGAACAATTATCCCCAAACCTAGAAACAACCATAAAAATGTACTTCTCCATTTCCAACAATTTCGTTGTTGCTTCAATCTCCTGATGTTTTCTCGCGCTCCTTTCAATTCCTCCACCAGATCGTCCTTCGACCTCGCCCGTCCCATTGTCTGAAATCACAGGTTAGTTCCTCGGCTCGGAAACGAGCCGTTTAACACGCTTAAACAGACCTTTCTTGATCACTCTGATTTCGGGTTGTTTCTCATGCAGTTCAGCTTCAATTCCCCCAATCCAATCAAAGTCAGGGTGTGCGCTAGTTAGTACATTAATTTTCAAATGCAAAACAATTTTGAATTGTTCCTCAGGTTCTTTGGTGATCTGTTCGTCTCCGTATAAGTTTCCTGTCTGAAATTTTTTCTCATTAGCCTGCCAGACTAAGTGTTCTTTCACGTCTTTGGGAGGGGCTACTACAAGCTCCACAAACTTCTCCTTCCTGTTTGATTGTCTTTTCTCTTTAGTGACATTGGACCTACACAGAGTGCCTCGATAATCTTTATTGTACTTGGGACTTTCTTCCCATCCTCCTTCCTGTGCTATTTCTAAAGCTAGGGAGATCCAGGTCCTCACTTGCCACTCTTGTCCCCTTTTAACATACACCCACGCTAGCTTTCCCAAGGAGCCTCTCTTCAGTTCAACTTCTGGGAAACATCTTATAATGGGTGTATGCCATAAAGCGAGGTTCCATCTGACAGATTCTAGGTCAGCCAGAGACAAATCACTCTCGCGGTCTCTGTTCACTATTTCTTTGACTAGTGCTTCCCTCTCCCGTAATGCCTGATTTTTAATTTCTTTATCATCATTGGGAAAGATGGGGATTCTAGTTTCCAGAAACGCTGCTCTTTCATGTTTCCTCATCCCTATCCAGGGATGTCTGGAAAATCTCGTGATTATGCCATCCTGAAATAGCCCTACGGGTTTCATAACTCTTATGGCTTCCCATATGTATCTTGATGACATAAGCGTCTTATCCTTCGTGCCACATACTACACACGTCCAACTGTTATTTCCATCAAAAGTGCAACTGCACTTTTCAGCTGTCCCACCGGACACACGGAACGAATCTACTCTCATCTTAGGATGGAGTGGCCAACAATTCTTACATATTAGGATGCCTCCTATCTTAATGTGGCTATGCTCTTTAACTGTCCACTCTAGGCCCATAGATTTCTTTTCATCAGAGGCCAGAGTAGGCAGGGCCACTGCTTTGTCACAAATTACACACATATATGGACGGACTCGAACCTCCACCGGTGTGGTTTCAGTTCCTCCGAAGCCCAAACCTCGCTGGAGTTCTGGCTCTAACCACAGCATAGCTTTTGAACCATGTTGACCGTGCTCTACTCTGATCAGCCCTCTCCTGCTTGTGACCCGGATTATTTCTTCCATCTTTTATTTTTATTTCTCAACCAGGTCTTTATTTGATTGGATACCGTTATTTTCTAGCTCCACTGTATTTGATCCTGTGATAGCTTTGACTTTGTCTACGGCCCCTAAACCTTGGTTGAATCTCCCTACCTTTTTCCGTCTAGTGATTATCACACTGTCTCCAGGTTTGAACTTCGGGTTCTGCTTTACCTCCTTTTCCTTTGGTGTCACGTAATCACATCTGTTGAGATGTAAGAGACAGGAATCAACGATTCTATCCCACTCTCCCAACTCCTCGTTTTTACTGAAAAATTCTTTCACTTCACGGATAGCTCTTTCAGCAATTCCATTTGTCTCTGGTCGATAGGGGATGGTCTTGACCAGCAATATTTTATTTTCTCGACAAAAATCTTCTACCAGTTTCCCACTAATGTTATGCGCACCATCAGCTCTCAATGAAACCAGTTTTCCTTCCCATTTTATCCACTCGACCACATTTTTCTCTAATGCAGTACGCATTGGCCAGATCATTTTCTTTTTTGTGTGGTTGTCAATGGCTAGCAGGAAATAAGTTTCCTGACTTTGTTTTTGGCCTTATAGGCCCCGCCCAGTCTAAGCTGACTTCCTGCCCTCTGTATTCTTTCGGCAGCTCGCTCTCCTGGGCCACTTTTGCGGTCATAAACTTCCTGCATATCTTACACTCTCTTTTCACCTCTCCATACCTTTTTCTCCAATTTGGTATGATGAGATTTCTGAGTCTAAGTTCCATCTGGATCATGTTATAGCTGGGGTGGTTAAAGTCATTATGTAACTTTTGAAACAATTCTGTGACCTCCTGCAGTTTGACTTGACCTATGAACTTGTCTACCGACAAGTACCGAGGCCAGTTGTTTACCTTGTTGGGATTGCTGCATTATAAGGACAGCCCCAAACTCTTATACTGCGTTCACACCGAACGCGAATAAAACGTCAAATTCGTGTCTAGTTGGATGCTTGAACATTTTGAATCCATTCGCACGTCCAGAGCGAATAGGACGCGCGTAAAAAGCAAAAGTTTGAAGCGAAATTGACGTCTGAGGGGAAATCCGCTTCTTGTGGGAGGGGCAAGTGCTAGGCGGTTGTCTATTTGCAAGATGGCTGATGTTGATCGACCATTCGTCGAGAGTCACCGCTCTGTATTTGCTCTGGAGGCGTAGGGCTCATAGTCGCCGTACTTGGGTTCACCAGACCCTCCGGAGGTGTTCCCAGTTTGGCGAATTTCACCATTTGCTCCAGGAGTTGCGCCTGGATGACGGCTACTCCCAGTTTGATGACCTGTTGTCCCGCATCGGAGCGAGGATCACCCTCGCCCTCACCCACCTAATGTGTCATTTATTTTTGTTTTGATGATAAATGGAGCCAGCCTCCAAAAGTGATTAACCTGTCCTGTGATTTTTTTTCCTCTCACAAAACACTGTCCAGACACGAACTATGTTCTTGCACTAAAGTATGTTGGTTGTCTATCTTTACATTAGAATAATAATGTTTCATATAACCTAGATTAGATTTGGATTAAATAGCTTTTAATACATAATGAATATGCATTTACAATTTTTCTTATTAAAAAAAAAAATGTTTATACAGTTTGTTGTGTCATTTGATTATCACACAATATGTAATTGTTTTGTCTTGACGTTATGTGTAGAGGACCACAATGGAAATAAGTCCTGGACTTTATTGTGTTTTAATCCTCGATTGTATTTTGATGCCTTTTGTTTTGTTTTTTTTGTTTTAAGGCTTCTTGATATAATTAAATAAAATCAATCAATCGTCTCATATATTGAAATCAAGTTTTTATGAGCCCTATCAAGTGAGCCCTACCCCCATGGCCAGGGTTCACTTGTAAATGAGATACTGATCTCAATGTGATTTTCTACCCTGGTTAAATAAAGATAAAATAAAATATAAAAAAAAATATGTGATACAATATTTGCTTTGTTGTGCATTAGAACCAGACCAGGCATTTAGTCATATTACAGAATAATGTATTGAGGCCAAACATAAAATATGCTGGTAGATATTGTGGTGAGATCTGGTATTTACCTCATTGCCTGAATAACCCCTAGTAAGGTAGTCTGTGCTGTCAGCTCAGGTTTACTTCACTTGGCTATTTTGTTATACCAGTTAAATATAAGGCATGTCCTATAACACCATATACAACAATAACAATCTTTGACTCAAATAATCTTTCATTCTTACTATCCGGTGAAAGCTTCCTGGATCTCTTTTTGTCCTGGTCAGTGAAGATGTACAAAATGCCTATTCTATTGCTATTTGAGTTATCTTTGAACAGCTGAAGTAAGACGAAAAAACACTTGTCTTTATATAGGAAAAGTTTATTTAAACAAAAGAGAAATATACTTGGTTACACAATCAAAAAAATTTAGCAAAATAACAAAAGGTTACATATTATGATTCTTCAACTTATCCCTTCCCAGGGCGGTCCTGGAGAACTGGATGTACAAAGAGTAATTTACTTCTTAAGCAGTTCAAGCAAGCAATTTGTTAAAAATAACAGCAGGCTGTTTTGAGCAAAAAGGAAAAATCTAGAGAGAACTCACTCTCTCCAGAGATGCACATCAAAAAAAAAAAAAAAAAAAAAAAAAAAACACACTTACTTAAATATGCTCTTCCCTGAGATATACACCTGGGATCACATTGTTCCTGGCTGCTTGGGAAGAACACAGTCTTGTGATTTAAATGCTTGGGTTTGCAAAAAACAGTCTTGTGACTTCTACTGTTTGGCGTGCAACATACAATTCTGCATGGTTGCAGATAAGAAGACATCATGTGTCCCTCTGGGATGTTTCCTTCCTTTGCGCCTCTGCTTACGTTTCATATGGCTTGTATGTGTGTGCATATTTCTGAGTGTATTTGGAGGTACATTTAATTCCATATTCAAATCTTCCCCTACAATATTAATACTAGCAAATGCCCAATGAAACGGATCCAGGACTTAGCTGGTTTAAAGGTTGTATCAGCGATTGTGGGTGACGTCACTTCTGTTTGTGTTTTAAGGGAGATCCCAGACAAACCAAGTTAGCTCGCCCCTCCCTCCCATTTCGTGCATCATGAAAAAAACTATCATGAACGCGCAAGTTCTCTCCACCTTTCAAAAGCCTTCCCGATAACTATTCGTGTCTTGGAATAAACACAATGGTATTCCCTCGCCTTAATCCTCCTCCTCCTCCTCTTGGGGATTGACTCAGCAATGGTCAATTTCTCTTGTTCGTTGATAGACGCTGGCTTCTTCTTCAGCTCCGACTTCGCAACACCTCACAACCCCCCTCCCCTCCCCTCCCACCCCCCGCCCCCGTCGGTGATTTGTTGGAACACTATTTATTATATATTTTGGTTTTGAGTGTTGGTGAAACCAATTGTTTTTGTGTACAGATCTCAGAGCCTAGGCTGCCTACAGAAACGTGTTTTTTTTGACGGCCTGCTCATAGGGCGGGCAGCTAGCGGATCGTTAGCGACTCACGCCGCTCTCTCCCGCGGCCCTCAGTCTCATCCTGCTCGCCACAGTAAACCTGACTCGCGCCGTTCTCCCGCGGCCCTCACTCGTCCTGCTCGCCACAGTAAACCTGACTCGCGCCGTTCTCCCGCGGCCCTCACTCGTCCTGCTCGCCACAGTAAACATGACTCGCGCCGTTCTCCCGCGGCCCTCAGTCTCGTCCTGCTCGCCACAGTAAACATGACTCACGCCGTTCTCCCGCGGCCCTCACTCGTCCTGCTCGCCACAGTAAACATGACTCGCGCCGTTCTCCCGCGTCCCTCACTCGTCCTGCTTGCCACAGTAAACATGACTCACCCGTTCTCCCGCGGCCCTCACTCGTCCTGCTCGCCACAGTAAACATGACTCGCGCCGTTCTCCCGCGGCCCTCACTCGTCCTGCTCGCCACAGTAAACATGACTCACGCCGTTCTCCCGCGGCCCTCACTCGTCCTGCTCGCCACAGTAAACATGACTCGCGGCGTTCTCCCGCGGCCCTCACTCGTCCTGCTCGCCACAGTAAACATGACTCGCGGCGTTCTCCCTTGGCCCTCATTCGTCCTGCTCGCCACAGTAAACATGACTCACGCCGTTCTCCCGCGGCCCTCACTCGTCCTGCTCGCCACAGTAAACATGACTCGCGCCGTTCTCCCGCGGCCCTCACTCGTCCTGCTCGCCACAGTAAACATGACTCACGCCGTTCTCCCGCGGCCCTCACTCGTCCTGCTTGCCACAGTAAACATGACTCGTGTCGTTCTCCCGCGGCCCTCACTCGTCCTGCTCGCCACAGTAAACATGACTCGCGCCGTTCTCCCGCGGCCCTCACTCGTCCTGCTCGCCACAGTAAACATGACTCGCGCTGTTCTCCCGCGGCCCTCACTCGTCCTGCTCACCACAGTAAACATGACTCGTGTCGTTCTCCCGCGGCCCTCACTCGTCCTGCTCGCCACAGTAAACATGACTCGCGCCGTTCTCCCGCGGCCCTCACTCGTCCTGCTCGCCACAGTAAACATGACTCGCGCCGTTCTCCCGCGGCCCTCACTCGTCCTGCTCGCCACAGTAAACATGACTCGCGCCGTTCTCCTGCGGCCCTCACTCGTCCTGCTCGCCACAGTAAACATGACTCGCGGCGTTCTCCCGCGGCCCTCACTCGTCCTGCTCGCCACAGTAAACATGACTCGCGGCGTTCTCCCTTGGCCCTCATTCGTCCTGCTCGCCACAGTAAACATGACTCACGCCGTTCTCCCGCGGCCCTCACTCGTCCTGCTCGCCACAGTAAACATGACTCGCGCCGTTCTCCCGCGGCCCTCACTCGTCCTGCTCGCCACAGTAAACATGACTCACGCCGTTCTCCCGCGGCCCTCACTCGTCCTGCTTGCCACAGTAAACATGACTCGTGTCGTTCTCCCGCGGCCCTCACTCGTCCTGCTCGCCACAGTAAACATGACTCGCGCCGTTCTCCCGCGGCCCTCACTCGTCCTGCTCGCCACAGTAAACATGACTCGCGCTGTTCTCCCGCGGCCCTCACTCGTCCTGCTCACCACAGTAAACATGACTCGTGTCGTTCTCCCGCGGCCCTCACTCGTCCTGCTCGCCACAGTAAACATGACTCGCGCCGTTCTCCCGCGGCCCTCACTCGTCCTGCTCGCCACAGTAAACATGACTCACGCCGTTCTCCCGCGGCCCTCACTCGTCCTGCTCGCCACAGTAAACATGACTCGCGCCGTTCTCCTGCGGCCCTCACTCGTCCTGCTCGCCACAGTAAACATGACTCACGCCGTTCTCCCGCGGCCCTCACTCGTCCTGCTCGCCACAGTAAACATGACTCGCGCCGTTCTCCTGCGGCCCTCACTCGTCCTGCTTGCCACAGTAAACATGACTCGTGTCGTTCTCCCGCGGCCCTCACTCGTCCTGCTCGCCACAGTAAACATGACTCGCGCCGTTCTCCCGCGGCCCTCACTCGTCCTGCTCGCCACAGTAAACATGACTCGCGCCGTTCTCCCGCGGCCCTCACTCGTCCTGCTCGCCACAGTAAACATGACTCGCGCCGTTCTCCCGCGGCCCTCAGTCTCGTCCTGCTCGCCACAGTAAACATGACTCGCGCCGTTCTCCCGCGGCCCTCACTCGTCCTGCTCGCCACAGTAAACATGACTCGCGCTGTTCTCCCGCGGCCCTCACTCGTCCTGCTCGCCACAGTAAACATGACTCGTGCCGTTCTCCCGCGGCCCTCACTCGTCTTGCTCGCCACAGTAAACATGACTCGCGCTGTTCTCCCGCGGCCCTCACTCGTCCTGCTCGCCACAGTAAACATGACTCGTGCCGTTCTCCCGCGGCCCTCACTCGTCTTGCTCGCCACAGTAAACATGATGAATGGCGACTGTAGAACGCAAAAGCCCAATCCTGGACATTGTGGGCGATCTCGAAAAGCCCGGGCAGACTCACACTCATCACGGAGACTCACTAGTAGCCTAGGCGTGTTGTTTAACATCTGCGCTCTGTTACCGATGGGCGTGGCCTCCTAGGGCAGCGAAGCAATTGCATTCTGGTAGTTGTTGTCTTTAATCCACATAAGCCAAACATACATTTTTTTAGTCTAGAAAGCTCCAAATTCAAAAATAATTTCACATTTCTTCTACACAAATGACCCATTTTAAATACACAGTCATCTTTCCAGAGGTGAAGTGCCCCTTTAAGATCTAGCCACTGTAGTCATTTGGACTATTTTAACGATGTCTTTAATTACTTGTTTGGGCTGTCAAGTTTCAATCCCTCAGAAGCCTATGGAGGAGTGATCCAGCTCTCAGATTTAATCAAATATATCTTAATTTGTGTTCCGAAGATGAATGAAAGTCTTACGGGGTTGGAACAACATGAGGGAGAGTAATTACTGACAGAGTTTACATTTTGGGGTGAACTATCCCTTGAATCTAGCAGCATCATCTTTGAAAACATAATTTTGTTTGCCCCTCTTTCTTTCTCTGTAACAAGCAGGTGTCTAAAATAAACTTGCTATGTATTACCAGCGCCCCCTACTGTCAAAGAGTGAATTTCCTATTTTTTGCATCAGTCTGAACAGACGAATTACATTTAAATATTAAACAACAATTTCGCTTATTGCGGCTGTTAATGAAAACTAATAAATGAATGGGGCATTTAATATATTGCACTTTACTACTGTACACCTCAAGCACTTTACAACATCAGGGAAGGTGCAGGTGGAGAGGAGAGATTTGGCTGTGACTAACTTACACAGAAGAGACTTGGTTGCTCAGCACATAAAGATGAACTACTTACCGTGATTTCAGACTGAGGTGATGTGGTTTCTCCACTGTATGGATCTTCAGGTGTAGCTTCAAGCCCCTTTTAAAAGAGAAACTCTTCCCGCACTGATCACACGTGTGCAGCTTCACTCTGCTGTGGATCCTCTCATGTGATCTCAGAGATGATGAAACACTGAATCTCTTGTCACAGTGTGAACACTTGTAAGGTTTTTCTCCAGTGTGGATCCTCTCATGTGATCTCAGAGATGATGAAACACTGAATCTCTTGTCACAGTGTGAACACTTGTAAGGTTTTTCTCCAGTGTGGATCCTCTCATGTGATCTCAGAGATGATGAAACACTGAATCTCTTGTCACAGTGTGAACACTTGTAAGGTTTTTCTCCAGTGTGAATCCTCTTGTGTGTTTTCAGATGTGCTGACTGATTGAATCTCTTGTCACAGTGTGAACACTCGTAAGGTTTTTCTCCAGTGTGGATCCTCTCATGGGCTTTCAGATATGATGAGTCACTGAATCTCTTGTCGCAGTGTGAACACTTGTAAGGTTTTTCTCCAGTGTGAATTCTCTGGTGCTGTTTTAAATTTCTATCTGAAGTAAAAGTCTTCTCGCACTCAAAGCACATGTACTCTCTCACACCAGTGTGAGTTTTCTGATGTACTTTCAAATTTTTTAGATTTAAAAAACTCTTTCCACATTCAGAGCATGAATACGGCTTTTCCTTCGTATGAACTCTCCGGTGTGTCTTCAGGGCTGATGCGCCAATAAATGTTTTCCCACACTGATCACATGTGAACGGTTTCTCTCCGGTGTGCCTTCTCATGTGAACATTGAGGTTTGATGATTCTGCATAACTCTTTCCACACTGATCACATGCATACGGCTTTTCTCCAGTGTGGATCCTCATGTGTCTCTTAAGGTGAGGTTTTTGTGTAAAGCTCGTCCCGCACTGATCGCATGCATACGGCTTCTCTCCAGTGTGGATCCTCATGTGAATCTCAAGATTTGGTTTATTTGTGAATCTCTTTCCACACTGATAACACGTGAATGGTTTCTCTCCGGTGTGGATCATCATGTGAAGGTCAAGACTTCTCTTGTCTGAGTAACTCTTTTCGCACTGATCACATGTGAATGGTTTCTCTCCAGTGTGAATCATCATGTGAAGGTCAAGACTTCTCTTTTCTGAGTAACTCTTTTCGCACTGATCACACGTGAATGGTTTCTCTCCAGTGTGGATCATCATGTGAAGGTCAAGACTTCTCTTTTCTGAGTAACTCTTTTCGCACTGATCACACGTGAATGGTTTCTCTCCAGTGTGGATCATCATGTGAAGGTCAAGACTTCTCTTTTCTGAGTAACTCTTTTCGCACTGATCACATGCATACGGCTTTTCTCCAGTGTGGATCCTCATGTGTCCTTGAAGGTGTTGTTTTCGTGTGAAACTCTTTCCGCACTGATCACACGTGTGCGGCTTCTCTCCAGTGTGAACTCTCATGTGACGCTCAAGACTACATTTGGTTGTGAGACTCTTTCCACACTGAGTGCAGGTGAAAGATTTCTTGGCTCTTCTTTTCTTTAAAAATGTCTGTTTAGTCTTTGAGTGACTCAAAGGTTTTTCTCCAGGTTGGACATGATATTCCTCCTCCACTTCACTCAGTTCTTCTCTCTCCTCCTTCACTTCTCTCAGTTCTTCTCTCTCCTCCTCCTCTTCAATCAGTTCTTCTCTCTCCTCCTCCTCTTCAATCAGTTCTTCTCTCTCCTCCTCCACTTCACTCAGTTCTCTCTCCTCGCTTGCTTCCATCAGGTCTGACATGAAAGAAAAAAAAATTTCTTCATTATTAGTACAACAAAAATAATTCAAAGAGAGAAATGTGAAGTGAAATGATATAAAAAGAGCTCTGATGTAATAACAAAAAGTAGTACTATCCATAAATGAGGTACATTGATCTTCTAATAATTATTTTTATAGACACAAATCCCATGTTTCTGTAGCAAGAACTATTAAATATATTTGATCAATGACACAATTATCTAATGTTTTATTAGCATTGAAATTATACAATAGTGTCATAATTGGGGGCGGCAGTGGCTCAGTGGCTCATGTAGGTTGTCTACAAACCAAAAGGTTGGTGGTTCAATCCCCGGTTCCACCTGACCAAGTGTCGAGGTGTACATGAGCAAGACACCTAACCCCAGCTGTGTGTGTGTGTGTGTGTGTGTGTGTGTGTGTGACACCTAACCCCAGCTGCTCCCGACGAGCTGGATGGTGCCTTGCACGGCTGACGCCGCCGGTGTGTGCATGGGTGAATGTGAGGCAAAATGTAAAGCGCTTTGGTGGCCATTAGGTCTGTGAAAGCGCTATAAAAATGCAGTCCATTTACCATAATGTTTATACTGTTGTGAACTTTTTCTTCAAAAGTGTAGGAAACTCAGAAGCGAAAACCAGGAGACTCGGTTGTATCTTCAGCAGGATTCTTTAAAGGACAAGTTTGGTGTTTTACACTTAAAGCCCTGTTTTATGTACACATGTACACATGCTGCTGGTCCGAGAAATTTCGGTTTCTGTGGTAACAGAATTTTCGGTTCACAATGGTTGCATCGGTGCACTGGAAAAATCCTTCCTAAAACGCATTAAACTTTAGTTTACAAAGACGTGAAACTCACCGAGTGGTCTGGGGTGTTCACTGATATGCTCACACAAAAATCGCTGCAAAAGATGCTTTAAGGTTTTATCATAGTTTTTGTCCGTTCCAAGTAAAAAAAAAAAAATAAAAATAAAAAAACTACGATAAAACCTGTTGGAAAGCATCGTTTGCAGCCACCGTTCTATTTCATCAGAAACGATCTTAAAACAGGGCTTTAAGTGTAAAATACCGAATTTGTCCTTTAAGTCTCACAGCTCTGTAGTCATCAAATGTGAACTAAGGGAACTATACATTGCAATTTATATACATTTAGGAGGAGGGATTTACAAAGAGGTGGAGACCTTCCCTTTACAAAGTTTGCAAATACAGTATAGGCATCAGCTCGTTACCAGAATGTCCGCAGCCCTGATCTCATCAGCATAACAGTGATCCAATCAGCCTGACTAGATCGCCCACACATTAACATTATCATACAGACAAAAGCACAGCTGTACATTGAGGTTAATGGTCAGGAAATGCATAAAGACAAAGGGGTGAGGGTGAGGGTCTCAGTAAATGACTCAGGGCGCTTTCACACTTGGTTCGATTGCCTGTTCCGAACCCGAGTTCGATTGCTCCCCCCTCCCCCTGGCCCCGATGGACTGTGTTCGCATTATATTATTTCTATCCGAACCGCGGTACGCTTGCGTCATCAGGCTGCAGCTGGCGTAATGTGTTGCTTGGTGACCGCGAACGAAAAGGCGCCCAAATGGATAGACTTGCTCGGTTGACATTTGTTCCTCTTTTTTTTAACCTTCGGTTTTGTTTTCAACATAGACATACAGAAACACACTTGCGTCTGTCTGCCGCAAAAATTCTGAGCACGTTTCAAAGACCGCGGGCTGTCCGCCGAAGACACATTATACGACATCAATAGCGGTTCACTTCCGCGGTTTGTTTCGATTGCGTTCATCTCAGCAGCGAACCGTACACGAGTTCACATGAACCGAACAGACCACCTTTTTTAACACGTTTATTGTTAGCATTGTTGGGAGAAGTCCAATTTACATATGTGGTTTCAACAACCAGATGTATTTACACTTGTCCAGTTTCGTCTGTTAAAGCTAGGGTATACGATTTCAAAGATTGTTCATTATTAATATCCTCGTTCATATGCTGGTTATGGTTATATAGTACAATCCTAACAATATGAATAGAAAAAAGAATTAAAAAAATCCATTCAGTCTATTGGCTGTACAGCCGCAGAGAAGTTGACCAATGTAAGCTGTCCGGCCGGACAGCTTACATTGGTCAACTGCTCTCATCCAATCACCAGCTCCACTTGAAACTCCGCCTGGCGCTCGCGTCTCCAACCCAACCGCACCCGACCCCGCCCCCCTCCTTACGCGTGCAAGCAGCTGACAGACAGTCTATGGTAGTTAGCCAAGTAGCGTCAGATCAGCAATGGATAAAATATAAACAACAGCAGCAAGCGGCCCCTGCTTGCCCCTACTCTAAAGTTTGGACGAAAGAGAAAGTCTGTAGAGGAAAGAGCAGAGATAAAAAAAAAAAAAAAAAAAAAAAAAAAAAAGGTAACGCCGGACTCTAAGTAGGATAAATATAGGGTCCACCATTGACCGTTGGAGGAAGCTTCAGGGAGATCTGGGACTGAAAACCGACGCTGACACGGCTGACTTTTTGTTGAGCAGGTAAACATTTATTTATACTTTTATGTTGTGACGTGTGATACATAAATAGCTTTTTATCAGTTTGACAGCTTGCTCATGCTGCCGGTCGGCATTGGCAATGTTAGCCGTTTAGCATCGCCTATCACGGGTCAAAGTAATTATATTTCTTGAAGTGCTTGAATATATTTCAGTATGCCTAGCGGGTTTCTGTTCGAGCCGATCGGAATTTGAACAAGATGCGCTGTGTGCTGCAATAACAATTACTGAAAACCTTAGCAGAACATTTCATGTGTTGCTAGTCTTGCGTTGACGTGAACTCAAACGTGACATAGCTCAGGGATCAGGTAGCACAGAGGGGGGGAGGGGTGTGTGTGTGGAGGGGCGGGATGAGTTTTTTAAAACTTCCCTACCGTCTCAGGCTTTCTCGACCGATTTTTAACATCGTATACCATAGCTTTAAGCGGCCCAGACCTCCTCCTGAAGCAGTTTGAGCGATTGGATTTAAATCCATCTCGAACGCGTTTCGGAGGGCATTTACACCTGGTCTTTTCACGATCGGATAGCTATCAGATCACAGAAACACATGAAGTGGCCAGGTGTAAACAGCCCACTGTTTACATCATCATTTAGGATGAAAAAAGAAAAGGAAAAAAAGCTATAAATTCACATCAGCGCCTTAGTGATGTGCAGATCCAAGTCATACAAGATAATATTCCAATTAATTGCGGGTGAATTAGAGGTATTATATATATATATATTCATATTGATACATCATCATCCTCTGCTAAACTCATGTTAAAATTGAACAGCAAATGCACACTGTTTTCAAGAGTGGCATCTTACTACATCTTCTTACCCTGCTTAATGCATCTAAGGTATACATTTACACGAATATATTTTTCCAACCCAAGCCAACCCAAAAATTTATATTTTTAATTAAATATAGTTATATAGTTACACACACACACCACTGACATCAGTTCACTGATCTATGCTGTTCCAAAATTGACTTTTTTAATTGCACATTTGAATATGTGGGTTTGCACCCAAAATGTGTTTTTTTTTAATGGCACATATGAATATGTTTGTTTAATGCAGTTTAAATGTTATGTGGCTGTACAAGCAATTGTGTTTTAAAATTAAAATTGATGATAAATTACTATTTCCCTTTGACTGGCCCATTTTACATGAACAGCTGGCCAATTTTACCTGAAACTGCTCATACAAAAAAAGTTGGCACAGCTGATGTTTCAAGAACTGTAGGGCCTAAATAATTATATTTTATCACATAATTTCAACACAAAATTATTAAAAACAGTCATTATTAATCATAAAAACACATGGAAAAGGCATATATGGTATTGTATTATTGTCCCAAACGATTTACCAAAAAGTGGCCCAATTTAGCTGATATCACCCCTATGCATTAAACTTGAGAACTTCATCTTTGTTTCCAAACGCAATAACTTCAGTTTTGTCTTTGTTTAACTGAAGAAAGTTTTGGCACATCCAACTGTTGACTTCACATACAAATAAACTTACTACTTATTTTAAATCTTGTGAAAAGGGCATTTTACCACCCCTTTAAACGGGAGAATGTGAACTTTCAATCGAGCTATCGAGTGCAGCAAGAAGTGTAAACAATTGTGAAAATTGTCTTGAGCAAGACAATGTCAACTAATGACAACTAAGCATTAACCGGGTGGGTTTCTTTGACGAATCAATGCTGATCAGAACTTGATTACAATTACATTAACTACGGAGCACCTGAATGTTCAAATGCAAACAGAAAAGCAACGAATCTCCTCTTTATAGGACTTTTTAAAACATACATATTGGATTAGCAGTTGAAAAGTTATTAAACATTTAAGAACAACAGTTACTTTTAGCCGCCAGCGGCTGTATAGGTCTTTAAGGGATAAAATAGCTAAAATTATATTTAGTTTGACCTGACAATCAATATGAACATTTCTTAAACCTCCCTCCACTGACCATTTTTTGAAAACCAAAAACGAAACTTTTGCAGCCATTTCATAGTGTAACTGTTTATCTAAAAGTGATGAAGTGTTTGAATGTTTCTTACATGAATGTTCTCCAGCATCATGAATGAATGAAGAATAAACACCAACCTCTTTGTTCTTCAGGATCTTCAGTGTGTTTCATTCTGCAGGGTTCTGGATCACTCGTGTTCTCACTGTCCTCTTTAATAAACTCAGTCTTGGCAGATTTCAGCTCTTCCTGATGCTTTCATGCTCGTCTTCACTTGTAGCCGATGGGTATTTACAGCATTTATTGGGGATTTGCTGTGGGAGGGGCTTCAATGACCGTGTGACTGCAGTGGGAGGAGCTTCACTGACCATGTGACTGATGTGGGAGGAGCTTCACTGACATGCCCAAAGCTGATCTGCCCAAAATAAAAAATATATTTTGTTTGTTTTGGGGCCAATTCCACTGAATGGGTGACATTTGCTTGCTGTAACTCTTCAAAATTAAACTTTATTTCTGTATCTTTTTTCAACACTGAATCTAATACAGCACATATTTAACTATTAAAAATGTGTATTGGTCAATCTCAGGCAACTTTATTTATTTTTTTAGGGATCACTATATATTAAGGCAAGGTTTGTTTTAATAAAAAAACACAAAGCCATTTTTATTTTATTTTAAAGAAGACAGAAGCCTCAAGTTTGTATTTTTTTATATATATAATTTAATTTATCAAACAATTGTATAAATGATGGACCAAACAAAACTGATAAAAAACAGTGGTTTAACATTATTAAAAAAAAAAATAATTAGTAACAGGAATCGTAAAAGGAATGAGTGTCCATATGCGTGTGCTTGTGTGTGTATGAGAGAGAGTACATGACTGTGTGTGTATAAGATTTGTGTGTTGAAGTGTTGAAGTGATGTACTAGTGCTAGTAGTACATTACAGCGAAGGAGGTGGAAAGAGAAAGACAGAGAGAGAGAGAGAAGAAGAGTAGAAAAGAGAGGTTTGCAGGTGTGTTTCAGAAAGGATGCCATGGGTGGATGTTTCTGGCACTGGCTTAGTATGAGTTCTCTCCATCTTATACAAAACAGAAGAAAGACAAAAGGTTTCAGTCACTTCGTGGTGGACTGGCTCCCTGGAAGTATGGTGTTCACATTGTACAACTAATGCTAATGTCTACAATATAAGTAATTGCAACCTTAAATGTTAAAGGTACAATATAAGAATTTTGTAATAAAATATCCCAAAATCGCTTTTGTTATTGTAAGAGGCTAGCGACCCCTAGCGGCGGAAAAGGGACTGGGTAGGGTAACAGGACCCGGGGGCACGACTAAATGTGTATTTTATCTCAAATATTAGATTACATATTTTTTTCTCATGAAAAAATAAATACATTTTAAGCATTGATTGGATACAAAGTCACACAACAATGCAAAAATATAAGATTTCTGAAGGATTTTATATTTCATGGTAAAGTTTAGAGATAGAGAGTGGGGACACGCAGAAACTGACATTTTTTAGTGTTCTAAGTAGTTTTTTTATTTTTTATTATACATTTTAAAGTTGTAGTTAGCTTAATGTGCAGGACATTTTGCTTAATAATAAAATGTATTTTAGAGTTAATTTTCATGCATTTTTATACATATAATGTCCCGGGGACAGAAATGTCACCCTGTCGGTGGAATGGCTCTTTTATTTATTGATAACATAATATAAATATTTTAATAAAATTATTCCAAATATGAATAATGGTAAGAAAAATTATGCACTGTATAAAGACAGAAATAAATGACATATAGTAGCCAACAAATCCCCTCAGTCTGCTGACACCAATGAAATGAGCTTTAAGTGTCAATGTACAGGAGATGTGAAGACATCAGCATAATAAATGAGGTGAAAACAGGAACTATTGTCATGAAATAAAGAGTGTTTTCAGCAGATCTGTTAATATTGATGATCCTCAGACTATCAACACTCATTCAACAAGCCATTCAGGATCATCAGCAGATCATCTCACTTTATTCTGAGTGTTTGCTGTTAGAAACACATTATCTGAGTCAGGATACATGATAAAAGCAACACAGATTGTTTCAAAGCAGCTTTACAGAGATAACAGAGAAATAATGCAACACTGTTTGTTTCCAGAAGAAAATAGCCAAAAAGTCATACGTTAAAGTCATAAGTTAAATTCTTCTCCACCTGAATATGCACTAATAATAATAATACCAGATGCACTTTTATGATGAATAGATGCACTTTTATGATGGATAGATGCACTTTTATGATGGACAGATGCACTTTTATGATGGATAGATGCACTTTTATGATGGATAGATGCACTTTTATGATGGATAGATGCACTTTTATGATGGACAGATGCACTTTTATGATGGACAGACACACTTTTATGATGGACAGATGCACTTTTATGATGGACAGATGCACTTTTATGATGGACAGATGCACTTTTATGATGGATAGATGCACTTTTATGATGGACAGATGCACTTTTATGATGGACAGATGCACTTTTATGATGGATAGATGCACTTTTATGATGGATAGATGCACTTTTATGATGGACAGATGCACTTTTATGATGGACAGATGCACTTTTATGATGAATAGATGCACTTTTATGATGGATAGATGCACTTTTATGATGGACAGATGCACTTTTATGATGGATAGATGCACTTTTATGATGGACAGATGCACTTTTATGATGGACAGACACACTTTTATGATGGACAGATGCACTTTTATGATGGACAGATGCACTTTTATGATGGATAGATGCACTTTTATGATGGATAGAGGCACTTTTAGTTTACAAACGTGACTACGTGCGTCTGCCATACGTCTGGAGATATCTATTTTTCCTGATTTTCTCATAAATTTAGTGTTATAGATGAGAAAAAATACCAAGTAAAGCACACATTTGTAAATATTTATTTTAATGTTTCTGTAATGAGCAGTCTTTAGCTTTTAAAAATAAGAATCATTCGAAAACCAGAATGCCTGTAAATAAACAATATGTTAATGACATTTCACACAATAAAAAAATAGTTCAAAACAGCACCACAGCAGAACAATCGCAATTGTCTAAAAGGAGTAGTTGTGTGGATATTAAATATAGCCTATAGCCTCTTTGTGTTTTTGAAAGTATAGGTTGAACATTAACCAGTAATGTCAATAGAACAGTGCCTTGCCGCCATCTACTGGCGGTTTTATATTTATATTTAGTAGTTTCATATTTGTTTGGCCGAGCTCCTTTCATTTCGGCATTTACAACTCGGTTTAAATGAGCTTAGAAGTTAGAACGATTTTTTATAACATAAAAATTCAGAATATAATTCCATCCACTGCCACTTTACTATATATATTTTTTTTGTATTATTATTAAATAGCCTATTGCCTATTCCCATGCATGCTCGTGCATAATTGATACAAAACGAAATTCACTTTAAAGAAAGTGTCTTTGTACACAACAAAACTTAATGAAGTGGTCAAAATCATGCCTGACCCACTTCATGTCTCCCGTCATATTCCGCATCCCGTTGCTCTTACTCATGCTGTTCACTGTTCATAATCAACATAAATGAAATAAAATAACAAAAGCCTATTATAATATTTAAACAAATGTGAAACTGGCAAAGAGCGGATATTGAGCGGACAGTCACGGTGAAAAGTAACTTGAAACTTGTTTTTAAATGGGAAGCGCGTCTTGGTTCACCCTCCGCCTGTCAGAAAATTAATAGGCTATATGCTTTATTACACAAAACGAAACGTTGAAACATTATATTTATAAATGACTATATGTTACAGATTGGGGCTGCACGATATTGAAGAAAAATGCGAAATATTATCTTTAAAATAGGCTATTTTTAAAATGATATGTAGGCCTAGGCCTACGTGTTTCTCAATCTTTTTGTGACAAGAAAACATCGCTACAACTTCTATAAAGTGAACATCAGAGTGTTTTATAAGAAGCGCTATTTTAACATCAATGTAAACCACGGGGTTTGTTCAGGTTATCCTACATTGGGGATATTTAACAACAGAAACTGAATCAAATGTAAAAAAAACAAAAAACAAAAAAACAAAAAACACGCACATTAGTTTTCACTGTATCAATTAAATGTAGGTCTATACTGATTCTTATTAAAGCTACAAAAGTTATTCAGCCAAGAGCAGTGGGTGATTTTCTCTTGTCTTTTGCTCAGTTATTGCAAGCCGTTGCGATATGCATATTGCGAAATACATTTGCGATATTTCGCTAATTTCGATATATTGTGCAGCCCTTCTACATGTAGGCTTCATATTTTATTGCTATTTGGTATGTATTGTTTTTATCATTGTGTTGTTGGAGGAATTGAAACGTTTTTGTTACTCATTTTGATGAAGTAGGCAATATGTAGCAGGCTATGCAAAAGGATTGTGGTCTAGTTTGTATGATGGACTATCTGGCGACTTCAGTAATAATACAGGATCTTATTGTTTTGGTGAGAAGTCTGTTTCTCAGATCATAATAAAAAAATGCTTGCCCCCCTGTATGAAAACGAAATGAGTTGCTATAGGCTACAACATAGTCCTAACAACGATAGAAAACCAGAACCCTTAAGACGGATTAGATTGACAATCTACTACGTCTTTCCATCTACTTCATAAGATGGACTGAACTTTGAAGAAAAGGCAGTGGGGCTGATTATAATATTATACAAAACGCCGCTTTTTACGCTGTCTTTGTCAGACAGAAGCGCCGCAGATTACGACGCACTATGGATGGACTGCGGCGTCAGAAACGGCATCATTAGCTGGATAAAAAAACGCTGAATGGAGATAGCTCCAGACGGGCAGACGTGTAGACGTTCTCCACACGCACGTTAACACGTCTTTAAGCTTGGTTAGGAATCAAATGACACAAAGCGAGCGCCATAACGGCAGTGTATGTGACTGACGATCGACACGATGATTGCTTAGTTTGCAAAGTAAATGCACAAACCACACCTCATAGTAGCCTATTTATCATATTTACTCAACCATCACAAACACTTTACACAGTTTGATTAAGCGACCGACGCATTTCTGTATTGTTTTCATCGATCACAGCGATACTTGTGCGTCTTTTCTGGCGTCTTCCTCCTGAAATACACATTTAGTGCAGCAGCAGCGAGCATGAGGAGAATATGTGGAGTTTATTGGGTCCTGAGAGATTTTGTGTTCGTTTGTGTGATTGTTTCAGTGTTTGGAGTGAGAACTGTGACTGAATGTCAAGTTAAAGTTTGAGATCTGTGAGGGACATTTATGGTAATAATCGATTCCAAGAGTTGCTGTGCCATTTTCATGTTTACCTTGTTTATTTGTTTGTCGACATTTATCTTTGGCAGGCAGATTACAAAAATTGATGTAGACACTTTATGTTGCCCCTGTATGAATAATGAACGTGGAAAATTTCAAATACATGCATGGGGATATAGATAAATATTAATGAAGTTTGACACGTAAACGTAAAATTTTCTTTATTTTTAAGAGTTTTATGATCATTGTACGTTTCTGAACAAATATGTAACATGTTAATGATGGAATTACGTTATTGCAATTAATAGTTATGAAGTCAAACTATATTTAGAGATCTCCTGTAAATTGTCACTTAAAGGGTTAGTTCACCCAAAAATGAAAATTAGGGATGCACGATGATATCGGGACAACATCGGAATCGGCCGATAAAAGCTTAAAATGACCATCATCGGCATCGGCCGATATGAATATTTCTGCCGATGAGCCTTGCCGATAGGGTGGCGTGTTTCCTAAGCGCACGTGACGACCGTGAACAAAGCATGAGCGCCAGCAACTTAAACTTCCAACTAGGGGTGTGCGTCTCACGGTTTTTGATCATGGACGATTAAAATGTCTCCACGATCTGCTTTTGAAGAAAAATCATAGTATCGTGCATTCTATCAGTTCAATTCTGGCGCCTTCATCTCAACATACTGTACAACGCGACGTACATTCACATCACATCACATGTAAACGCAGAGGTAGAGTTACACTCACGGGACTCCGCAATTCACAAAAGTTCATTATTTGCATGTGCGTCAAAGACTTGCTAGGTAAACATATCATTCACGTGCTGATGCGCTGTTCTAACATGCGCTTTTCTGAGCGCGTTACACCCGACGCTCACAGGAACTAAAAGCCTGTCACAGCGCCAGCATACTGGACTAATCTTTCGAGTCTTATTGCGCTGATACTGTCAAATATACACAAGGTTTACATAAACACAGTTGGTTATGTCTAAAGTGAAAGAAAACAGAGAAAATCTGCTTGTCAAATGCGTGTATATTAGACGCGTCGCGTGCAGCTCTTAAAGGGATAGTTCGGCCAAAAATGATATTTAAACCATGCATTACTCACCCTCAAGCCGTTTGAGATGCATCTGTCAATCTTGTTTCAGACGAACACATTTTCAGTTATTTTAGAAAATGTCTTAGACCCTTCAGTGGATATAATGTGAAGCAATGGGGTCCACCTCTTTCAAGTCCCAAAATGTGAATACATCCTTCACAAAAGTAATCCATCCGGCTCCAGGGGGATAAACGAAGGCCTTCTGAGGGTAATCCGTGCGGTTTTGTCCTAAAAATATACATATTTAAAACTTTATAAATGAAAATTTCTGACTTCCGGCAACGATCGACGCGCGTTCACGGGTGATGGAAGTCGGCGTACGAGGTAGGACGTAGCGTAGGAACCGTCGTGACGTAGAACGAACGCGCCAGCGCAGCCAGAGAGCAGAGCAAAACAAAACACGAAAGCGCGTGAACGCACGCACGTCGATCGTTGCCGGAAGTCAGATATTTTCATTTATAAAGTTTTAAATATGTATATTTTTACGACAAAACCGCACGGATTACCATCAGAAGGCCTTCGTTTATCCCCCTGGAGCCGGATGGATTACTTTTGTGAAGGATGTATTCACATTTTGGGACTTGAAAGAGGTGGACCCCATTGCTTCACATTATATCCACTGAAGGGTCTAAGACATTTTCTAAAATAACTGAAAATGTGTTCGTCTGAAACAAGATTGACAGGTGCATCTCAAACGGCTTGAGGGTGAGTAATGCATGGTTTAAATATCATTTTTGGCCGAACTATCCCTTTAAAGAGACAGTAATAATATGCTGCCGCTTGTCCTTAAAGAGATACTGCACCCAGAAATACAAATTCTGTCATTATTTACTCACTCTAATGTTGTTCCAAACCTGTATTCATTTTTTTTCTTGTGCTGAAATATACTATGGAAGTCACTGGAGTACAGGAACTGTTTGGTTAGCCACATTCTTCCAAATAACTTGAGATAGTATCTTGAGGCCACGAGATACTAATACTATCTTGAGGCCACGAGATACTAATACTATCTTGAAGCCACGAGATACTAATACTATCTTGAAGCCACGAGATAGTTATATCTTTTTTTGACAAAGTGGGACGAGGGGGGCTCCGTAGATATCCGTTCGAATTTGATTTTTCTCAAAAGTGACAGCCCTAATGAGGGGTGGACCTCAGTTCTTCTAGATCCAGGGGCAAGAAAAGTTTTCTACATTTTAAAGTTAAATGCATTAATCTGAACTTTTAGAGTTCAGAAATATAAGAGCACAAACCCATGTTCAGCAGGCAGCCTATGAATATAAATCATTAGAAAGGATTGTTAAAAAAAATTTTTTTAAAAGCATCACAATAAGTGTATTGTGATTCTCAAAACATTTGCTGACCAAACAAAGTTTAGTAACAACATGTAACAATGTTTACATCAATTAATTTGGAAAAATATCAGGTAGGCTACCCTATAAAGCTACATGTTAATTTTTCTCAAAGAAAAATCTCTCACTAATGCTGTAAATACATGGAGTTGGTATTATTATTAAAGGTTAAAATTACCAAATCAAATATAATGCGGTTTTTATAATATTTTAATGATATGAGTCAAATTATAATATGTAATAGTGCATATATTTAGCAAAAACAATCCTCTCTATGTGCCTAGTTAATTTCTATAGGCTGTGGTCATTAAATGGCTTTTCTGAGGTAAATGTTAACTTACGTGACAGGCTATTGTTCTCCAGTTGTTTTATTGACCTATTTCAGCGGTTGAAGCACTGATTGAGTGATTACATGAGAAATGACACATTTCAGCAAGATAGGCTAGTATCTTCCATAATAGTTCTTTCGAATTGATTTACTAACTAAAAGAAGAGCTTTAGGTCAGTTATAAACAAACCACATATTTGAGCTTTAAACAACTACATTGTCGACTGAAAAACTATTAAAACTTCTTTTCGTGACACAATAACAGTAATATTTTTAAATTCTACCTCTGAACGTTACTATTACTAATTAAGTCATGACCAAATACAACCAAAAACAAACGTCCAGTCTTGCGTGTGAAAGGTAATTCCTCGAAAGCTGTTTTCAGTTGTGTGGGGATGTGTACAGCCCCAAGCAGCGCACAAAACAGGCATTTTTCTCAATTCCCGTTATGAGAGGTATGGGAAAGTTGCCATCCCCAAACATTGACGTACGCTCCAGCGGCCAATAGGGCGTCTATGTATTTATTATGTCTATGGTTTTATGGTCCATAACCATGGTGGTCCATGTTCCCATAAGTTATTTTTTACTCAGCGCGAGCTGACCGATAAATCTAACACACCAAGAGAGGCGGGACTTAAGGCAGAACAGCCAATCATCAGCCGGTCACACTCAAAGCCGGTGTCATGTGAGGGGGAGAGGGGGAGCCGCAGCGAGCGCGCACACGAGTGAGTGAGGAGGTGGCCGCCGGGGGAGCAATGGCGTTTGGTGGACTGGGATGCAATCATGGATTGATAGGAGTAGAATAAGGTGAAAATAATGATTTGGAGGAGTTGTCAGAGGATAGTGACAAGGAGAGTACTGTAAGTAAAGATGACGATGAGTCAGGTAAATGGAATTTGGTTCAAAGAGCATCGAAGAAAAGGAAAGGGAAAACTAAACAAGATGAAGCGAAAAGAGTGAGGAATGATATTAAGGTTGTGATCCGATTTCAAACCCCCTGTACAATAAACCCATTGAAAGTCAGTGAAGCAATTTAAAACTAGTAGGCGAAGTTTGCTCCATCAGAACGTTAAAAGATGGAAACCTGTTAGTTGTTTGTCAAGATAGAGATCAGAGAATGGGATTGATGAAACTTAAAACTTTAATGGGGAAAAGCGTAAAAGCCCAAGATTGGGAAGAAAGGGATAAAATAATGGCGGTGATGTCAGGTGTATCGACAGATTTGTCGGAAGATGATATTAAGAGCAATGTAAAAGAAGTTAGAATCAACAAAGTTAAGCGTTTGCCAATAGTAAGGAATGGAATTAAAGGACCAAGCTTGTCTGTTTTGTTAGTGTTGGATGAGGTTAAGATGCCTGAAAGAATCAAAATTGGGTATGTAAGTTATTTGACGAAGACTTATGTTCCCCCACCAATTAGATGCTTTAAATGCCAGCGATATGGACATATTGTTTCTGCATGCAAGTCAAAAACAAGATGTGCTAAATGTGGAGGCGAACATGACTATGGTAAATGTAAAGAAGGAACACAAATCAAGTGTTGTAACTGCGGAGGTGAACACAGTGCTGCCTACAAAGGGTGTGAGATGCATAAAAGAGCAGTTCAAGTGCAAAATGTGAAGATAAAAGAGAGTATTACTTATGCTGAAGCCATTAAAAAGGTTGACAAAGAAAACCAAGAAAAACCCAGGGTTAAAGTGAATATGGCCCCAGTAGGTTTACCCCCTAGTCAAGATCAAACGACTCAGAAATGTTGTAAAGTAACTGAAGATACTTTAATTGTGGATAAGAGAAATTTCATTGCTTTTATGGTGGAAGAGGTTAATCAGCCCAAGTGACGAGTAGAAATGATAGAATTAAAATAATTAAAAAAGCAGCGGAAAAGTATCTAGAAATTCATGAGTTGTCAGTGAATTCCATTCATAACATGGTATTAGGGGTATCTGACAGGATGGACAGCCAAGTACCAGGTGGTAGTTAATAATGACTTTATCTTTTTTTCAGTGGAATGCTAGGAGTTTAGTTGCTAATGGCCAGGAGTTTAAACATTTTATTGAGGAACAAGAGATCAAACCAAACATTATTTGTATACAGGAAACATGGTTAAAACCATCACTTGACTTCATAATATATGGATATACAGCAATACGTAAAGATTGGGAAACTCTCAACCTCGTTGGCGGTTTCCATTGAAGTTCCGTTTTTCGTCCCGTTGGATGCCATGTTATGTAATTAACAATTTAGATCTACTGTTGGTCTTACTGAAACAATTTTTTTTTTCAAAATGAAATAGGTGACAAAGTTTGTCGTTCAATGATCAACTACACAGTTAGCAGAGAGAAAAAGTTTGGCCCCCTTTTTCCTTTGTCTCTGGAATTTTACTACCCTAACTCCTCCTGTCAATCAAGTTCGTCATTCGACGCGTTTCCGGACTATTCACTGTTGCAACAGCGATTTCTCGGACAGGCTCCTCCTCTTTATTTGAGAGCTACGGTTACAAATAGATTTTCTCATCCACTCCATTCCTAGATAATAATTCCGGTCTATCCCCTTACACCATAATTTTTTCCAAGACTTTCCTGAGATTACCTGTTCTAAATTATCTAGGGTTATCAACTCTAAATTGGCTATTTTCAACGGGCTCTCCTTTCTTAGTTCATATCTTAGCCAAATATTTTCGTCTATTCTGTCTGAGTCATGCATGACTTTCCACAGCAAGTCTTTGCTCACTGTTCTGACAACACCGTTGGGACCATAAGACATTTGATATCTATCAGACTGATTGTTTTTTACAAGAGTCCATGGCAACGGTACTATTCCATTAGACCAATAACATATTATTGACAACATCTGATTAATAGTTATGTGATCATGTCCCAGCGAACAATTCTTAACTAATTCACCACATTCTTTGCCCGTTAAACCCAGTAATTCATCATCATGGAAAATCAATTTCATTCTATATTTTCCATCCTCCTCTTTCCGTTGTTTCATACCTACTCGTTTTAATCTCAATTTTCTTTTAATATTAAGAACACCTGCCGACCGGTTTCCTGATATTGGGTCACTGCCATTTATTAGATCACTGTAATCCATCAATTCGCCTCGCTTGTCACAAAAGCTGGAATATGAAAAATCGTTATAACCATTTTTGTTATATTTATACTTGTTTTTGTGATTTTTATTGCTTATTGCTAACCTGACAAATCTATCCATTATCATCATTTTATTTTCATAGTAACTTTTCAAATCTTCATCCGTTTCTAGCGATTCCTTCAACACCATTTTGGTTTCAGTTTCTCTACGTCTGCTATCTATCTCCCATGATTCCTTTTTATAATTATACTTCACTCGAGGTATTTTTAATTTCTTTGACCATATCCATGGAATGGTTTTATTTAATTCTAAATCAATTTTGGTTGCGTGGTATTTCTCCGCTTCGATTAATTCCATAGCCAATCGGTTGTCCATATTTGGAGACAATCGCGATTCCAAATATCGCCCATGCGTCGTTGTTAGCAACACAAAATCACCCTGAGGATTTAACAACTTACTAGATTCTAGCCATTCTCTTATCGTTCTTTCCATTTCAGATTCTCGTCTTTTTTGTTCAGTTTTTAGGCTTCGCCCTTTTCTTCTCATAACCGTTCCTTTGTTTTTGCACTGGCCTATTTTCCATGGATTAAATTCTTTATTCGTTCTGAATATCCAACATCCCCCTAGTTCTTCGTTTGATCTTGTTCTGCTTGTTGATCCAATAAAATATTTACTCGTTTCATTCTTCCACTGATCCGTAATATAACTATTGGTCTCATAAATTTCTACTTCTTTACTATACCAACGTCTCATTTTCACGGTACTTCTAACCTTAATTTTAGGTTCTCTGATCAGGTAATAAAGTAAATCATTATTTCGGTTTTTGTTACTCAAATGACCATTTATCCATTTCCAGAAATGTTCATTATTTTTCTCTACTTCACTTTTATTTTTGTTTTCAGTAGCATGTACAATTACATCAAATCCAGAAACATTTTCTCTGTCTACTTGTATTTCGGCTAACATTACTTGGCCAGTTAATATTTCCCATTGTAGTACATAACTGACCCTCACTATGGCCAGAACAATTATCCCCAAACCTAGAAACAACCATAAAAATGTACTTCTCCATTTCCAACAATTTCGTTGTTGCTTCAATCTCCTGATGTTTTCTCGCGCTCCTTTCAATTCCTCCACCAGATCGTCCTTCGACCTCGCCCGTCCCATTGTCTGAAATCACAGGTTAGTTCCTCGGCTCGGAAACGAGCCGTTTAACACGCTTAAACAGACCTTTCTTGATCACTCTGATTTCGGGTTGTTTCTCATGCAGTTCAGCTTCAATTCCCCCAATCCAATCAAAGTCAGGGTGTGCGCTAGTTAGTACATTAATTTTCAAATGCAAAACAATTTTGAATTGTTCCTCAGGTTCTTTGGTGATCTGTTCGTCTCCGTATAAGTTTCCTGTCTGAAATTTTTTCTCATTAGCCTGCCAGACTAAGTGTTCTTTCACGTCTTTGGGAGGGGCTACTACAAGCTCCACAAACTTCTCCTTCCTGTTTGATTGTCTTTTCTCTTTAGTGACATTGGACCTACACAGAGTGCCTCGATAATCTTTATTGTACTTGGGACTTTCTTCCCATCCTCCTTCCTGTGCTATTTCTAAAGCTAGGGAGATCCAGGTCCTCACTTGCCACTCTTGTCCCCTTTTAACATACACCCACGCTAGCTTTCCCAAGGAGCCTCTCTTCAGTTCAACTTCTGGGAAACATCTTATAATGGGTGTATGCCATAAAGCGAGGTTCCATCTGACAGATTCTAGGTCAGCCAGAGACAAATCACTCTCGCGGTCTCTGTTCACTATTTCTTTGACTAGTGCTTCCCTCTCCCGTAATGCCTGATTTTTAATTTCTTTATCATCATTGGGAAAGATGGGGATTCTAGTTTCCAGAAACGCTGCTCTTTCATGTTTCCTCATCCCTATCCAGGGATGTCTGGAAAATCTCGTGATTATGCCATCCTGAAATAGCCCTACGGGTTTCATAACTCTTATGGCTTCCCATATGTATCTTGATGACATAAGCGTCTTATCCTTCGTGCCACATACTACACACGTCCAACTGTTATTTCCATCAAAAGTGCAACTGCACTTTTCAGCTGTCCCACCGGACACACGGAACGAATCTACTCTCATCTTAGGATGGAGTGGCCAACAATTCTTACATATTAGGATGCCTCCTATCTTAATGTGGCTATGCTCTTTAACTGTCCACTCTAGGCCCATAGATTTCTTTTCATCAGAGGCCAGAGTAGGCAGGGCCACTGCTTTGTCACAAATTACACACATATATGGACGGACTCGAACCTCCACCGGTGTGGTTTCAGTTCCTCCGAAGCCCAAACCTCGCTGGAGTTCTGGCTCTAACCACAGCATAGCTTTTGAACCATGTTGACCGTGCTCTACTCTGATCAGCCCTCTCCTGCTTGTGACCCGGATTATTTCTTCCATCTTTTATTTTTATTTCTCAACCAGGTCTTTATTTGATTGGATACCGTTATTTTCTAGCTCCACTGTATTTGATCCTGTGATAGCTTTGACTTTGTCTACGGCCCCTAAACCTTGGTTGAATCTCCCTACCTTTTTCCGTCTAGTGATTATCACACTGTCTCCAGGTTTGAACTTCGGGTTCTGCTTTACCTCCTTTTCCTTTGGTGTCACGTAATCACATCTGTTGAGATGTAAGAGACAGGAATCAACGATTCTATCCCACTCTCCCAACTCCTCGTTTTTACTGAAAAATTCTTTCACTTCACGGATAGCTCTTTCAGCAATTCCATTTGTCTCTGGTCGATAGGGGATGGTCTTGACCAGCAATATTTTATTTTCTCGACAAAAATCTTCTACCAGTTTCCCACTAATGTTATGCGCACCATCAGCTCTCAATGAAACCAGTTTTCCTTCCCATTTTATCCACTCGACCACATTTTTCTCTAATGCAGTACGCATTGGCCAGATCATTTTCTTTTTTGTGTGGTTGTCAATGGCTAGCAGGAAATAAGTTTCCTGACTTTGTTTTTGGCCTTATAGGCCCCGCCCAGTCTACGCTGACTTCCTGCCCTCTGTATTCTTTCGGCAGCTCGCTCTCCTGGGCCACTTTTGCGGTCATAAACTTCCTGCATATCTTACACTCTCTTTTCACCTCTCCATACCTTTTTCTCCAATTTGGTATGATGAGATTTCTGAGTCTAAGTTCCATCTGGATCATGTTATAGCTGGGGTGGTTAAAGTCATTATGTAACTTTTGAAACAATTCTGTGACCTCCTGCAGTTTGACTTGACCTATGAACTTGTCTACCGACAAGTACCGAGGCCAGTTGTTTACCTTGTTGGGATTGCTGCATTATAAGGACAGCCCCAAACTCTTATACTGCGTTCACACCGAACGCGAATAAAACGTCAAATTCGTGTCTAGTTGGATGCTTGAACATTTTGAATCCATTCGCACGTCCAGAGCGAATAGGACGCGCGTAAAAAGCAAAAGTTTGAAGCGAAATTGACGTCTGAGGGGAAATCCGCTTCTTGTGGGAGGGGCAAGTGCTAGGCGGTTGTCTATTTGCAAGATGGCTGATGTTGATCGACCATTCGTCGAGAGTCACCGCTCTGTATTTGCTCTGGAGGCGTAGGGCTCATAGTCGCCGTACTTGGGTTCACCAGACCCTCCGGAGGTGTTCCCAGTTTGGCGAATTTCACCATTTGCTCCAGGAGTTGCGCCTGGATGACGGCTACTCCCAGTTTGATGACCTGTTGTCCCGCATCGGAGCGAGGATCACCCTCGCCCTCACCCACCTAATCTGTCATTTATTTTTGTTTTGATGATAAATGGAGCCAGCCTCCAAAAGTGATTAACCTGTCCTGTGATTTTTTTTCCTCTCACAAAACACTGTCCAGACACGAACTATGTTCTTGCACTAAAGTATGTTGGTTGTCTATCTTTACATTAGAATAATAATGTTTCATATAACCTAGATTAGATTTGGATTAAATAGCTTTTTTTTTTTTTTTTTTTTTTTTTTTTTTTTTTTTTTTTTTTTTTTTTTATTAACTTTTTAACAACATATATTACACACACACCAAGAACAAAAATACAAAATACAAAATGCAGTATAGACGCATATTGATGTCTTTCGCATCATTACAACTTAGCATATCTCAATTTGTACAGGACTCACATCCTCAAGACTAATGAACAAAAAAAAAAAAAAACAAAAAAAAAAAAAAACATACATACAAACTATTAAGGCCTCCTAATACAAATACATCCTATAATCTCACATATCTTCAATTGTCTCTTTAAACATGTCACTATCCTCCTTCTCTATGAAGGATCTAAAGGGATTCCAAACATCTTCAAAAGTCTTACCCTTTCCTTTAATAATATATGTTATTTTCTCCATTGACATATTCAGTACCATCTCCCTGAGCCACCTTTTTATGCTGGGTGGTTCTAGATTCTTCCATTGTAATGCAATGAGGCGTTTAGCTTGTAAGATACACATAGAAATAAAGATACATTCCTTTGACTTAAGCTTAGGATACAAATGCAGTAGAAAAATCCTTGGTCCAAAAGGTAGACTCACATTTATAATTTTACCAATCATATTATGCACTTCTTTCCAGAATTTCGATATTTCTTCACATTCCCATATACAATGGAAATAGGTACCTTTACAAACATTACACTTGGGACATGTATCTGGTATATTTTCATTAAATTTGTTTGATAATACTGGAGTTATGTATATACGCATAAGCCAATTATATTGCAACAACTTTAATCTTATATTAACTGTTTGTACTTGAGCATCCTGACAAATCTCACTCCATTCATCTGGTGTGATCTCCTCATTAAGATCCTTACTCCATGCTCCTAACCGAGAGCTAGAAGACTCCGGGGAGCCCTCTACCAACATATTATACAGAAGTGAAATCCGACCTTTATCATAACAATCTTTGGTGACTACTCTTTCCAAAACTGATAATGGTGGTATATTTCCAGTACTTTTTTGAAATGATAAAATGAAACTTCTTATCTGTAAGTACCTAAAAAAATGACTTTTAGGTATATCAAATGTATTACTCAATTCTTGAAATGACATAAGATTGTCTTCCTTATATAAATCTTTTATACTTTTAATACCTTTTTCTGCCCACGTCTTAAAACCTACATCTACTTTTCCGGGACTAAACTTAGGGTTACCCCATATTGGACAATAGCGAGATATCTCACTTGTATAGGAGATATTCAAATATCTCTGCGTCTCATGCCATACCCTCACCATATTTAAAACCATTGGATTCGTAACATTACCTTTCATTTTCTGTAAAATTTTACGATCTAAATCATATAAATATGATTCCAAGGGTATTTTATTCGGAATAGAGTTTTTTTCCATTTCTACCCATACGGGTTGTTCATTAGATGGTGAGAAGAAAAACATAATAGATCTTAACTGGGCAGCAGTATAATACCCTTTAAAATTAGGGCATTGAAGCCCCCCCCTATCAAATGGCAAATATAAAAGAGATAATCTAATTCTGGATCTTCTATTGTTCCATATGAATTTAATAATTAACTTTTTAAGTCTAGAAAACAGATTACTAGGAGGTGCAATCGGAATATTCTGAAATAGGTACAAAAATTTAGGTAAAATATTCATTTTTAAAATATTAATTCTTCCTATTAAAGACAACGGTAAAGAAGCCCATCTTTCAACCAGCGTCACTGTATTCTCAAAAATTGAATTATAATTTTTTGTTACTATGTCTTCCAGTTTTGGAGTAATTTTAATTCCCAAATATGTAAACATTTCCACATTATTAAACATATCTACCTTACTGATAGAACTTTTCCTTTCTTCTTCATTCAGCAACATAACTGAAGATTTTGAATTATTGATCCGATACCCTGAGATTTTACCAAATGTCTCTATGATTTGAGTTAAAGCCGGAATGGTTGAGTCTAATTTCTTTAAAAATAATATAACGTCGTCAGCAAAAAGCGCTATTTTATGTTCACTGCCAAACATTTCTATACCTTTTATATCCCTTTCTTTTCTAATAGCAAGTGCCAAGGGTTCAATAGCCATCAGAAAAAGGAGAGGGGAAAGAGGCGATCCCTGTCTACATCCCCTAGAAATATTAAATGATTTTGATATAAAATTATTAGTTAAGACCTCTGTCGAAGGATTCTGGTACAACAATTTAACCCATTTGCAGTATTTTTCTCCACATCCAAACCGAATTAAAACATCAAACAGAAAATCCCATTCCACCCTGTCGAATGCCTTTTCTGCATCTAGTGCTAGTAATGCAGTATCTTTTTCCCCCTTTTGTTGATGCAAGATATTTAGCACTCTTCTTACATTATGACATCCTTGTCTATTTATCATAAAACCATTCTGATCCATCCCTATGACGTAAGATGCTACCGTTTCTAATCTTCTTGCCAATATTTTGCTCAGGATTTTAGTGTCTGAGTTGAGTAAACTTATAGGTCGAAAATTTTCACATTTATTGTTAGGTTTTCCTGGTTTAGGCAATAAGGTAATTATAGCTTCATTCAAAGACATAGGAAGTTTATTCTCCGCAAAGGCTTCTACTAGCATGTCTAACATAGGTCTTACTAATTTATCTTTAAATTTTTTATATATATCTATGGGGAGACCATCAGGTCCCGCCGCCTTTCCCGCTTTCATCAGATCGATCGCCTCTACCACCTCTTGTAAACTAATGTCTTTTCCTATTTCATCTTTATGTTCTTCTGGTATACTAGGTAACTCCAAATTATCCAAAAAAGTTTTTTGTATTTCTGAACCCGAAGTACATTCAGAATTATACAGTTTCATATAATATGATCTAAATAAATGATTAATTTCTTGTGGGTCAACAATGATATTACCATCTGACTCTTCAATCGAATCTACGGCCCTCTCCATTTGCTTTTTTTTTATTTGCCATGCCAACACTTTACCTGTCTTTTCGCCTTGATCATAAAATGTTTGTTTCAGCTTTAATAACTTAGCTACAGTTTTATTTGCAGAAAGTGTATTATATTTAGATCGAAGCATTAATAGCTGTTTATGTTTATCTCCACATATCGAATCACTATGATATACTTCATTTTCCAGCTCTTTAATCTCTTTTTCCAAATCTTGTAACTCCTTTCGAGATTTTTTACTTTTAGAACTACAAAAACTAATAATTTGTCCCCGAATATAACATTTAAATGCCTCCCACCGAATTCCTGCTGAAGTTTCCAATTGATTTGTTTCAAAGTAATTGTCAATTTGATTACCCAAGAACTCTACAAATGACGCATCCTTAAGCCAACTTTGCTGGAATCGCCATTTAGGGGGATCTTTAACTAATTTTGAATCGACATACGACAAAGACACTGGTGCATGATCAGAAATGACAATACTAAGGTAATGACAATCTATACATTTTGAAAGCAATTGGGCTGACACAAGAAAGTAGTCTATTCTAGAGTAAGTTTGGTGTTTTGCCGAATAGCATGAATATGCAGTCTGTTTTGGATTAAGATGCCTCCATATATCCACTAGATTAAGCTCTCCTATAAAATGTAGAATCTGTTTTCTAGAATTCACATGTGCGGTATCAACTCCCGTAGATCTATCTTTTCCTGGATCAAGTGTACAATTCATATCCCCCGCCATTATAACCTGACCTGGTAATGAAGCCACCATCAGAAATATGTTGCTATAAAATTTAGAGTCATCCTTATTAGGGCCATAGATATTTACTAAATTTATTATCTCTGTTACCAATCTTCCCTGAATAATCACAAATCTGCCAGCTGGGTCCTTAATAACATTATTTACTTGAAATGGCACAGCTTTATGTATTAATGTAATTACCCCTCTGGCTTGTGTAGTAAAACATGCCGAAAATACCTGTCCTTGCCACCTTCTTTCAATTTTGATCACTTCCTCCTTAGTCATGTGTGACTCTTGCAAGAATACCACATTTGCCTGTATCTGCTTAATTCTAGTCATCACCTGTTTAATCTTTTTTAGTTTCCCCAGCCCCCTGCAATTCCATGATAAAAGCTTAATCCCTCCTGTCTGTGCCATTTTTTGTTTTAACCATCCTCATTACCTTGAACCATATATTTGCCAAAATATAAGAGGCCAAACCTAAAATAACTAAAACAAAACTAATAACATAAAATAAGAACTTACCCCAGCATTTTCCATGCTTCACTGATACCATCTGTATCAGCAACCCCCTTCCCTACACTCGACTTCTTAAATGGTCTTCTCCTAATTGTTCTGTTGTTCAAAAAAAAATGAACACCAACAACTCTATCCATCGTTACCGTTTCAACCCTCTTATCCATTTTATACCCACATATTTTAACCAAGCCATGACTTGTCCCATAAAATACTATTACCTCAAAGAGAGAAAAAAAGAAAGGATAAAAAAAAAGGAAAAAAAAAAAAAAAAAGAAATATGCTGACAATCTGTCAGTCTTATATCTCCAAGTAACATCTTTCCAACTATACACATTATATTAACCCAATATCTTCAAACTATTATATTAAAATAAAGTCAAACTTTCACTTTGTGTCATTTCTTTTTTCAAATATTATAACAAAAACGCCCTCTTCTGAGCCTTAAATGAATTAACTTAAACGTCAAATAATTAACTTGTTACCCTTAAAACAAAATTAAATATTAAATATCTACTTTGGACGAATATAGGCTACAACCTACCGACAAAGAAAATAAACTACAATTTTACATTTAGTCCTCAGTACCTCGCATTAATACCTCAGTTTACTTGTTCTCAATTTGTTGCATCTCTTTATTCATTTCTTCTGGACTCGACCTCAGTTCACTTGTCCTCGACCTGCTGCATAAATTTCTCCACTTCTTCTGGGCTGTTCATAATCACAGTACGGTCTCCATGTGTAAGAAGCAGTCGAGCAGGAAAGATTACTCTGTGTCGGTTGATTCCTTTGTCACGCAATTTTTGACGGATAGCATCGTACTTTCTTTGTTGCCTGTGAAGCTCTGCCGACAAATCCGGGAAAAAACGAAGATTGGAACCTTTGTATGCAATTGCTCCCTTACTCTTTGCAGCCTTTAGAACCTGTTCCTTCTGTTTGAAATTGAGGAACTTCATTATGACAGTCCTCGGATGCACTTTACCATCTTGTCCATTTTTTTGACCTGAGCTGGGTATTCGATGGGCTCTCTCTATTATCAATGACGTAACGCTTTCTCCCAACTCCAAAGTCTCTGGTAGAAACTTTTCCAGAAAAGCACACACATCCGATCCCTCTTCTTTCTCCGGCAAGCCAACCAACCTAAGATTATTCCTCCTACTTCTGTTCTCCAAGTCGATTACCTTATCAGCCATTGATTTCATCTGTTTTTCCAGCGTATCATTTCTGACCTTCAGTTGGACGATTTCGTCCTCTGTCCCTGAAATTCGTTCCTCCGCCTCTGTCAATCTCTCTTTGACATCCACGACCGCCGAAAGAATTTCATCCACCTTGCCGCTTACTTGTCTTTCCATTGCTTTAAAGGCCTTCATCATCTCCGCGTTACTAGGATTCTCGTTTGAGGCCTCCCCCCCTTCATCCTCCGTCTCTTCGTGCTCGCTCAGGCTTTCAGGATCGGATGGCATAATTTGTGATTCCGCTTCCAATCTCCCTTTATTTTTGATCTTTTTCTTCGACGGCATTGTTTTAGTAATCGCTTTAGCTATTCCACCAACTTAAATTAAGTATCTTAAGTGGGTTAGAAGGATTGATTCTAGCCTAATGCACGAGGGTTGAAATCTGCGACTTGTCACGCCACCGCCATAACCGGAAGTCGATTAAATAGCTTTTAATACATAATGAATATGCATTTACAATTTTTCTTATTAAAAAAAAAAATGTTTATACAGTTTGTTGTGTCATTTGATTATCACACAATATGTAATTGTTTTGTCTTGACGTTATGTGTAGAGGACCACAATGGAAATAAGTCCTGGACTTTATTGTGTTTTAATCCTCGATTGTATTTTGATGCTTTTTGTTTTGTTTTTTTTGTTTTAAGGCTTCTTGATATAATTAAATAAAATCAATCAATCGTCTCATATATTGAAATCAAGTTTTTATGAGCCCTATCAAGTGAGCCCTACCCCCATGGCCAGGGTTCACTTGTAAATGAGATACTGATCTCAATGTGATTTTCTACCCTGGTTAAATAAAGATAAAATAAAATATAAAAAAAATTATGTGATACAATATTTGCTTTGTTGTGCATTAGAACCAGACCAGGCATTTAGTCATATTACAGAATAATGTATTGAGGCCAAACATAAAATATGCTGGTAGATATTGTGGTGAGATCTGGTATTTACCTCATTGCCTGAATAACCCCTAGTAAGGTAGTCTGTGCTGTCAGCTCAGGTTTACTTCACTTGGCTATTTTGTTATACCAGTTAAATATAAGGCATGTCCTATAACACCATATACAACAATAACAATCTTTGACTCAAATAATCTTTCATTCTTACTATCCGGTGAAAGCTTCCTGGATCTCTTTTTGTCCTGGTCAGTGAAGATGTACAAAATGCCTATTCTATTGCTATTTGAGTTATCTTTGAACAGCTGAAGTAAGACGAAAAAACACTTGTCTTTATATAGGAAAAGTTTATTTAAACAAAAGAGAAATATACTTGGTTACACAATCAAAAAAATTTAGCAAAATAACAAAAGGTTACATATTATGATTCTTCAACTTATCCCTTCCCAGGGCGGTCCTGGAGAACTGGATGTACAAAGAGTAATTTACTTCTTAAGCAGTTCAAGCAAGCAATTTGTTAAAAATAACAGCAGGCTGTTTTGAGCAAAAAGGAAAAATCTAGAGAGAACTCACTCTCTCCAGAGATGCACATCAAAAAAAAAAAAAAAAAAAAACACACTTACTTAAATATGCTCTTCCCTGAGATATACACCTGGGATCACATTGTTCCTGGCTGCTTGGGAAGAACTCAGTCTTGTGATTTAAATGCTTGGGTTTGCAAAAAACAGTCTTGTGACTTCTACTGTTTGGCGTGCAACATACAATTCTGCATGGTTGCAGATAAGAAGACATCATGTGTCCCTCTGGGATGTTTCCTTCCTTTGCGCCTCTGCTTACGTTTCATATGGCTTGTATGTGTGTGCATATTTCTGAGTGTATTTGGAGGTACATTTAATTCCATATTCAAATCTTCCCCTACAATATTAATACTAGCAAATGCCCAATGAAACGGATCCAGGACTTAGCTGGTTTAAAGGTTGTATCAGCGATTGTGGGTGACGTCACTTCTGTTTGTGTTTTAAGGGAGATCCCAGACAAACCAAGTTAGCTCGCCCCTCCCTCCCATTTCGTGCATCATGAAAAAAACTATCATGAACGCGCAAGTTCTCTCCACCTTTCAAAAGCCTTCCCGATAACTATTCGTGTCTTGGAATAAACACAATGGTATTCCCTCGCCTTAATCCTCCTCCTCCTCCTCTTGGGGATTGACTCAGCAATGGTCAATTTCTCTTGTTCGTTGATAGACGCTGGCTTCTTCTTCAGCTCCGACTTCGCAACACCTCACAACCCCCCTCCCCTCCCCTCCCACCCCCCGCCCCCGTCGGTGATTTGTTGGAACACTATTTATTATATATTTTGGTTTTGAGTGTTGGTGAAACCAATTGTTTTTGTGTACAGATCTCAGAGCCTAGGCTGCCTACAGAAACGTGTTTTTTTTGACGGCCTGCTCATAGGGCGGGCAGCTAGCGGATCGTTAGCGACTCACGCCGCTCTCTCCCGCGGCCCTCAGTCTCATCCTGCTCGCCACAGTAAACCTGACTCGCGCCGTTCTCCCGCGGCCCTCACTCGTCCTGCTCGCCACAGTAAACCTGACTCGCGCCGTTCTCCCGCGGCCCTCACTCGTCCTGCTCGCCACAGTAAACATGACTCGCGCCGTTCTCCCGCGGCCCTCAGTCTCGTCCTGCTCGCCACAGTAAACATGACTCACGCCGTTCTCCCGCGGCCCTCACTCGTCCTGCTCGCCACAGTAAACATGACTCGCGCCGTTCTCCCGCGTCCCTCACTCGTCCTGCTTGCCACAGTAAACATGACTCACCCGTTCTCCCGCGGCCCTCACTCGTCCTGCTCGCCACAGTAAACATGACTCGCGCCGTTCTCCCGCGGCCCTCACTCGTCCTGCTCGCCACAGTAAACATGACTCACGCCGTTCTCCCGCGGCCCTCACTCGTCCTGCTCGCCACAGTAAACATGACTCGCGGCGTTCTCCCGCGGCCCTCACTCGTCCTGCTCGCCACAGTAAACATGACTCGCGGCGTTCTCCCGCGGCCCTCATTCGTCCTGCTCGCCACAGTAAACATGACTCACGCCGTTCTCCCGCGGCCCTCACTCGTCCTGCTCGCCACAGTAAACATGACTCGTGCCGTTCTCCCGCGGCCCTCACTCGTCCTGCTCGCCACAGTAAACATGACTCACGCCGTTCTCCCGCGGCCCTCACTCGTCCTGCTTGCCACAGTAAACATGACTCGTGTCGTTCTCCCGCGGCCCTCACTCGTCCTGCTCGCCACAGTAAACATGACTCGCGCCGTTCTCCCGCGGCCCTCACTCGTCCTGCTCGCCACAGTAAACATGACTCGCGCTGTTCTCCCGCGGCCCTCACTCGTCCTGCTCACCACAGTAAACATGACTCGTGTCGTTCTCCCGCGGCCCTCACTCGTCCTGCTCGCCACAGTAAACATGACTCGCGCCGTTCTCCCGCGGCCCTCACTCGTCCTGCTCGCCACAGTAAACATGACTCACGCCGTTCTCCCGCGGCCCTCACTCGTCCTGCTCGCCACAGTAAACATGACTCGCGCCGTTCTCCTGCGGCCCTCACTCGTCCTGCTCGCCACAGTAAACATGACTCACGCCGTTCTCCCGCGGCCCTCACTCGTCCTGCTCGCCACAGTAAACATGACTCGCGCCGTTCTCCCGCGGCCCTCACTCGTCCTGCTCGCCACAGTAAACATGACTCGCGCCGTTCTCCCGCGGCCCTCAGTCTCGTCCTGCTCGCCACAGTAAACATGACTCGCGCCGTTCTCCCGCGGCCCTCACTCGTCCTGCTCGCCACAGTAAACATGACTCGTGCCGTTCTCCCGCGGCCCTCACTCGTCTTGCTCGCCACAGTAAACATGATGAATGGCGACTGTAGAACGCAAAAGCCCAATCCTGGACATTATGGGCGATCTCGAAAAGCCCGGGCAGACTCACACTCATCACGGAGACTCACTAGTAGCCTAGGCGTGTTGTTTAACATCTGCGCTCTGTTACCGATGGGCGTGGCCTCCTAGGGCAGCGAAGCAATTGCATTCTGGTAGTTGTTGTCTTTAATCCACATAAGCCAAACATACATTTTTTTAGTCTAGAAAGCTCCAAATTCAAAAATAATTTCACATTTCTTCTACACTAGGGCTGTCGCGGTTATGGAATTTCCCTTGCGGTAATGTTGAGTGGCTCAATAGCGCGATATGCGGTATTACCGCCATTTATTTATTTCATTTATATGTATTTGTTGCTATATAAATAAAGTTTACGATGTGGACAAAAACGAGGACATTTTCAGTAACCAATGTAACCGAAACTAAACAGCGTCTATATGCGCATTGAAAGGCTTTCATTCAGCGCGCATATTGTTATGACAACGGACTTTGAGTGAGTCACAGGGTGAGTCATTAAACCGTTCATTCAACGAACACATGATTTAAAAAAGCTGATTCATTAAAAGAGATGTAATGAAACAAGGTGTTAATTATTTTTAACTTTGAGTTCCACTTTTCAAGGCTCAGCTGAGCAGCAATGCGTCGCATGGGTAACGCTGAAGCTGATGCTTCACTTAAATTAGAGACCAATATGGCATTGATTCAATGCGCTGATTTTATTTCCCCGCGGCTTCCTCGCGCTGTGGGATGCTGACCAGTGCTGCTGCTCACGCGCATTTATGGGAAATACCCGTGACGTGAATGTTAAAAGGATGATACGACAAATATTTCGCTTTCCTTTGACACGGCAACCTTTTCACGACTTCAAAGACAGACGCAGGTAATCGCACGCGCTCTGCCGATCTCTCTCATTCACTGTCTGTGTGAAGCCTCTGTAGGCTACACATCACCAAGATAAACAGTCTTTTTATCATTATGAACTTGTTCAACATTCAATACACATGCATGAAGTTCAAAACAAGAAGGGTATAGCCTTATAAAAAACGTGAATATCGCGGTTGTTGCGGTCACGTGCAATCCTCTGCGGTTGACTTGTCAGAAGCGCGGTACTACAATATTGCGGTTATCGCGACAGCCCTATTCTACACAAATGACCCATTTTAAATACACAGTCATCTTTCCAGAGGTGAAGTGCCCCTTTAAGATCTAGCCACTGTAGTCATTTGGACTATTTTAACGATGTCTTTAATTACTTGTTTGGGCTGTCAAGTTTCAATCCCTCAGAAGCCTATGGAGGAGTGATCCAGCTCTCAGATTTAATCAAATATATCTTAATTTGTGTTCCGAAGATGAATAAAAGTCTTACGGGGTTGGAACAACATGAGGGAGAGTAATTACTGACAGAGTTTACATTTTGGGGTGAACTATCCCTTGAATCTAGCAGCATCATCTTTGAAAACATAATTTTGTTTGCCCCTCTTTCTTTCTCTGTAACAAGCAGGTGTCTAAAATAAACTTGCTATGTATTACCAGCGCCCCCTACTGTCAAAGAGTGAATTTCCTATTTTTTGCATCAGTCTGAACAGACGAATTACATTTAAATATTAAACAACAATTTCGCTTATTGCGGCTGTTAATGAAAACTAATAAATGAATGGGGCATTTAATATATTGCACTTTACTACTGTACACCTCAAGCACTTTACAACATCAGGGAAGGTGCAGGTGGAGAGGAGAGATTTGGCTGTGACTAACTTACACAGAAGAGACTTGGTTGCTCAGCACATAAAGATGAACTACTTACCGTGATTTCAGACTGAGGTGATGTGGTTTCTCCACTGTATGGATCTTCAGGTGTAGCTTCAAGCCCCTTTTAAAAGAGAAACTCTTCCCGCACTGATCACACGTGTGCAGCTTCACTCTGCTGTGGATCCTCTCATGTGATCTCAGAGATGATGAAACACTGAATCTCTTGTCACAGTGTGAACACTTGTAAGGTTTTTCTCCAGTGTGGATCCTCTCATGTGATCTCAGAGATGATGAAACACTGAATCTCTTGTCACAGTGTGAACACTTGTAAGGTTTTTCTCCAGTGTGGATCCTCTCATGTGATCTCAGAGATGATGAAACACTGAATCTCTTGTCACAGTGTGAACACTTGTAAGGTTTTTCTCCAGTGTGAATCCTCTTGTGTGTTTTCAGATGTGCTGACTGATTGAATCTCTTGTCACAGTGTGAACACTCGTAAGGTTTTTCTCCAGTGTGGATCCTCTCATGGGCTTTCAGATATGATGAGTCACTGAATCTCTTGTCACAGTGTGAACACTTGTAAGGTTTTTCTCCAGTGTGAATTCTCTGGTGCTGTTTTAAATTTCTATCTGAAGTAAAAGTCTTCTCGCACTCAAAGCACATGTACTCTCTCACACCAGTGTGAGTTTTCTGATGTACTTTCAAATTTTTTAGATTTAAAAAACTCTTTCCACATTCAGAGCATGAATACGGCTTTTCCTTCGTATGAACTCTCCGGTGTGTCTTCAGGGCTGATGCGCCAATAAATGTTTTCCCACACTGATCACATGTGAACGGTTTCTCTCCGGTGTGCCTTCTCATGTGAACATTGAGGTTTGATGATTCTGCATAACTCTTTCCACACTGATCACATGCATACGGCTTTTCTCCAGTGTGGATCCTCATGTGTCTCTTAAGGTGAGGTTTTTGTGTAAAGCTCGTCCCGCACTGATCACATGCATACGGCTTCTCTCCAGTGTGGATCCTCATGTGAATCTCAAGATTTGGTTTATTTGTGAATCTCTTTCCACACTGATAACACGTGAATGGTTTCTCTCCGGTGTGGATCATCATGTGAAGGTCAAGACTTCTCTTGTCTGAGTAACTCTTTTCGCACTGATCACATGTGAATGGTTTCTCTCCAGTGTGAATCATCATGTGAAGGTCAAGACTTCTCTTGTCTGAGTAACTCTTTTCGCACTGATCACATGTGAATGGTTTCTCTCCAGTGTGGATCATCATGTGAAGGTCAAGACTTCTCTTTTCTGAGTAACTCTTTTCGCACTGATCACATGCATACGGCTTTTCTCCAGTGTGGATCCTCATGTGTCCTTGAAGGTGTTGTTTTCGTGTGAAACTCTTTCCGCACTGATCACACGTGTGCGGCTTCTCTCCAGTGTGAACTCTCATGTGACGCTCAAGACTACATTTGGTTGTGAGACTCTTTCCACACTGAGTGCAGGTGAAAGATTTCTTGGCTCTTCTTTTCTTTAAAAATGTCTGTTTAGTCTTTGAGAAAGGTTTTTCTCCAGGTTGGACATGATGTTCCTCCTCCACTTCACTCAGTTCTTCTCTCTCCTCCTCCACTTCACTCAGTTCTTCTCTCTCCTCCTTCACTTCTCTCAGTTCTTCTCTCTCCTCCTCCTCTTCAATCAGTTCTTCTCTCTCCTCCTCCTCTTCAATCAGTTCTTCTCTCTCCTCCTCCACTTCACTCAGTTCTCTCTCCTCGCTTGCTTCCATCAGGTCTGACATGAAAGAAAAAAAAATTTCTTCATTATTAGTACAACAAAAATAATTCAAAGAGAGAAATGTGAAGTGAAATGATATAAAAAGAGCTCTGATGTAATAACAAAAAGTAGTACTATCCATAAATGAGGTACATTGATCTTCTAATAATTATTTTTATAGACACAAATCCCATGTTTCTGTAGCAAGAACTATTAAATATATTTGATCAATGACACAATTATCTAATGTTTTATTAGCATTGAAATTATACAATAGTGTCATAATTGGGGGCGGCAGTGGCTCAGTGGCTCATGTAGGTTGTCTACAAACCAAAAGGTTGGTGGTTCAATCCCCGGTTCCACCTGACCAAGTGTCGAGGTGTACATGAGCAAGACACCTAACCCCAGCTGTGTGTGTGTGTGTGTGTGTGTGTGTGTGTGTGACACCTAACCCCAGCTGCTCCCGACGAGCTGGATGGTGCCTTGCACGGCTGACGCCGCCGGTGTGTGCATGGGTGAATGTGAGGCAAAATGTAAAGCGCTTTGGTGGCCATTAGGTCTGTGAAAGCGCTATAAAAATGCAGTCCATTTACCATAATGTTTATACTGTTGTGAACTTTTTCTTCAAAAGTGTAGGAAACTCAGAAGCGAAAACCAGGAGACTCGGTTGTATCTTCAGCAGGATTCTTTAAAGGACAAGTTTGGTGTTTTACACTTAAAGCCCTGTTTTATGTACACATGTACACATGCTGCTGGTCCGAGAAATTTCGGTTTCTGTGGTAACAGAATTTTCGGTTCACAATGGTTGCATCGGTGCACTGGAAAAATCCTTCCTAAAACGCATTAAACTTTAGTTTACAAAGACGTGAAACTCACCGAGTGGTCTGGGGTGTTCACTGATATGCTCACACAAAAATCGCTGCAAAAGATGCTTTAAGGTTTTATCGTAGTTTTTGTCCGTTCCAAGTAAAAAAAAAATCAAAATAAAAAAACTACGATAAAACCTGTTGGAAAGCATCGTTTGCAGCCACCGTTCTATTTCATCAGAAACGATCTTAAAACAGGGCTTTAAGTGTAAAATACCGAATTTGTCCTTTAAGTCTCACAGCTCTGTAGTCATCAAATGTGAACTAAGGGAACTATACATTGTAAATCCCTCCTCCTAAATGTATATAAATTGCAAAGAGGTGGAGACCTTCCCTTTACAAAGTTTGCAAATACAGTATAGGCATCAGCTCGTTACCAGAATGTCCGCAGCCCTGATCTCATCAGCATAACAGTGATCCAATCAGCCTGACTAGATCGCCCACACATTAACATTATCATACAGACAAAAGCACAGCTGTACATTGAGGTTAATGGTCAAGAAATGCATAAAGACAAAGGGGTGAGGGTGAGGGTCTCAGTAATTGACTCAGGGCGCTTTCACACTTGGTTCGATTGCCTGTTCCGAACCCGAGTTCGATTGCTCCCCCCTCCCCCTGGCCCCGATGGACTGTGTTCGCATTATATTATTTCTATCCGAACCGCGGTACGCTTGCGTCATCAGGCTGCAGCTGGCGTAATGTGTTGCTTGGTGACCGCGAATGAAAAGGCGCCCAAATGGATAGACTTGCTCGGTTGACATTTGTTCCTCTTTTTTTTAACCTTCGGTTTTGTTTTCAACATAGACATACAGAAACACACTTGCGTCTGTCTGCCGCAAAAATTCTGAGCACGTTTCAAAGACCGCGGGCTGTCCGCCGAAGACACATTATACGACATCAATAGCGGTTCACTTCCGCGGTTTGTTTCGATTGCGTTCATATCAGCAGCGAACCGTACACGAGTTCACATGAACCGAACAGACCACCTTTTTAATCGGACTCGAGTAGGGTGCGCACCCGCGAACCGGAGTATGGAAGACAGCGTTCACACCATCCAAACGAAACGAACGCTGACGTCATTCGAACCCGGGTGCGCACCAAAAGTGCAAGTGTGAAAGTGCCCTCATTTAGAGAGAACAGGACTGGAATCTCTTGCTCTGTTTAACAGCTGATATAACCATCCCCAAATGCTAAATTCAGTCTACTAAACTTTCATCTAAATTAAACATTTAATAAATTCATAATACAACAATACCAATGTTTAGATTGATGTTGAATTTATTTTACTTAATTATTACAGTCTGGTCACACTAGACTTTTCATTCCAATGACTTTGGAAGTAGTTTCAGAAGTAACAGAAGTAACAGAAGTAGCTTCAGTCAAAACACAGCAGGATACAACATTAAAATAGCCTAAATATAAAGTTATGAAACTTCACTTTGCCCTCAGCCGAAACGATTTACCAGGGAACCATTTATAGATTAATGAGACCAAAGATCGCCCGTTAGATATTCACAAGACGAATTATATCTCACGTTTAACCACTAGACTAGAGACATCCGAGCCAGCGGCAACCGTCAGAAGCACTGGCCGAGGTACGGCTGTTCCAGGCGGGGTAGACGAGCGCTGGGCGCCGGTGAACGGATCTCACAACTCCGAAAACGTCAGATCAAATTTTTAAATAGGCGCTATCTTTATAAACAAACCACATATTTGAGCTTTAAACAACTAAATTGTCTACTGAAAAACTATTAAAACTACATTTCGTGACACAATAACAGTAGTATTCTTTTTATTTATCCTCTGAACGTTACTATTACTAATTAAATCATGACCAAATACAACCAAAAACAAACGTTCAGTCTTGCTTGTGAAAGGTAATTCCTCGAAAGCTGTTTTCAATAGTGTGGCGATATGTACAGCCCCAAACAGCGCACAAAACAGGCATTTTTCTCAATTCCCGGTATGAGAGGTATGGGAAAGTTGCCATCCCCAATATGGCGGCGCCGTTGACGTACGCTCCGGCGGCCAATAGGGAGTCTATGTATTTATTATGTCTATAGTTTGCACGTTGGCTTGATGAATAGATGCTCGAGCTGCTCATCTGCGGCGATGCGTGCTGCCATAGCTTCATCACTATAATACGCTCTCACACGTTTATTGTTAGCATTGTTGGGAGAAGTCCAATTTACATATGTGGTATCAACAACCAGATATTGACAGTATTTACACTTGTCCAGTTTCGTCTGTTAAAGCTAGGGTATACGATTTCAAAGATTGTTCATTATTAATATCCTCGTTTATATGCTGGTTATGGTTATATAGTACAATCCTAACAATATGAATAGAAAAAAGAATTAAAAAAATCCATTCAGTCTATTGGCTGTACAGCCGCAGAGAAGTTGACCAATGTAAGCTGTCCGGCCGGACAGCTTACATTGGTCAACTGCTCTCATCCAATCACCAGCTCCACTTGAAACTCCGCCTGGCGCTCGCGTCTCCAACCCAACCGCACCCGACCCCGCCCCCCTCCTTATGCAAAGTAATTATATTTCTTGAAGTGCTTGAATATATTTCAGTATGCCTAGCGGGTTTCTGTTCGAGCCGATCGGAATTTAAACAAGAAGCGCTGTGTGCTGCAATAACAATTACTCAAAACCTTAGCAGGACATTTCATGTGTTGCTAGTCTTGCGTTGACGTGAACTCAAACGTGGCATAGCTCAGGGATCAGGTAGCACAGAGGGGGGAGGGGTGTGTGTGTGGAGGGGCGGGATGAGTTTTTTAAAACTTCCCTACCGTCTCAGGCTTTCTCGACCGATTTTTAACATCGTATACCATAGCTTTAAGCGGCCCAGACCTCCTCCTGAAGCAGTTTGAGCGATCGGATTTAAATCCGTCTCGAACGCGTTTCGGAGCGCATTTACACCTGGTCTTTTCACGATCGGATAGCTATCAGATCACAGAAACACATGAAGTGGCCAGGTGTAAACAGCCCACTGTTTACATCATCATTTAGGATGAAAAAAGAAAAGGAAAAAAAGCTATAAATTCACATCAGCGCCTTAGTGATGTGCAGATCCAAGTCATACAAGATAATATTCCAATTAATTGCGGGTGAATTAGAGGTAGGCTACATCATTAATATGTTTAAATAAATAAATGAAAAAAAAAATAATGTTTTAATAAAGATACTGAACTCTCATTTCCCGGTAAAACAGTGAGCGTGCGTCATGCTTTTACTTTCGTTTTCAACAATTTCTAGTGTTAGGTTAGTAAAGTATTTACACACACTTGATGTACCAATGCTGCGTTCTTGCTGCAATGACCCTCTGGGCTCTTCATCTGTTGTCGTCTGCAACATGTTAGCCTACTAATCGACTAGTCGGTTCAACCCCTAGTATCAGCACAGCATGCAGTTGGCCAAAAGAAAGTTCGGTTCAGAGACAGACAGTGCAATCACGCATGCAGTATCTCCAGCTCATCGGTTCTCCGTATCGAACGTGTCCGAAAGAAACAGTTCTCGGTTCTGTAGGCCCAGGGTGCGATTTGGGGGATGCGTGGGATTTCCCCCTTTCTGGTCAATGTATCCCTGCCTCTGCTTAATTATTTTTATCCCCCCCTCAAAGTGATCAGTGCTACTACACTAGTGGCGAGACGGATCACAAAACTTATCACGGATCCGTGGTTTGATTAAAGCCAATTTTATTTTAAAATGCGCTACTTTGGCTGGCGGCCGCAGCCTCTCTGTAATCACCAGTCTGCAGACTTGCTCAATGTCCCGCCCACGGCGCTATCTGATTGGTTACTCCTCACGAGTAATAGCCTATCAACACTAGCGAGACTGGGCAGTGGAGCTGTGTGTCGGAGGTGTTTAACGCGGCGCGGTAGACGCGAATTGACACAGATAATGCATCGGTCTTTTCTATCATTTCACTGTAGCTCAGCATCGCTATGTAACGTTAACGTTGTTACTTTAACAGCAGTACAACTGTTTTTACTGTGATGGTTTAACTTTGCAATCAATCCATGGTTCAGCAGACTGATAGAAGTAGCCTAGCCTAAACTAAGTAAAGCGCTGTAATGTGAACTGTCAGTGCGATAGAACAATAAAATCCGAAATGGACCACCCACTGGAAAGCTGCGGATTTTCCCACAGGAAAGCAGAAAAAGACTGTTTTCCTAGTATGATGCAAAGGCCTACAGCCCTACACTATAGGCCTACCCTATTTATGTTTAAGTTGACACTAGGGCTGGGCAATAAAACGATAACGATAATTATCGCGATATCATTTTTCTCGATAAAATGATATCAGAGTTCGATAAATGTTCGATAATGTTTATGCGCCAAAAGCGGAACGAAACTCATTTGAACCGCGCGCGCCTCACGGACTGTTTTTCCGCTCGGCTCAAAGTCCAAACGGCAGCGCGCGCGAGCTCACTGGAGCAGATGCGTTTACTCTGATCGGCTTCGGTCACGACATCCAGTGAGAAGCGCTTGAATTCAGCGAAGAACACTAATGACTCGGTGATTTAAACCAGTTTAAAGGCAGATGGAACAGCGCTGACAAACAGGAGAAACACTGTACGCAACGATACAGTCAGAATCTGAATTGATACTGAATCCATTTACCATTGATTTACTGTAACGTTAGCCTAGTAATATTAACTGCACCATGAAATGTGGGATATAGTAGGCTATTGAATTGTATTATATTATTAATGTAGACAATGTATTAAAGAACTAATGGAATATAATTACAGTATTTAATAATGTATTTAGGCGACAGTTTTTCATACAAATACCATAGAAACCATAAAGTTACATATTGCCATGATAGTGAGGTGCTATAGGCTATGCTTTGTTTTATCTGTGGTTATCATGATCTAAATGCATGATACTGGAACTCACTGGAAATCAACTCACTGTCAAATATGCATTTCGAGATAAAACATGTAATATTAATATTGCAGCCTGCACTGTAAACTGCTGAAGATACGTGCCAAAGTCAGGCAACAGAAACATGTTTCAAGACTTGAAACAACATCCCCCATTAGCACATGCAGAAACTAAGAAATATATGTTTAGCAAGTGTTTGTCATGATATGTTCTGACAATAAAGAGTAGTTTAAAACCACAATTAACAATCTGGTTTCTACAACCTTTACTTAGGAGCAAAAATCTGCCTTTAAACTTGAAAGAAATAAAGATTTGACATTTATCGTGATAATTATCGATATCGACTGATATAAAAAAATTATCGTGATAATTTTTTTAGGCCATATCGCCCAGCCCTAGTTGACACTACGTTGTGCCATTTAATTTTGCCATTCATAAATAAGTGTTTTGACATGTCAAGCCGAGTGGCACTATCCATGTTACTGGTAGGGGGATTTAATTCTTGCGTGTTTTTTCGTTGTGCGTGATCACAGTTCATATCAAGTCATAAAAAGAACCGGTTCAAAAGAACGATTCGTTCACGAACCGGCCATCACTAGTCCGGTTACGATCACTCAGAGCCGTTCTGCTATCACTGTTAGCGACCCTAGCTAGCTAGCAGGCTATCAAACTGGGCACATGTCATTCTCAAATAGCGCAAGAAGTGGCTGTCATCCAGGCGCAGTTCCTGGAGAAGACGGTGAAATTCACACTGAGTTTAATGCGCCTCTGGATGGTGCTGTGAAGTGTGAACCCAGACTGACACGTCAGCGTTTGGCTTTCCTCCGTATTTGGGACTTCCACAACAAGTAGCCTACAGAGCAGCAATATCATTTATTTCAGACATGACGGAAAAGTATGAAAAAAGAAATTGTGTTGTTGTAGATGATGACACACTCCTTTTCACGGGATGTTTTTTATTCGCGAGTGACGCGGACGCGCGAATGGATTCAAAATGTTCAAGCGTCGAACTAGACGCGAATTTGACGCTCTATTCGCGTTTGGTGTGAACGCAGCATTATGGTGTTTTTAGGAAGGCCAGTGAGGAGTCCATTACATTAACCCACACTGCTGGTGATGAAAGCATGCACAAATTTCTCTAAGTCTTGATTGGAAACAAAGCATCTAATTCTTGCAATATTTTTCAGATGATAGTAGGCTATGCGGATTTAGTTATTGCTTTGAAATGACTACAGAAACTAAGGTCTGACTCGACTCTAGAGACACACAAAGATTCCTGACTTGATTTTTAGTTGTTTGACCCCTAGCGTCAATGTAGGGTGATATCAGGTAAAATGGGCCATTTAAGGTTTGGGGGTCCCAGCCCCTCTGGAATTTAGAGCCAATGACTGCAAAGGATTTCAAACTGTTGTCATAACTGTGCTTGACAAGTAATAGGTGATTTGATTGGTTTATGGTTGCTATGGTGGTCGGGACAATAATTCAAATCAAGACTGCATCAGAAAGCTGCATGCAAAGTAGCCTGGCATACCAAATCTAACTAAACTATTATAAGGATGATAAATCTATAAAAAAACAAACATGCACATAAAAAAATTATGCATAATATCTGTCTTGATGGCATCAATCAGAAATAATGTTGTTAGTTTGGTATATGAACTTTTTTGTGTTTTTCTTTCATGTTTTTCTTGGCGGCCCAATTTACCTTAACCCACTGAGGTAAAATGGGCCACATGGTTTCAGCTAAAATGGGCCATCATCTGTGTCACTCACAAACACACATACACATGTGTTTGAGTGTGTGTGTGAGGGTGTGTCTATGTGTGTAACTAAATAACTATATTTAATTAAATAATAATTATTACAATAGTCACATGTTTCCATTTATGTAAGATGCCACTCTTGAAAACAGTGTGCATTTGCTGTTAAATTGTAACATAATAAAGATGAGTTTAGCAGTGGATGGTGATGTATCAATATGAATATATATATATATATATTCATATTGATACATCATCATCCTCTGCTAAACTCATGTTAAAATTTAACAGCAAATGCACACTGTTTTCAAGAGTGGCATCTTACTACATCTTCTTACCCTGCTTAATGCATCTAAGGTATATATTTACACAGATATATTTTTCCAACCCAAGCCAACCCAAAAATTTATATTTTTAATTAAATATAGTGATATAGTTACACACACACACACACACACACACACACACACACACCACTGACATCAGTTCACTGATCTATGCTGTTCCAAAATTGACTTTTTTAATTGCACATTTGAATATGTGGGTTTGCACCCAAAATGTGTTTTTTTTAATGGCACATATGAATATGTTTGTTTAATGCAGTTTAAATGTTATGTGGCTGTACAAGCAATTGTGTTTTAAAATTAAAATTGATGATAAATTACTATTTCCCTTTGACTGGCCCATTTTACATGAACAGCTGGCCCATTTTACCTGAAACTGCTCATACAAAAAAAGTTGGCACAGCTGATGTTTCAAGAACTGTAGGGCCTAAATAATTATATTTTATCACATAATTTCAACACAAAATTATTAAAAACAGTCATTATTAATCATAAAAACACATGGAAAAGGCATATATGGTATTGTATTATTGTCCCAAACGATTTACCAAAAAGTGGCCCAATTTAGCTGATATCACCCCTATGCATTAAACTTGAGAACTTCATCTTTGTTTCCAAACGCAATAACTTCAGTTTTGTCTTTGTTTAACTGAAGAAAGTTTTGGCACATCCAACTGTTGACTTCACATACAAATAAACTTACTACTTATTTTAAATCTTGTGAAAAGGGCATTTTACCACCCCTTTAAACGGGAGAATGTGAACTTTCAATCGAGCTATCGAGTGCAGCAAGAAGTGTAAACAATTGTGAAAATTGTCTTGAGCAAGACAATGTCAACTAATGACAACTACGCATTAACCGGGTGGGTTTCTTTGACGAATCAATGCTGATCAGAACTTGATTACAATCACATTAACTACGGAGCACCTGAATGTTCAAATGCAAACAGAAAAGCAACGAATCTCCTCTTTATAGGACTTTTTAAAACATACATATTGGATTAGCAGTTGAAAAGTTATTAAACATTTACATTTTCGAATGTAAAAATGTAAACATTTAAGAACAACAGTTACTTTTAGCCGCCAGCGGCTGTATAGGTCTTTAAGGGATAAAATAGCTAAAATTATATTTAGTTTGACCTGACAATCAATATGAACATTTCTTAAACCTCCCTCCACTGACCATTTTTTGAAAACCAAAAACGAAACTTTTGCAGCCATTTCATAGTTGAACTGTTTATCTAAAAGTGATGAAGTGCTTGAATGTTTCTTACATGAATGTTCTCCAGCATCATGAATGAATGAAGAATAAACACCAACCTCTTTGTTCTTCAGGATCTTCAGTGTGTTTCATTCTGCAGGGTTCTGGATCACTCGTGTTCTCACTGTCCTCTTTAATAAACTCAGTCTTGGCAGATTTCAGCTCTTCCTGATGCTTTCATGCTCGTCTTCACTTGTAGCTGATGGGAATTTACAGCATTTATTGGGGATTTGCTGTGGGAGGGGCTTCAATGACCATGTGACTGCAGTGGGAGGAGCTTCACTGACCATGTGACTGATGTGGGAGGGGCTTCACTGACATGCCCAAAGCTGATCTGCCCAAAATAAAAAATATATTTTGTTTGTTTTGGGGCCAATTCCACTGAATGGGTGACATTTGCTTGCTGTAACTCTTCAAAATTAAACTTTATTTTTGTATCTTTTTTCAACACTGAATCTAATACAGCACATATTTAACTATTAAAAATGTGTATTGGTCAATCTCAGGCAACTTTATTTATTTTTTTAGGGATCACTATATATTAAGGCAAGGTTTGTTTTAATAAAAAAACACAAAGCCATTTTTATTTTATTTTAAAGAAGACAGAAGCCTCAAGTTTGTATTTTTTTTTATATATAATTTAATTTATCAAACAATTGTATAAATGATTGACCAAACAAAACTGATAAAAAACAGTGGTTTAACATTATTAAAAAAAAAATAATTTGTAACAGGAATCGGTAAAAGGAATGAGTGTCCATATGCGTGTGCTTGTGTGTGTATGAGAGAGAGTACATGACTGTGTGTGTATAAGATTTGTGTGTTGAAGTGTTGAAGTGATGTACTAGTGCTAGTAGTACATTACAGCGAAGGAGGTGGAAAGAGAAAGACAGAGAGAGAGAGAGAAGAAGAGTAGAAAAGAGAGGTTTGCAGGTGTGTTTCAGAAAGGATGCCATGGGTGGATGTTTCTGGCACTGGCTTAGTATGAGTTCTCTCCATCTTATACAAAACAGAAGAAAGACAAAAGGTTTCAGTCACTTCGTGGTGGACTGGCTCCCTGGAAGTATGGTGTTCACATTGTACAACTAATGCTAATGTCTACAATATAAGTAATTGCAACCTTAAATGTTAAAGGTACAATATAAGAATTTTGTAATAAAATATCCCAAAATCGCTTTTGTTATTGTAAGAGGCTAGCGACCCCTAGCGGCGGAAAAGGGACTGGGTAGGGTAACAGGACCCGGGGGCACGACTAAATGTGTATTTTATCTCAAATATTAGATTACATGTTTTTTTCTCATGAAAAAAATAAATACATTTTAAGCATTGATTGGATACAAAGTCACACAACAATGCAAAAATATAAGATTTCTGAAGGATTTTATATTTCATGGTAAAGTTTAGAGATAGAGAGTGGGGACACGCAGAAACTGACATTTTTTTAGTGTTCTAAGTAGTTTTTTTATTTTTTATTATACATTTTAAAGTTGTAGTTAGCTTAATGTGCAGGACATTTTGCTTAATAATAAAATGTATTTTAGAGTTAATTTTCATGCATTTTTATACATATAATGTCCCGGGGACAGAAATGTCACCCTGTCGGTGGAATGGCTCTTTTATTTATTGATAACATAATATAAATATTTTAATAAAATTATTCCAAATATGAATAATGGTAAGAAAAATTATGCACTGTATAAAGACAGAAATAAATAACATATAGTAGCCAACAAATCCCCTCAGTCTGCTGACACCAGTGAAATGAGCTTTAAGTGTCAATGTACAGGAGATGTGAAGACATCAGCATAATAAATGAGGTGAAAACAGGAACTATTGTCATGAAATAAAGAGTGTTTTCAGCAGATCTGTTAATATTGATGATCCTCAGACTATCAACACTCATTCAACAAGCCATTCAGGATCATCAGCAGATCATCTCACTTTATTCTGAGTGTTTGCTGTTAGAAACACATTATCTGAGACAGGATACATGATAAAAGCAACACAGATTGTTTCAAAGCAGCTTTACAGAGATAACAGAGAAATAATGCAACACTGTTTGTTTCCAGAAGAAAATAGCCAAAAAGTCATACGTTAAAGTCATAAGTTAATTTCTTCTCCACCTGAATATGCACTAATAATAATAATACCAGATGCACTTTTATGATGAATAGATGCACTTTTATGATGAATAGATGCACTTTTATGATGGATAGATGCACTTTTATGATGGATAGATGCACTTTTATGATGGACAGACACACTTTTATGATGGACAGATGCACTTTTATGATGGACAGATGCACAGATGCACTTTTATGATGGACAGATGCACTTTTATGATGGATAGATGCACTTTTATGATGGACAGATGCACTTTTATGATGGACAGATGCACTTTTATGATGGACAGATGCACTTTTATGATGGACAGATGCACTTTTATGATGGACAGATGCACTTTTATGATGGATAGATGCACTTTTATGATGGACAGATGCACTTTTATGATGGACAGATGCACTTTTATGATGGACAGATGCACTTTTGCCTTTGGCTTGCTCAGTTGGGGATATTCAAATTAATTAACCAATCATACCACTGATCAGCTCTACCAAACTTGGATGTCTTTTTTTTCCAGTAATAAACAAACATTGTTAAGTTGTTTTGATTGATACTGTGGAGCAGCTTTGATACAATCTGTATTGTGAAAAGCGCTATATAAATATATTTGACTTGACTTGACTTTTATTATGGATAGATGCACTTTTATGATGGATAGATGCACTTTTATGATGGATAGATGCACTTTTATGATGGATATCCACTTTTATGATGGATAGATGCACTTTTATTATGGATAGATGCACTTTTATGATGGACAGATGCACTTTTATGATGGATAGATGCACTTTTATGATGGACAGATGCACTTTTATGATGGACAGATGCACTTTTATGATGGACAGATGCACTTTTATGATGGATATCCACTTTTATGATGGATAGATGCACTTTTATTATGGATAGATGCACTTTTATGATGGATAGATGCACTTTTATGATGGACAGATGCACTTTTATGATGGATAGATGCACTTTTATGATGGACAGATGCACTTTTATGATGGACAGATGCACTTTTATGATGGATAGATGCACTTTTATGATGGATAGATGCACTTTTATGATGGATAGAGGCACTTTTAGTTTACAAACGTGACTACGTGCGTCTGCCATACGTCTGGAGATATCTATTTTTCCTGATTTTCTCATACATTTAGTGTTATAGATGGGAAAAAATACCAAGTAAAGCACACATTTGTAAATATTTATTTTAATGTTTCTGTAATGAGCAGTCTTTAGCTTTTAAAAATAAGAATCATTCGAAAACCAGAATGCCTGTAAATAAACAATATGTTAATGACATTTCACACAATAAAAAAATAGTTCAAAACAGCACCACAGCAGAACAATCGCAATTGTCTAAAAGGAGTAGTTGTGTGGATATTAAATATAGCCTATAGCCTCTTTGTGTTTTTGAAAGTATAGGTTGAACATTAACCAGTAATGTCAATAGAACAGTGCCTTGCCGCCATCTACTGGCGGTTTTATATTTATATTTAGTAGTTTCATATTTGTTTGGCCGAGCTCCTTTCATTTCGGCATTTACAACTCGGTTTAAATGAGCTTAGAAGTTAGAACGATTTTTTATAACATAAAAATTCAGAATATAATTCCATCCACTGCCACTTTACTATATATATTTTTTTTGTATTATTATTAAATAGCCTATTGCCTATTCCCATGCATGCTCGTGCATAATTGATACAAAACGAAATTCACTTTAAAGAAAGTGTCTTTGTACACAACAAAACTTAATGAAGTGGTCAAAATCATGCCTGACCCACTTCATGTCTCCCGTCATATTCCGCATCCCGTTGCTCTTACTCATGCTGTTCACTGTTCATAATCAACATAAATGAAATAAAATAACAAAAGCCTATTATAATATTTAAACAAATGTGAAACTGGCAAAGAGCGGATATTGAGCGGACAGTCACGGTGAAAAGTAACTTGAAACTTGTTTTTAAATGGGAAGCGCGTCTTGGTTCACCCTCCGCCTGTCAGAAAATTAATAGGCTATATGCTTTATTACACAAAACGAAACGTTGAAACATTATATTTATAAATGACTATATGTTACAGATTGGGGCTGCACGATATTGAAGAAAAATGCGAAATATTATCTTTAAAATAGGCTATTTTTAAAATGATATGTAGGCCTACGTGTTTCTCAATCTTTTTGTGACAAGAAAACATCGCTACAACTTCTATAAAGTGAACGTCAGAGTGTTTTATAAGAAGCGCTATTTTAACATCAATGTAAACCACGGGGTTTGTTCAGGTTATCCTACATTAGGGATATTTAACAACAGAAACTGAATCAAATGTAAAAAAAAAAAAAAAAAAAAAAAAACACGCACATTAGTTTTCACTGTATCAATTAAATGTAGGTCTATACTGATTCTTATTAAAGCTACAAAAGTTATTCAGCCAAGAGCAGTGAGTGATTTTCTCTTGTCTTTTGCTCAGTTATTGCAAGCCGTTGCGATATGCATATTGCGAAATACATTTGCGATATTTCGATAATTTCGATATATTGTGCAGCCCTTCTACATGTAGGCTTCATATTTTATTGCTATTTGGTATGTATTGTTTTTATCATTGTGTTGTTGGAGGAATTGAAACGTTTTTGTTACTCATTTTGATGAAGTAGGCAATATGTAGCAGGCTATGCAAAAGGATTGTGGTCTAGTTTGTATGATGGACTATCTGGCGACTTCAGTAATAATACGGGATCTTATTGTTTTGGTGAGAAGTCTGTTTCTTAGATCATAATAAAAAAATGCTTGCCCCCCTGTATGAAAACGAAATGAGTAGCTATGCAACATAGTCCTAACAACGATAGAAAACCAGAACCCTTAAGACTGATCGCCATTTAGATTGACAATCTACTACGTCTTTCCATCTACTTCATAAGATGGACTGAACTTTGAAGAAAAGGCAGTGGGGCTGATTATAATATTATACAAAACGCCGCTTTTTACGCTGTCTTTGTCAGACAGAAGCGCCGCAGATTACGACGCACTATGGATGGACTGCGGCGTCAGAAACGGCATCATTAGCTGGATAAAAAAACGCTGAATGGAGATAGCTCCAGACGGGCAGACGTGTAGACGTTCTCCACACGCACGTTAACACGTCTTTAAGCTTGGTTAGGAATCAAATGACACAAAGCGAGCGCCATAACGGCAGTGTATGTGACTGACGATCGACACGATGATTGCTTAGTTTGCAAAGTAAATGCACAAACCACACCTCATAGTAGCCTATTTATCATATTTACTCAACCATCACAAACACTTTACACAGTTTGATTAAGCGACCGACGCATTTCTGTATTGTTTTCATCGATCACAGCGATACTTGTGCGTCTTTTCTGGCGTCTTCCTCCTGAAATACACATTTAGTGCAGCAGCAGCGAGCATGAGGAGAATATGTGGAGTTTATTGGGTCCTGAGAGATTTTGTGTTCGTTTGTGTGATTGTTTCAGTGTTTGGAGTGAGAACTGTGACTGAATGTCAAGTTAAAGTTTGAGATCTGTGAGGGACATTTATGGTAATAATCGATTCCAAGAGTTGCTGTGCCATTTTCATGTTTACCTTGTTTATTTGTTTGTCGACATTTATCTTTGGCAGGCAGATTACAAAAATTGATGTAGACACTTTATGTTGCCCCTGTATGAATAATGAACGTGGAAAATTTCAAATACATGCATGGGGATATAGATAAATATTAATGAAGTTTGACACGTAAACGTAAAATTTTCTTTATTTTTAAGAGTTTTATAATCATTGTATGTTTCTGAACAAATATGTAACATGTTAATGATGGAATTACGTTATTGCAATTAATAGTTATGAAGTCAAACTATATTTAGAGATCTCCTGTAAATTGTCACTTAAAGGGTTAGTTCACCCAAAAATGAAAATTAGGGATGCACGATGATATCGGGACAACATCGGAATCGGCCGATAAAAGCTTAAAATGACCATCATCGGCATCGGCCGATATGAATATTTCTGCCGATGAGCCTTGCCGATAGGGTGGCGTGTTTCCTAAGCGCACGTGACGACCGTGAACAAAGCATGAGCGCCAGCAACTTAAACTTCCAACTAGGGGTGTGCGTCTCACGGTTTTTGATCATGGACGATTAAAATGTCTCCACGATCTGCTTTTGAAGAAAAATCATAGTATCGTGCATTCTATCAGTTCAATTCTGGCGCCTTCATCTCAACATACTGTACAACGCGACGTACATTCACATCACATCACATGTAAACGCAGAGGTAGAGTTACACTCACGGGACTCCGCAATTCACAAAAGTTCATTATTTGCATGTGCGTCAAAGACTTGCTAGGTAAACATATCATTCACGTGCTGATGCGCTGTTCTAACATGCGCTTTTCTGAGCGCGTTACACCCGACGCTCACAGGAACTAAAAGCCTGTCACAGCGCCAGCATACTGGACTAATCTTTCGAGTCTTATTGCGCTGATACTGTCAAATACACACAAGGTTTACATAAACACAGTTGGTTATGTCTAAAGTGAAAGAAAACAGAGAAAATCTGCTTGTCAAATGCGTGTATATTAGACGCGTCGCGTGCAGCTCTTAAAGAGACAGTAATAATATGCTGCCGCTTGTCCTTAAAGAGATACTGCACCCAGAAATACAAATTCTGTCATTATTTACTCACTCTAATGTTGTTCCAAACCTGTATTCATTTTTTTTCTTGTGCTGAAATATACTATGGAAGTCACTGGAGTACAGGAACTGTTTGGTTAGCCACATTCTTCCAAATAACTTGAGATAGTATCTTGAGGCCACGAGATACTAATACTATCTTGAGGCCACGAGATACTAATACTATCTTGAGGCCACGAGATACTAATAATATCTTGAAGCCACGAGATAGTTATATCTTTTTTGACAAAGTGGGACTAGGGGGGCTCCGTAGATATCCGTTCGAATTTGATTTTTCTCAAAAGTGACAGCCCTAATGAGGGGTGGACCTCAGTTCTTCTAGATCCAGGGGCAAGAAAAGTTTTCTACATTTTAAAGTTAAATGCATTAATCTGAACTTTTAGAGTTCAGAAATATAAGAGCACAAACCCATGTTCAGCAGGCAGCCTATGAATATAAATCATTAGAAAGGATTGTTAAAAAAATTTTTTTTAAAAGCATCACAATAAGTGTATTGTGATTCTCAAAACATTTGCTGACCAAACAAAGTTTAGTAACAACATGTAACAATGTTTACATCAATTAATTTGGATAAATATCAGGTAGGCTACCCTATAAAGCTACATGTTAATTTTTCTCAAAGAAAAATCTCTCACTAATGCTGTAAATACATGGAGTTGGTATTATTATTAAAGGTTAAAATTAACAAATCAAATATAATGCGGTTTTTATAATATTTTAATGATATGAGTCAAATTATAATATGTAATAGTGCATATATTTAGCAAAAACAATCCTCTCTATGTGCCTTCTATAGGCTGTGGTCATTAAATGGCTTTTCTGAGGTAAATGTTAACTTACGTGACAGGCTATTGTTCTCCAGTTGTTTTATTGACCTATTTCAGCGGTTGAAGCACTGATTGAGTGATTACATGAGAAATGACACATTTCAGCAAGTTGTAGGCTAGTATCTTCCATAATAGTTCTTTCGAATTGATTTACTAACTAAAAGAAGAGCTTTAGGTCAGTTATAAACAAACCACATATTTGAGCTTTAAACAACTACATTGTCGACTGAAAAACTATTAAAACTTCTTTTCGTGACACAATAACAGTAGTATTTTTAAATTCTACCTCTGAACGTTACTATTACTAATTAAATCATGACCAAATACAACCAACAACAAACATCCAGTCTTGCGTGTGAAAGGTAATTCCTCGAAAGCTGTTTTCAGTTGTGTGGGGATGTGTACAGCCCCAAGCAGCGCACAAAACAGGCATTTTTCTCAATTCCCGTTATGAGAGGTATGGGAAAGTTGCCATCCCCAAACATTGACGTACGCTCCAGCGGCCAATAGGGCGTCTATGTATTTATTATGTCTATGGTTTTATGGTCCATAACCATGGTGGTCCATGTTCCCATAAGTTATTTTTTACTCAGCGCGAGCTGACCGATAAATCTAACACACCAAGAGAGGCGGGACTTAAGGCAGAACAGTCAATCATCAGCCGGTCACACTCAAAGCCGGTGTCATGTTGGAGAGGGGGAGAGGGGGAGCCGCAGCGAGCGCGCACACGAGTGAGTGAGGAGGTGGCCGCCGGGGGAGCAATGGCGTTTGGTGGACTGGGATGCAATCATGGATTGATAGGAGTAGAATAAGGTGAAAATAATGATTTGGAGGAGTTGTCAGAGGATAGTGACAAGGAGAGTACTGTAAGTAAAGATGACGATGAGTCAGGTAAATGGAATTTGGTTCAAAGAGCATCGAAGAAAAGGAAAGGGAAAACTAAACAAGATGAAGCGAAAAGAGTGAGGAATGATATTAAGGTTGTGATCCGATTTCAAACCCCCTGTACAATAAACCCATTGAAAGTCAGTGAAGCAATTTAAAACTAGTAGGCGAAGTTTGCTCCATCAGAACGTTAAAAGATGGAAACCTGTTAGTTGTTTGTCAAGATAGAGATCAGAGAATGGGATTGATGAAACTTAAAACTTTAATGGGGAAAAGCGTAAAAGCCCAAGATTGGGAAGAAAGGGATAAAATAATGGCGGTGATGTCAGGTGTATCGACAGATTTGTCGGAAGATGATATTAAGAGCAATGTAAAAGAAGTTAGAATCAACAAAGTTAAGCGTTTGCCAATAGTAAGGAATGGAATTAAAGGACCAAGCTTGTCTGTTTTGTTAGTGTTGGATGAGGTTAAGATGCCTGAAAGAATCAAAATTGGGTATGTAAGTTATTTGACGAAGACTTATGTTCCCCCACCAATTAGATGCTTTAAATGCCAGCGATATGGACATATTGTTTCTGCATGCAAGTCAAAAACAAGATGTGCTAAATGTGGAGGCGAACATGACTATGGTAAATGTAAAGAAGGAACACAAATCAAGTGTTGTAACTGCGGAGGTGAACACAGTGCTGCCTACAAAGGGTGTGAGATGCATAAAAGAGCAGTTCAAGTGCAAAATGTGAAGATAAAAGAGAGTATTACTTATGCTGAAGCCATTAAAAAGGTTGACAAAGAAAACCAAGAAAAACCCAGGGTTAAAGTGAATATGGCCCCAGTAGGTTTACCCCCTAGTCAAGATCAAACGACTCAGAAATGTTGTAAAGTAACTGAAGATACTTTAATTGTGGATAAGAGAAATTTCATTGCTTTTATGGTGGAAGAGGTTAATCAGCCCAAGTGACGAGTAGAAATGATAGAATTAAAATAATTAAAAAAGCAGCGGAAAAGTATCTAGAAATTCATGAGTTGTCAGTAAATTCCATTCATAACGTGGTATCAGGGGTATCTGACAGGATGGACAGCCAAGTACCAGGTGGTAGTTAATATCTATTTTTCAGTGGAATGTTTAGTTGCTAATGGCCAGGAGTTTAAACATTTTATTGAGGAACAAGAGATCAAACCAAACATTATTTGTATATAGGAAACATGGTTAAAACCATCACTTGACTTCATAATATATGGATATACAGCAATACGTAAAGATAGGGATACTGTGGGAGGGGGAGTGGCCACATTTATTCAGCAGGGAATTCATTATAGAAATTTAAATATAGATAAAGAGATTGAAGCAGTCTTGGTTGAGATTTGGGTAGGTAAAACTAAGATTAAAATTGTCAACTTTTATAACCCTTGTAAAAAAATCTTGAGAGAAATGCTAGATTGTATGTGTGGGGGAGAAAATGAAATGCTAGTATTATGTGGAGATTTTAATGCACATAACACTCTGTGGGGAGGTAATAAGGTAGATGAAAATGGGCGCACTATTGAGGAGTTTATGGATGATAATAAGTTGGTTTGTTTAAATGATGGAAGGAACGTTTGATGCATCTCTTGGAACAGAGTCAGCAATAGATCTCACAATAGTATCAGATAAGATAGCAGGGGTAAGTGAGTGGGAGGTAAATGAAAATTCTTTTGGCAGTGATCACTATAGTATTTGGTTAAGTATTAGAAATCAAAATGTGTGTCTTGAAGAGAATTGGTTTCCAAGATGGAAAATGAGAGAAGCAAATTGGGGGTTATATAGCATGAAGGCAAGTGGCAGGCTGATGGAAATAATGTCAGATATAAGTAATGATGTTGATGAATTAAACTCAATAATTACAAATATATTGTGTGAGACAGTGGAGGAGGTTCTTGGAAAATCTACTGGAATAAGGAATAAAAGAATGGTACCTTGGTGGTCAGATGAGTGTAAGGAAGCAATTAAAGTTAGGAATAAAGCTTTCAAAACTGTTAAATCAAATCATTCAACTTAATGGAAAATAAAAAATCACAATCGAAAGTTAAAAGAATCATAAAAGAGACTAAAAGGAAATATTGGCGTAACTTTTGTGGTAAAATAGGGGCAGAAGTTGAAGTGGGGGATGTTTGGAGTATGATTAAAAAAATGGGAGGCATTAGAAGGGAATTTTCTCTACCTGTGATTAAAAATAATGGTGTGGAGGCAGTAACAAATCAAGAAAAAGCAGAGATGCTTGCGAAAGGTTTTATTAAGGTCCATAGCTCACATAACTTAACTGATGAAGAATTAGCTTGGAGAGTTAAAATAATAGATGAAAGTAAAGAGTTACTGGAAAAGAAGGCAATAAGCGAAAGTGTACTTGATAAGGATTTTACATTATTTGAGCAGGAGAGCGTTAAGTGGGGTTAAGAACACTTCACCAGGGAAAGATGGTATATGTTATAAAATGATTAATGAAATCGATGATGTAGCTAAACATGTTATTTTAAGTCTTTATAATAAGATTTGGGAACAAGGAAGATTGCCTCTGTGTTGGAAACATTCTGTAGTGGTTCCAATTGGGAAACCAGGAAAGGACAAAACTGAAGTTAAAAGTTATAGGCCAATAGCATTAACATCCAATTTATGTAAGCTAATGGAAAAGATGGTCACTAGAAGAATAGTATATGAAATTGAAAAAAGAGGTATTATCTCCCCACACCAGAGTGGGTTCCGTAGTGGACGTACTACAATGGACCCTGTTATATGTTTAGAAAATGAAATAAGGAAAGCGCAAATCAATAAAGAGTCAGTTCTAGCAACATTCTTTGATATAGAAAAAGCATATGATATGCTATGGAAAGAGGGCCTGTTAATTAAGCTTAATAGGATGGATATTGGTGGCAAAATGTTTAACTGGATTAGAGATTTCTTGAAGGATAGAACAATAGAAGTAAGAGTTGGGGTTAAATTCTCGAAAATATATTCAATAGAAAATGGAACACCTCAGGGTAGTGTTTGCAGTCCAGTACTGTTTAACATTATGATTAATGATGTTTTTAATACAATAGATGACATTAGAATCAATAGAGTGTTATATGCTGATGATGGAGCTTTGTGGATAAAAGGACGTAATATTGATCATATTAGAGATAAGATGCAACTAGCTATCAACAAGGTAGAAAAATGGGCATTTGAGTGGGGTTTTCATTTGTCTGCAGAGAAGACTCAATTTATTTGTTTTTCAAAGAAAAGAGTAAATCCCATACTAGAGCTTAAACTATATAATCAGTCTTTAAAGCAAGTTAATAATATTAGGTATTTGGGAGTGTGGTTTGATGTTAAGTTAACATTTAAGGAACATATTCAGAAAATAATTGTCCCTTAAAATAATTTATATTGCACTGATAAGATCGGTTTTGGATTATGGATGTATTGTGTATCTTTCAGCATCTAAAACGTTACTTAATGAGCTCAATAGAATGCAGGCTAAAAGTCTGCGGATATGTTGTGGAGCATTTAGAACTTCTTCAGTACCAGCGTTACAAGTACAAACAGGAGAAATACCTCTAAATCTCAGACGTCTTAAGCTGAGTATGGCATACTGGATTAATTTAAATGGACATGATGCGTCACACCCTACTAAGAAAGTTCTTAATGAGTGTTGGGAATATGGAAGGTCCCAGATTTGTAGCTTTGGTTGGGATGCTAACAAACTAGCAAATCAATTAGAAATAGATGATATTATTTGTGGCAAGACTGTGCCCCTAGGAACAACTCCACCTTGGTTGTTTTGTTTCCCTATGGTGAATATGGAAACTAAAGAGATAATAGGAGTGTATCAGAATATAGAGCAATATTTAGAAAGTAGGTACAATAATACAACACAGATATATACAGATGCATCTAAAGATTCAGAGGGTAAAACGGGTATTGCAGCTTACATCCCTGAATACAAAATCTCTATTAAAAAAAGAACATCAGATCATCTGTCCATATTTGCAGCTGAAATGACAGCCATTATTATGGCACTGCAGTGGATAGAAGAAGTTAGGCCCCCTAAAGCAGTTATTTGTTCTGATTCTATGTCATCTCTCACAGCCATTCAAAATGGACAGTCATCATGTCGACAGGACTTATTGATTGAAATTAACAATATCATATTTGCAATTAGTCAACAGGGAATATCAATCCAGTTTGTATGGGTTCCTGCCCATAAAGGAGTTGATGGTAATGAGGAAGCAGACAAGCTGGCAAAAGAGGCAACCAAAGAAGAGGAAGTTCAATTAAGCATTCCACTCAGTAAATCAGAAGTTAAGGTACTCATTAAACAAAAAGTTAACAAGATATGGCAAGATAAATGGGATAAGGAGAAGAAAGGTAGACACTTATACAATATACAAAAAGATATTTCAAGTTGCAAACATAGTTATCCAAACAGACATGAAGAGGTTTGGTTTACAAGAATGAAAATAGGCCATACTGGTTTAAATAATAGTTTACACATTATACATAAACATCCATCTGGAAAATGTGAGATATGTGGAGTGAGAGAGGATGTAGATCATGTTCTTTTAAGGTGCATAAGATTCTCCAGACAAAGAGAAAAACTGAAGAGGGAAGTGAATGCAGTCAAAAAAGCCTTTTCGTTAGAAACATTATTATGTGAGAATAGATCAGCAAACATCACTAATGCTATGATAACATTTATCAAAGAAACAAAACTAGCAAATAGGATTTAATTTTTTTTTTTTTTTTTTTTTGTGTGTGTGTGTGTGTGTGAATGACATTCATTGATTGCATCTCAGCCCAGTAGATGGCGGTAATACACTTTGACTGTAAACTGCCAAAAAAAATTAACAGAAGAAGAAGAAGAGCGCGCGCACACACACACACACACACACACACACACACAGAGTGGCCAGAGAAACGGAGGAGCGACTGTAGTGAGGCGTTTGTGCAAAACTGCTGAAAAACTGCAGAAAAATTCCGGGTGTTGAACCCTCTCACCGTGAAAATTATGGGTGTTAAAACACTTGTGGATAGTTTCAGCGTCGAGTCTTCTGAGGCGAGGAGAGCAGTTCACGGTATTTCCCATCTTTACACAACCATCACACACACTTTATACAGTTTGATTAAGCGACAGGCTCATTTCTGTATTGTTTTCATCGATCACAGCGATACTTGTGCGTCTTTTCTGGCGTCTTTATCCTGAAATACACATTTAGTGCAGCAGCAGCGAGCATGAGGAGAATATTTGGAGTTCATTCAGACCTGAGAGATTTTGAGTGCTTTTGTGTTCGTTTGTGTGATTGTTTCGATGTTTGGAGTGAGAACTGTTACAGAATGTCAAGTCAAAAGTCAAAGTTTGAGATCTGTGAGTGGAATTGATAGGAATCTGTTGAATGACGCACACATATCTCGGTTTTGTATAACGTTGATTCTGGAGAACTGGATTAATCACATGTAGTTTTTGGACCAACTAACGCTACCACTGTACAGGTGTCGTGTCCTCACTACGGATTCCCCAAAAGTACAATTGCGAGTCAGATATAACTAAGAACATATAGCCTAATCAATGTTCTACAGAATCGATCTCAAGTGTCATTATTAAAATATACTGCTTAATACTTTACATTGAGCCATATTAAATCAATAAATGAATTGATGGATCGAACATGACTGTTAATTTACTTTGACATAGAACATTATAATTTTATAATCTTTCTAAGTGAAGAGAAGGATGTGTAAAAGGAAGGAAGTGGGGGACTTTACTCTGTGGGCTGTGGAGGGAGACAAACGGCAGTGTGTGTGTGTGTGTCCATATCTCAGGAGATCAAAGTATCTGAGGTTTTGTTTGTCTTACAGTTTCTTGTCCAGAAAAAAATGAAATCTGCATATTTATTATATTTGAACCTTTATAAAGGGTTTCCCCCCCTAATCGTCTTGTCAAACTTCCCATCATGCAGTAGAAAGAGCCCAGATTATGTCACTTCCTGAATCCTGAGTGTCACAGTTTTAAGAAATGCTCTGTTATAAAAGGAGTAAAATCATGTCAGGAGTAACAGGGTTGAGTGAAACATGTATGACACAGAAAATGCTAACAAATAGTTAAGTTAAAACTAGTTAAAGCCGCTCTACACTTTGAGCGTGTGAGGTTTCTACAGACGGTTGTGAAATGACGTCACATTCTACATTACAAACATTAATTTAATATATAATCAAATAAGTTAAAAATGTAAAAATAAATAATCCACTTCACGTGAATGCTAAACGCTTGTGTTATTTCTCACAGGGTTATTCACTTGAGCTTGTGTTTCTGGTGTCCCACTTTCACATGCGCATTGATAATTAAAACATTTGAGTAAAATAAGGCAAGGCAAGTTTATTTGTATAGCACATTTCATACACTATGGCAATTTAAATAGGTTTACATAGAAAGAAATTAAAGGGCCCCTATCATGGATTTTTGAAAATGACCCTCTGACAGTGAAATCTGAAAGTGCACCGTATATAAAGTTATTGTCTTTCAAAAGTAAGAGTCGACTCTGAATCAATTAAATAAGCCGTTTCGTAGTGACGTCAAGACGAAACATTAGTATATTGCCCGCCCACGTATTGAACGCGCAATCGCGCAGACACCACGAAAACTTAAACCTCAAACCGCAGCTGATTCCTGTACAGCATCATGTCGAGAAGACGGCGCTGTGCATGATGTGAACGTAAAGCCAGTTATTTTTCACTCCCCAAGGATGAGCATGTGAAGAATCAGTGGTTAAAATTCATCTTTACCAAGATATCACAGCAGTATAATCCTAAACTTTTGCTGTGTTCCCTTTATTTTACTGACGACTGCTTCTCAAATCTCGGGAGTTCAATGCAGGATTCACAAACCGCTTGCTCTTGAAAGATGGTGTTTGTACTGTTCCCCTTGCATGTACAGATGCAATTTAACAACCAGCCAAACTCCATCCATAAAGTACAGATGAGTCAGGATTCATCTTAGTCTTTGCCATTTAATAAGATGCCAGGTACATTATGAATTAGGAGCAAAACTGTAAATAATAGCAAATAAACAATAATCAGAACAATAATACAATGACTAAAGAACATTCATGCAGTTATGAAACTCTTATCTGAAAATACCCCAAATGAAATCAGTGTCATCAATTTACTTAAATGGAATTGACCTATGGCTGAGCCACGCCCCAAAATGCGATGAGCCAATCACAGTGCGCAGCTAACCCAATACACTCAGACATTCTCTGCTTCCACGTCCATTGAAATGCATTGCAGTTAGTCAGTTTTCACTCTTTTTTATGTGTTTTTTTCTTGTCATTTTAAGTTTAAAATGGTGAAACGGTGTGCATGGGGTACATGCAACTCCAACACTAGGTATCCCGAGAGCCAGGGCGACGGTGTGTATTTTTTACCCTTTCCCAATCATCTGCTCTGGATTAAGTTATGCGGTAACTTAGACCACAACACCAACTAAACGTGGATAAATTAAACACGGATGTCTACATCTGTTCTAATGTAAGTCAACAACGTATTTGAGCGTTATCTTTAACATCTCTAACGTTAGCCTAACATTAGAAAACGTTAACGTTAGCTTCTTGCTGCATTGTACATCATGTCACTTAGCTTCATTAACGTATCTGTAAATAACCGAGATAACAAATGTTAGCAATGTTGTGCTGAATGATTCATGTAAATATATGAGGCGCCACGTAGGATTTAAATCAAACTTCGCTTATCAATACATGCATAACACACGTGCATAAATTACTCGCATATACATGTATACTACTGGATGTTCAAAATACATATATAAAATACACGTGCACACTAATATGAAATTCATACCAATACATAGTATGTTAGTAATAAATGCATATAAACTTATGAATAACTTGCATATACATATAAACTTGACGCACGCATACACCTATAAATACTCGCATATACATATAAACTTCCATGCACATACACCTATAAACACTCGCACATACATATACACTCGCTGCACGCAGACACACCTATACACACTCGCATATACATATAAACTAGAGATGCACCGATTGATCGGCTGGTGACTGGAATCGGCCGGTTTTCACGTGATCGGCCATGATCGGCGACCGGCCGGTCAGTCTGACATAATCCGATTTTATGCCGGTCAAATGCACTCGGGCGCCGCATGATTAACATCGCACAACATCAGCATCACACGTGCACACGGAACGCGCACATAGGAAACCTCGTGAATTACGGCCGTTTCACACCGCAAGGTGCAGCGCTTTTTTTTTTTTTTTTTTTTGTTCGGCGTGCATGTTAATCAATGAGTGCATTCACACCGCGAGCCGGAGCAGCGCGTGAGCGTCGAGCAGGAGCGTCGCGGGAGCAACAGTGAAGCGCGGGTTTCGGCGACGAATCGATTTTTGCTGCGCTCAATTTAAGTGAAAGCACACTTTTGATGGACAAAATAAATATGATTTCATCCAAAAAGTGCCCAAAATGCAAAGAATTTGCATGTCTGGTGTGTTTTAACAAGTAGGCTAGGCTATGTCAGAAAGAAAATGAAGACTCAAAAATATTTATAGATATTTTATATATAGATATTTATAGTTTTTATTATTTAATTGTTTCCCTGCACATGCTCCACTTGTCCTGTTTAGCTTGGCTGGACATGTCAGATGAGAGAAGAACTGCTTGAGAAATATAACTTGCCATTGATATACAACAAGTGATTGCAAAGGCCTGTGTGTGTGCGTGAGAGAGAGAGATAAATATCTTTATACTGTAAGGCTATATTTATTGAATTTTTATTTGTTATTTATATATTATTTTATTGCCATTACCTGTTTTCATACAGAAGTTTAGTTTGCTAAATATATACATTTTTTTTTATTGGATATTGGATGTGAAAAGGAAATGGTTCTTCCATAACACTGCACTTTAGATGTGTGAGAATTTTCCACACTAGGAGTCATTTATATAGTTCTATTTTATAGCGATTATCTGTTCAAAAAATGTTCTATTAAAGAGAAGATAGAAAATAAATATTTGTGTGTGCTGTAAAGTGGTTTGAAAAAATAAAATCGGAATAGGCTAAAATCGGTATCGGCAGGTCAAACTCAAGCAAAAAATCGGGATCGGCCTAGAAAATTGTAATCGGTGCATCTCTAATATAAACTTGACGCACGCATACACCTATAAATACTCGGATATACATATAAACTTCCATGCACATACACCTATAAACACTCGCACATACATATACACTCGCTGCACGCAACATATAAACTTCCATGCAGACACACCTATACACACTCGCATATACATATAAACTTCCATGCAGACACACCTATACACACTCACATATAAACTTCCATGCATATACACCTATACACACTCGCACATACATATAAACCCGATGCGCGCGTACACATCCATAAAACACTCGCGCATACATAAAAAATAAAACGTGGATGCATGCTTTAGTTGTGTATGTATGTATATGCGAGTGATTTCATATGTGGATGTGCGTGAACTTTTCAGTGTAAAAGGAAGTCATTTATTATTCTTCTTTTGGAGTTTTATGGCGGTTGGCAAACCAGCTAAAAGGTGCATTTACCGCCACCAACTGGACAGGAGTGTGAAGCGTCAACACAGGGGGCGCAAAGATATCACGCAACACCTGAAATAAAGCTTGCCACAAAGAACCTTTATTTTACTGTCTATGTAAAGAACCAGCGAAAGTAATAATTATGCATGAAACATTTGAATGGTTGATAAAGTTCATAAATCGATGCAGACTCGCCATCTTCGCTGTAGTGAACGCGCCTAGAGAGAAATGCACACTTCATGTGAAGTGTGAATGCGCCGGCGCCTCTGTGTCCTGATTAGCCTATATTGTCCACTATATTTGCTTCTTGTTTATTAATTCAGGCAAATTTGTTGATGAAACATTGATTAAAATGAACATACAATTTATAAAAAACGAAATAAACTTTAAAGAAAGGCTGTCTACAAAAGAAAACTTTATGGTCAAAATTTATGTCTGACCCATTCCAAATGTTTTCCGATAGCCTATATCTTATGATCCTATCTTACTCATCTCATGCGGTTCCCTTTTCATATAATCAACATGGGTGAAATAAAAAATAAAAAACATATTATTTAAACATAAATATGAAACGTATGTTTAAGTTTTTTAACTTATAAGCGTCACACCACTCCGCTTTGCTCACATGCTTTGGTGTGTAGCCTATAGTAGCCTATACATGCATGTGTGTGGTGGAGGGCTGCGTTTTTTTTTTTTAAATAATAATCAAATAATACCCATCGATTTTCGAATTTTAGCTGTGCTTGAAAATTTCGTTTTGTATAAATTGCATCTTCATTTTAATCAATGTTTCATAAACAAATTTGTCTGGATTAATAAATAAGAAGCAAATATAGTGGACAGTGATCAGGACACGGAGGCGCCGGCGCGTGAACTAGAGCGCGTAAATGAAGCGAACCTCAGCGTATAAACTACTTGCATCACAGACCTGTACATCTATAGAAAGCCTGAAATGTGTACTTTTAAACAAAACAGTTAAAACTAAAATAAATTGGCTACTATTTGCTTATGTAGGCTAATTCATATGAAGTGTGCATTTCTCTCTATAGGCGCGTTCACTACAGCGAAGATGGCGAGTCTGCATCGATTTATGAACTATCAACCATTCAAATTTTTCATGCATAATCATTACTTTCGCCGGTTCTTTACATAGACGGTAAAATAAACGTTCTTTGTGGCAAGCTTTATTTCAGGTGTTGCGTGATATCTTTGCGCCCCCTGTGTTGACGCTTCACACTCCTGTCCAGTTGGTGGCGGTAAATGCACCTTTTAGCTGGTTTGCCAACCGCCATAAAACTCCAAAAGAAGAATAATAAATGACTTCCTTTTACACTGAAAAGTTCACGCACATCCACATATGAAATCACTCGCATATACATATATACACAACTAAAGCATGCATCCACGTTTTATTTTTTATGTATGCGCGAGTGTTTTATGGATGTGTATGCGCGCATCGGGTTTATATGTATGTGCGAGTGTGTATAGGTGTATATGCATGGAAGTTTATATGTATATGCGAGTGTTTATAGGTGTATGTGCATGGAAGTTTATATGTATATGCAAGTATTTATAGGTGTATGCGTGCGTCAAGTTTATATGTATATGCAAGTTATTCACAAGTTTATATGCATTTATTACTAACATAATATGTATTGGTATGAATTTCATATTAGTGTGTACGTGTATTTTATATATGTATTTTGAACATCCAGTAGTATACATGTATATGCGAGTAATTTATAGGTGTATATGCACGTGTGTTATGCATGTATTGATAAGCGAAGTTTGATTTAAATCCTACGTGGCGCCTCATATAAATACTGTAGCACCAAACTAACGGAGAGGTTCTCTTGGTAAAGCTTGTCCTGGAAACGTAACGTTATGCAATTTAGACCTGTACATATTTAATTTGATCATGAACCTCCGTTTAATTAGATATTGAAGCACACCATTTTACACTACTTTCTACCAAAACAAAAGTTTTTTTTTTAGCAAAACATGTGGCCTTTTCACTCCTCTTCAACATAAGAAAATATTCAAACCATTTACATACAGTGTCAATAGACAAGAGGTCATGATGTTCAAAAGGTCATTGATTTGTGTTGATTTAGTGTTAGTAATAACTAATAAAATGCTATATAAAAATCATAAATTGCCTCCTGTGAAATGTCTCCTACTGTGAAAGCTGCCATAGCGCCTGTCACCGAATGTTGACTGTTTGTCCGAGTGAGTGGAGGGGGCGTGGCTTAGCCATAGGTCAATTATCAGATAACAAAGAAATAGCAATAAATACAGATATTGACTCGTATAGTGAAGTTATCACATCAAAGTAGAACGGAATCAACACAATTAAATGCTATATCAAATAAAGGCTAGGCTAATAGCTAAAGGCTATCACAAAAATAACTAAGTAAAAGCTTCAAATAAACCTATCACAAATATATGCAAATGTATATCATCAAGCATTATGTAACGAAGAATTAACTTACAGATGATGCTTTTACAAATGCAAAACAAAGGATGTCATCCAAAGATCGAGGAGAAGCTGACTGCATGAAATGTGATCACTTATATTTCTAGAGAAGTACCACTGGGGGGTGCCAGAACCAAAACAACTATACAAAATAATACAAGTGAAAGGTAAACTTGAAGCAGAACAGTGTTCAAAATACTTCGTTTTGAGTTTTATATTTTGTAGGTCTCCTGCTAACTGGCTAACTCACATTATCACCAAAGAGCATAGTAGTACTTCTATACTCTTTGTTATCACTGTCTTCCTGAAATACTTCTGCTGATCAGCTGTGGGCCACTATTATCGAGTCGTCCTTGCGTTGGAGGTTCGGGTTGAATTACTAGTTCTTCCAATGTTTCATCATCGGACTCGTGCTCGCATTAATATGGTAAAATCGACGTCATTGTTCATTACTGTGTTTAGTTTACGGTGAAGGAAGCCGCAGAGCTGTCGTGTATGCAATGGGTGTTTTTGTTTTCGACGCGCTGTACACGGTAGGCCAATCACAACAGACTGATCTGTCTGGCCAAACAGTTTTTTTTTGTTTTTGTTTTTTTTTACATTTAATGCGTGTAAACATGTTGTAGGAGACTCTACAACAACATCATTAGGAAACTTTAAAATGCCATGATAGAGGCCCTTTAAAATAATCACACTATGGCAATTCAAATTGTGCGTTGCATAGAAAATAAACACAAAATAAAAGCAAGGGAAATAAAAACGGTTACAAAAGGAATTAAGATAGATTATTTCCCTCTAGCGCCACCAGCTGTCCAAAGTGGCACCCATGTTTATGGTAATAACTTTTGAACCACAAGGGCTAGAAACAAAATTATTTTTCCTCTGATTCCCTAGCTCAAGATGACGCTTTATCGGATTCAGACCAAACTTGGTACATGTCATCACAAGCATGACCTGAGGCTACGTGCTGCCTTTCGGCGCATCGCCACCTACTGGTCCGGAGATATGAAAAATATATTTTTTTGCTTATAACTTCTGAATAGTTTGTCCAAAAATCATAAAATTAGTCTCGTTAGATTCAGGGCGTCATGCTGAGTCGACTGATATCCAATTTTCCCAGATCAGCCATTTTGAATTATGTGCTAAACTGCTGTATTTTATGAACGCATGAACAGATTGTTACGGAACTTGGCATGGGTCATCAGTACGATGCCCTGAAGGAGTCTGAGAAGTTTCGAAACAGCGCCACCTAGTGGTAAAATAAAAATTTCAAATGCTTATATCTCTGGCTGTCGTTGACTTACTTTCACGGGAGTCATATCTTTAGACTCCTGAATCCTTTCCGAGTTCAACGATACCAGACTTGCCAGGTTTCGGCATATGGTTTGTGCAGTGTTGTAATTTAGTGCTTAAAAAACATTTGCGGATATCTTCGAAACCGCTAGTCCGATCGAGACGAAACCACCATCAGAAGTTTGGAAACGTAGGTCGCTGGCTAAAGGCTAATGCCCAAATCTCAAAATATTGATATTAAGGGGTAGTAAAATTCAATCAAAGTCACGTGTCAGTCATTTTTGATGTTTTTTTTTTTTCACATTAATGTCTATAACTCCGAAGCTAATTGAGATATTTTCACCAAAATTGACACACAGATGTATGGGCTCACTCTGAGGACACATAAAAAAATGGTGGGACTGAGCCTCTTGCTGGCGCTATAATAGAACAAAACATGAAATTCCCATTGACTTCAATACAGTTTTGTGATGTAAAATGCTATACTTAATGAATGCATTGCTGTAACATTACGAAACTCAGAATGTGCCATCATCACCATGCCCTGAAGGTACTTAAAAGATTGAGACAGCGCAACCTTTTGGTCAAAAGTTCAATTTAAATTAATAAAAAAATGCTATAACTTTTGAATAAATATGCCTATTGTAATGACACTGGTCTTAGTAGATTCCTTGGGTCACTCGTATTTGGCAGAACTTCCTGTCCGCCATCTTGATTTCCATTCAATACCTACTTTTTCAAACTCCTCCTAGACCGTTTGTCCGATTTTCACCAAAATCGTATCATCTCCAGACCGTGCTGACAAAAAGTTATGGATTTCGTGTCGATAGACAAAACCGTTTTCGTATACTGCAGCAGCAAAGTTTAGGCATGATGCCAAATGGACTATTCAGGCTTTATATCTGCAATGCCTCGACATATTGACACCAAACTTTGTCATTGTCACCTCACTCTGACCACACCACATCAATTTCGTAACTGCGCCACCTATTGGTTGAAAGTGATAAACCATTAAATCATCTTGTAAGTTACTGTGTGATTTTTCAGCCATTTTGCCAAAATTCATCTTTAAATGTCTTTAATTGCTCCTTGCTCCAGTTGGTCTGACTTTCCCAGCCATGTTGGCATCTGTTATCATCTTGCGCTTGGCCCCGATAATTGCTGCTTGCAGCTATATTTTAATGTTAATATCATGTTGGACAATTTTGTCATTGATCAAATATATTTTAAATAATTGGAAGGTAAATTAACCTCATTCATGGAAAAGGACTTATAATCAATTTATAAAAAGGCATCACATTATCATTATATTTTATAACAGTTGTCTACTTTTAGTAGGGAGGTTAAGCCCAAAAAATAGGCCTTTGACTTCAAGTCATGATGCAAAGGTCGCCTTTAGTATGGAAGTACCTTAGGGTCATACAAATAAATTTATCCTAAGACACAAGTGAGATCACACTTTGTATCAGAAATAAACATGTTTTTTTCAAAAATGGCAGCCAATGCGCCGAAAATACTCTAGAGCCCATATCTTTGCTTCTGTTATCGCTATGACAAATTTGGTGTCAAAGTGTACATTTGTGGGGTCAAGGAATCCAATAAAATTGGTTTCAAGTTGAAAAAAAAAAAATGTCCCCATACCATGACAATTGGGGGTAAATATGCACATTTCACACAAAAATTGTCATCAGAGTGACTTTACTTATCTTTTCGTTTAAAAACTTTAATTTTGTATTTAAACAGTGTAGCTACTTCTGTACATTACATTTGTCCTAAGTAGCATGATATTTCGACGAGTCAGGAGTAGCCTATCAGTTCCTGCAACAACACATCCCATCTGCACCAGGAGCTGTGACAGCTGTTGAAGGTCAGAGGTGACAGGTTAACACTTTGAGGTTCGTATGACTTTCTCATTAAATAGAAACATGTTTTTAATGTTAGATAACTAATAACTAGCTAGCTAGTTGACTATGGAAAAAAAACCTTAGAGGGAAAACCTCTTTTCTCGAGAATACTGAAGCCAAAAATTATCCTTATAATTTGTATTAATTTAAAACGCACTTGCTGCAGCGAGCAGACCTAGGCGAGGCCAACATGACATCATGACTTTTGCGTAAACAGACACGCCACTTTCAAGTCAAGTGGCGTGTTATCTATACGCATTTTGAGATATCCGCGTGTATGCGTGTATGTCTACGCCATTAATGTCCAAGTGATTCCGCGTATATGTACACGCCATTACATTTCCGAGCGAAACGAAGCAAAATGTAGATCTACATCTGGGGAGCGATATTTTTTTTCCCTAGGATGGTAGGGGGAAGACTCATAAATGCTATTAACCCCAGTGACGGGTAGGTTTAGGGACAGGGTGGAGGTAGGTCATATATTTATATATACAGTAATAACGTTAAGTCAACTGCGTTCATAAACACGCTGAAAAGCGATTGTGCGTGTTGATAGCACGCCAAAAATGGAAATACGAATTGGCGTGTCATACACACGCAATTTTATGAGATCAGTCTGGCGAGGCAGCTTGCACGCCTATTGCCTGATCTGCGGCAACTGCTGCAACCTATCGAGGGACTGCTCGTGACCTAAGCACCAATGAAGGCGCCGGCGCCCTCAGTCGTCATGGCTTATGCCTATATAAGCCAGAGCTCGATAGGATGCTCCTTGGTTTTCATCGACTGTAGCGAAACCAGATGGTAGCACAAGCACGGCAGGGTTACGCAACACTCGTTCTCTCTTTTAGAGAGAACCGAGGTTACGTTAGTAACCGAGACGTTCTCTTATGAGAGTACTCTTGTGTTGCGTAAGCTAGCTCACGCTACGGGAAACCAATTTAAACCGCTGTGTGTGCTAAATCTACCACAACACTGACCCAAGGGCGACAGCCCTGAGCTCAAATGATATAGGGATATAAAAAGCCGACATTGGGAATGGGCTTAATAAGAATGATATAAGGCAAACGTGGTTACCTTAAATGCATAGAGGGTGCTTAACAGTGTATAACAGTCAGGGGAGGCAATAGCCTGCCTGAACTGAAAACTTTGCAGTCCGCGGAAGCGAGTCCGGCAGAACTGAGCGGATAAACTAAACTGGAAACAGTCTAGCTTGGAACACGGGAACTTCCAGGTTATAGAACCTTATAAATGTAGACGGAGAGGCCCAGCCTGCCGCCATACAGATATCGTGAAGGGAAATCCCACTGGACCAGGCCCATGAAGAGGCATGCCTCTAGTGGAATGAGCTCTGATGCCCAGAGGGTAACGAAGGCTCTTAGATGTATAAGCCAGTGAGATAGCGTCCACTATCCACCTGGAAAGGCTATGTTTCGAGGTAGCTAGACCTTTAGATCGGCCACCAAATGAAACAAAGAGCTGTCCTGACAATCTGAAAGCAGCCGAACGTTCCACGTAAATTCTCAGGGCCCTAACCGGGCCAAGGAGATTCACGTCAGACTCGCTGTCAGATCCGAAGAGGGCTGACAGGGAGATGACTTGCGCTCTGAAAGGAGTGGCAAGTACTTTGGGGACATAACCATGTCTTGGTTTGAGGATGACCTTGGAGTCATTAGGCCCAAACTCAAGGCACTACGCGCTAACAGAAAGTGCGTGTAAGTCACCCACCCGCTTGACTGAGGCGATAGCCACCAGAAAGGTGGTTTTCAATGAGAGATACTTAAGGTCCACAGACTGTAGAGGTTCGAAAGGGGCAGCCTTCATGGCCTCCAGGACCAAGGAAAGGTCCCATATGGGAACCGAGGGGGGACGAGGAGAGTTCATCCTTCTAGCTTCCCTGGGGAAGCGGACTACAAGGTTGTTCCTACCCAGTGACTGGCCATGCGAATGTTTGACAAACGCAGCAATAGCTTGAGCATGGATGGGGATCTACCCTTATCCAAGAGCTCCTGTTGGAAGAAGAGAACCTCCGACACCCCACAATCTTGTGGATCCAGGTTGCGAGCTGAGCACCAACCTGAGAACACTGACCACTTGGAAGCATAAAGCCGTCTAGTAGAGGGCGCTCTAGCTTGCGTAATCGTGTTTAACACTCCGTCGGGGAGACTGACGGGTACCCGTTGATGGCCCACACATGCAGAGCCCAAAGCTCGGGTCGTGGGTGCCAAATCGTATCCCCGGCCTGTGAGAGGAGATCTCTCCTCAACGGAACAGGCCACGGAGCCAAGCTCTGAAGCTGCATCGGCTCCGGAAACCAAACTTGGTTCGGCCAGAACGGAGCTACTAGATGCACAGAGGAACCGTTCTCCCTGATACGCTTGATTACCTGTGGTAACAGCGTGATCGGAGGGAAAGCATAGAGAGGGCGGCTGGGCCAGTGATGGGCCAGCGCGTCCTTGTTCTTTGTGAAGCATATTGGACACTGAGCGTTGTCTTGAGACGCAAAGCGGTCGACTTCCGCAGTGCCAAAGGTGTCCCACAACAGCTGAACTGTCTGAGGCTGGAGAGACCATTCCCCTGGGGGAACGTTGTCCCTGGACAGCCTGTCTGGACCTACATTCAGATGGCCTGGCACATGCGCCGCTCTCAGCGAGAGTAGGTTGCGCTGAACCCATACAAGGAGGCGTTCTGCCAGAGCATGAAGGTTCCGTGATCTCAGACCGCCCTGGCGATTTATGTAAGAAACCACCGACATGTTGTCCATGCGGACAAGGACATTGTGGCCCTATAGAAGGGGAAGGAAGAACCGCAAGGCGTTCTCGACCGCCTTCATCTCTAGACAGTTTATGTGCAAGCTCTTTTCTTGGCTTGACCACAGGCCAAAAGTCGGTCTGCCCTCGTAGAGGGCGCCCCAGCCCGAATTGGAGGCGTCTGTCAAAACTACTTTTAGGGTGTACTCACACTAGCCAGTTTGAACCGTGCCCGAGTGCGTTTGACCACCAAAGCGCGGTTCGTTTGACTAGTGTGAGTGCTCCGAACCGTGCCCGGGCGCGGCTTGATTAGCCGGCCCTGGCCCGCTTGGAAGAGGTGGGCCAGAGCACGGTTCAGTTGGACTCGGGCGCGGTTCGCATGCAGTGTGAGCGCTAACCGTGCTGGAGCACGGAACAGGACGCGCGACGTCATGGTTCTGCACTTCAGCTGGTACCTTGCAAACCTCCTCATACGAGCAGCACGATTACGTGACAATTTTCGCGCCACTAAGGCGACACATCTGTTTAACAACAGGCTGTGAGAGGGCTGTGGACCACCGTGGACGTTTAGTAGCTTGCCTATGTCATTTGTAATGGAAGCCCGTTTCCGCCACTGAATACAAAAAAGAAAAGAAAAGGTAATTGTGACTTTAAACGACCCAAAATTATCCACAAAGAAAACAGAGCGATGGACTCCATTGTGTTCAGACAGCTCCGCTCTTCTTGTTTATCCCCAAACCGTCGCACCATAATGACGTAAGCGTGCTCCGGCACGAATGCTGAAACCCTATGTGAGTGCAGGCCAGCGGGGGAGTGGGGAGGGGGGACAATCGTACTCGGGCCCGGTTCATGGCAACCGTGCCTAGTGTGAGTACACCCTTAGTTTCGAGATTACCCCCAGATTTACACCCGTCTGATACCAGTCGACCGCCTTCCAGGGCTCCAGAGCTGTGACACAGTTCTGAGTTACCTTGAGATGTAAACGACCGGATGCCCATGCTCGACGCGGGACCTGCGTCTTCAGCCAGTGCTGTAAAGGGCGCATGCGAAGCAGGCCTAAACGAAGAAATTATTAAGTTGTGAATGGACTGTGTTTGGCATGCGTTTTTTAATAAATTGCATACTTCACCTCCAATTGTCATGGTAAGGACAACATTATTGTTTTTTAGTCTCAGAACCTATTTTATTGGACTCCTTGACCACAAAAATGTACACGTTGATACCAAATGTATCGTTATAGCTATAACAGAAGCAAAGATATGGGCCTCTCAAGTATGGCCGGCAGCCATTTTAAAAAAATGTGCGTATGTAAGATATAAAATGTGATCTCACTTGTGTCTTAGGATAAATTTATTTCTATGGCCCTAAGGTACTTCCATACCAAAGGGGACCTTTGCATCATGACCTGAAGTCAAAAGTCACTTAACCTCCCTACTATTTCTACCATTACATCAGGGCTCACTATTATGTCCTTTAACATTTTATATTTCTCTCTTTGAATTATGTTCAGAGGTGGGTAGAGTATCCAAAAACTGTACTCAAGTAAAAGTACAAGTACTTAAAGAAATATTTACTCAAAGTAAAAGTAACAATCTTAATAGTTACTTGAGTAAGAGTAAAAAAGTATCCAATGAAAAAACTACTCAAGTAGTTAGTTACTAGTTACTTTGGATCATATAGGCCTATATATATATATATATATATATATATATACACTCACCTAAAGGATTATTAGGAACACCATACTAATACTGTTTGACCTCCTTTCGCCTTCAGAACTGCCTTAATTCCACGTGGCATTGATTCAACAAGGTGGTGAAAGCATTCTTTAGAAATGTTGGCCCATATTGATAGGATAGCATCTTGCAGTTGATGGAGATTTGTGGGATGCACATCCAGGGCACGAAGCTCCCGTTCCACCACATCCCAAAGATGCTCTATTGGGTTGAGATCTGGTGACTGTGGGGGCCATTTTAGTACAGTGAACTCATTGTCATGTTCAAGAAACCAATTTGAAATGATTTGAGCTTTGTGACATGGTGCATTATCCAGCTGGAAGTAGCCATCAGAGTACATTGTGGTCATAAAGGGATGGACATGGTCAGAAACAATGCTCAGGTAGGCCGTGGCATTTAAACGATGCCCAATTGGCACTAAGAGGCCTAAAGTGTGCCAAGAAAAACATCCCCCACACCATTACACCACCACCACCAGCCTGCACAGTGGTAACAAGGCATGATGGATCCATGTTCTCATTCTGTTTACGCCAAATTCTGACTCTACTATCTGAATGTCTAAACAGAAATCGAGACTCATCAGACCAGGCAACATTTTTCCAGTCTTCAACTGTCCAATTTTGTTGAGCTCTTGCAAATTGTAGCCTCTTTTTCCTATTTGTAGTGGAGATGAGTGGTACCCGGTGGGGTCTTCTGCTGTTGTAGCCCACCCGCCTCAAGGTTGTGCGTGTTGTGGCTTCACAAATGCTTTGCTGCATACCTCGGTTGTAATGAGTGGTTATTTCAGTCAAATTTGCTCTTCTATCAGCTTGAATCAGTCGGCCCATTCTCCTCTGACCTCTAGCATCAACAAGGCATTTTCGCCCACAGGACTGCCGCATACTGGATGTTTTTCCCTTTTCACACCATTCTTTGTAAACCCTAGAAATGGTTGTGCGTGAAAATCCCAGTAACTGAGCAGATTGTGAAATACTCAGACTGGCCCGTCTGGCACCAACAACCATGCCACGCTCAAAATTGCTTAAATCACCTTTCTTTCCCATTCTGACATTCAGTTTGGAGTTCAGGAGATTGTCTTGACCAGGACCACACCCCTAAATGCATTGCAGCAACTGCCATGTGATTGGTTGATGAGATAATTGCTTTAATGAGAAATTGAACAGGTGTTCCTAATAATCCTTTAGGTGAGTGTATATATAAACAGGATATTTAGATATTTTTTTTTATTATCATAATTAGATTAGGCTATCTTTGCAGCAAAAACAGGAGAGACCAGCATTATTTCTGTATATTATATCTGTAGCACGAAAACCATTGCCTGTCCTTTGGTTTGTATAATAGTAACTTAGACAACTACATTTGGATTATTAGACAATGTCGGAATAAAGTGACTCTGCAGAGTTTTGCATTCAAAGGCATGTAAGGGAACCATTGACAGAGAAAAGAAAGAGTTACTGTAAAACTCTGCACATGTGCTCGCAGTCATGTCATGCCCGCTACTGAACAACACAAACAACGATCAAATGCACATCGACTAATCTTCTTCGGTCTGTTCTCCAAAATGTATTTAAATGTATATTTCTGCAAGCATCTTTAAACTGGTTAACTGTGTTTAAGGCAGGCAAAGGCATTCGTTTTCAAGTTGAGTTCGCCACTGCGCAATACTAGGGATGCAACGATTACAGATTTTGTAAGTACGATTATTGTCTGAGAAATAATCACGATTTAACGATTATCACGATTATTCTGCATCAATTAATTTCACAACACTATATAATATCACATGAACACTCAACACTAGATTTTAATGTGTTATTTGCCACAACACAGTACAAAATTATAAAATGACAAACAATAATCAATCTCTTCCTTTGGAATTAAAGAGAAGTGCTTTGTAAACATCCAGCATTTTTCTTTTAAAAATAAAAATAACAAATTAAGTCAATGGCTGCAGGGCTCTTTGATTGAAATAGATCAAAAAATGATTAAGTGTTTAGTTTGTTCTAAATTTATTTTCAACCTGAGGTAGAAAACTTGATAACATGAAAACAATATCTTGTTGGCATTTGACTTAAAAACAAATAAAGGGATAATAAATCCCAATGAAAATAAGAATAAACAAAGTATTTGGCTCTATTGAATTAAATGTAAGCTAAATATTAACTATGTATTTCTTTTAAAAGAAAACAAATATAGTCCAAATGTTATCCACTCCAATATTATTGTACTTATTTTAATACTCTTTTTTTAATTATTAATCTAAATTTTACATGTGCCTTTAGGAAATCATCTATTATAATCTCATTATTTTGGTTTGTTTGTTTGAAGTTTAAGTAAAAATTATAGAAAGAAACTGAGAACATCTCTCATGCAGTGTTATTAATAACTGAAATGCAGTTAATTGGTAGTCCTAGAAGTCTACACGGCCCTGATCTTATGTTAGTGTTTTACACCGGGCATATTAAAACTACAAAGCCTAACATTTACAGGAGAAAGCAATAGGATATTAAGTTAAATGTTCACTGACTGAAACTCTTGCACGTAACATTGTTTTCCACAGACTTGTGTAACCAAAACATTCCGCTGTTTTTTGTTGTTGTTTTTTTTACGTTGCACTGAAAGCTGAAAGTTGCACGCCACGTTCTCCTTTTTCCAAAGCGCTACGGTTGCGCTCCGGAGGCGTCTGTCGTTGCTGTGTTGGTTCTTGTCACTTGACCTAAGGTGCGCTTGCGGCATTATGAAAAGTAGAGATGTTTTTATCTCGATGCGGCGCGGACGCGCTTGGAAAAAACGAGCACGTCGCTTCCCTTATGAGCGCGCATGGCGCGCGGCTACATTTGAAATAACGAACTTGAGCGCGCAAAAGACGCGATCTGCGAACAGGCCCTTAAGGCGTTTTTTTTCGGTGGAAATAGAGCGTCGCTGCTAGTCCCTCTGCCATAGTGGTTGACGAGCACGGAAGCTGGTGCACCGCTGGTGTAACTTTGTTTTCGTTTTGTGTTAGGTGCAAAAGTTCCGTTCCGTGCAGAACACTCGGTGTAGCATAGTCTTTACGATTAATTAACCGTGACATTTTAAAGCGCCGTTAATTGTGAAATACGGTAATCGCTGCATCCCTACGCAATACACACACATTACCGCGGAATGGCGGGTGTTCATTTCATAAACTGGACAATGATAGCTTATTTAATGTATATGTCCAAAAAACGGGTAATGTCATACTGTGTTGTAGTGCTATCGTGGCGTAATAATCTGTTTGGTTGTTAAATGTATAAAATGTCGAGTGTGAATTGAAAGCGCTTCAGACGATTCAGTGCGTGCAGGAAACTGAACAGATCATTCAAACTGAATCGCGAACCGATTTAGACAGAGCTGCCCAACTTGTTTGATGAAGTCTATGAACAGAATCGACTCAAAAGAGTGGTTCATTTGTGAATTGAGCATCGCTCATGCCCATAAAAAAGATACAGTGCGCGCTTTAGAATATACGCATTTAACAACATGTATTGCATTAAAATAAAGTAACGAGAGGAACGTCGCCCAATGTAACGAAGTATACCGTAAAACTTCAAATAATAGCCCGGGCTTTTATTTTCCCAAATCGTCGAACTGCCCTGGCTTGTATTTGAGACGGGCGTCTATATGAGACAGGCCTTTGTAATTTAGTGTTGAGATGTTGTTCATTGAGTGTAAGCCTAGAGTCTCTAATCTCTAAAAATCTCCAAATGCTCCACGTGAAACTGCGGTCTTCCGACCTTTTACTATCGTGTCTGTCAATTGATTTTGATTAATATGCGCAAGGGAGAGAGAGCAAGACAGCGCTCGTGTTGTTTGAAGGCGTGAGATTGTGCGCGCGCGGCCGGGGCGATCTCTCTCTCTCTCTCTCTCTGCTCGTTATGCGCCCTGTCAAGCGCAGCAGCCATTCTATTCTACATCACTCACCGATCAAAAAAGGCTTTGGCGGGACAAAAATTTCCGGATGATCTGACGGGTTTTATTAGATTAAATACAACCCGAAACTAAAAAAACAGACCCGGTCTCTATTTGAGACCGGCCTTTATTTACCCAAACCTGCAGCCACACCAGGCGTGTAAAAGAGACAGGCATCTATTTGGGACTCGGCTATTATTTGAAGTTTTACGGTAAGTACAGATTTTTCATTAGAAATGTACTCGAGTTAAAGTAAAAGTACCCCCAATTAAATCTACTCTTAAAAGTACAATTTTTCCCAAAAAAATACTCAAGTAAATGTACTTCGTTACTACCCACCTCTGATTATGTTGATGTACTGAAAATTAAATAAATAATAATAAATTCAATAATTTGTTTCTGTCATGTCAGACCTGATGGAAGAGAGCGAGGAGAGAGAAGAACTGAATGAAGTGAAGGAGGAGAGAGAAGAACTGAATGAAGTGAAGGAGGAGAGAGAAGAACTGAGTGAAGTGAAGGAGGAGAGAGAAGAACTGAGTGAAGTGAAGGAGGAGAGAGAAGAACTGAGTGAAGTGAAGGAGGAGAGAGAAGAACTGAGTGAAGTGAAGGAGGAGAGAGAAGAACTGACTGAAGTGAAGGAGGAGAGAGAAGAACTGAGTGAAGTGGAGGAGGAACATCATGTCCAACCTGAAGAAAAACCCTTGAGTCGCTCAAAGACTAAACAGACATTTTTAAAGAAAAGAAGAGCCAAGAAATCTTTCACCTGCACTCAGTGTGGAAACAGTTTCATAAGCAAAGCTAGTCTTGAGATTCACATGAGGATCCACACCGGAGAGAAGCCGTTCTCATGTGATCAGTGTGGGAAGAGTTTCAGTCGATCATCATCACTTAATGTTCACATGATGATCCACACCGGAGAGAAGCCGTTCACATGTGATCAATGTGGCAAAACATTTCATAGGTCAACAGAGCTGAAGACACACCTGAGAGTTCATACGAAGGAGAAGCCACATTCATGTTCTGTCTGTGAAAAGAGTTTTTCACAGCGGAAACATTTACATAAACATGAGAAAACTCACACTGGTGTGAGAGAGTACATGTGCTTTGAGTGTGCGAAGACTTTTACTACAGCGGACGGTTTAAAACTGCACCAGAGAATTCACACTGGAGAAAAACCTTACAAGTGTTCACACTGCGACAAGAGATTCAGTCGATCATCATGTCTGAAAATACACGAGAGGATCCACACTGGAGAGAAGCCGCATGTATGCCATCAATGTGGAAACAATTTCACAAACAAACATGCTCTTGATGTTCACATGAGAGTTCACACCGGAGAGAAGCCGTTCTCATGTGATCAGTGTGGGAAGAGTTTCAGTCGATCATCACACCTTAAAGAACACATGATGATCCACACCGGAGAGAAGCCGTTCACATGTGATCAATGCGGCAAAACATTTCTTAGTGCATCAAGCCTGAAGACACACCTGAGAGTTCATACGAAGGAGAAGCTGCATTTATGTTCTGTGTGTGGAAAGAGTTTTTCACTGCTGCAATATTTACATAGACATGAGAAAATACACACTGGTGTGAGAGAGCACATGTGCTTTGAGTGTGAGAAGACTTTTACTACAGCAAACTGTTTAAAAGTGCACCAGAGAATTCACACTGGAGAAAAACCGTACAAGTGTTCACACTGCGACAAGAGATTCAGTCAGTCAACAGATCTGAAAAGACACGAGATGATCCACACTGGAGAAAAACCGTACAAGTGTTCACACTGTGACAAGAGATTTAGTCAGTCAACAGATCTGAAAAGACACGAGAGGATCCACAGCAGAGAGAAGGCGTACACATGTGATCAATGTGGCAAAACATTTCTTAGGTCATCAGAGCTGAAGTCACACCTGACAGTTCATACGAAGGAGAAGCCGCATTCATGTTCTGTGTGTGGAAAGAGTTTTTCACTGCGGCAACATTTACGTACACATGAAAAAATCTGCACTGGTGTGAGAGAGTACATGTGCTTTGAGTGTGAGAAGACTTTTACTTTAGCAAACAGTTTAAAACTGCACCAGAGAATTCACACTGGAGAAAAACCTTACAAGTGTTCACACTGTGACAAGAGATTCAGTCAATCATCATCTCTGAAAACACATGAGAGGATCCACACTGGAGAAAAACCTTACAAGTGTTCACACTGCGACAAGAGATTCAATCAGTCAGCAAATCTGAAAACACATGAGAGGATCCACACTGGAGAGAAGCCGCACACGTGTGATCAGTGCGGGAAGAGTTTCTCTATTAAAACTCACCTGAAGCTACACATGAAGATCCACACAGTGGAGAAACCACATCAACACAGTCTGAGATCACGGTAAGTAGTTTATTTTCATGTGCTGAGCAACAAAGTCTCTTCTGTGTAAGTTAGCCACACATCACCCTATAGACAAATCTCTCCTCTCCCCCTATAGCCGGTGTGTGGTGAGCACAGGACACTGTTGATTGATTAATATCTATTAACTCGTGTTCAACCAACAGGAATGTCTGATTTGTCTGTTCAGATCAATGCAAAAAAACAACACAAATTCGCTCTGACAGTAGGTGGCGCTCATGTAAAGCAGAAAAAATATTTCGATACATTACATTAAAGGGATAGTTCACTTTGAAATGAATTTTTGATATGTTTTAGCTTACCTCAATGGCATCCAAGATGTAGGTGTCTTTGTGTCCACAGTATTTTCAATTTTGTTATTTTTAGGTCAAACCGTTCTTGTCTGTCAGTCATATAATGCAGGCCTATGGGGTCCACCTCAAAGAGCATGCACAGAGAAGTCCAAATTAAACATGATTTAATGACTCGTAAATGTAAGTACACATTGATGGCCTAAGACGCGAAACGAGCGGTTTGTGTGAGAAAACGAACAGTATTTATATAGTTTTTACCTCTTGTAATCTGTCACGTCCAAGTGATCTGAGGGCGCGGGCGACTCTGTCTGCGCAAGCGCCGGAAGTGATCTCTCGCGCATGTACGTCACTCATTGTTTACAAAGAGATTTCGGACGTTTTACCTTTCACTGTGAAGATCTAAACATATTAAGATATACAGGAAATCGCAATGGAAGACGATTTCGGAAAGAAATTTAAAAAAAAGAGAGATTTTACGGCTTCTCCCTCGTATGAACTGTCAGGTGTGTCTTCAGCTCTGATGACCTAAGAAATGTTCATTAAATCATGTTTAATTTGGACTTCTCTGTGCATGCTCTTTGAGGTGGACCCCATAGACCTGCATTATATGACTGACAGACAAGAACGGTTTGACCTAAAAATAACAAAATTGAAAATACTGTGGACACAAAGACACCTACATCTTGGATGCCCTTGAGGTAAGCTAAAACATATAAAAAATGAATTTCAAAGTGAACTATCCCTTTAACAATACACGGTACATTAAAGGGGTGGTTGATTCTTTCACTTTTCTAACTTTAGGTAGTGCATAATGTTGCTGTGCATAAAACATCTATAACGCTCAAAGTTCAAAGCAAAGGGAGATATTTTTGTTTTAAAGAAATTGCTTTTTTTAAAGGGTAAGTAAACCGTAAAACAACTTTTTGTTTGTTTATCTGTAAGACTGGGGCTTTATTAATGCTGCTCATTGATTCAAGTACATTTTTTGACATTTGGGTATAAAGTTGTTTTAATTCTACAATATATGGTGTAAAAGCGTCTGAGTGCTGCCCTCTTCAGGTTGAACGGTTGCTACTGCAGTTTAGTTTTTCTATTGGAAGTTGTGGTGCCCTGTGACGTCAGAGGGTACCAGCTAACCACGCCCTTGCCTACAGAGAGATGGTCTCAGGTGCCCCCCCCCACTGGGCTCTGCCCACTTTTCCAGCATTTTTCAGATGCCAGTGGGTGGAGTCACGTTCTGACTAGGGTTTTAGGTACTCTATAAGGACTACAACAGCTGGTAGGGACTACAAGACATTCCTTCCGGTTTAGTGACATCACAAACCATAACATTTACATAAACCTGCCGACGGGAACATGATTTATAGATTACCATGTCAGAATATGCTAATCAATGACTAGAAGATAACTCCACATAAGCTACCTAAATTAATCAACTAACCATTCGGAAATGTCCTGTTGCTCCTACATGTTGTAACTTCTTCTCGAGTCTCTCCATCTTTGTCTGACTCCAGTTTGAAAAGGCTAAACGGTTTTGAAATTTTCAGTGCATGTATGTGTGAGGTAATCGAAGCTGTTAACACACACACTTGAAGCTCCGCCCTCTGCGCTGGGAGCAGTAGCTCATTTGCATTTAAAGGGACCGACACAAAAACTGTGTTTTTACTCACCCTCAAAAAGTGACAACTTTAACATGCTATATAAAAATATCTGTTGGGTATTTTGAGCTAAAACTTCACTCACACACTGTGGGGACAACAGAGACTTATTTTACATCTTTTGAAAAGGGCATTATACCACTCTTTTAAATAAGAGTAGAATATTTAATATATAATAATATTTTTCATAATGATCAATTATAGCTCAGTGCTTTACTGTCCAATATGCATTGTCAAGAAATAAACATGTTATATTATTAGTAACTGAACTTATTAATGCAAAACAATAGTCTTTTTGTGATTAACCCTCTGGGCCCTAAGGGTATTTTGGGGCCTGAAGAAGTTTTGACATGCCCTGACATTTGTGCTTTTTTCAGTTTTTCAGTTGCTTAAAAACATATGAATGGCTAAAGTCTGATTACACTATATAATACAATAAAGCCATATTAAATAAGGCCATATAACACATAGTTGTAAGGGAACTAGGATCAATATAACTCAAAGGGGATTGAATTATAGTGAATAAGAACCAAATTAATATGCAAATGATTCAGAATAAATATTTTTCAACTCTACATTCACCGATAAATTGAGATTAGACTATTTTATCAATTATGGACAGAATATTATCCTGTGTCCTATGGTAATGATATCACAAAACTATGATCACTGATTATGAGCAAGGTAACAAAATCTACAGTTTAAGGCAGTAACTTGTAAGCACACAGCACACGACACTTGTATGTAAAATCAATCAAGACTTTATTGAACTACTCTAATACACAAAAACAAACAGTGATAGAGAAAAGGTGATGTTATTAACGGAGTATGAATGGAGTCCCAAATGTCTAACGTTAGACACTATTTCCTGACCGCAACCTGAGAGAATCAATCTACTATAGGTAGGGCTGCAACTAACGATTATTTTCACAATCGATTAATCGGACGATTGTTTTTTCGATTAATCGGATAACAATTAAACTTTGATTTTTTGGGGGGTTTATTATAACTAAATAAACCCCTAAATCAGGGTATTTATGTGTACTGTAAAAGTGTACTTTAAAAAGTGCAAAAGCCAAACATTGAGTTTTACTAATATCAATATTTGCATTGTTTTTAATGATAATTGCTGATGGCAAGTTGACAACCATGATTCATGTATGTAAAAAAAAAAAAATTTATATACAACATATTATGTTTTAACAGCATTTTTGTTAAAAACAAATTAACACAGACATGTTGTTCAGATGTGAAGATATAAACCAAAAACATCAAAAATATATAATTCATTTAATTTTTATTTAAGATTCAATTAATTATAAGGATAAATTGATAAAATAAATATAGAAAGACTGAAAACAAGCGTGTGAACGTAGTATAGCCGCAGTAGATCGCGTTTGTAAAACAATTAAAACTTAATAATGGACAAATGCTATACAAAGAGAATGGACTGGAGGTACACAGCAAGCTAACAGGTTGATTAAAAGGACAGGAAAAATGATGCATTAGTGCACACGCATTCACTAAAAACCACTGACTACAGTGACTAAAAAATCTTTTGCTGCTGTTAATAACTGCCTTATTTAGTGCTTCACGTTGTAAACACCGTTTTAATAACCTGATTTCTGCGGCAGCGCTATTTTAATCCATCACTTATGTTGCGAGCGAACTGATTGCGCAACCTGATGCTCGAGACAACACAGACATCCCAAGTCTCCCGGAAGTTCCGGGATTCTCCCGCATATTGATATGCGCATATGCACAGGCTCCCTGATGCCCGCAAATTAGTTCAAACCAGGTTCAAACTCTCTGAATCTAGAGCGTGCGAGCAAGAGCGGTATGCGAGACAGAAGAGACTGCTCCAAACTGTAGTGCGCGCGCACGACAGAGCGGACAGAGTGCGGTGTGTGCCGCATCATGATTGGCCTGTTTCAACCAATCACCAGTAAACGCTCCCCGTGACGTAAGCAGACCAACTAATCGATAATGACATTCGTTGACAACGATTTTCATAATCGATTATAATCGATTTTATCGATTAGTTGTTGCAGCCCTAACTATAGGACTTGCACCAGTTCAGCAAAAATTAGGAGATTGTGTACTTGCGTTTGGATCCTCCTGTGAGTGCGTGCGTTCCCTTTCGTGACGAAGTTACCGCAGGGAATCTCTTCAGCGCTGATTGGCTGGCAGTCGGTTGATGATGCGTTCTGAGGGACTACTAATGTACAACTAATGTACATAAATAACAAAACTAATATAAATACTTACTCAAACATTTAAGCGTTTAATTATTCCAATTATGGCTCTTACATCCCCAGCCCCTAATTGTATAGGTAGGCAAACTATAACAATTACCAAACTTTGATTATCTAGAGCCATAAACTTTTAGAGTCTTTGAAGTCACACTTCCATTCAATCTATAATCAGACAGCTTCTTGTAGAAGACATCTTTTGAGATGGGACGATTCAGTGTTTTGCCTTTCAGTGTGTTGCCTTTCGTCTTAAGACACACACTGCGAACATTTCCCTTAGAGTCTGGCATTGTCTTGATAACGCAACCTATCATCCATGAATTCCGAGGTGCATTGGAATCAACAATCAGAACTATATCTCCAATCTCGAAATTTCTTTTCAGTCTGGACCATCGCTGGCGTTCCTGCAGAAGGGGCAAATATTTCAGTGTCCACCGATGCCAGAAGAGATCCGCCAGGTATTGAATTTGTTTCCATTTACGCCTTGCATAGACATCATCTTTTTTGAACACAACTGGAGGTAAAGCTGGTTGTTTCCTCATCAACAACAGATGGTTAGGAGTCAAGGCTTCGAGGTCGTTAGGGTCATCAGAAATTTTGGTAATGGGCCTATCATTGATGATTCATTCAACCTCACACAATAGAGTATGTAAGCCATCATCGTCCAATACTTGCTGTTTCAGTACAGAATTCAGAACCTTTCTCACAGTGCGAATCTGACGTTCCCAGACCCCGCCATGGTGAGATGCGCCAGGAGTGTTAAATATCCACTGAATTTCTTTCTTCAGCATTTCTTCTTCAATTGTTGATCGATTCAAATTCTGCAATGCTCTTTCTTAAAGCAGATGCCCGGGCTAAAAGTGCTGCACGCTTAGCCTCTGCCTTGACACGAGCAAAACTGGTTGAAGATTGTGCCACAGAACTACTTGTCACAGATCCACTTTTCCTTTTATCCTGATTAGCCATCACTTCTGACACACTATCGCTAGGTTTAATGCCATCGTCATATTCATCCAGAAGTTCATGCTCATCAGGGTCATTTCCTTTTGTAGTTGAAATCCACTTTTTCACATCAAATATAAACTGCTGAACACGTTCAATCTTGGGTTGAAACCAGTTAGTCTGATCTTCTTTTCCATCTTCGTCAGACAGCATGAGTAACATTTCAGCATTCGACTCTTCAAAATGACATAAGATCATACAAAGGACATTTAGTTCTATTTCAACAGTCTTCACATCTTTTTCATCTTGCATTAATCTGTCAATCTCATTCGTTTTGCGTGTTAACTGTGCCAGTTTCCCTTGTCTTTCATTTTTAAGTCGATTTATTTTCTCTTCAGCAGCCTTTGCTGTAAGCTTTGGTGCCCTCTTGTGGCCAAACTAATGTACATAAATAACAAAACTAATTTAAATACTTACTCAAACATTTAAGTGTTTAATTATTCCAATTATGGCTTTTACAGATTGTTTCAACAGTAAACGCCAGGGCAGACGCGGCAGCGAAGGCAGCAGACAAAAGAAACTAAGTGAACTTTACTATCTGACAATAACCTCGACATTTGTTTTTCTCTACAGAAGATACAGACTTCGACACAGGGCAGAATGTGCTCATTAAAATAATGGCTATGGATGAATTTGGCTAACTATCCTGGTCTGAGTTATTACTGTGGCAGAAAGGTGCCACGTCTGTGCAGCGCATAACTTAGAATTTTCCTTTTGCAGAATGTCAGGACAGATTGCATCAAACAGCAGACTGATCTCATGAAATGGCGTACGTATGACACGCCAATTCGTATTTCCATTTTTGGCGTGCTATTAACACGCATAATCTCATTTCAGCGTGTTTATCAACGCCTTGACTTAACGTTACATTACTGTATATATAAATATATGACCTATCCCAACCCCGTCCCTAAACCTACCCGTCACTGGGGTTAATACCATTTATGAGTCTTCCCCTACCATCCTAGGAAAAAAAATATTGCTCCACAGATGTAAATATACATTTTGCTTCGTTTCGCTCGTACATTTAACGGCGTGTACATACACGCGGAATCACTCGGACATTTAACGGCGTACACATACACGCAAAAGATGACGGTTAATTTCGGCGTGGACACACGCGGTTAGCTCAAAATGCGTATAGATAACACGCCACTTGACTTGAAAGTGGCGTGTATGTTTACGCAAAGTCATGATGTCATGTTGCAAACAGAACTGATTCTGTTCCAAATGTTTTGTTAACATGAGCATCATGGGTTGTGTTTTTCAGGCGAAAAGGACCCTGGATGCTATCAAGTGAGCAAGAAATGATCTGGTGATAATTTGTTTCAGGTTGTTGAATTGGCCAAATGTTGAGAATAAGTTTTTAAAAGGGACGACTGGCTAGACAAGCGGTCACTAAAAACTACTTTTTTCAAATGTCTCCATTCACAGGTGACAGCAGCAGGAGATGGTCACCTCCACAAACAAGGTTGAAAGGTTGGAGATTGACACTTCCATCCAAACATCTCACCTTAAACTACACCAACCAACCTCAGCAAACCCACACGCCAACGCGAAGCATAAAGTGAGGGATCAAGGACGTGCTAGTAACGTACCTCCCCTGCCAGCGAGGGAAAGCCCATGGCAACAGCTCGTAAAGAGCCACCCTGGAGAAGACTGATGCCCATGGGGCGAACTAGATGATCAACACACCTAGAGGAGGATGTGGTCCAAATAATGGTTTTTAAGTTTAGCAGAAGAATCTGTTTTTGTGATGATTTTATTTGTTACTGTGCAAATGTTTTCAGGAAAAGTATAAAATTTATTATAGTTTTTTCAATCGCAATGGACTTTTATGTTTCAGTTTTACAGGTATTTGCATGCAAAACATGCAAACCACCGTTTTTACTCTAAATTTCTTGTTTGGGAACTGTATGTCCACATATCCAGTAATGTTCACATTCAAAAGCATTTCAGTAAAAAGCAAATCAGGATTTTTTTTCCTTTACTCTTTACTACAGGAGGTACAGTAGAAACACGGTATGATAGAACAGAAAACGTTTTACAGTATTGCAAACAGTGAACCTACCATTGTTCACATTGTTCTCTTCAATATATATCTATATTCATATCCTTTTGAGTGCTTATATATTACTCTTATAACGTCAATAATAATCAAATATATGCATTGTCACAATCATTTCTATATTCTTTGTGTAAGTAAAATTATACTTTTAATGCATGTTAATGTAAGTATCCAGCTTATTTTAGGTGCAATCCAATCTCGCCCTTGGGATCTGGCACATAGGCTAGGAGGCCGCATGTCTCTTTCTCCGGGATCAGTAGAAAAGGTCATGGAGAAATCCTAAAAGTGGTGTGGACATATATGGCTCTTCGCTGGACAGTCGTAGGGTCAAGTTATACATAATTCTACCTGGTTTTCATAAATGTATTTTCTCCAGAATATTTCTCTAGGGAGCAAGTAGCCTGTTGTCTGCATCTCTTGCTGAGGAGTGAATGTTTTATCATCATGTTTTGGTTGACTGGACTGATAATAATGAGCTCAGGCTCTCTTCAGCCTTGATGTGAGCTGTTATTTGGTGGTGCTCTGTGTGTGTGTTTGACATTCTGTGTGGGTTCTGGACGTTGGGATGAACAACACACAGACGCATAGGCGCCCTTCTTTAACCTACGAGGTCACCACAGACCATAATCGGACCAAAAAATCCATAATCGGACCACAACTATCTTGACTAATTGCGATAGGCACCTGTGTCTGCTCATAATGTGTAAAATTGTTTAGGCTTTTATGTTCTCTTATCCAACCAGGAGTGACAATGATGTAATGTATGCCCTTGCAAAATGGTATAATTGGTGTATGATTTTGTGTAAGGTAGAGTTGGCTTGCGACCTCCTCGAGAGACTTTGACACTCGCTCTACCAATGAAACTACAAACTTTTCTTCAGTAAATTTTTATCTATTTGACTGAACCTCACGATTCCTGGTCTTCTTTCATCATATCTGATCCTGGGTCTTATAACTGTTACCCCTAACAAAAGTTTATGAAATGTACACCCGCCATCCCGCGTTAATTTGTGTGTATTGCGCGGTGTGCTAAATCGTCTTGTAAAATAATGCCTTTGTTTTGTTTTTATTTGACAATATAAAATTAAAACCAGTACAATCAAGCCCAAAAGACCAATTCATAGACATTTAAAAAAAAAAAAAACTGTTGAGGATAAGATACACAAAAAAAGCCACTAGCTTATTTCCATTGTGGTCCAAATTCTTTATTCTGTGTCAATGTTTCCATTTACATGCCTTCGAATGCAAAACTCTGCAGATTCACTTTATTCCGACATTGTCTAATAATCCAAATGTAGTTGTATACGTTACTATTATACAAACCAAAGGGCAGGCAATGATTTTCGGGCTACATATGGTAGACATAATGCTTGTCTCTTCTGTTTTTGTTGCAAAGATAGCCTATCTAATTATGATGATAATAATAATAGTCATTTAAATAAAATATCTAAATAATATCAAGTTTTATATATATATATATATATATATATTATACATAGGCCTATATATGATCCGAAGTTACTAGTAAGGGACCGTTCGGTATTTATGGAAAGGTCCACCAGAGGAAAATAGGGGAGGGTCATGTCTTTTTATTCTTTGTTGAGGGGAGGGTCATCCAACTTTTTTTTTCTAGGGGGAGGGTCACCCAACTTTTGTATTCATGAAAACAGCAAAATTTCAAAGTGGCTTTGTTTGGTGCATATTTTTTCCATGTAGCTCCATGTAGCTCTCTCGGTCTCGGCCCCCCATCGCTATCAGATGGTCTGACCCAACAAAAATCCAGTTTGGCGCTCTTCGACAGTGCGCGCACGCTTCAGTACGCGCTCAGAAAAAGTGCATTAGAACAGAACGCCAATGAAATGTTTACCCGGCAAAGCTTTAAAGCAAGAGCAAATAATGAACTTTTGTGATTGCGAATAAGTGCAGTGTCCTGTGAGTGTTACCGCTGCATTAACATGTGATGTGAATGTACGTCGTGTTTTACAGTATTGGGACTGAGGTGCCAGAACTGCACCTGATATAATGTGCGCTGTGCGCACGATACTACCATATTTTAGTTTCCATTCTTATGGTGTTTCCACAACAATGTGAGAAAATCTACTGAAATTGCCACCATAACAGTGGAGTGTGATGTGTTAGACGTATAGGGCTACCACATTTTTAAATTACTATTAGTATTATTTGAAGTTAACATAATAAAATACGTAGACCTACACCAAAAAAACTAGTTGAGGATAAATTCTTTAAAATTGGGCAATTCCAGCGTTATGGACGTGACATTTGCAGTCATAACTTGAAATATAAATTCTCAGAAAATGCATTTAATACTGAAACGTCTGTTTATATATTCATACCCCCTTAATAAAGGAGTCCAGACATTAGAAAAATATCAGTCTACACATTTATACACGTTTTATATTTAATATGAGGGAAATACACATGTGATGTGACAAAAAATCTTTAACTTTTAGGTGGCAAAATATTTTTTGGTAATTCTATGAACTACGCTGCGCAAAACAAAAGTAATACTACCCACCGGATGAAGAAGGGTCGGCCTCCACAGAACATAAAATATTCTTTTTATTTTATTTTTCGTGCTCGCATTTATGAGGGAAAAAAAATGTTACGGAGGTGAGTGACAGTTCTCCGTTACTGACATGACCGCTCTGAAAGTGACTTTAAAACTTTCACAGAGACCTCAAACAGAAAGCACAAAGCCTTTCTTTAAAGTGAATTTCGTTTTTTATTAATTGTATCTTAATTTTAATCAATGTTTCATCAACCAAATGCCTGGATTTAACAAGAAGTAAATATAGTAGAAAATAGATCATCATGACACGGAGGCGCCGCCGGCGCATGAACTGGACTCTCGTCTCATAAATGAACCGAAACTCAGCGTATAGCCTAAGGTAAGCTACTTGCCTCACAGACCTGATAAATATAGGCTTTAGAAAGCTTGAAATTTCTTCTTTTTAACAGAACAATTCAAAACGAAAGAAAACAGACTACAGACTGCTCTCTGCTTATGTAATCCTTATGAAATTTGCATTTTTCCCTGACACGTTCATACTGCGAAGATCACGAGCCAGCATCGTCACATTTATATTTGCAGCCGACACTGTCAAAGACTTGTTTATTAATAAACAATTAAAATGTCTCCTTGCTATATTTGACATATTCATAATCATTACTTTTGCCGGTTCTTTGTGGCAGCTTTTAGATACTTTATTGGCAGCGCCTCCCTTACATGTTACATGAACGCGTCACCTCTGCATCAGCACCGAAAACATGATTGATTTATTTTTCAAATAAAAAATAGTGATACGAACTGAATTGTAGATTTGGTCAATCGTTACAGCCCTAGTAAGATGAGAAAGCAGGAGTTTAGTCATTGTAAAAAAACAATGGCTATCTGAACATCTTTGCCAAGCGCAAACCAGTACAGAAGTAATCAATAAATTATCGGGGAGGGTCATGCCTTTTTTCACAATCATTTTGGAGGGTCATAGAAAAAAATATTGCTGGCGAAGGGAGGGTCAAGTCTTTTTTGGCCCCTTAAATAAAGAACTGTATAAAAGTCCCTAACCGAAGTAACTAGATACTTGAGTAGTTTTTTTCATTGGATACTTTTTACTCTGTAAGGGGTATACAGTCAAAGACCCAGAACCCGGAGTCAGAATTATAATAAATTGAAAAAAAGTTTTACTGAAGATAGTTTGCAGTTTCATCAGCAGAAGTCAGCTTCAAGACTCACACATGAGTTTGTAGGCCGCCCCGCTTACAGTTACACAGATCACAGCAATTATACCCGTCACCAAGGTGTAAGCTATGTCATTGCTTACAGGTTGCAGTTTCTGATTGGCTAAGAACACATATAGTCTAAGCAAATGTCCACACATATACAGATAGACTGAAGCATATCTCCATCGATTATGCAGCTGACACTCGGACCCTGAAGTTAGGAACGTCATGACCTTCCAGGTCGCAGATTTCGGTTGCTGGGCGCCAACATGTCCAGAACAACAACTCCGTCAATCTCCAATAATGCCAGTGGTTCCTTAACCTGCAACCCAGAAGACTAACACACACAACGACACATAGCTTTTCCAAGGTTGGATGTGGCCAGGCTCTAACTATAAACAGGAGAGTCGTCTCAAAACATCAAGATAATGTTCTTTCTCTCAAGGATAGCTAGATGTTAGTCTGACTGGAAAGTAAGGCTTTAACAAAGAAATGGTCCCTTAAACTATTGGCTTCAATGACCCCATGTATGTTTTTACACGTTGAAGACCTTTCTCAAACACAAAACAAGTCCCCATTTCATTTCTGGAAGCCGGCCTAAATAAGCAAGCACTGTTACTGCATTCAGATATCAAATACAGACATTAAAGAATACACGAAAAGAACATTTCAGTAATCACACTGGTAACTTCTAGCCTGGCTAACGCCAGACCCAATTCTCGTTGAGACTTGGGTCTGGGAACCACATGTTAATTTTCTCGTATTTGAGGCGTGGTTTACGAATGCCCAGAGCCGTTTATTGGGTGCTACGAATGTCTATCAAATGCGCCTGTACGTAGCTCGTAGCCAATCATTTCAATTATACCAGATGACGTATGTAGAGCGTGTCGTGGAAATAATTCTATTCGAAAAGTTAGGAGGAAGGAGACAAGTGGAAACCTTTGGAAAGTCAAAGTATCAAATGTTTATTTCTTGCAAGAAGTAAAATTGAATTGGCATTCACATACAGACAGCATCTATATGAGAAGGCGAAGGGCTGGTCCCTTTCGCCAAGCTTTATACCCAAAACACATCCTGTGTAGGCTGTTTCAGAAGATTGCCTTTGTTGCCTTAAAAGGAAACGTGTTTGTTCAAGATCTCTCGTTGGACATAAATTTGTCTAGACAGAACAATGACATCTTCGTGTAAAGTTTCCTGCTTTAAGCTGCTGTTCGAATTTACACCTTCTGCCTATCTTTGGTTTGATCAGAAGTTGCACACATTCATTTCACACTTGGAGTATACAATAGGTCATTTGAAGTACACACAGTCCCTTTGCTTCTTAGTTTTTCAGTAACCCAGAACATTTTGTTTCAAAGCTATTCTTAACTTATGCATCTCTAACAGCTTGGTTATATCTTTAATAATGTCCTTTAGCTTATACAAACATCTTCCTTTAAATGCTTATGAGTATATAGTTCTTCAAAGTTAATAAAAGTTGCACACATCTAAAAGTAAAAACACATCTAAATGTAAAATTGCCATTACAAGCGACAGAAATTAGACGAGGGAGACGACGATGGCCGATGGGTCAGAGATTTATTTTCTCTGCCTACACGATGGCGTGGCGGCCGTTTCACACCGGGAGCAGCCGTTTCACAACATATTTTTTTTCGGCGTGCATGTTAATCAATGAGTGCATTCACACCGGGAGCAGCGCGTGAGCGTCGAGCAGGAGTGGCGCGTGAGCAGCAGTGAAGCGGGGGTTTCGACGTCGAATCTGTTTTTGCTGCATTGCTCACGCTAAATTAAAGTGAAAGCACACATTTGATGGACAAAAATAAATATGATTTCACACGAAAAGTCCCCAAAATGCACAGATTTAGCATGTCTAGTGAGTTTTAACAAGAACTTGAGTAGGCAAATAAAAGAAAATAAAGACTCTAAAATATTTATAGAAGATTTAGGCTACCCGGTAAAAACTTGTTTTTAATTATTCAGTTTGGGTGAAAGTTGTGTATTATATATATATAAAAACTAAAGTAAACTAGCCAGAAAATATTATATATAAACGTTCTTTTAGTTCATGTAACGTTAACACACAGACAGCTACAGGCTAGCACCCAAATCAAACCCGAGTGTGTGGTTTATTTGTGTTTTGTTTTTTATCCGCGAGTTGCAGTCTTGTAAACATCGAAAGTATGACTGAAACTAATAGATTGGAGCCATTTTCTGGGTTGTTTTGTTGTATAACATTTAACTTATGTGCGAATGTTGTACACCTCCCCATTACAAACTTTCAAGACTATCAATATTCTAAAATGACCAACTTCTAAAAACAAATGTATAGTTGTCTTTGTAAAGAATTGCTCGCTTATATATAATGCCGAAGTCATATTTCAATGCAGTGTTGTAGTCGAGACCAGCTCACTCGAGTCCGAGTCGAGACCGAGACCATAGAGGGTCGAGTCCGAGTCGAGACCGAGACCATAGAGGGTCGAGTCCGAGTCGAGACCGAGACCATAGAGGGTCGAGTCCGAGTCGAGACCGAGACCATAGAGGGTCGAGTCCGAGTCGAGACCGAGACCATAGAGGGTCGAGTCCGAGTCGAGACCGAGACCATAGAGGGTCGAGTCCGAGTCGAGACCGAGACCAAAGAGAGTCGAGTCCGAGTCGAGACCGAGACCATAGAGGGTCGAGTCCGAGTCGAGACCGAGACCATAGAGGGTCGAGTCCGAGTCGAGACCGAGACCATAGAGGGTCGAGTCCGAGTCGAGACCGAGACCATAGAGGGTCGAGTCCGAGTCGAGACCGAGACCATAGAGGGTCGAGTCCGAGTCGAGACCGAGACCATAGAGGGTCGAGTCCGAGTCGAGACCGAGACCATAGAGGGTCGAGTCCGAGTCGAGACCGAGACCAAAGAGAGTCGAGTCCGAGTCGAGACCGAGACCATAGAGCGTCGAGTCCGAGTTGAGACCGAGACCAAAGAGAGTCGAGTCCGAGTCGAGACCGAGACCATAGAGGGTCGAGTCCGAGTCGAGACCGAGACCATAGAGGGTCGAGTCCGAGACCATAGAGGGTCGAGTCCGAGTCGAGACCGAGACCATAGAGGGTCGAGTCCGAGTCGAGACCGAGACCATAGAGGGTCGAGTCCGAGTCGAGACCGAGACCATAGAGGGTCGAGTCCGAGTCGAGACCGAGACCATAGAGGGTCGAGTCCGAGTTGAGACCGAGACCAAAGAGAGTCGAGTCCGAGTCGAGACCGAGACCAGCGAGGTTAGATAACCTAAGGTTGGGTCTGAAACCAGACCTAAAGATATCTTCAAGAATATGTAAATTATTTGGTGGTAACAATAAAATTGGCACCATACTCAAACAGTAAATCAAATATACCATGGAATCATATACACTGTAATGGTAAAAAGGCCACATAGTAGGTGGTGTAAAGGTAATTGTATTACAATTATGACTTACAATTATTACAATTAGTAAGTGCTCATAACATTACTGCACACGAATTCTGTGTGGCTCTTAAATGTAAACTGAATTATGGATGATAAGGCAGACATTTTCAATACATAGTTGAGCTAGAGGCTCCACATCACATCTGACCTGGGTCCTGCTGCATTTGCACGCCGCGAACGTTATAGTCTCAAGTCATGCGCAGTTGCGCACAAGAAAGTCAGCAATCATTGGACGTTTCAATCAAACAACAATTTAAAGAAATATTAACATACAGTCCACTGAAGTAAAAGTCTTCTCACACTCAAAGCACATGTACTCTCTCACACCAGTGTGAGTTTTCTGATGTTTAAGTAAAGTTGCCCGCAGTGAAAAACTCTTTCCACACACAGAACATGAATGCGGCTTCTCCTTCGTATGAACTCTCAGGTGTGTCTTCAGGTCTGATGCCCAATGAAATGTTTTGCCACATTGATCACATGTGAACGGCTTCTCTCTGGTGTGGATCCTCATCTGAATATTAAGATTATGTTTTCGTGTGAAGCTCGTCCCGCACTGATCACACGTGTGCGGTTTCTCGCCTGTGAACTGCTACTGTATTTTCCTATATACTATTTTAGGATGGATAGTGTGCACATTCGGATGCAGGCTTGTTCCCCTCACTGCAAGAAAGAAAGAAAGAAAGACATGTGGGTAACAATGTGAAATGAAGAGGTTCGAATGTGGATTACTTTAGATGTGAAACAGAAGGCAGTCGGTCAGAACTGTACGAGGTTACTCTTAGTTGAAGAGACACACCAAGCAGGGTTTAAGTTTCCCTTGTTTACTGAAGAGCTGGTTTAGTTTACATGTGTGGTTCTATAACAAATTATACAAGAGAAATAAACAGTAGTATACATAGATATATTCTAAAACATAAACATTTAAATAATTAACAGTTTTCAGGCTGTATACAATCCCATTAATAAAGTACTATTGGACAATGTTAAATAATTATTCTGAACATCGCCACAAGAAGGCGCTAGTTGCACGCAAATGTCACTCAACTGGGCATGCCATGTGCACGTGATAAGAAGCCGATCACCGTGTGATAATATCTGTGATAATAATAATATCCGAATTAGCGCGTGCATCATATAATAGCATAATGTCCAATACATAACGTCTAATCTCAAAGTAACATGCAGAAAACTCAAAAAACAAAACAACAACAAAAAAACACACTGAATAGAAAGAGAAATGAAGGCAGAATTATGCTAATCGGCTACTGCCTTTACAAAAATAACCCACAGGAATCCTGCAAGAATATTATGCAGATTTCCTACAGGATTTTCAGCTCATTTTCCTGAAGGAATACCTGTAGGAATTTTATGAAGGAAAACATGCAGGAATTTTATCCCTGCAGGGTTTTAAAATATAATTTTCAAACTTCCTGTAGGACTGTTGTGCGGATATATGCAATTATGCAGGACTTTGCAAGGTGTCTTCTGCTGGATTCATGCAGGGGAAATAACTTCACAACAAACTATGTATTACAAATTATGTATTTTATCTATTTTACTGTCAGAGCAGAGAGAAGCGCAGTGCAATTCACATGCATGCAGCCAAATGTTGTTCTAGTTACTGTAAATGAAGCCTCTACACTGTTTTCCTGAAAAAAAGGGGGGGAAAAAGTGTGTGTGTGTGTGTGTGTGTGTGTGTGTGTGTGTGTGTGTGTGAGAGAGACCAAATTACAATTTTGCACTGTAACTGCAACATCATGTTTGCGTAAAGAAAAAAAGAAGGACATTTAACTTATCAGCACAACTTTGTCCTGGTCAAGAGCTGGCTTTGCTATAGCGTCTTTGTTAGCATTGCCTGCTCTTTAGACAGCCCATGTGTGGCCAACGTGTCTCTCCCAAACACTGCCACCGCCAGACCTTTCACCATGGCAGAACATGATGTGCCACCCCGTCCACAACTTTCAGGACATTTGTACTAATTCCTAGCCCATGTGTCTGTCAAGAAAAACAAGTTAGGGACACTATATCTAAAAGCATGTAACGTTAACAACATTACTGTGCAACAGAGTGAGGCTTGTTAGATTCTTCTACCAAAAAAGTGATAGCCTATATTTTGCTTTAGTGTGCCAGCTGTTTTATAGACAAGGCGGTAATCATACCAAGTTTGTATTAAGTTACAAAAGTTAAATGATACATGAAGAAGTTAACAAACGACTTCTGCACAACACTTTACGTGAATATAGACTATATAAACAAACAAATATATTTTTATTCACCTTTTCAGGGGGATTCTTCTGGCTTGAACTATTTTGTGGTTGTTGACACACAGTTACAAGAGTGTCCTGGTTCATGCCCTTGAGCATTGGAAGAATTTTTTAAAAGATAAAAAAATTTTACGATCGCTATGACAGATTTTTCAATACTTTTAACAATTTTCCAAAACTCTTAACACAGTTAGCACTACATCCGTCTGTGTCAGGGATGGATTACTGACCGGGCCTATGGGGCCTATTCAATATTTATTAAGCTGTAATATATGTGTCCCATAAGGCCTCTTAAACAAGGCTCTTGGACTCTGAGGGCTCCCTGGAACTTACTGTTGGGCCCTATGTGAATATGAAGGCCTTTTATAGAACTATTGTCACTCTTTGAGCATATTTTTGTGTGTGAAAAGTATTGGAAAAATAACTATTTATTATTACATTATAACTGCCCATTTTCCCTAAGTTGAAGTGAGACTACATTTTTAAAGATTGCATAATTTTATTTAGATTGCCTTTTTATTTGCCTCATTTGCATAATGTTTTACTGCCTAATTATAAATGATCCAACAAAAAGGGCCAAAAGAGAGCAATAGAGTATGTTTTAGTTATTAAATTTGAACTGTAAAAAGTAAAAACGTACACCCTTCACTCTACAGTTGTTTGAACGACTAAGATGCACCTTCAAATAAAAAAGTAGATATTCCAATAAATTGCTTGATATTTGATATCTACGGAGCCCCCCTAGTCCCACTTTGTCAAACAAAATTATTATAACTATCTCGTGGCCTCAAGATAGAGATACTTTCTTGAGGCCACGAGTGTCAGGACTCTGGTTTGATCTTCAGCCTTTCTGCTGTGTTTATCTTATGTCTTGATTGTCAGTTCACTTCACTCTACCATCACAGCTGAATCCTATCCTAATTAGTGCTCTCACTCTCAGTGCTCACACACCTGTTTCTCATTATCTGCACTGATTTTCTCCACTACTTATGCTTCTCTCTTTCTTTGTTTCTTTGTCAGTGTTTCTTGGTTACCGTCCGTTTCACCACTGTCCCCTTGCCTGAAAGTATTGTTTTGGTTGCTTCTAGACCCTTTAAAGCCTTGTCTGATTATTATTTATTTTGTTTTGCTGTTTTATTTGCCTAGTTCCTGTTCCCTCTCATCTCAGCTTCCTCAACCGGTTTGTGACCCCCTGCTCTCGTCCTGGATTATTGCCTTGGCTTTTTCCCTGAAACGGTTGGTCTGCTACTGGTTTTGACCTCAGCCTGTCCATTGGATTTCGCCTTTGTCTCGCTCCCTTACTTGGTGGCTCGGCTACTACTTTATTTTGTTTTGTATTGTGTTCCTTCAACCTGTTTGGACAATAAATCCTATTTTCAGTTGATCTGCTCTTGGGTTCCTGTTGTCTCTGCCCCACCCTAACAGTACACACTGACCAGAATGGACCCAGCAGATCAGTCTCAGCTACGCTCAGCTGTGGAGGCCCAGGGTGTGCTACTGGGACAGCATCAAGGGGAGCTGGTGGCCGCTCATCAAACCATGGACTCGCTAGTCAACCAGGTCACTGAACTTACAGAGACTATTCGCCGTATGCAGATCGATCGCAACCCTGTGTCACCGGTCATCGAACGCCCTCTTGTCACTCCCGAACCACGTATCAACAACCCTCCCATTTATTCCGGTGAGCCTACAATGTGTCGTGCATTCATGATTCAATGTGAGGTGATTTTTTTCCCTGCAACCCCTCACGTATGCCTCAGACACTGCCAGAGTGGCGTTCGTCATCTCCCTTCTCGCTGGTCGGGCCCGGGAATGGGCCACTTCCGTCTGGGCTGCAGAGGCAGCGTGCTGTGAGGACTTTTGCAGCTTCAAGGCAGAATTTGTCAAGATATTTGACCACTCAGCGCTCGGTAAGGAGGCATCACGGCTGTTGGCAGCTCTGCGTCAGGGGAGACGCTCAGTGGCGGACTTCGCCATTGAGTTCCGCACCCTTGCGGCCTCAAGTATGTGGAATGAAGCAGCACTGGTGGCCCGGTTTACGGAGGCGCTGGAGGACGACATAAAGGATGAGGTATATGCCCGTGAACTTCCTGAACACCTGGATGATCTTGTTGACCTGGCCATTCGCTTAGACAACCGTCGGGATCTTCGTAGGAGAGTTCGGTTCCCTCCATCCCCATCATTAGTTGACCTCACACCTACCTCCTCCATGTCAGCTGCTCCAGACCATCCATCCGCTCCGGAAGCTATGCAGTTGGGCAGGTACTGTTTGTCTGCAGAGGAGAAACAGAAACGTCTGTCCAAGGGACTATGTCTTTATTGTGGTCGACCCGGACATTTTGCTGCTTCCTGTCCGGCAAAAGCCAACGCTCGCCAGTAAACGTGGGGATACTGGCGAGCGCTACTTCCACCACCCCATCCACTGGTTCTCGCTCCATGCTTCCAGCCTCAGTCATTCATAAAGGTGCTGTCCACCAACTCTCTGCCCTCATTGATTCAGGGGCCGAAGGGAATTTTATTGATTTTTCTTGGGCCTCAAAGAGAGGCATTTCTTTTCAGTCTCTCTCTCCTATTCTTACTGCTCTTGCCTTAGATGGCAGGGTACTGACCACTATTTCTCAGACCTCTGTTCCTTTAGAGCTTATCACCTCTGGTAATCACCGAGAAGAAATAGTGTTTTTTGTTTGTCACTCACCCCTCACGCCCGTGATCCTTGGTCACCCCTGGTTAACCACTCACAATCCTCACATAAACTGGTCTGAGAGCACTATCTTATCATGGAGTCCACATTGTCATGCCCATTGTCTTGTGTCTGCCTTGTCTCCTGTCTCCTCTGTCCCTGTGTTGCAGGAGGAGCCGATCGATCTTTCCAGAGTTCCTGAGGTCTACCACGATCTGAGGGCGGTCTTCAGCCACTCCCGGGCCGCATCTCTTCCTCCGCACCGTCCCTATGATTGCGCCATCAACCTTCTTCCTGGCACTTCTCCGCCTAAGGGGCGGTTGTTCTCCTTGTCCGCCCCCGAACGGGCGGCCATGGAGAAGTATCTATCAGAGTCTCTGGCGGCCGACATTATTCGTCCTTCCTCCTCTCCGGCGGGGGCGGGGTTCTTCTTCGTGAAGAAGGATGGTTCTTTGCGCCCCTGCATTGATTATCGGGGGCTGAACGACATCACCATAAAGAACCGGTACCCCCTGCCGTTGATGTCGTCGGCCTTCGAGATCCTGCAGGGGGCAAAGTTCTTCACGAAGCTGGATCTCCGCAACGCATACCATTTGGTTCGGATCAGGGAGGGGGACGAGTGGAAGACGGCCTTTAACACCCCCACAGGGCACTTCGAATACCGGGTTCTTCCCTTCGGTTTGACTAACGCCCCAGCCGTCTTCCAGGCACTCGTCAACGACGTGCTGAGAGACATGATCAACAAGTTTGTCTTTGTGTATCTGGATGACATCTTGATCTTTTCTCGTTCACTCCAGGTACACATTCAGCACGTCAGACGGGTGCTGCAGCGGCTGCTGGAGAACCAACTGTTTGCTAAGGCGGAGAAGTGCTCCTTCCACAACCAGTCGGTTCCGTTCTTGGGACACATCGTCTCGGTGGAGGGGATTTGTGTGGATCCCGCTAAGGTAAGAGCCGTCTCCGACTGGCCCACACCTGGCAATCGAAAATCACTACAAAGTTTTATTGGGTTTGCTAATTTTTACAGGCGGTTTATCCGTAATTTTGGCCAGGTGGCGGCTCCTCTGACTGCGTTAACCTCCACAAGGACGCCGTTTTGCTGGTCCTCGTCCGCTCAGGCGGCCTTTGATGAACTCAAGAAGAGGTTTTCATCCACCCCTATATTAATTACTCCAGACCCTACCCGGCAGTTCATTGTGGAGGTTGATGCATCAGAGATAGGTGTCGGAGCGGTTCTTTCCCAGCGATCTTCCCTTGACAACAAATTGCACCCTTGTGCATACTTCTCTCACCGATTGTCTCCCACAGAACGGAACCACGACATCGGCAACCGTGAGCTGTTGGCAGTGCGGCTGGCTTTGGGGGAGTGGCGCCACTGGTTGGAGGGTGCAGCAGAGCCTTTTCTGGTTTGGACCGATCACCGGAACTTGGAGTATATCCAGACCGCCAAACGGTTGAATTCCAGGCAGGCTCGCTGGGCACTTTTCTTCGGTCGCTTTAATTTTACCCTGTCTTACCGGCCGGGTTCTAAAAATGTTAAGCCTGATGCGCTCTCTCGTCAGTTTCCTGTCCCGGAGGACGCAGCCCCTCCAGACACCATCCTCCCTCCAGGTCGTGTGGTGGGGTTCGTCACCTGGGACATCGAGAGACGCGTCAGGCAGGCCCAGTCGGGGGCTGAGGTACCAGAGAGGGTCCCGGCAGGCCTGCTGTTCGTTCCGGAGTCGGTTCGGCCGGGGGTTCTGGAGTGGGGCCACTCTTCCAGGCTGGTCTGCCACCCGGGAGTAAGGAGAACGTTGGCTTCCATTCGCCAGCGTTTCTGGTGGCCTGGCATGGGGGGGGATGTCCGTGGTTTTGTAGTCGCTTGCTCGGTCTGTGCCCAAAACAAGTCCTCTAATTCTGTACCCGCTGGTTTGCTCCAACCCCTTCCCGTTCCCTCCCGTCCCTGGTCCCACATTGCGCTGGACTTTGTGTCAGGGTTACCAGAGTCCAGTGGCAATACGGTTGTCCTTACTGTAGTGGATCGCTTTTCCAAGGCGGTCCACTTCATTCCCCTTCCCAAACTCCCCTCAGCCAAGGAGACCGCCCAAAAGGTCGTCGACCACGTCTTTCGGATCCATGGTCTTCCGGAGGACGTGGTCTCCGACCGGGGGCCCCAGTTCATCTCCCATTTCTGGAGGGAGTTCTGTCGACAGATTGGCGCTACCGCTAGTTTGTCGTCAGGATTCCATCCACAAACCAACGGCCAGACCGAGCGTGCGAACCAGGACCTCGGGAGGGCTCTCCGCTGTCTGGCCTCTCATAACCCTTCTTCCTGGTGCCAGCAGCTTACGTGGGTTGAGTATGCTCACAACACCTTGCCGGTGTCGTCTACTGGGTTATCCCCGTTTTCTTGCTGTCTTGGGTACCAACCTCCTCTGTTTCCTTCACAGGGTCCTGAAGCTGCGGTTCCCTCAGTTCAGGCGTTTATCAATCGGTGCCGGCGAACCTGGAGGAGGGCCAGGGAAGCACTTCTAAGAACTAGGGACCGCACCAAGAGATTGGCGGACCGCCGTCGGGCTGAGGCACCCAGATATGTTTGTGGACAAAAGGTGTGGCTCTCCACCAAGGACCTGCCCCTTAAGGTGCCATCCAAGAAGTTGGCTCCACGGTTCATTGGGCCATATCCCATTGTTAAGGTGGTCAGCCCGGTGGCGGTTCGGCTTCGGCTCCCGCATCCCCTTCGTCGAGTGCACCCGGTGTTTCATGTGTCTTGTGTCAAACCTTTTATTCGTTCCCCCTCTTCATCTCCCTCCATCCCTTCAAACCTCCCCGCTCCCCCCTTGATGGTTGATGGCGCCCCCGCCTTCACTGTTAGGAAGATTCTGGATTCCAGGCGTCGGGGCAGAGGATACCAGTACCTGGTCGATTGGGAAGGGTACGGTCCGGAGGAGAGATGTTGGGTCCCGACCCGGGACATTCTGGACCGTTCTCTTATTGAGGAGTACCATCGATCCACTCCTCGTCCTGGGAAGCCTGGTGGCGTTCCTGGGGCGGGGGGTACTGTCAGGACTCTGGTTTGATCTTCAGCCTTTCTGCTGTGTTTATCTTATGTCTTGATTGTCAGTTCACTTCACTCTACCATCACAGCTGAATCCTATCCTAATTAGTGCTCTCACTCTCAGTGCTCACACACCTGTTTCTCATTATCTGCACTGATTTTCTCCACTACTTATGCTTCTCTCTTTCTTTGTTTCTTTGTCAGTGTTTCTTGGTTACCGTCCGTTTCACCACTGTCCCCTTGCCTGAAAGTATTGTTTTGGTTGCTTCTAGACCCTTTAAAGCCTTGTCTGATTATTATTTATTTTGTTTTGCTGTTTTATTTGCCTAGTTCCTGTTCCCTCTCATCTCAGCTTCCTCAACCGGTTTGTGACCCCCTGCTCTCGTCCTGGATTATTGCCTTGGCTTTTTCCCTGAAACGGTTGGTCTGCTACTGGTTTTGACCTCAGCCTGTCCATTGGATTTCGCCTTTGTCTCGCTCCCTTACTTGGTGGCTCGGCTACTACTTTATTTTGTTTTGTATTGTGTTCCTTCAACCTGTTTGGACAATAAATCCTATTTTCAGTTGATCTGCTCTTGGGTTCCTGTTGTCTCTGCCTCACCCTAACAACGAGATACTAATACTATCTTGAGGCCACGAGTTACTAATACTATCTTGAGGCCATGAGATACTAATACTATCTTGAGGCCACGAGATACTAATACTATCTTGAGGCCATGAGATACTAATACTATCTTGAAGCCACGAGATAGTTATATCTTTTTTGACAAAGTGGGACTAGGGGGGCTCCGTAGATATCCGTTCGAATTTGATTTTTCTCAAAAGTGACAGCCCTAATGAGGGGTGGACCTCAGTTCTTCTAGATCCAGGGGCAAGAAAAGTTTTCTACATTTTAAAGTTAAATGCATTAATCTGAACTTTTAGAGTTCAGAAATATAAGAGCACAAACCCATGTTCAGCAGGCAGCCTATGAATATAAATCATTAGAAAGGATTGTTAATTTTTTTTTAAAAGCATCACAATAAGTGTATTGTGATTCTCAAAACATTTGCTGACCAAACAAAGTTTAGTAACAACATGTAACAATGTTTACATCAATTAATTTGGATAAATATCAGGTAGGCTACCCTATAAAGCTACATGTTAATTTTTCTCAAAGAAAAATCTCTCACTAATGCTGTAAATACATGGAATTGGTATTATTATTAAAGGTAAAATTAACAAATCAAATATAATGCGGTTTTTATAATATTTTAATGATATGAGTAAAATTATAATATGTAATAGTGCATATATTTAGCAAAAACAATCCTCTCTATATGCCTAGTTAATTTTTTTAGCTATAGGCTGTGGTCATTAAATGGCTTTTCTGAGGTAAATGTTAACTTACGTGACAGGCTATTGTTCTCCAGTTGTTTTATTGACCTATTTCAGCGGTTGAAGCACTGATTGAGTGATTACATGAGAAATGACACATTTCAGCAAGTTGTAGGCTAGTATCTTCCATAATAGTTCTTTCGAATTGATTTACTAACTAAAAGAAGAGCTTTAGGTCAGTTATAAACAAACCACATATTTGAGCTTTAAACAACTACATTGTCGAATGAAAAACTATTAAAACTACTTTTCGTGACACAATAACAGTAGTATTTTTAAATTCTACCTCTGAACGTTACTATTACTAATTAAATCATGACCAAATACAACCAAAAACAAACGTCCAGTCTTGCGTGTGAAAGGTAATTCCTCGAAAGCTGTTTTCAGTTGTGTGGCGATGTGTACAGCCCCAAGCAGCGCACAAAACAGGCATTTTTCTCAATTCCCGTTATGAGAGGTATGGGAAAGTTGCCATCCCCAAACATTGACGTACGCTCCAGCGCCCAATAGGGCGTCTATGTATTTATTATGTCTATGGTCTTATGGTCCATAACTATGAGGCGCCACGTAGGATTTAAATCAAACTTCGCTTATCAATACATGCATATACACCTATAAATTACTCGCATATACACATACTATTGGATGTTCAAAATACATATAAGAAATACACGTGCACACTAATATGAAATTAATACCAATACATATTAGGCCTATGTTAGTAATGAATGCATATAAACTTATGAATAACTTGCATAGGCTATACATATAAACTTGACGCACGCATACACCTATAAATACTCGCATAGGCTATACATAGGCTATAAACTTCCATGCACATACACCTATAAACACTCGCACATACATATACACTCGCTGCACGCAGACACACCTATACACACTCGCATATACATATAAACTTCCATGCATAGCCTATACACCTATACACACTCGCATATACATATAAACTTCCATGCAGACACACCTATACACACTCACATATAAACTTACATGCAGACACACCTATACACACTCACATATACATATAAACTTACATGCAGACACACCTATAAATACTCGCATAGGCTATAAACTTCCATGCATATACACCTATAAACACTTGCACATACATATACACTCGCTACACGCAGACACACCTATACACACTCGCATACACTCGCTGCACGTAGACACACCTATACACACTCGCACATACATATACACTCGCTACACGCAGACACACCTATACACACTCGCACATACATATACACTCGCTGCACGCAGACACACCTATACACACTCGCACATACATATACACTCGCGCTGCACGCAGACACACCTATACATACTCGCATATACATATAAACTTCCATGCACACACCTATAAACACTCGCACATAGTCTTTACGTTCTTAGGAAAGATTTCTATTTTGAATAAATGCTGTTCTTTTTAACTTTTTATTCATCAGTGAATCATTCTTAGTTCAGGCTGCCTCACAGCACCTTGATGGGCCATTGGGGGAGTGTCTTTAGTCTCCCCAGGTGTAAATCACATTAATATTCATGGCCATTCACACTCCCACGCATACAGCAGTGCTGACCCAAAAACTGACGTAAGAAATTTAAATCGTTATATTGTTGTATAGTGTTTATAGGTGTGTCTGTGTGCAGCAAGTGTATATGTATGTGCGAGTGTGTATAACTTAAAGTCATTCCTATCACTTAACACATCCTTTCAAAAAAAAAACAACATAAAAAGACCAAACTTGTTTTTTTATATATAAATAAAAGAATTTTATTCAAAGAATCCTAAAAAAAACTATCACAGGTTAAAAAAAATTAAGCAGCACAACGGTTTCCAACATTGATTTAAAAAAAAATCATATCAGAATGATTTCTGAAGGCTGATGGTCAGTTAGGTAGCGGTACATCTCACTGATGCTGACATCTGTCCATTTATATTTGCAGCCTTTTGCAGTTGCCTTGGCAGCCTGGGCATTGGTGTTGTGGCACAGAGTTGACACAGCACTTTCTAAAAAAAAATAGTTTGAATAGACTCATGGGCGAATGAGAGTCTACAGAGCTCAGTTGCGGTCCAGTTTCCCGTGCGTGCAGGAAGGAATCGCAGTGTCTGTGGAACCATGTCAACATCGGTCTCTGTTTTCCATGACAGAGTGACTGCCTGTTGCTCGTCTGCTTGTTTGCCTTGGCTCTCTTCGGAACTGCTGCTTGGACATGTTCATTGTCACATCTGTTATAAAAAAAGATTTCATTATCAATCACTAATTGCCATGGATAAAAAAATATATACGTTTTTTGTAATTTCACACAAGAATAGGAACTTTTACATTATGACGATGTAACCACAATTAGGCTACATTACATCTGTAAAATATTACATCTATGCACTTACTCAGTATTTTTATGAACAAAACAAAAAAACTGTTAGCACATTATCCAAAGTAAACTGATGGACAATTAATGGGTATGGATGAACAATGTATGTATTATATATCTGTTGATGGACGGAGAAACTATTGATGGGCCGTAGACCGTGTCACCGCGACTATCTGTTTATGGCCCATATAGACACACGCATTTACTGATACACTCAATGAACGGATCGTTCGCGAATGACACATCCCTTCAAACATTTACACATCTATTCACAAACATCTGTGCATAAGGCAGTATTTACTCATAGACTAACCAAAACTGAACATTTATATATAAAAAAAGATATTGTATTTAGACAGTATCACATATTTTACCGGAGGCTGAAACATATTTCTCTCAATCACATTATATAACATATGTAGTAGGCTAATATCACATTTAAAAAGTTTACACGAGCGTATAGGCCTACACGAATATTAGGGATATTGTGACTGTGAGGTAATCTTTCCTATGTCAAAAGCTAGCCAAAACTAGGCTAAATATAGTCTGAAAATTAATTTGAGCTCTATGATCAGAAAAGGAATTATATAACACTAAACAACTCCGAGATTGTATCCTCGGCGGGGTCAATTCGTTCTTCAAAATGCAGCCGTTCGTCGTCCGAGTTTCAAATTCCTGTGAGGAAAAGGTGAATTGTTCCCCGCTGTCCAGAATCATCTGAAGGAGTAGCGTGCCATCCTCAAAACGTGATGAACTATCAGTGAATGAAGACACTTCGTGTTATGGCATTGATCGGGGGGGGGGGTGGGGGGGATGGGGGGGATGGGGGGGGGGGGGCGTGCCGCGTGTGCGATGCATAGATCACCTATTTACCATGTGAAAAGCTCTGGGGGCATGGCGGCCTCAGCTCATTAGAGATAATGAAGGGAGAACGAAAAAACGGTACCTCTCCTTGGTTTAAAACGGATTACATAAACTGGAATTTTTTTTTTTTTATAAATTACTTCATTTAAAAGAAGAGAATTTCAGCTTCATAAAGAGAAATCTCTCGTATCTCTGTGACAAGTATTGACAGAGTTACAGTTCATTTTTCGGACGCGTTTCAGAATGGACTTTACTGACAGAGAGAAGGCAAAACTCGCATCATGGACCGCTAAGGAAAAAATCGAGCTCGTTGCGACGGCCGACCCCAGAGGGTTAACCTTGAACGCAGGTTGGTTTTGATGTTGTTCAGATCTGAGAAAGAACTGCTCACATTTGTATGTTGAGCCAAACATTGTCAGGACAGCAACACTGACGTGACGCATTGTGCTGAAAGTGGGTGGAAGTTCGTTCCAGGTTTTCAGGATGACATTGTCTTCACGTTGGAGTTTTCCCATATCTGCCCACTTTTGTTGCTGTGCCAGTTCTGCCCGCTGACGAGTTTGAATTCCAGTTCGGAACTCAAAGTGAAAAAGTGAAACAATTTTGACACCCACATATCCGTCACCTTCAGTTCAGCAGCTTCCAGCTCAAAATCTCCAGTGGAGATTCCAGGGAAGACACTCAGGTTGTGTGTATCCAAGGTGCACACATGTGGATGAGTTATCACTTTGAACAAATCGGCATGTCTGCGGAAGTCCACAAAGCGTGAGTTGAATGACATCAGTAAATCAGACGTAAAGACTGCGAGATTACAGAGGTCAAAATTATGAGCGGCGTCCCTCGCTAAGCATTCCTCTCTGTATGCCCGCAATGTTTCGAAGTGCAGGAGACGGCCACTTTCTATGTCCCTGATAAACAGCTCCAGCTTTGTTTCAAATGCAAACACTGCCTGTTGCAGGGACAATATTGTGTTTCCAATGCCTTGCATTTTCACATTGAGGTGGTTCATATGACATGTAATATCCACCAGGTAGTGAAACTTCAGGAGCCACTCAATGTCACTGATCTCGGGATGAACATTTCCTTTCATTTCCAGAAACGCCCTCACTTCATTTAATCAGGCAGCAAAACGGGCGAGTGCTTTTCCCCTGGATAACCAACGCACATTGCTGTGCAGTAGCAGCCCTGGATAATTACTCCCCACTTCATCCAACAGGGCCTTAAACTGGCGATCATTTAAAGCTCGGGCCACAATGAAGTTCACAATGCGAACGATCAATGACATCACTTCGCGAAGTTCCTCTCCACACGACTGAGCACACAGTGCCTCTTGATACACAATGCAATGAAAGTTTAAGATGGGCCGCTTCTCTTGCTCACACAGAAGGGCAACGAATCCTTTATGTTTCCCTAACATACTGGGTGCTCCATCAGTACACACAGATATACGCTTATTCAGTGGGAGCTTTTTCTCTGCAGCAAAGTCCATCAGAGATTTTAACACATCCTCGCCTCTTGTTGTATCTTTCATCGGCAAAACGAGACTCTCTTCACGCATTGTATCACCCGTCACATACTGCCCGATTATGCTTAGCTGCGCTATATTGCTCACATCGGTAGACTCATCCAAGGAAAGAGAAAAGTAACTACCTGAACTGATGTCGTTGATTTGCATCTCCTCTATCTGGTGTGCCATCACCAGTGCATGATCATGAACAGTTCTTGCAGAGAAAGGCATGTCTTCGATTTTTTGGATAATTTTATCCTTGTTTGGGAGGTCGTTAAACAGTTCTTTTGCAACACTGAGCATGCAACCCTTAATGTAGTCTCCATCTGTAAATGGTTTGCCACTCCGCACAATCTCCAGAGCACCAGCAAAGCTCGCAGAATTCAGATTCCCGCCTTTATTAGTCCATGATAGCAGCTGCTGCTGTCCGGTTTCCATTCTCAGCGCAAGCTTTTCTCCTGCATTCTCCATTGGGATGTTTTGCGGTGAATGCTGCATGGTGCGTCTCAAAATGTCTCTTAATATTTGACTTTTTGAGCGACGCTATATGTTCATTGCAAATGAGACACACTACGGACCCCAACTTCTCCACAAATGCAAATTGATCCGTCCATTTAGGCCGAAATGAACGGTAATCGTCGTCTTTTTTTCTTTTCGCCATTTTCCTCTCGTTGATGATGATTTTTAATTCAGCCAGCTAGGTAGTTGTTTAACTTGATCTTGACTTGACGCAGGCCTAACCGTCGGCCAATTAAAATTCAGCACTCTGAAAGGTAGGCTAGCTACAGGCCAAACGCTGCTGTCAATCATATTAAGCTGCGAGTCTCTTACCTAAATATTTTGAACATATTTCATTTAATTTTACACATTCATAATTATACATTAATCAGAAATGATAATAGTTTCAAAATAATTATATCATCATGTTCGAGGGTGTATTTTCAGTCAACATTTGAAAATTGGAGAGCCATACACTGAAAACCCTAATAAGTTGATTGAACTCAATTGATTTGAGTAAACTCGTTCCCTCAATTTAATTGAGTAATGGGGTCTCCCAAAACGTGCATATTTAAGTGTACTTAACTTAGTGCTTATGTAGACTGTAACACTGAAGCAGTGTTAAAGTTAACGAGATAATTAAGTGATTAATTGAGTGATGATTGAGCATTATTGAAGACACCTGATGATAACAAGCAGAATCACTGAAGGAGAAAACAATAATTTTAAGTCACCGTTGTGGTGATCAGTGTTTGTTTAGTTGGACTCTTGACCTTTAACTCATTAACTTTATATTTTGTTTGACGGTTGTAACTCAGTTGTAACCAGATGAACAAATAGAAAAGGTCATCTGATGGTGGTGATTGTGTTTTAACATAATCATTATTTCATAATTATTAGAATTTAATCTTTGTAGTCATATAAAGCTGAATCATGTTCACCTTATTGATTATAGCAGCACTGTTTATATTTTATATAATATTTGTAACATTTAAATTTTAATCCAAATATTCACTTTTAACGTTGCTATCATAAAAAATATGTAGATAATATTATTTTAGACACATATACATCAAGAATCAGCCTGTGAATCTCAACAATGGTGACATAAAGCATGTTGCAGTGCATTCTGGGTGCCACCAATCAAAACTCATTCATGGCTCCCATCATGCATTGCTGCATGAATAAATAATGAGCTTATGTTCAGAGGTGATCTGTTTATCACCATTGCTGAGATTCATACGCTAAATCTTGATGTCTGTGTGTCTAAAAATAATATACAATAATATGTATAAGAACAACTTTAAAGAAATTGTTTGCATTATGATGTAATCATTGAAAATGTAATGCTGTACAAGGACAGTGTTGCTATAATTAATAACATAAATCTAATTCAGAAATTGGGTTTTAAATGAGTTTAGAATTCAGGTCAAAAGATTGTGAAATAATGCTTGTTAAAACACAATCACCACAATCAGATCACCTTTTCTATTTGTTCATCTCAGTCAAACAAAATATAAAGTTAATGATCAAAGGGTCAAGAGCCCAACTAAACTAAACACTGATCACCATAACGGTGACTAAAAAATTATTGTTTTCTCCTTCAGTGATTCTGCTTGTTAACATCAGGTAACTTCAATACTGCTCAATCATCACTCAATTATTCACTTAATTATCTCATTAACTTTAACACTGCTTCAGTATTCATTTAACACTCTTGAGTGTGGACTGATATAAACACTGAGCAGTGTTAATTTAACACGGGGGATTTTGCTGTGTACTTAAATATACAAGTACACTTGAAATCAACACTAAGTTAAGTGAACTTTATTGTTTAAGTACATTAAATTATTGTCAAGTTTGGTGAACTAAACGATTTAAGTCAAGTCTACATAAGCACCAAGTTAAGTACACTTAAATATGCATGTTTTGGGAGACCCCATTACTCAATTAAATTGAGGGAACGAGTTTACTCAAATCAATTATTTATTATCAGAGTTATTATTAACTTATTAGTGTTTTCAGTATTAACTTTCAGAACTTGTACAAATGATGCTCAATCATCACACAATTAATCACTTAATTATCTCATTAACTTTAACACTGGTTCAGTGTTACTTATAACACTCTTGAGTGTTGACTCATATAAACACTGAGCAGTGTAAATTTAACACTGGGTATGTACTGTATTACAAAAACAATTGTATATGGGTATTAAAGTTTATTTATCAAGTTTAAAGTATCAGATTTAAAAATAAAAATCAGTTTATTTCCATTACGATCAATAATTGTAATATAATGAAAGCCATTTGTTTTCTGGTAAAATAAGAATGACACCTTGCACTTGAAGAAAGCATGTATGAATGTATTCATTTCACAGTCAAGAAAACAACATTTGTGAAAATGACCTTTTGTAAGGATTAATCATGATTTTGAGCTCACAGCACTTGAAATCTTAAGTTTATGTATTTTGAAGGTAAATAAGTTATTCGAACTTATATTTTTGAGTGACAGGGCCAAAATGCTAAATTTAAGGTAATGTTTAGTCAAGTACACTTGATTGTTTAAGTAAAGACAACATTAGGGTTTACACGGAAAAGAGCCATATATGGCTCGCGAGCCATAGGTTCCCGACCCTTGGGTTATGGGATAGCTTGCATTAACGTTATATTGTCGACGTTAGCTAACTTTAACGTTAATAAAAAAACTTTTTTACTCACTCCCCCAGCCCCCCCCCCCCCCCTCCCTCCCTCCACATAGACATGAAAATCACTATCCAAACTTAAATGGTTGTAATTCAAGAATGCTTTGGAATATAGACCTATGGTTGGTCTTGTTTTAAAGAAGTTGCCAGGTTATTGTTGAAAGTGAAACAGACAAAAAGTTATATAAGTTTGAGTTTATTAAAATGTACAAATGTAAAAATATAATTATTTATGTTATATAAAATATGTTTTACTCTATAACTGCAAGAAAATGAAAGCACAAAATCTGAACAAGTTGTGTTCCAAATTTTAGGTTGATATCTCATATATATATATATATATATATATATAATTAAATTATAATAAAATGAAAGACTAAAACATATAGAACAGCTAATATACTTACCATTGTCATTTTATTTGTAGTAAATGTGTGCACTTTATTGCACAATATTTGATTTGTTGTGTGTAATGCAGGCAGAAATGATGTGGTGATCTACTTACCATCACCAATTTTATTACTGTTAATTTTGTGATGATCTTCTATTACTATTAAATATTCTCTCTTGACTAATGTGTTGTCCCTACTCACTCACCTACTCACTGTTCATTGTGTTTTGGCTTTTTCAAGGAATTTGTCAATCATTTCATGAGGAGCACGGGCTGTTGTTACTGGTGTTGTAAAATTGTGCCGTGTATGAAAACGGGAGTTATCCCCAAAAGTTATTGGGGTAAATAAATAGCCCATTTGACAGCTTCATGCTCTATTACGAAATTGTTTAATAGTAAACCGATCCATAAGCATTATTTTGTTGTACATTATTCAACACGCCGTTTTAGTTTAGGCTATAGAGATATTAAAAACTAGAAACTTAACCACTTTTGAATTGGAACCGGTATCGTTCAACTCTATGACAGCTGTGTTGTGTTCAGTCCAAGATGGCGGAGCTGCAGCTCTGCGCATGCGTGCGTTTGTTGCAATGGAACCTTCTATTGAGTATAGGCTACATAATTTTTTTGAAGTTGGTCATTTATAAACTTGATAGCCCTAGTGAAAAAAAGTATACTTTATTGTATTTGAAATATATTCTCTTTTTCAATAGTACATTGCAAATATACTAACAATAATATTGTACTATCTTTAAATATATTAAAAGTATTTTATTAATTAGCATCACGCTTTTACCTATTTTCACAATACAACTTTTAACACACTTTAAAATAATTTTACTTTAGTATATTTTCTAAAAACAAATATATATTTTAGAAAAATATACTTGAAGTGAAATTTCAGTTTTTAAAAAAAAAAGTGTATTTATTTGCATTTTATTAAAAATAATTTTTAGGTATATTTAAACTGTGTGCTTAAAATGATCATTGTAACAATGCATTGAAAGAATACTTTCAAAATACATTATAGTATATTATATAAGTATTTTGTACAAAGTATAACTTTAACTTCAATAGTACATTGCAAATATACTAACAATAATATTGTACTATCTTTAAATATATTAAAAGTATTTTATTAATTAGCATCACGCTTTTACCTATTTTCAAAAAACAACTTTTAACACACTTTAAAATAATTTTACTTTAGTATATTTTCTAAAAACAAATATATATTTTAGAAAAATATACTTGAAGTGAAATTTCAGGGTTTTAAAAAATTTTTTTTATTTATTTGCACTTTATTAAAAATAATTTTTAGGTATATTTAAACTGTGTGCTTAAAATGATCATTGTCACAATGCATTGAAAGAATACTTTCAAAATACATTATAGTATATTATATAAGTATTTTGTACAAAGTATAACTTTGTTTAATACGTTTTGTTTGTTGAATAATGTACATCTGTTATTGAGGAAAACATGATAGAGTCGTGAGCAAGAGCGCCGTCATGTTCTGCGGGAGACCCAAGTTCAAGGCCGGCTAGAGGACCTTTCCTGATCTCCTCCCCCTTCTTTCTCTTTTGTCTAGCTACTGTCCTATTCTAATAAAAGGCGTAAACACCAAAAATATGCTTTTAATATCTCTAATAAAGCATGTAATTAGTCTCTACACGGCCCACGGGCATATACTTAAAGTATATATACTAAGTATACTTGAGGTTGTTCCAATTTAGTACACTAAATACACTTAAAGTCAAGTCACCTTCATTTATATAGCGCTTTTAACAGTATGGATTGTTTCAAAGCAGGTTTACAGTGACAATAGAACATAAAGTTATGCTTTACTACAATTTTATTATAACTAAAATATACTTCAAAATAGCACACTTCTAGTTAACTAATCATTAACACGAAGTATACTTTTTTTCTTCACCAGGGAGTCTTGAAAGTTTGTTAAGATGGGGAGGTGTGCAACATTCGCATTTAGGGCTACATGGAAAACAACATAAACAACCAAGAAAAAAGCTCTGATCTTGTCGTTTCACCCTCACGGAACAAACATATATGTGAATATACTGCAAAATATAATGCAATATATAATACATTTCCATATATGGGAAACTAGTGCTTATATTTTTCAATATACTGCAATATATGCATTGACCATGTATGGCTATATATTAATACATGTAATGCTATTTTTGAGTTTATTTATAAATATTTTATATGTAATATTCACAAAGTTTTATCCTTTATTGTGTAAATATATTGCACATACAAGCAACTTTCAGAGCTAAAATTATAACCAATTATGTCCAGTTTCAAAGATACATGTAAGTATATCTTGTGTTTGCATGGAAGAGTAGATGTGGAAGGAGACACTAGATGTTCTAATGAAAAACAATGAAGAATGAGTTAAACATTTATATCAGATTCACATCTCTTAAAAGTGTTATGACCTTCTTCTCCAGTGTGAATTATCTGGTGGTCTTTCAGTTCATCTTCTGTAATAAAGGCCTTCATGCACCGAAACACACACCGCCGTGTCTTTTCTGCTGTAATATTAAGGATGAATCTTCAGGTGTTTCTTCAGGACTGATGCCCAATGAAACTGTTTACCGCACTGATTCCCAGTGTGAACTCTCATGTGAATCTTCAGCCTTGATTTACATGTGAAGCGTTTTTTACACTGAGGGCAGGAGACAGATTTATTGGCTTCTGTTTTTCCTTTCTTGCTCACGTCCATCAGGTCTAAAAGAAACATTAAATCAAGTGAGTTTCAATGGACTATTTTATGCAAACGGCTTGCTAATCATGTCTTACTCATGTAGTTAAAGTAGTGATGGGCGATTTCGAAACACTGCTTCACGAAGCTCAGAAACCTTTATGAATCTTTGGTTTCAAATCAGGGGTTCAGAGCGTGAATCAAACTGCGAAAGTCACGTGATTTCAGTAAATGAGGCTTTGTTGCCTCTTAACCGTTTTAAAAATCTCTGTGAACCCATCATGCGGCGAACCATTGAACAAGTGTCTATAGGTTTTGCCTGATCTCTGATCAGTTTTAAACATTTGTAGACGTTTTAATGAGACATTTGCATAATTAAAAGTAATAATAGTAGTTAATAGTCTCTTATTGGCGTATTTAGCTGAGTATTAAAAACCCACATGTTATACATATCCTTAATATTTATGATATTGGATGATGTATTGATTGCATTTGATTGATTACTTCAATAACACATTTGCAATGGTTTGTAAAAGGTGTTCCCTTTCGCAAGGGAAGGTAAGTAGTGTGTTCCCCACGCTATTTGAGCGAGGATGACACGCACTCGTTCTGTGTTGTTTGTCTGGGAATGGAGCATGCACGGGCGGTGCTCAAGGGCGCTGTCTGTGCAAACTGTTTTCAGTTACCTATGAAAAAGCTCCGCTCCCGTTTGAGCCTGTTCGATCAAATAGATCAGGCTCGCGTTTCCAGTGCATCAGGTCTCGCATCTGTCGAGGCAGCACACTGCTTGTATGCATGGGATTCGCAGGTGGGGCTGGCAAATAATACTGAGACGGTTGCGACCCTTTCTCAGTGTTTATTAACCAGCTCGACTGGTCTCACGCACAGTTCGAAAGCCGCACTGTGGCTTCTTCCGACCGTGTTAAAGACCCAGTCATTAAAGACCCCTGAATGTCAGAATGGGAAAGAAAAGTGATTTAAGCAATTTTGAGCGTGGCATGGTTGTTGGTGCCAGACGGGCCGGTCTGAGTATTTCACAATCTGCTGAGTTACTGGGATTTTCACGCACAGCCATTTCTAGTGTTTACAAAGAATGGTGTAAAAAGGGAAAAACATCCAGTATGGGGCAGTCCTGTGGGCGAAAATGCCTTGTTGATGCTAGAGGTCAGAGGAGAATGGGCCGACTGATTCAAGCTGATAGAAGAGCAACTTTGACTGAAATAACCACTCGTTACAACCGAGGTATGCAGCAAAGCATTTGTGAAACCACAACACACACAACCTTGAGGCGGATGGGCTACAACAGCAGAAGACCCCACCGGGTACCACTCATCTCCACTACAAATAGGAAAAAGAGGCTACAATTGGCAAGAGCTCACCAAAATTGGACAGTTGAAGACTGGACAAATGTTGCCTGGTCTGATGAGTCTCGATTTCTGTTGAGACATTCAGATGGTAGAGTCAGAATTTGGAGTAAACAGAATGAGAACATGGATCCATCATGCCTTGTTACCACTGTGCAGGCTGGTGGTGGTGGTGTAATGGTGTGGGGGATGTTTTCTTGGCACACTTTAGGCCCCTTAGTGCCAATTGGGCATCGTTTAAATGCCACGGCCTACCTGAGCATTGTTTCTGACCATGTCCATCCCTTTATGGCCACCATGTACCCATCCTCTGATGGCTACTTCCAGCAGGATAATGCACCATGTCACAAAGCTTGAATCATTTCAAATTGGTTTCTTGAACATGACAATGAGTTCACTGTACTAAAATGGCCCCCACAGTCACCAGATCTCAACCCAATAGAGCATCTTTGGGATGTGGTGGAACGGGAGCTTCGTGCCCTGGATGTGCATCCCACAAATCTCCATCAACTGCAAGATGCTATCCTATCAATATGGGCCAACATTTCTAAAGAATGCTTTCAGCACCTTGTTGAATCAATGCCATGTAGAATTAAGGCAGTTCTGAAGGCGAAAGGGGGTCAAACACAGTGTTAGTATGGTGTTCCTAATAATCCTTTAGGTGAGTGTATTTACTCATCCATTAGGGAATCTAATGAGAATGGTTATGAGGTGATGCCTCGGGTACAGGAATATTTTGCCTAATCCTTTAAAGTTTGAGATCTGTCAGGGGAATCGATCAAGTGTTGCTGCTGCCATTTTATTTCTACTCTTTTGAAACATTTGGATTACATTTGTTAGTTACTTTACGCTATCACCTTAAACTTATTTGAGAGAATATCAAAGATGTGGGCACAGAGGGACCACTTTTGTTGTTATCCTCAATTTACATTTAAGACAGAGCTTCAGCTCCATGCTGAGAGAGAAGACGAATTTGTTATTCTTAACATACAGAACACAGCTGTTACAACAAGTGCAACTTCATTTTCATTAAGAGTGGTAAACAGTAACAGGATAAAAGGTTTAAGATTTGGATGTTCTGGGTTATTCTGACGCCGGTGAACCCAAGGTGCTTTATGTACCTTGCAACTGCTATGCTGTAATAAACTTCCTTTTTGAGATCTTTGACGTCCACTTCACTTTTTCTTACACTATATATTATGAGCAGAACTTTTGAGAGATTTCCAAGCATACTTATAAATACTTTATTCACAATTTCCTTGGGGAGCGAAGGAGCAGCGGTGTTTCTCATATCAGTGAGCGAGGAGTGGAGCAGGGAGCGGTAAATGGTGAACCCGGAGCGGAGTGATTATTAAATGATTGGAGCGCGGAGGGAAAATTGTTGCCGCTCCACTCCGCTCACATACTCTGATGGAAACGCCTGCTGCCAATCAAAAAATTTATTTAAAAAAAAAAAAAAGATACAAAATATAAATGCTTAGAAAGTTATAATATGTTATCAAAGCTGTACACTGATTGTTTATGGATAGGTTATGGAGTCAGTCACAGCATTTTTCTGTCAATAAACAACCCAAAATGGATTGTTTTTAATCTAGTGTTTTTTTATAAGTGTAGTTCAAAGTGTCAATGAAATGCTAATGTTTTATTTAAAGCAATTCCAAAATTGTATGCTGGTTTCACTAGCGCCACCAAATGCTCGTAAATGTGTATCTGCAGAAGATCAAAGTTTATATCCGGTCAGCACGTGTCTTTAAAGGGAAATATTATCTGAAGAGAAAAGCATTGCATCATTAGCGTTTGAATATTCCAGCCCAGCGTCAATGTCTCCGTTTCTATTTAAAATCAGCTTGAACAAAACCATTCATGTTTAGTGTGAAAAAGCCTTCCACCCAGTTCACCTGATTTTTAGGCCTTTCCTGTGTCAAATTCATATAAAATGACAAAATCAAGAAAGTTCAATGATAAAATAATTTTATATTTAATTAATTGAATGTCTTTTTATATTCTTGACCTGAAACAATGCAAATCTCTATGAATGAATGAGGAATCAAGAATAAATACCAACCTATTTGTTCTTCAGTATCATGGTGTTTAATTTTCTTAAATGGCCCCTATCATGGATTTTTGAAAATGACCTTTCATGTAGTGTGTAATATAGCTCTAAGTGAATGAAAACATCCTGCAAAGTTTTAAATCTGAAAGTGCACCATGTATAAAGTTATTGTCTTTCAAAAGTAAGAGTCGAATCTTGAGTCAATAAAATGAATTGTTTTTCAAACGAGTCATTAGCCGTTTTGTAGTGACGTCAATACGAAACATTAGCATATTGCGCACACAGACACAAGTGAAAACTTGAAGTCTTGAACACATTCAAATACTTCAGCTGAATAGCATCATGTCGAGAAGACGCTGTGTTCTACAATGCAAAGTTAGTACAGCCACTTTGTTTTCACTGTCCAGGGACGAGCATGTGAAGGATAAGTGGCTAAAGTTCATATTTACAACAATACCACAGAAGTATAGCCCAAACCTTGTGCTGTGTTCCCATCATTTTAATTACGATTGCTTCACAAACATAAATGCTTTCAACTGTGGATTCGCAAGCCGGTTGTTCCTGAAGGAGCAGTGTTAATTTCGTTAACGAAAACTATGACGAAAAATGTTCGTTGACAACCTTTTTTCCCCAGACTAAGACTAGACGATGAGAGACGACACCCACGTAATTAAACGATAACTGTGACTATATCAACACATGCAATATCGTTGACGAAAAAAGACGAGACTGATGGGTTAAAACAAAAAAAAACTTTACCAAAACCACTTGTTTTTGTCGAATAAAGGAGAAGACAACACATTACAGACTGTGTTTGCGAACGTTCATGCTTACGGTTGCCATATTTCAATAATTTAAATCCCCAGTCAGAGCTTTTCTGTTAAAATAACACGTTTTCTACCCGGTCTTTTCAATAGTAGCCTATCTGGCAACCATGCGTGCGCGCTCTCTCTACATGCTGAAGAAGCGCGGATGATCTATAAAAACAGAGTTCAGCGATCTTCATTTGAGATTTTTTACTTAAATTAAAGTGTCATTCAGTCTTTTTTCTGTCACTAGCCGCTTGCGCTGTTTGTGCGACTAAATCTGCGGTCAAAATGCAGGATAGGCCTATCCAGCAGTGTTTTTAATGTTGATCATTATACGAGCAAGAATGCCATGTTTCCCGAAAATACACACCATTTCAAGTGTGACATTGATTTTATACAATAGTTCAACAAACAAAAGGGTAACATTAAGTGATGTACAGTACATTTAAAAGTGTATTGTCAGTAGGCTATTATTGCTCTATTTTGCAACAAAAGCCACAGCAGAACTACAGCGGTGATTCGTGAACGAATCTGTGGGTTTGAACGAATCGTGAGATTCAATGATCCGTTCATAAGTACAGCAACTTGTTTCGTTACTGAATGAATGAATGGCTCGATGACTCACTCATAAACTATAGACAGACTTACCGCCACCTACTGGCCATTTTAATTTAATATTTAAACGTATAACTTCGTTTTTACCATCATTGCATATTTATTGAACATTGTTTTATTTAGAGCATTATTTGTTTTATAAAGGTATTTACAAAGGTAAAAAATGAACTGAAAAATCGATTAAAGAGGGCAAATATTGTCCCTTAATGGAAAAGGTGTGACAGCAGTCTTGGAAGAGGGCAAGGCAAGGCAAGGCAAGGAAAGTTTATTTATATAGCACATTTCATACACATTGGTAATTCAAAGTGCTTTACATAGGAGGAAATAATTTAAACAGTTTAGAATAAAAAATAAAATAAAGTACAGTAAAAACAGTCGGACGAACATTGGCACAGTGCTCATTCAGTAAATGCATAGCTAAACAGATGTGTTTTGAGTCTGGATTTGAATGTGACTACTGTAGGAGAACATCTGATCTCCTCTGGAAGCTGGTCCAGCATAATAGCTAAAAGCAGACTCTCCGTGCTTAGAGTGAACCCTTGGTATTTCTAGCTGATGTGATCCTAATGATCTGAGTGATCTGTTAGGTTTATAATTCAGTGAGCATATCTGCAATATATTGAGGTCCTAGCCCATTGAATGATTTATATACCAGTAATAATACTTTAAAATCAATCCTAAATGTAACTGGGAGCCAGTGTAAAGACCTGAGGACTGGTGTGATATGTTCAAATTTTCTGGTTCTGCTCAGAATCCTGGCAGCAGCGTTCTGTATGAGCTGCAACTGTCTTATGGTCTTTTTAGGAAGCCCAGTGAGGAGTCCATTACAGTAATCCACCCTGCTGGTGATAAAAGCATGCACAAGTTTCTCTAAGTCTTGACTGGAAACAAAGCATCTAATTCTTGCAATATTTTTCAAATGAGAGTATGCTGATTTAGTTATTGCTTTGGCATGACTACTGAAACTAAGGTCTGACTCTAGAGACACACCAAGATTCCTGACTTGATTTTTAGTTGTTAGACCCCTAGCGTCAAGGTATGCATTCACCTTGAGAACTTCATCTTTGCTTCCAAACGCAATGACTTCAGTTTTGTCTTTGTTTAACTGAAGAAAGTTTTGGCACATCCAACCGTTTACTTCATCAATGCATTGGCAAAGGGAGTCAATGGGGCTGTAGTCGTTAGGTGATAGGGCTAAGTATAGCTGTGTGTCGTCTGCATAGCTGTGGTAAGAGATTCGGTTCTTTCTCATTATTTGGCTCATTGGGAGCATATACAGGTTGAATAGGAGTGGTGCAAGAATTGAGCCTTGAGGGACTCCGCATGTCATGGGAGTCCACTCAGACTTATGGTCTCCTATACTCACATAATAACCTCTCCCTTCTAAGTATGACCTGAACCATTTTAGGACTATCCCAGAAAGCCCCACCCAGTTTTCCAGCCTGTCAAGAAGTATGTTGTGATCGACAGTGTCAAATGCAGCACTGAGGTCGAGTAGTACCAGTACTGATAATTTGCCTGTATCAGTATTTAAGCGAATATCGTTTATTATCTTTATGAGAGCTGAGAGGGGTTACGGCCCTCTAAAAAAAAATTGAAGAACCACTGAACTAAGGAAAAGGGATATGTAGAATTGCACAAGTGCTAATGCTAGAGTGCAATGTCAATACAGCCTGTTACCTTGATTCAAATTTCTCATAAGCTTAATGAACTGGCCTAGAGAGAAAAATTATGACATTTTTTGTCTAAAAACTACATATAAAATAGCTGCCAAAATTAATGTCCGTAACTGAAATTTGACTAAAAGTAATGACAAAGTTGACAAAAAATGCAATGACTTTTCGTCAACTAAAACTAGACTAAAACTATGAAAGACAAAATGACTGAAATGTGACTAAGACCAATAAGCATTTTCGTCTGAAGATGAAAACTAAGACTAAATCAAAAATGGCTGCCAAAATTAACACTGTGAAGGAGGGGTCAGTACCCAGTTTATATGGATCAGCTTCTTCCTCAACCGAATCACAACCTGTAAGTATTATTAATAATGTTTGCTGTTATGTTTTCTGTAGCATGCTCAATACATAAATCAACTTATTCCCTCTCTGAGTTATTATTTTTTACAACAAAGCAGGAGACCATCATTTATTATAACACAATGTAAGTGATTCAACTGACTGGGTCATTTGACCAATCACCGCAGATTAGCGTCACGCAAAGGAGGAGTTTGGGGAAATTAATGGTTGAACGAATCATTTGGGAGTCGTTGAGCAAATCAGTTAAAAATAAATGCATATTATAAGACAATTAAAGTGTTTTTTTTTTTGTCTTTGCATGCATGTGAAACTGTTTTTGGGAACTCCCAAAACAAAAATAGGAACATTTCAAATGCCATGATAGGGGCACTTTAAATTATTTTTGATGATCAAAACCAACTTTAATTAGCTAGGGATGCAATAACTAATTGATGAAATCGATCATGAAAATAATCAACCACCAAACTAATAATAGATTAATTGTGTATCCAGAGGAAAAACATTCTTATGGACAAAACTCACCTGAAAAATAACACCACATGGAACTATTATTTCTTTTAATTTTATTATAAATTTGGGTTTACATCGCTCAAATTACTTTTACGATTTTAAGTCGCTTAGACAGACAATTGACAAGTGACAGATCCTGAGTGGCGATGTCACTACACACATTCAACCATCACGGTTCGGCACGGTTAGCCAAGTGTGCTGAGAGTTCAGGGCCGAGAACGGTTTGTAATTGTGCCGTGCCGTACCAGGCTCAAGTGGAAACACAACTGGAACCTTTTCCGAAGATGGAAAAGCAGCTTTTGTTTCTCACCACATAAAGATGAACTACTTACCGTGATCTCAGACTGTGGTGATGTGGTTTCTCCACTGCATGGATCTTCATGTGTAGCTTCAGGCCACTTTTAAAAGAAAAACTCTTTCCACACTGATCACACGTGTGCAGCTTCTCTCTGCTGTGGATCCTCTCATGTGTTTTCAGATTTGCTGACACACTGAATCTCTTGTCACAGTGTGAACACTTGTAAGGTTTTTCTCCAGTGTGGATCCTCTCATGTCTTTTCAGATGTGATGAGCGATTGTATCTCTTGTCACAGTGTGAACACTTGTAAGGTTTTTCTCCAGTGTGGATCCTCTCATGTTTTTTCAGAGTTGATGAATCACTGAATCTCTTGTCACAGTGTGAACACTTGTAAGGTTTTTCTCCAGTGTGGATCCTCTCATGTTTTTTCAGAGATGATGAGTGACTGAATCTCTTGTCACAGTGTGAACACTTGTAAGGTTTTTCTCCAGTGTGAATTCTCTGGTGCAGTTTTAAATCCTTTGCTGTAGTAAAAGTCTTCTCACACTCAAAGCACATGTACTCTCTCACACCAGTGTGAGTTTTCTCATGTCTATGTAAATTAGAGAGCAGTGAAAAACTCTTTCCACACTCAGAACATGAATGCGGCTTCTCCTTCGTATGAACTGTCAGGTGTCTCTTCAGGTCTGATGCAGTAAGAAATGTTTTGCCACACTGATCACATGAGAACGGCTTCTCTCCGTTGTGGATCATCATGTGAACATTAAGGGATGTTGATCGACCGAAACTCTTTCCACACTGATCACATGAGAACGGCTTCTCTCCAGTGTGAACTCTCATGTGATCACCAAGATGTTGTTTGGTTGTGAAACTCTTTCCACACTGAGTGCAGGTGAAATATTTCTTGACTCTTTGTTTCTTTAAAAATGTTTTTTTAGTCTTTGAGCGACTCAAGGGTTTTCCTCCATGTTTGACATGATGTTCCTCCTCCACTTCACTCAGTTCTTCTCTCTCCTCCTCCACTTCACTCAGTTCTTCTCTCTCCTCCTCCACTTCACTCAGTTCTTCACTCTCCTCCTCCACTTCACTCAGTTCTTCTCTCTCCTCCTCCACTTCACTCAGTTCTTCACTCTCCTCCTCCACTTCACTCAGTTCTTCTCTCTCCTCCTCCACTTCACTCAGTTCTTCACTCTCCTTGCTCTCTTCCATCGGCTCTGACATGAAAGAAAAACTCTCATTTTAAAAATTTCTAAATAATCAAAATAAGTCAAAGACAGAAATATGGCGTGAATGAAGATTAAAATTATCCCAGATGTAATAGACAACTGCAATAAAATACCAATAATTTGTATTTTATTTGTATTTATTTTTATAAATCAACTATACGTCCCTGAAATTTTCCATGAATGAGGTACACTGATCTTCCAGTTATTATTTTAAAACATTATAGGCACAAATCCCATGTTTCTGTAGTGATAACTATTAAATGTGTTTGATCAATGACACACTTATCTAACATGATATGAACATTAAAATACAATACACAATACTGCCATATTTTAACACCAACTTTTGGATTGATATTTAATCATGTTAAAAACTACTAAAACGTTTTAATTAAGGGCCGTTCACACTGAACAACTTCTTCTGTTGACTTCACATGCATGTGAAAGTGGGACACAAGAAACAAAAGATCGTTCCGGGTTACTTGACTGTAACCCTGTTCCCTGAAAAAGCGGAACAAGATGCTGCGCTGCTTAGCGCATTGGGAACGTCTTTAATCGTGACCTGCTGTGAATATAGTGTGTAAACACGTCGATAGAATCGACCCGGAGGTAATATAGCCTCGGTCGGTGACGTCATCGGCGCGCACCCGCGACACGAGGCTATAATTAGATGAGCCACAGGTGCATCGTCAGGATATTTTGTCTGAAGAGCAGTCCTGGGATATCATCAGCACGGCAAACCAGCGCAGCATCTCATTCCGCTTTTTCAGGGAACAGGGTTACAGTCAAGTAACCCGAAACGTTCCCTTTCAAAAGCTACAATCGATGCTGCGCTGCTTAGCGCATTGGGAACGAGAATGCCCACGCCGCCGTGCTTGAAGGTGTCTGGACTCTTTACGGTTGTGTAGGTGTGCTCACAAGAACGCAAGAAAGCCCTAGACATTAGCTTGTGATGTCGACTCAAGGACGTGAGAGCCCGGAGTGGCATGAACATCCAAACTATAAAATCTTATGAATGTGTGCGGAGAGGACCAGCCTGCCGCGTCACAAAAAAAACTGCAAGGGGGCACCTCTTGCCAAGCTAGCAGAGGAGGTGACCCCTCTGGTGGTGTGAGCCCTTAGAGCCGTTGGCGAAGCTTGGCCACACGCCTCATAGGCAAGAGCAATAGCATCCCTGACCCAATGTGACATGGTCTGTTTAGTGGCGGCAGCACCCTTGTTGCTGCCCCCATTACAAACGAATAGTTGCACTGATTTACACCACTGGCTGCTGCGGTGGACGTAAGTCTGAAGAGCACGGACTGGACATAGTCTGTGAGATCTCTCCTGATCCGGTGTTGTAAACGGCGGAGGACAGAAGGCCTCAAGAGTGACTGGATGTACAGCCGAGAAAGGTACCTTAGGCAGGTAATCAGAATGAGGATGCAAAATCACTTTCACCATTCCTAGGGGAAAGTCTAATCAAGATGGCGAAATTGACAGAGCCTTCATGTCCCCGATTCTTTTTAGAGATGTTATAGCCATAAAAAAAAAACATCTTTAGGGTCAGAAGTTTGTCAGACACTGAGTCTAGAGGTTCACAAGGGGGTCTCAACCAGACCCTCTAGGACTATAGCTAAGTCCTATGAAGGGATCTTGGTTCTTACGGGAGGCCTCAGTCGTCTGGCCCCACGAATGAAGCGAGCGAGCAGAGGATGTCTCCCGAGTGGCACCCCGTCAACCAAGGAGTGGCAAGCCGAAAGAGCGGCCACATAAACCTTGAGAGTAGCGGGGCATGTGCCTGTTGATAATTTTTCCTGCAGGAAGTCCAGAACTGAAGCAATCTGGCAGTTGACCGGATCTGCATCATGTACGACACACCACCTTTCAAACAAACCCCATTTGTTGGCATAACTCTTTCTAGTAGAGGTGGCCCTAGCACTTAGAATGGTCTCAATAACGGCAGGCGAAAGCCCAGTGTCCCTCAGTTGGTGCCCATCAGGGGCCAAACATGAAGGTTCCACAGGTCGGGCCCGGGATGTAATATCGTGCCCTCCGCCTGGGACAGAAGGTCCCTTTTCTTCGGAATCGGCCACGGTGAGCCGTCGAGGAGAGATATTATCTCCGAGAACATACTTTGTTCGGCCAACGCGGCGCTATCAGTAAGACGCAAAACCCTTGTTGGCGAACTCTTGCTAGAACTCCCGGGATCAGAGCCACTGGAGGAAACGCATACAGGCGCATTTTATTGGCTGGGTGACTCAGAGAGAAGTAGAGGGGACATTGCGCTGTCTACTGGGAGGCGAAGAGGTCCACCTCCGCTTCGTAAAATCTGGTCCAGATCTGTTTTACTACATCTGGGTGGAGTTTCCATGTCTCTGTGTGTAATTTATGTCTGCACAGTGGCCCTCATTTATCAAAAGTGCGTACACCAAATTTCCAGCGTACACCCAAAACCACGGTGACTTTGAGATTTATCAATATGGACGTTGGCGTACGGCACGCTCAAATCCTACGCCAGCTCAGGAGGTGGTGTACGCACGTTTTGAGTTAGTGCGGAAATGCGCAGAAAAACAATTCCTAACACCACAAAACGCACTGACAAACTATAAGATATGATATATTATGACCAACAACAACAACATAATTATAAACTTCAGTGTTTATTTTTGTGCAACATGGACTTCAATGTTTAATTTGTGTGACTTTACCAAAGCATTTGATTTGTAGCCACATGTATTCTTTCAGTTGCGAGCCTGTGCCCTTGTTTACCCTGACGAGCCTTGTTTACCCTGACGTTTCATGGTTAGGCCGGCAGGTGCGCACGGACTGGGTTCGGTAACGAAAGGCTTTCAATGACCAAAAAATAATTCAGACTGACAAAATAATAAAAAATACATTCTTCTTTTAAATAATAATAATAATAATAATTACAAATAATAATAACGACGTTCTTCTTCTAAATAACAATAAGCGTCATTAATAATAAAAAACATAATAATAAGAAGAATATTACAAATTGTCATGCAATTATTAATGTGAATGAATGGTACTCCACATCACATCATGATCATCACTATTGTACACCCCAATACATGTGACGTGATTCGAAATTGAATGCTAATTGTTTCAAAAGACGTGCTGTAAAATAATGCATTGTGATAGGTTATTTCGGCTCCACGTCGGAGAAGTTTCTCTTCTGTGCCGTCTTCCGTGTGTACATGGCGTAAAATGAGGGCGTGGGGGAAGTGGAGACTTGAATATATAGGGGCGTGTTATTCTAATGACGATCGTTTTCAGCCGCGGGATTTATCAAGGGCAGGTATTGCGTACACCTGGATTTCAAAGGTACGCACAGCTTCATAAATCAGGTGGTGAGAGGAGTGTAAGCATAATCTTACGCCAACATATACGCCCGTTTCTATGCAAGAATGATAAATGAGGGCCAGTAAATCCACTCCCACATTCAGATGCCCTGGAATGTCCAGGAACTTCTCCTGGGCTCAGAGAAAATCTGCCTCGCTATTCTGTTCAGATTGCGTGAGTACAGACCTCCCTGGTGATTATGTAAGAGACTGCCGCTGTGTTGTCCCCCCCGCACTAGGACAGCCTCTCAACTGAGGAAGAAAGTATTTCAGGGCCAGAAATACATATTCCATCAACGTGAGACAATTGATTTGCCAATCAAGATGATGCCTCCCCAGATCCCCTGGGCTGGACGACCACTTAAGACCGCTACCCAGCCCGACAGGGAGGCGTCTGTCGTTAGCATTCTGCGACGGCAAGATGCACCAAGAGTGGGACCCAAGGTGAGGAACCGGGGTCTGAACCACGTAGAAAGGGAACAAAGCCACAGCGCGTAACCCTTACCATAAACATGGATTTTAGAAAGTATACGAAGCGTTCAGCGAGTGACTTATCATAAACATGGATTTTTAGAAAGGACACAAAGCACTTAGCGCGTGCTCTTGCCTTTATTTGCCCTTGGGGATTGTATAGTGATTTTGAGCCACAACTGAATTGGTCTCATATGCAAAAGGCCCAGAGGGATCGCTGTGGTTGCAGCTGCCATGATACCCATGTAATTTCCTGACCTAGCCAGATGTTGCTTTAGGGTGTTTAAAATGGTCTTGACACAAGCGGGGGACAGTTGTGTCGCCGATAGTGACAGAGTCCCATTTAACCCACAAGCACGTTACCCTCTGGGGAGGAGAGTGAACGCTTTGCAACTGGCGTTCCAACTCAGACCCATATAGAAAAGATGAGCGGGGATCGATCTAGATGTCGAAGCGCAAGCTCTTGAGACTGGGCTAGTATCAGCCAATCGTCTATGTAACGTGGCTAGGTCGAATGGAAGGACCCGGAATTGGTAGGTTTCCTCCCCCAAAGCAAACATCAGGAACTTCCAGTGTTGTGGAAATATTTTCTATATGAAAATATGCGTCTTTTAAGATCGACCATGAAGATCCAAACGCGATGTTGAATTTACAACACGATCTTCTTGATAGTTAGCATCTTGAACTTGAACTATTCCTGTTTCACGGTAGTGGGAACCACACCGTTAAAACAAGGAGGGCAACATTCCTTTTTACTGTCTTTAGGACACAAAAAGAGATACCCGGCAGTAGCTTTCCACGCTGCCAGAGTCTCTTTAATACTTCCTGTTAGGGGAATGTTAAATGTTATTTGTCCTGGGCGATAACAGGGAACAAAAGAACATTCAACATTCCGCTGGAAACCGCTGCCCCCTGAATCACCAGAGGTGGCAAGGATGTTACGGTGGTTTCGAAAGGGCTACTGCGCGAGGTGAGACGGTCCCCAGTCTTTACGAGGGGGAACGCATCTTGCCATACTCTGCTTTGAGCCCCCCCCCCTTTTTTTTTAATCAGATCAGCCTGATATGACTGCAACACTGCCATAGTGTGCAGAGCAGCACCAGTCTGACCCCCACCAGCGTGGATGTTATTATACACGACTTGGTGGGGAGTGATGACCACTTAACCCTCTGGGGTCGGAAAACGCGCCGGCGCGTTTTGGCAGATTTTTTTCGCATAGCAGAAAAATAGACTTAAACTACTCCTCCATTTCTGGTCATACAGAGTTAAGAAATATGAAAAATTAAACTGTTAAATGTTAATTTTTTTATGTGCCCACCTACAATCGAAATAAAATATTGTGCTTTTGTAAAATAAAGAAAATAAATAGGGTGTGCGTTCTGCCTCTCTGTCTCCGTCAACTTTTACTATTCACCCAGACATGAGATATAGAGCTCTATAATCATTTAAGTTTGTACTTTTAAATGATCTGATTCAAAACGAAAACCAATGTTCTCTGTTTAAGTAATTTGTATAAAACCAACAAGATTTCCAGTTTCTCAAGCGCTTGCTCATTATTTTTCATTTGACCACGCCCGCAAAAGAGACTGATATGCAAATCTCCACGAAGGAACGCGAACGCCTTCATTACCTCAAAAACAAAGCACCGAATTTCACTCCTCTCCTCTGCTTTTCTGGAGTTCGGAAGACACGCAGTGAGCTTACATTGGATTTAGTTACATCAGAAGAAGAAGAACGCGATTTGAAGACAAGAAAGATGTAAGGTAAGAAATGTATTATGAATTATATTAGTTAGTGTTATTGTTGCATAAACTTAACATTCCAGTTGAACTGTTGCTAGACTAAAATGTATGAAATCGACAGAAACATGTTGAAATATGAACTATAGCGTAGACAGGCAGGAGATGTATATGAATGCACGACACGAATGTTTTTATGTTTGATATAATATAACACAGCTTTATGTTAGGCTAGTATCAGTGTTTACTCTAATATGGTGAATATTATAATGTTTAGAACCATGTTCACTGTTAAATACTACTCGCGCGCCCCTCTCTCTCTCGCGCGCCCCTCTCTCTCTCGCGCGCCCCTCTCTCTCTCGCGCGCCCCTCTCTCTCTCGCGCGCGCCTCTCTCTCTCGCGCGCGCCTCTCTCTCTCGCGCGCGCCTCTCTCTCTCGCGCGCGCCTCTCTCTCTCGCGCGCTCCTCTCTCTCTCGCGCGCCCCTCTCTCTCTCGCGCGCGCCTCTCTCTCTCGCGCGCTCCTCTCTCTCTCGCGCGCGCCTCTGCGCCTCTCTCTCTCGCGCGCGCCTCTGCGCCTCTGCGCCTCTCTCTCTCGCGCGCGCCTCTGCGCCTCTCTCTCTCGCGCGCGCCTCTGCGCCTCTCTCTCTCGCGCGCTCCTCTCTCTCTCGCGCGCGCCTCTGCGCCTCTCTCTCGCGCGCCCCTCTCTCTCTCGCGCGCGCCTCTCTCTCTCGCGCGCGCGCCTCTGCGCCTCTCTCTCTCGCGCGCGCCTCTGCGCCTCTGCGCCTCTCTCTCTCGCGCGCGCCTCTCTCTCTCGCGCGCGCCTCTGCGCCTCTGCGCCTCTCTCTCTCTCTCGCGCGCGCGCCTCTGCGCCTCTGCGCCTCTGCGCCTCTCTCTCTCGCGCGCGCCTCTCTCTCTCGCGCGCGCCTCTGCGCCTCTGCGCCTCTGCGCCTCTCTCTCTCGCGCGCGCGCAGCGCGCGCGGGCGGGCCTCTGCGCCTCTCTCTCTCGCGCGCGCGCCTCTGCGCCTCTCTCTCTCGCGCGCGCGCCTCTGCGCCTCTCTCTCTCGCGCGCGCGCCTCTGCGCCTCTCTCTCTCGCGCGCGCGCCTCTGCGCCTCTCTCTCTCGCGCGCGCGCCTCTGCGCCTCTCTCTCTCGCGCGCGCCTCTGCGCCTCTCTCTCTCGCGCGCGCGCCTCTGCGCCTCTCTCTCTCGCGCGCGCGCCTCTGCGCCTCTCTCTCTCGCGCGCGCCTCTGCGCCTCTCTCTCTTGGCTGTTGGTCTCCAATCAAATCGCTAGTAGGATCATTCTACAGAAACGTCCACTTTTGGTATGGCAAGATGTCTTAAAATGTATTTCTTTTTCTAACATTTAAACTTACACCACATTATTAGATTACCCTTTGGCTTTATGAATACGCATAAATGACAGCTTAATGATTTTTTATATTTTTTGTGCATTTATTTAAAGACCGCATGTACCGTTTTTTTGTCACTGGTGTTACCTTACTTCTTTGGCAATATTAAATGTTTTTATGAAATATTATTTCAATTTTTTTAGCACATGTAGTCAGTTACCAAAAAATAATAATAATAATGCAACAAATAAGGAGATTATGTTTTATTTATTTGAATCAGGTTTGTTAAAAGTGTGCTTGAATGAGGTTAGTTAGTTTGCGCAACCTTGTATTTGCTATAATAATGAAAATATTTGAAAACCAGTTAAAATCAAGTAATGATGCAATCCTTTAAATCTTAACTTTTGAGTGTAGCAGAATTAAAAGGATGTAAAATTATTATCATGTCAGATATGGCATTGTATTTAATGTGACAGAAAAAAGACAGTAACACCAGTGACACAATGAATCACCAATGACATGCAAAAGACCAAATATCATTATTCTTCAACTATAATTAAGTAGATGAGACTAAATTGTTACATTTGGCATATAATCTAAATTAATAGCTTTGAATAAAGTTTATCTATAAATGGGAGTCACTGGTGTTACTGGTGTTACCCATAAGAAAGGTGACACCAGTGACAGTAACACCAGTGACAATTTTCATGAAAAATTCATTTTACAAAATGGCTGCTGCAAGGTATCAAACATATGTTGTCAATCATGGTATACTAACTAAATTAAGTAGTTTAATCCATTTGTATTCTCTTTTTTTTTTTTTTTACAATTACCTAACAATAAAGTAGGTCATACCAGTGACTTCAACTAAAAGCTTTATATGAAATCATGAGATAAATGAGAATATTTCTGATAACTGAAAAGAGACAGAGGATTTATTATGGGCTTTTTTTCATAGAAATTCAGGAAATTGGAAGAAGGAATTAAAGTGATGTCATCAGTGTGATTTTTATTTCAAAATAAGAGATTTTTGTTTAACGGTAACACCAGTGACACAACTCCAGGGGACCACTACTTTCATTATAAATTTGATAATATTTATTCTGCATTTCGTTTTTTTATGTCATTTACATAATATATTAGATAGTTAGGTATACGTTATTCTATTTTAAATGGTGTAAAAAAACTGTTATTGACCTCCAAATAAAGCATTTTCCCTCTGTACATGACTGTGGGGACGAGCACTTCTGTGGTGCTTGGAATTCTATATAGTTAATAAAAAAATAAAATATTGCCACTTGATGGCTCAAGGTGGTGTAATTGTTCAAATAACATATTGTTTTATTTTAAAATGTAAATAAATTGTAATTCTAAAGTGTTTTTTTAAGTGTAATATTTCTGTAAAGGCTAGGGACAGAAAAATGGACATTTCCGTAGAATGACCCAGTAGAACCAAAGCCCGTCTAGAACCTCTGGGTAGAACTATCTACAGCATCCCGGAAGCTTACTGAAAAAAAAATCGAAAAAAATAACAGACTACAGCGAGACTAATGGCTTACTTATTTTGGTAAGTATTTTTTATTATTATTAACTTAAAAGTGCCTTGTTAGTTTTGTGTATTATAATGCTGTTGTGTTGTTTAACTTATAATATTACAGTATATCTCCTATTGTGACTAAAGTTAGTTTGACTTATCCCTTTCAAGCATTCTAAACGCTAGCACAGCCGCAGACTGTCATGTTTGATGGTGGCTAGAGAAGACATCTATCCATAAAATACATTTTTCGTCTTCTTTGTGCTGCGTGGTGATTGGAGACCAACAGCCAATCACAATTGACCTTTAATTTTCCGATTGGTTGATTTTGTGGCACACTTGTAACGCTGATGCAAGTTGAGCGAGCGTGTGTGTCAAGACTTGAGCGCGCGTGTGTGTGAAGAGTTGAGCGCGCGTGTGTGTGAAGAGTTGAGCGCGCGTGTGTGTGAAGAGTTGAGCACGCACAGAATTAAGAGGTTGAGCGAGAGAGAGAGAGAGAGGGACTTGACAGTGCGCAGATAAGTTTGTGAGAGCACCTGAGTAAACTGCGTGTGAGGGTTATTATTGCACGTTATAGCAAATACATTTATTGAGCACGGAATCGTTTTTTCTTTGCTCAAATTATTTTTTTTGTTGCGATTGTTAATTTCGGTTCAAAATATAATGCAATGTGCTTGCAAAATATAGTTCTCTGTGCTCAAAACTTATAATTACTCGCTCAGGAATGAGGCACATATATAACGCCATAATCTCTCACGCGGTGCCACAGCGCGCACAACACGACAGCCCTGCTTAATGAGTGACGACGGAGGACAGAACTAAACATGCAAAAGTAGCCTATATGGTTACACTTTAGATCTGTGATATTAGTCTGATTTCCAAAGATTATAGAATATATTGAGGTAAAACCATTAAAAACTATAGCCGCATTCTGTCATCCGCAACTTCCTTCCCTTCGCAGCAGTGCGCTGTCATTTCTCCTTAAAACTCAAACTTTAAGACAGAATCAGCACGATCGGTTATTGTTGTAAAATGCAGTCTCTACTGTTGCTAAATTGTGGGACACTTTTAAGAATAAAAAGAGCTATTAAAAGCACAAAAATCTGCGCAAGAGATGCTGTTCCCAATGCGGCGCGCGCTCCGAAACAGACCGCAACGAGACAGGCGAAATTATACTTTGGGCTTCATATGCGCGTCTAAACGATCAAATGTAGCCTACATAAAAATGTAAAAATGACCGGCTTGGAGATTCACTCTAAAATGGACATAGATGGAAATAGTTGGGAGAAAATATGGTGCATCAGTAGACTATTAGATCTGCACTCGTTCTTAAAGGGGAAGCAGTATCAAACAACAAAAGGCAAAAAGAAAATCACTCACAGCTCTTAAATGAATAACTTTAGCTTTAATAAGCATAAATCTATCTATGATAAACTTTGCAGTGCTGTTTTACTTTTGATTATTTTATTATAATTCTTTTTAGACCATACCCGATTAATGTCGTAGACCTTCCTGAAATTAAAGCACTGTGTAGGCCTGTATAATGTGTATCTTTGTTTAATTGTCTATCCTTTGTTGATCTATTGTGTAATATATTTATATATATTTTGTGACATACATGCATACATACATATCATACTTGCCTGAGTTTATTTCAGCATCATATAAAATCAACAATAAATATAGCTGCGAGCAGCGATTACGGGCCCAAGCCGGTGGCACCGCAACCCCGGTGCCTTTAGTTACCTAAAGGCACCGGAGTGGCGGTGCCGCCGGCTTTGGCCCTTCATCGCTGCTCGCAGCTATATTCATATATATATATATATATATATATATATATATATATATATATAAACAAGCCGGTGGCACCGCCACCCCGGTGCCTTTATATATATATATATATATATATGTCTACATTGTTCAATCACGCCTCACACACACACACACACTTTTGCAGAGCCCACACCAATGCAAGCTCTATAGCACACATCTTCTCAAAGGTCAAAGCGGAGTTACGATATTGCCCGTCATGCACAGTAACCGTAAAGGCACCGGGGTGGCGGTGCCACCGGCTTGTTTATATATATATATATATCGTATTATTCTAACTTGTAAAAAACTATTAACTTTTGTTAATATTCAACCATTTCACAACTAACTTTTTTCCATAGATCAAACACAACATAATTATATGGTGGACTGAAACAAAAATTATTAATTAAATAAAATTATTGTTTTCCTCTGAAATAGCAAAAGCATCACACACTAGCTGTACCTGCTCTAAATAAAAAAGAGTAATTCAATAAAAATACAAAATCGAACTAAATAAAATAAATTATTACAAAAACAAAATCAAACCAAAGAAAATATATCTTCGAAAAAAAAAGCGAGTGTCATGAGGAAAGGCGCCTCAGGAATCGTCAGGATTAACTCCATGTGTAAGGAATTTTGATTGATTTTATTTGTCACTTGAAAATTATTGTTAAATGTGTGCCTGCATAACTTTAATAAGATTTATTTTCTTTGATTTGATTTTGTTTTATATAATTTATTTATTTCGATTTTGTATTTTTATTTAAATACTATTATTTATTTAGAGCAGGTACAGCTAAGTGTGCGATGCTTTTGCTATTTCAGAGGGAAAAAAACACATTTTATTTCAAAAAGGCTTTTCAATTAAATAAAATGTTCAAGCTTTGTTTTCGTTTTATTATTTTGTTTGTTTTAAGCTTTGTTTAATTTATATTGTTAATCATCTGACACAAAACAAATGCATAAAGTATCATTTTAACTTTTAAAAAACTATTAACATTTGTTAATAGTACATTGCCTGTCTTTTGTTAATAGGACAAAACATAGTTATTATATTTTATAATATTTTATAAATATATAAAATAAACATTTGTAATGAAATCGTTCAAAAAAATGATATTAGCATTGTTTTAAACTTTGAAACAGAAGTAGCGCAATGCCTGGCCACTCCCGCGCCGCCTCCTTTTCACAATCCGAGGGAACCATCTCCGGAATATTAACCTCACTCCTAGAAGTCCAATTCTCATTATTCATGCCTCTTACCTGGGATTGATTGCACACACACACACACACACACACACACACACGCACGCACGCACGCACTCACACGCACACACACACACACACACACACACGTGTCAAGTCACTTACATTTTAGATGCAATATTGACTGTTCTTCTGTTTCAGCAGCGAAAATAGTTAAACAAAGATCACAGCAGAACCATTGCATCTCACAGCAACGTGTTTTCTCATTACTGAATGATTCAGCATTTTGAACAAATTGGTTGACTCAAAGATTCAATGACCAATCCATAAACATCTGTCTCATTCATGAATGACTCAGTCGTTCAAACGAATCGTTTGAACGAATGAATCAATGACCCGCTCATTAAGACGGTCGCCTGGCGACACCTAGTGACGGTTTAGTGTTATTTGATTATACACTCAAAATATTCCACAACAAATCCTTTAAATTTAATGATATTCAGAACAGAACACAAATAAAAAAATAACTATAATAAAGCCAAAACGAAATAATTTAAAACAAAAGTAAAAGTAAGTGGTGTTAGGCTCACGTAAATCTCTCTTTAGAATCTAAATGTTGCAACATTTGCGATGTATTTGGATGCTAAACTATTCTTTATTACAGGCTTTGTACTTCACTCACGTTCCAATATCGACGGAAAAAATCATCCTCTTCACTTGTGCAAAAATGTGCTTGGAAAAATCACAGTGGAGCGGTGCTTACTGTGAATGATACAAATTGTACTACTGACTATTTCAACATAGCAGTGTAATTTGTATATGTTAGGTTGAATGTTTTATTATTGTGTGTGTGTGTGTGTTTGTTTGTGTGTGTGTGTGTGTGTGTGTGTGTGTGTGTGTGTGTGTGTGTGTGTGTGTGTGTGTGTGTGTGTGTGTGTGTGTGTGTGTGTGTGTGTGTGTGTGTGTGTGTGTGTGTGTGTGTGTGTGTGTGTGTGTGTGTGTGTGTGTGTGTGTGTCAGTGTGTGTGTGGGGGTCTGGGTGGCTCAGCGCGATTGAACAGTGAAACATACTCCGTCATTTTCTTCATACAGGACATCATTCAAACGTCAAAGTGTTTACTTATATTTGTGTACACTCGCAATTAAACACAACATTGTGTTTTTGTTAAATAAATTAAAGTAATACGTCCCCCGAAATGGCGCTAATTTTAACATGAAACTAAAATGCTCACGGCTGCACGGGCATTCATAACTCTGCGCGCCCACGGTGAGGGACGAGCAGAACAGAGCGAACGTTGTTTAGTTCATTCCTACTTCCATAGGAATTAATTGAAAAAGCTCACTCTACTCTGCACCATTATTAATGAATTGTGCAGACGTCCTTATTTTACTTTCGCTTTTTACCTGATTTTGAACACAAGAGGGCAGTATAACACTAGTCAAAAAAAATTTTTTTCCAAATCATACATAAACAACCATTCTGACTGTTTTTAAACTTAAACATTATTCTCTAATTGCTCTCACCATGCCCGTTTCTGAAACTCTGCACATGTCTACTGTCTAATAAATGTGATGTGTCTGTCGGGTTTCATGCAATTTCAAGTATGTTAAGAGTCTCAAAAGCATCAACAAAGAATAATAAAGTTTGATGCGTTGCCACGGCAACAGTATCTAAGATATCAATAATCCTTTCTCAGGTCTACATCTGCCGTGTGTCTACATTATACACATAAAGTTTGAAGCAAATTGGGTAAAAATAAGAGGGTGATTTCAAAGCCTTTAGGAAGTGACACACTTCCTGCTGCCAGTTGGTGGCGCTATAACTTTGACTCACAATAGTCACATCCATGTGATCGGACTCTTACAGCGAACACACTGCTGAAGTTTCATCAAGATCAGTTAATGTATGCAGAAGTTATAACACACTTCCTGTTTCCTTTATTCGCCATAAATTCGTTTCCTCGCCACAGCCAAACCGTTCGAGATATCAAAAATCCCCTGGCAACTTTTCATCCTCAATGTCTTGACTTCATGCTGACCGAGTTTCGTGGCGATTGGTTGAATTCTCTAGGAGGAGTATATCGAATTCCAGGGGCATACGCTTCCAAACAAACCATAATAGCCGACTTCCTGTTGGGCTGGGGTAAAAAGTAAAAGTACAAAGGATATATGAATCGATGAGATCTATATGTGTACCGAGTTTCATATTATTACATTCAAGCGTGTTTGATTTATGGACCAAGTTTTCGGACCCCGTTCCAGGGGGCACTGTCGAGCCCCCCTGCCACGCCCGGGTACCAGCTTCAGCCCGGCCCTGATGGCCACGGGTTCTGACCCGTGTGCAAAGTTTCAAGAGTTTTTGAGCACGTTAAGGGCCCCCAAAGTGCGCTGAGAGTCTCAAAAGTATCCAAAAAGAATATTAAAGTTTGATGCGTTGTCACGGCAACAGCATCTAAGATATCAACAATCCTTTCACAGGTCTAAATCTGGCGTGTGTCTACATTATACACATCAAGTTTGAAGCAAATCGGGTAAAGCCTGTTTGATTTATGGACCAAGTTTTCGGACCCCATTCCAGGGGGCGCTGTCGAGCCCCCCTGCCACGCCCGGGTACCAGCTTCAGCCCGGCCCTGATGGCCGCGGTTTCTGACCCGTGTGCAAAGTTTCAAGAGTTTTTGAGCACGTTAAGGGCCCCAAAAGTGCGCTAAGAATCTCAAAAGTATCCAAAAAGAATATTAAAGTTTGATGCGTTGTCACGGCAACAGCATCTAAGATATCAACAATCCTTTCACAGGTCTACATCTGGCTTGTGTCTACATTATACACATCAAGTTTGAAGCAAATAGGGTAAAGCGTGTTGGATATATGGACCAAATTGTCTGACCCGTTCAAGGGGGCGCTGTCGAGCCCCCCTGCCACGCCCGGGTACCAGCTTCAGCCTGGCCCTGATGGCCGCGGGTTTTGTCCCGTGTGCAAAGTTTCAAGAGTTTTCGAGCACGTTAAGAACCCCAAAAGTGCCCGAAAGCATAAAAAAGCATGAAAAAGCTTAAAAAAAGGAATATTAATGTTTGATGCATTGCCATGGCAACAGTATCTAAGATATCAATAATCCTTTCACAGGTCTACATCTGGCGTGTGTCTACATTATGCACATGAAGTTTGAAGCAAATCGGGTAAAAATAAGAGGGTGATTTAAAAGCATTTTGAAAGTGACACACTTCCTGCTTCCAGTTGGTGGCGCTATAACTTTGACTCACAATAGTCACATCCATGTGATCGGGCTCTTACAACGAACACACTGCTGAAGTTTCATCAAGATTAGTTAATGTATGCAGTAGTTATAACACACTTCCTGTTTCACGTTTCTCGCCATAATTTCGTTTACTCGCCACGGCCAAACCGTTCGAGATATCAAAAATCCCCTGGCAATTTTTCATCCTCAGTGTCTTGACTTCATGCTGACCGAGTTTCGTGCCGTGTGTTTGAATTCTCTAGGAGGAGTATTTCACATTCCATTGCATGTGTTTTCCAAACAACCCTTAATAGCCGACTTCCTGTTGGGCTGGGGTAAAAAGTAAGAGCATGAAGTATATATGAACCGATGAGATCTATATGTGTACTGAGTTTCATATTATTACATGCAAGCGTGTTTGATTTATGGACCAAGTGTTCAAACCCCGTTCCAGGGGGCGCTGTCGAGCCCCCCTGCCACGCCCGGGTACCAGCTTCAGCCCGGCCCTGATGGCCGCGGGTTCTGAGATGTGTGCAAAGTTTCAAGAGTTTTCGAGCACGTTAAGGCCCCCAAAAGTGCCCAAAAGGTAGTAAAATAATAATAATAATAATAAAATATAGCTGCGAGCAGCGATTACGGGCCCAAGCCGGTGGCACCGCAACCCCGGTGCCTTTAGTTACCTAAAGGCACCGGAGTGGCGGTGCCGCCGGCTTTGGCCCTTCATCGCTGCTCGCAGCTATATTCATATATATATATATATATATATATATATATATATATATATATATATATATATATATATATATATATATATAAACAAGCCGGTGGCACCGCCACCCCGGTGCCTTTATATATATATATATATATATATGTCTACATTGTTCAATCACGCCTCACACACACACACACACTTTTGCAGAGCCCACACCAATGCAAGCTCTATAGCACACATCTTCTCAAAGGTCAAAGCGGAGTTACGATATTGCCCGTCATGCACAGTAACCGTAAAGGCACCGGGGTGGCGGTGCCACCGGCTTGTTTATATATATATATATATATCGTATTATTCTAACTTGTAAAAAACTATTAACTTTTGTTAATATTCAACCATTTCACAACTAACTTTTTTCCATAGATCAAACACAACATAATTATATGGTGGACTGAAACAAAAATTATTAATTAAATAAAATTATTGTTTTCCTCTGAAATAGCAAAAGCATCACACACTAGCTGTACCTGCTCTAAATAAAAAAGAGTAATTCAATAAAAATACAAAATCGAACTAAATAAAATAAATTATTACAAAAACAAAATCAAACCAAAGAAAATATATCTTCGAAAAAAAAAGCGAGTGTCATGAGGAAAGGCGCCTCAGGAATCGTCAGGATTAACTCCATGTGTAAGGAATTTTGATTGATTTTATTTGTCACTTGAAAATTATTGTTAAATGTGTGCCTGCATAACTTTAATAAGATTTATTTTCTTTGATTTGATTTTGTTTTATATAATTTATTTATTTCGATTTTGTATTTTTATTTAAATACTATTATTTATTTAGAGCAGGTACAGCTAAGTGTGCGATGCTTTTGCTATTTCAGAGGGAAAAAAACACATTTTATTTCAAAAAGGCTTTTCAATTAAATAAAATGTTCAAGCTTTGTTTTCGTTTTATTATTTTGTTTGTTTTAAGCTTTGTTTAATTTATATTGTTAATCATCTGACACAAAACAAATGCATAAAGTATCATTTTAACTTTTAAAAAACTATTAACATTTGTTAATAGTACATTGCCTGTCTTTTGTTAATAGGACAAAACATAGTTATTATATTTTATAATATTTTATAAATATATAAAATAAACATTTGTAATGAAATCGTTCAAAAAAATGATATTAGCATTGTTTTAAACTTTGAAACAGAAGTAGCGCAATGCCTGGCCACTCCCGCGCCGCCTCCTTTTCACAATCCGAGGGAACCATCTCCGGAATATTAACCTCACTCCTAGAAGTCCAATTCTCATTATTCATGCCTCTTACCTGGGATTGATTGCACACACACACACACACACACACACACACGCACGCACGCACGCACTCACACGCACACACACACACACACACACACACGTGTCAAGTCACTTACATTTTAGATGCAATATTGACTGTTCTTCTGTTTCAGCAGCGAAAATAGTTAAACAAAGATCACAGCAGAACCATTGCATCTCACAGCAACGTGTTTTCTCATTACTGAATGATTCAGCATTTTGAACAAATTGGTTGACTCAAAGATTCAATGACCAATCCATAAACATCTGTCTCATTCATGAATGACTCAGTCGTTCAAACGAATCGTTTGAACGAATGAATCAATGACCCGCTCATTAAGACGGTCGCCTGGCGACACCTAGTGACGGTTTAGTGTTATTTGATTATACACTCAAAATATTCCACAACAAATCCTTTAAATTTAATGATATTCAGAACAGAACACAAATAAAAAAATAACTATAATAAAGCCAAAACGAAATAATTTAAAACAAAAGTAAAAGTAAGTGGTGTTAGGCTCACGTAAATCTCTCTTTAGAATCTAAATGTTGCAACATTTGCGATGTATTTGGATGCTAAACTATTCTTTATTACAGGCTTTGTACTTCACTCACGTTCCAATATCGACGGAAAAAATCATCCTCTTCACTTGTGCAAAAATGTGCTTGGAAAAATCACAGTGGAGCGGTGCTTACTGTGAATGATACAAATTGTACTACTGACTATTTCAACATAGCAGTGTAATTTGTATATGTTAGGTTGAATGTTTTATTATTGTGTGTGTGTGTGTTTGTGTGTGTGTGTGTGTGTGTGTGTGTGTGTGTGTGTGTGTGTGTGTGTGTGTGTGTGTGTGTGTGTGTGTGTGTGTGTGTGTGTGTCAGTGTGTGTGTGGGGGTCTGGGTGGCTCAGCGCGATTGAACAGTGAAACATACTCCGTCATTTTCTTCATACAGGACATCATTCAAACGTCAAAGTGTTTACTTATATTTGTGTACACTCGCAATTAAACACAACATTGTGTTTTTGTTAAATAAATTAAAGTAATACGTCCCCCGAAATGGCGCTAATTTTAAAATGAAACTAAAATGCTCACGGCTGCACGGGCATTCATAACTCTGCGCGCCCACGGTGAGGGACGAGCAGAACAGAGCGAACGTTGTTTAGTTCATTCCTACTTCCATAGGAATTAATTGAAAAAGCTCACTCTACTCTGCACCATTATTAATGAATTGTGCAGACGTCCTTATTTTACTTTCGCTTTTTACCTGATTTTGAACACAAGAGGGCAGTATAACACTATGTATGATTTGGAAAAAAAATTTTTTTGACTAAACAACCATTCTGGCTGTTTTTAAACTTAAACATTATTCTCTAATTGCTCTCACCATGCCCGTTTCTGAAACTCTGCACATGTCTACTGTCTAATAAATGTGATGTGTCTGTCGGGTTTCATGCAATTTCAAGTATGTTAAGAGTCTCAAAAGCATCAACAAAGAATAATAAAGTTTGATGCGTTGCCACGGCAACAGTATCTAAGATATCAATAATCCTTTCTCAGGTCTACATCTGCCGTGTGTCTACATTATACACATAAAGTTTGAAGCAAATTGGGTAAAAATAAGAGGGTGATTTCAAAGCCTTTAGGAAGTGACACACTTCCTGCTGCCAGTTGGTGGCGCTATAACTTTGACTCACAATAGTCACATCCATGTGATCGGACTCTTACAGCGAACACACTGCTGAAGTTTCATCAAGATCAGTTAATGTATGCAGAAGTTATAACACACTTCCTGTTTCCTTTATTCGCCATAAATTCGTTTCCTCGCCACAGCCAAACCGTTCGAGATATCAAAAATACCCTGGCAACTTTTCATCCTCAATGTCTTGACTTCATGCTGACCGAGTTTCGTGGCGATTGGTTGAATTCTCTAGGAGGAGTATATCGAATTCCAGGGGCATACGCTTCCAAACAAACCATAATAGCCGACTTCCTGTTGGGCTGGGGTAAAAAGTAAAAGTACAAAGGATATATGAATCGATGAGATCTATATGTGTACCGAGTTTCATATTATTACATTCAAGCGTGTTTGATTTATGGACCAAGTTTTCGGACCCCGTTCCAGGGGGCACTGTCGAGCCCCCCTGCCACGCCCGGGTACCAGCTTCAGCCCGGCCCTGATGGCCACGGGTTCTGACCCGTGTGCAAAGTTTCAAGAGTTTTTGAGCACGTTAAGGGCCCCCAAAGTGCGCTGAGAGTCTCAAAAGTATCCAAAAAGAATATTAAAGTTTGATGCGTTGTCACGGCAACAGCATCTAAGATATCAACAATCCTTTCACAGGTCTAAATCTGGCGTGTGTCTACATTATACACATCAAGTTTGAAGCAAATCGGGTAAAGCCTGTTTGATTTATGGACCAAGTTTTCGGACCCCATTCCAGGGGGCGCTGTCGAGCCCCCCTGCCACGCCCGGGTACCAGCTTCAGCCCGGCCCTGATGGCCGCGGTTTCTGACCCGTGTGCAAAGTTTCAAGAGTTTTTGAGCACGTTAAGGGCCCCAAAAGTGCGCTAAGAATCTCAAAAGTATCCAAAAAGAATATTAAAGTTTGATGCGTTGTCACGGCAACAGCATCTAAGATATCAACAATCCTTTCACAGGTCTACATCTGGCTTGTGTCTACATTATACACATCAAGTTTGAAGCAAATAGGGTAAAGCGTGTTGGATATATGGACCAAATTGTCTGACCCGTTCAAGGGGGCGCTGTCGAGCCCCCCTGCCACGCCCGGGTACCAGCTTCAGCCTGGCCCTGATGGCCGCGGGTTTTGTCCCGTGTGCAAAGTTTCAAGAGTTTTCGAGCACGTTAAGAACCCCAAAAGTGCCCGAAAGCATAAAAAAGCATGAAAAAGCTTAAAAAAAGGAATATTAATGTTTGATGCATTGCCATGGCAACAGTATCTAAGATATCAATAATCCTTTCACAGGTCTACATCTGGCGTGTGTCTACATTATGCACATGAAGTTTGAAGCAAATCGGGTAAAAATAAGAGGGTGATTTAAAAGCATTTTGAAAGTGACACACTTCCTGCTTCCAGTTGGTGGCGCTATAACTTTGACTCACAATAGTCACATCCATGTGATCGGGCTCTTACAACGAACACACTGCTGAAGTTTCATCAAGATTAGTTAATGTATGCAGTAGTTATAACACACTTCCTGTTTCACGTTTCTCGCCATAATTTCGTTTACTCGCCACGGCCAAACCGTTCGAGATATCAAAAATCCCCTGGCAATTTTTCATCCTCAGTGTCTTGACTTCATGCTGACCGAGTTTCGTGCCGTGTGTTTGAATTCTCTAGGAGGAGTATTTCACATTCCATTGCATGTGTTTTCCAAACAACCCTTAATAGCCGACTTCCTGTTGGGCTGGGGTAAAAAGTAAGAGCATGAAGTATATATGAACCGATGAGATCTATATGTGTACTGAGTTTCATATTATTACATGCAAGCGTGTTTGATTTATGGACCAAGTGTTCAAACCCCGTTCCAGGGGGCGCTGTCGAGCCCCCCTGCCACGCCCGGGTACCAGCTTCAGCCCGGCCCTGATGGCCGCGGGTTCTGAGATGTGTGCAAAGTTTCAAGAGTTTTCGAGCACGTTAAGGCCCCCAAAAGTGCCCAAAAGGTAGTAAAATAATAATAATAATAAATAAATATAGCTGCGAGCAGCGATTACGGGCCCAAGCCGGTGGCACCGCAACCCCGGTTCCTTTAGTTACCTAAAGGCACCGGGGGTGGCGGTGCCGCCGGCTTTGGCCCTTCATCGCTGCTCGCAGCTATATTTATATATATATATATATATATATATATTAGGGGTGTAACGGTACATGTATTCGTATTGAACCGTTTCGGTTCGAGGCTTCCGGTTCGGTACGCATACAAACCGAACGATTCCTTGGACCATTTTTCCTGCCGACAAAATTCGCGCTGGCGCTACCACCACAACATTGCGCAACATCAAATGGCAAGCGTAATGAAAGCGGAACGAAACTGCGCTACTCATTATGTGCTTCACGGATCGTTTATCAGCTCGGACCAGCAACACCTGTGCAGCGCGAGCCGATCTCGATCAAGCGACACTGTTACTACACAGCGCTAAGAGATCCAGTGAAGAAAACATTTGAATTCGCCACTGAAGTAATAACATCGCTGCGAGATCTAGTGAGAAGCATTCACATTTCTCCGTTATTAACCGTAGATCTCTATTACTAGATCAAACAGCGCTGACGTGGAAACCAGGAGAAACATTGTGCCGTGAATGAACTAGTAATACTTTACGTCCACAGACCAGCAACATTCACCATGGATTTAATATAGTAACAATCACTGTAACCAGTTTGGCTGGAATAGTGAAATGCTTTCAAGTACTTCACACATCTTTTTCCAGCACTTCAAAACTCAAATAATAAATAAATATATATTTAAATGCTATTTTTAATGTGATGACCAAAACATTATTTGTTCATCCTTCAAAGATAACCCCCGTTTATAAACCTGAAAGTTTCAAGATGTAGGAAAACTCAGTTATTTAAAAAAAAAATATTCTTTGAACAAATAGGACATTTCTCTGGCATTTCTTTCTTTTTGCTGTATCGAAAACGTACCGAACCGTGACTTTAAAACCGAGGTACGTACCGAACCGTGATTTTTGTGTACCGTTACACCCCTAATATATATATATATATATATATATATATATATATATAAATTATATATATATATATAAAAATACATATATATATATATATATATATATATATATATATATATATATATCACTTGCCTTACCTGAGAACAATGAAAACAATAAAAAAAACTAGGGAATCACTAAACCGAGAGAATTATTCTGTTTGATGATACACTCAAAATATTACACAAGCAATTCTTTAAATTTAATGATATTCAGAACAGAACAAGAATTCAAAAAAACTATAATTAAGAATTAACCGAAATAATTGAAAGCGAAAGTGAAAGTAAGTGGTGTTTGGCTCACGTAACTCTCTCATTAGAATCAAACTGTTTCAACATTTGCGATGTATTTGGATGCTAAACTATTCTTTATTATGGGCTTTGTACTCCCCCTCACCCCATATGTGTGTGTGTGTGTGTGTGTGTGTGTGTGTGAGGTGCGGGTGCGATTGAACTGTTACACATAAAAACATACTCCGTCCAATAAAACACAACAAAGTGCTTTTTTCAAACTATAAACTCTTGTCAAACTGTAACCTACAACTGTCACCAAACTAAAATCACACGCACACACTGTCTAAAAGCAAAAAATATTTATCCAACCCCATTTAAAATAGTCTGTGGGTGCCATCTTTTGGACATTCACCACATCGCATTGATTTTCATTTATTGTCCTCAGAGCCCTAATCTGTTTATTTTTCAATTACACATTCTACATTGATTAAAAAAGAAAAATTCAAATGTGTTTTTATTTTATACAGGAATAAATTATTTATAATTCAGATGAGAATAAAGTTAGTGTTTTACAATTTTAAGGAAAACAAATATATTGTTCTGAAATATAGCACATTCATTTTAAATTCATTCAGCTTCAATTACCAATACAATCTTAATTTTATTTAAAGCAAACTATACATTTAAAAGATCTTGGTTCTGTGCATATTTTGTAATTTAAAAAAAATACAAAATTGTTATGCAAAAAGACAAGGCCTTAGAGATTTATCCTTTAATGCAGGAAAAATCACACAGCAATGAAAGGCTTAATATCATGTCACTGTAACAGCCAGCCAGCCACACACACACATATAAACACAGACACCAGCCCTCCCTCCCCCTCCCTCCCCACACAGACAGCCACACACACACACACACATAGAATGGGAGGGGGCCCTCTCTCTGTCAAAGAGTGACAGAGAGAGATACCATTTCATGAAATCCACATTCAAACCACAATATCTGACTTTCTGAGGGTTGGAGCTATTGACTGTAAATTAGAAAGTTGTTTGGCTTGAGGAGAAGAATATACAAGCTGAGTTTTGTAACTGTAGGTAAATCTAACTAAGTTATAACACACTTTATATGTCCTTTTTTAGTCATGAAAATTCATTTCCTCGCCACGGCCAAACCGTTCGAGATATCAAAAATCCGTCAGCAATTTAGCATCCTCAATGTCTTGACTTCATGCACGCCTAGTTTGGCGATGATTGAATGAATTGCCTAGGAGTAGTACTTCAAATTCCACAGCAAGCGTTTTCCAAACAACCCATAATAGCCGACTTCCTGTTGGGCTGGCGTAAAACTTGACCAGGGGTAAAATGTTTGGCCCGATGAGATCTATATGTGTACTGAGTTTCATATTAATTCATGCAAGCGTGTTGAATATATGGACCAAATTGTCGGACCCCGTTCAAGGGGGCGCTGTTGAGCCCCCCTGCCACGCCCGGGTACCAGCTTCAGCCCGGCCCTGATGGCCGTGGGTTCTGACCTGTGTGCAAAATTTCAAAAGTTTTTGAGCACGTTAAGAGTCCCAAAATCCCCTGAAACCTTGAAATGCATTAAAATCAATAGACAAATCCCTCACACACAGAGACGGAAAGAGAGGGAGAGAAAATTCTCAGAAACATCCACATTCAAACTAAAATATCTGACTCCCTCTTGGTCTGAGCTAATGACAGTAAATTAGAAAGTTGTCCGGCTTGATCTGAACAATATGCGTACCGAGTTTTATGATTGTAGGTAAAACTATAGAACTAACACCCCCACTTTTGTCAAAAGGTGGCGCTACTGAGCCCCTGCACCACGCCCGTTTCTGAAACTTTGCACATGTCTACTGGCTAATAAATGTGATGTGTCTGTCGAGTTTCATGTTATTTCAAGTATGTTAAGAGTCTCAAAAGCATCAACAAAGAATATTAAAGTTTGATGCGTTGCCACGGCAACAGTATCTAATATATCAATAATCCTTTCACAGGTCTACATCTGCCGTGTATTTACATTATACAGATGAAGTTTGAAGCAAATCGGGTTAAAATAAGAGGGTGATTTCAAAGCATTTTGAAAGTGACACACTTCCTGCTGCCAGTTGGTGGCGCTATAACTTTGACTCACAATAGTCACATCCATGTGATCGGCCTCTTACAGCGAACACACTGGTGAAGTTTCATTAAGATCAGCTAATGTATGCTGAAGTTATAACACACTTCCTGTTTCACGTTTCTCGCCATAAATTCGTTTCCTCGCCACGGCCAAACCGTTCGAGATATCAAAAATCCGCTGGCAATTTTTCATCCTCAATGTCTTGACTTCATGCTGACCGAGTTTCGTGGCATTTCTTTGAATTCTCTAGGAGAAGTACTTTAAATTCCATTGCATGCGTTTTACAAACAACCCTAAATAGCCGACTTCCTGTTGGGCTGGGGTAAAAAGTAAGAGCATGAAGTATATATGAACCGATGAGATCTATATGTGTACTGAGTTTCATATTCTTACATGCAAGCGTGTTTGATTTATGGACCAAGTTTTCGGACCCCGTTCCAGGGGGCGCTGTCGAGCCCCCCTGCCACGCCCGGGTACCATCTTCAGCCCGGCCCTGATGGCCGCGGGTTCTGACCCGTGTGCAAAGTTTCAAGAGTTTTCGTGCACGTTAAGAGCCCCAAAAGTGCCCGAATAGTCGTAAGAAAAATAAAAGAGAAAAAAAAAAAAAATAATCCTAAGGAAAACAATAGGGCCTTCGCCCTTTCAGGGCTTGGGCCCTAATAATAAATAATAATCCTAAGGAAAACAATAGGGCCTTCGCCTTTTCAAGGCTTGGGCCCTAATAATAATCCTAAGGAAAACAATAGGGCCTTCGCCTTTTCAAGGCTTGGGCCCTAATAAATAATAATCCTTAGGAAAACAATAGGGCCTTCGCCTTTTCAAGGCTTGGGCCCTAATAATCCTAAGGAAAACAATAGGGCCTTCGCCTTTTCAAGGCTTGGGCCCTAATGATAATAATAATAATATTAAAGCAAACACAGCTCTGGTATCGGAAAAGCATCGGTATCGGCCGACATCCAAATTCAGGTATCGGGATCGGATCGGAAGTGAAAAAATGTGGATCGGTGCATCCCTAAAATAAATGTAAAATAAAACAGTTAAAATATTCATGAATGAATGAAGAATAAATACCAACCTTTATTTTTCTTGCTGATCCTCACATTATTCTGCTTCTTCATTAAAATGCAGGTATCTAGAAATATAGAAAATAATATAAATAATTTAAATTCTTCAAAATATAAATATCATAAACAGAAATAAACGTACATATAGTAGCCAACAAATCCCCTCAGTCTGCTGACACCAATGAAATGAGCTTTAAGTGACAATTTACAGGAGATCTGAAGACATCAGCATTATAAATGTATAAAGAGATACAATACAAAAATAAATAAAGAGAACAATATTGTAATAAAACATTGTGAATTATTTGGGTTTAGTTGCCGTGTCGCGTTGTTCCAGGAAGAGGGATGATTTAAATTGTGTTCAGTTCTATATTTGAAGTTTCCAGGTCTAGTAATCTTACTGTTTCTCAGACCAAGGGGGATTATAAGTGCTGCTGCTAATGTTTCAAGTTTTTCATATAAGTAGTTTACCAGATAGATTATTAAATGTAGGCTTAATATAGTGTAGGCTAAGACTACTGTCTACTGTTAGAAATGAAAGTCCAACGAAAGTGCCCAATTTTGGTCTTTTTATTCAGGCATGTGAATGAACCATACTCCAGTGCTGGGGAGAATAGGACCCCAATATTCTTTGTTTATGGTATATATAGTGAAAATCCAAGGGGAGTAACACAGATCTGACCAATAAAACCATACATTACATCATATCATATCATACGTTATATAACCAAATGGTCAGTATCCGGCAAGATCTCCACACAAATCTGTGGGTCCAGACAGACTCTCAATGTATAACATATAGAGAGGAGGAGGAGGAGGGAGAAGAATCCATCCTCCATTAATGAATAACAGATGTTTGAATTACATACATAGAAAGGAATGTGCCAACAAGGCGTCCCACACTGGACAAAGCTGAGATAAAGAAAATACATTTCTTACACCTACCCATGTAGATTTTTATTTAAAATGTATTTTATGTTGCTTAATGTTTAACATGCAACAGGTGAGCCAGTGCACAATTATTTTTTATGCATTTTAATTTTCTGTGCATAATTTATTTTGTTAAACTACATAAATGCCATTATCCGTACCGTATCCCAACTGTTACAATAAAACATCAACTGAGCAATATAACAAACATTTTCTATACATTTGTTATATAAGCAATATTTTGCTTTTTATGTTAAAGACACTATTGATACCGTGAGAAATTTACATTCTCAGGAAAATAGCCGCTTGTCAGTTAATCGATCGATAAGGTCATCAACTAATGATTAATGAATTAATCGATAATTTGCATCCCTAAGTCAGAATATACAATCCTATAAAACTGCTACACTGAAAGGCAATAGGCTACTGTTATTAATCACAATAGCCCTATTCGCACAGGAGTAGTACTATCTGGGGACCACGTGTGATTTAGAAATTAACTAATATTACCACAGGACCTCGGTGTTCGGCGAAATATAGGTCATTTGCGGGGGAATTTTTACTTTACAAATTACAGACATGGCCAATGGGCTCTATGCACCAGTGTTCATTTTGGCAGCCATTTTTTATTTAGTCTTAGTTTTCATCTTCAGACGAAAATGCTTATTGGTCTTAGTCACATTTCAGTCATTTTGTATTTCATAGTTTTAGTCTAGTTTTAGTTGACGAACAGTCATTGCATTTTTTGTCAACTTTGTCATTACTTTTAGTCAAATTTCAGTTACCGACATTAATTTTGGCAGCTATTTTATATGTAGTTTTTAGACAAAAAATGTCATAATTTTTCTCTCTAGGCCAGTTCATTAAGCTTATGAGAAATTTGAATCAAGGTAACAGGCTGTATTGACATTGCACTCTAGCATTAGCACTTGTGCAATTCTACATATCCCTTTTCCTTAGTTCAGTGGTTCTTCAATTTTTTTTAGAGGGCCGTAACCTCTCTTCCAAGACTGCTGTCACACCTTTTCCATTAAGGGACAATATTTGCCCTCTTTAATCGATTTTTCAGTTCATTTTTTACCTTTGTAAAACAAATAATGCTTTAAATAAAACAATGTTCAATAAATATGCAATGATGGTAAAAACGAAGTTATACGTTTAAATATTAAATTAAAATGGCCAGTAGGTGGCGATAAGTCTGTCTATAGTTTATGAGTGAGTCATCGAGCCATTCATTCATTCAGTAACGAAACAAGTTGCTGTACTTATGAACGGATCATTGAATCTCACGATTCGTTCAAACCCACAGATTCGTTCACGAATCACCGCTGTAGTTCTGCTGTGGCTTTTGTTGCAAAATAGAGCAATAATAGCCTACTGACAATACAGTTTTAAATGTACTGTACATCACTTAATGTTACCCTTTTGTTTGTTGAACTATTGTATAAAATCAATGTCACACTTGAAATCGTGTGTATTTTCGGGAAACATGGCATTCTTGCTCGTATAATGATCAACATTAAAAACACTGCTGGATATCCTGCATTTTGACCGCAGATTTAGTCGCACAAACAGCGCAAGCGGCTAGTGACAGAAAAAAGACTGAATGACACTTTAATTTAAGTAAAAAATCTCAAATGAAGATCGCTGAACTCTGTTTTTATAGATCATCCGCGCTTCTTCAGCATGTAGAGAGAGCGCGCGCGCATGGTTGCCAGATCGGGTAGAAAACGTGTTATTTTAACAGAAAAGCTCTGACTGGGGATTTAAATGATTGAAATATGGCAACCGTAAGCATGAACGTTCGCAAACACAGTCTGTAATGTGTTGTCTTCTCCTTTATTCGACAAAAACAAGTGGTTTTGGTAAAGTTTTTTTTGTTTTAACCCATCAGTCTCGTCTTTTTTCGTCAACGATATTGCATGTGTTGATATAGTCACAGTTATCATTTAATTACGTGGGTGTCGTCTCTCATCGTCTAGTCTTAGTCTGGGGAAAAAAGGTCGTCAACGAACATTTTTCGTCATAGTTTTCGTTAACGAAATTAACACTGCTATGCACGGCGGTATTTCCGGTGAAGGTCTAAGGATGCTGGATTACTTCCGCCGATCGAGTCCAATGCTATACCGAGAATTGATATTGGTTTTTATACTCTATTGCTATACTAAAGAAACGTTAGTCACAAAAACAGACACCCCTCATTTTGTTTATCCTTCTTTGTTTATTATATTTAATAAACATAACTATATATAAAATTACATCTAAACGTATTAAAGTTTCGTTTCAAAGACGAGAGGACAGTAAATTTTGAAGACTCACATAATTCCGTTTTCCTCGGTTTTCCTCCGCTTTAAATCTCCCCAACCGGAAACGCAAGAGCATTGCGTCAAACGCGGAAGTTATGCGTGCATATAACCCATTCGCACAGGATTAAGATCATATGACAAATGACTAGGTCGATAGTACTAATCCCGTGCGAATAGGGTTTATGACATAGATAGACAAAACATCAATAACACAAAAACAATCACTAAAGACACTCATCTTCATAAACCACTACATATAAATAATTACAGCAGCATAATATGACCAAATTAATCTAAATATAGATTGATCTTATGATAATATTAATCACTACATAAAAAGTAGTTGGATTATAACAGAAAATGTAATTATCATAAAACCTTTAAAAATAAAGAGCACCACAAACAAAACACTGTTGTTCCAAGAGTAAAACGCTATTGGTATTTATTAGTATTGCTTTAATGTCTCATGTGACTCATAGTCTCAATGTAAAGCATTTAACAGTCAGTATCTGTTCCAGTATGACACACATTGAGATCGATTCCTATTAATTCCCCTAACAGATCTTAAACTTTGACTTTTGACTTGAAACAATGACACAAACAAACACAAAAGCACTCAAAATCTCTCAGGTCTGAATGAACTCTACATATTCTCCTCAGGCTCGCTGCTGCTGCACTAAATTATTATTTTAGTGAGAAGACGCCAGAAAAGACGCACAAGTATCGCGGTGATCGATGAAAACAATACAGAAATGAGTCTGTCACTTAATCAAACAGTATAAAGTGTGTGTGATGGTTGTGTAAATATGAGAAATACCGTGAACTGCTCTCCTCGCCTCAGAAGACTCGACGCTGAAACTCAATGAAGGAATGTAGAGAGAGACGCGCGAGTGAGCGGTGACGTCATCGGCCGCCACCGGTAGATGATCAGAGACGCTATGGCAAGCCGGCTTAGCATTAAATACCCCTGGCTGTACTAGTCGTAATTTAGTTTTGACTAGTCAAAATTCAAATTCCAGATATTTTAATTCCAATTTTGACTAGTCGTAATTGGAATTAATATATGAAGAGTTCAGATGCAAAAGCCTCTAAGTGCCATCTGAAATTTTCTTCTAGAATGATCATTTTTATCAAGCTCGTATATTTAAGTTCAGTAATTTCACTGAACTTAAATATACGAGCTTGATAAAAATGATAATTCTAGAAGAAAATTTCAGATGGCACTTAGAGACTTTTGCATCTGAACTCTTCATATATAATGTGATTATGACTAGTCATTATAGGCTATGCATTGAAGGTCCGTGTACTTTTTCATTCATTCATTATTCTATTTCGGAATGAAAGATGAAATTAAAAAAGGGTGCAGCTTGGTTTTTTGTTTAAAAGAAAAAAAACAGGAATGACTGTATTTTGTTTTACAAATGTATTGTTGTCATCAAATAATAGTATTAGAAAATTGGACGACATTTCCGATCGTTTTTTAACTTGTAATATTTATTTGTACGTTTATTGTATTTCATTTGACTCAGAGCTGGCGCCAGCCGAGCACTGATGAGGGGGCGTCTGAAATACAGAGAGGGGGCGTTCACATTAATGCACGTCACCACTTTTTTTTGCCAGGGTCGATATTCTCCCCACCACTTTTTAAAACATCTTCGCGGCACGGATGTACCAATACAAATTAATAAAACATCTCCAGTTAACTATCAGAGCATTCATTTTGTTTGTGTGTCAAATTAGAGTCGTTCTAGCGTTGAAATGTGTTGTTTTTTAAATCAAGTGATCAAAGTGCTCGTTGCCGAAGTAATGATTATGAATATGTTGAATATAGCAAGGAGACATTTGAATTGTTTATAAACAAGTGTTTTCTGTGTCACTGTCGCCTGCAAAGATGAAGTTGACGATGCGGATCGTGATCTTCGCAGTAGTGAACGCGCCAGAGAGAAATGCACATTTCATACGGATTACATAAACAGAGAGCAGTCTGTTTTCTTTCGTTTTGAAATGTTCTTTTTAGAAGTAGACATTTTAGATTTTTTTCACAGGTCTGTGAGGCAAGTAGTCTACCTTATATGCTGAGTTTTGGTTAATTTATGAGACAACCTCCAGTTCTGTTACGTGGCTGCAGGAGATGAACCCAAAAGCAGACAGAGTGCGATGAACACAAGGTTTATTTCCCAGGACAGGGAAACTTAAGCCGCGTTTCCACCGCAATTACCCGGAACTATTTGTCCCAGGAACTTTTTTCATAGGAACTTTTTTTGCCCCAGAACGGTTGCTCACTGCGTTTACACCGTGGACTAAAAGTACCGGGAAGATTAGTCTGGTGACGTTGAACTGTGTGCGACTGCTCCTCCCAGTCTGCGCGTACTTGTTTTGAGTTTTAAGTATTGAGGAGATTCAAGCTGTACGGTTTTTGTGTGCGATCTATTGGTTTACTAACGAGGTAATTAACAAAACGGCAGAAAAGAGACGAACACTAATACCAAAGCGTATTCATTTCAGAAAGCTCGTAATGCTAGATAGACAACGTTTGTTATCAGCTATAGCGGACATGACCGTGAGATGGATGGGACGAACGCGCGCCATCCGGCAGAGAGAACAAGGTAAAAGAACCAATCAGCATGTTCAGCGCACAAGTCCCACCCCGAAAGTTCCTGAACTCTGAAAAAGTACTACCCCGCCAGCAGGGACTTTCTGGGGGGGAAATTTTTACCCGGAACTTCATTTAGACCCTGGTTCCTGCGGTGTAAACACACGGAGTACCACCCCAAAGTTCCTAGTTCCTGGGGAAAGTTCCTGCGGTGGAAACGCGGCTTTAGACTGACAAGACTATGACTGTACGAAAACAAACAATACTACTAATAAAATGTTCACAACGACACGACCTTCCACAAAGTACTCACAGGTAAGATAAGCACGGAAAATGATACACACGTTGTTTGACACAGTTTTGACACAATGACAGCAAACACAAGGGGATTAAATAGAAAGAAATTTTCATATATTTTCATTTTCGCACCACACCGTTTTCTCTTGCCTGTCGACATTAAAAAAAAAAACAGATCTACATTATCAAATATCTTGCTCATAATACTCTTAATAAAACAGCTTTGAGACTCTGTGGAGATCCCACTCAATATTTATCTTTTTTGTTTTTTCGTGATTCAGAAGATTTCGCGGATTAGCAAAAGAAACAGGATTTCTAGACAGAAAACGAACATAACTTACATTTGTATGACAAATTCGTGTTGTCGCGCTGCTCTCCTTGATGTCCATCCGCCATTTTTGCGATCAGCGCAATGCATGATGGTATGTAGGGCTTGGGTTAGTGACCATCAGTTGTACACTACTTTTCAAAATGCATTCTGGGATACATTGAGTGGACTATATAGGGTATAATAATCATCACTATACATTCGGACAGCACTACAAAATGGCGAGCTCACTATATAGTCCACTATATAGTGAGTAATGGGAGATTTCGGACACAGCATATGTGTTAAGCCAATGAGTGCATAAAATATTGGGCGTATGTTGCGTTTAAAAAAAAAAAGAAAAGAAAAGGGGGAAACGATGAATATGCAATTGTATGTTTAGTTTAAGTTTAAAATATCCCTGATAGATGCACATTGGAATAATATTTCAGCCAAGCTTCATTTTACATCTTCCCTGCTAAAGATAAACTTTTGTTTTGTTTTGTTTTATTATAAGAAAGGAGGATGTAGTATATAGTGCCGTGCACATATACTAATGTTAAATAGTGCCCGCTTGGAGGCGGAGGGATATGTAAAGCAGTGCGTGTTAAGGGGTTTGTTGTTGTAGGCTGTTGCCGGTGCTGCTGACATTAAAAGAGTAAACGATCTACTCTGTGTCATCCTTCCTCTCACCACGTTACAAAACTCAACAAAACAAGAACACTACAAGCCTGTTCACTAAAACTTGAGTTGTCACACTATGTACTAAAGCCAATTGGATTGTATGTGTGTATTCTCTTGTGGTTGTTATGGACGTATAATTTACAGTGAGATGTCTAATATTTGTTTGTTTACTTTCATTTAGCTCTTAAGGTGTTTCTGGGAATAAAATTCTTTAAACATCAGTCCCTGAGAGTACCTTGCATCTGTTCAGCCGGGAATGCTACAGGCAGTGCTCTGTACTCTTGGTACTTGTGTAAAGACAAATAAAAGTGAAGTTAAATCTTCTTCTATTATTATGAATCTTGCAGATGCCACGAGGAACCCCATGGCGACCCCATGCTGCCGCAGCGTTATTGGATGCCAACGCTACATTCAACAATGGCTAGTTAATGAGTCCAGCTGCCCGAAATGTAGGGACGGCAGTTTTGCCGAGGTTCATTTTGAAGTGACATGGATGGGAGATGTCATTAACATTTTAAGGGTCACAATTCGGGATTAAGTTTTGCAATTACTTTTTTTAGGTTTCGGTTTTGTTCATACTTATTTAGAAATTGGTAACCTGTTTTAAGTAATGATCAGCTATTTGTATGTATTTCTACCAGTTTTGGAGTGGAGTGGGGAATGATTTGATTAAAATGGTTGGTGATAATACATGTTGGAATGAAAGGTACTGGATTGAGTTTGTTCATGTTTATTTGGTTTGTTGTATATGTGTTCATTGTTAAAATGTGACTTTGATGTCCACATAAAATAACCCAAAAAAGTGTTTGTGTCTACTTTTGGTCCTTGAGAAAATAGTTTTGTTTATTACAGATGGCACCAGGCTTTTAACGGTATAAGTAGTAAATACCATGTACCACCTGTCAAAATGATTGATTGACAGGTGGGCATGGCTATCCTTTGATCTTCCCCCACCCCTTCCGGTTCCTCCCCTTCCTGTCCCGCCCCTTCCGGTTCCTTCCCTTCCTGTTCCGCCCCTTCCGGTTCCTCCCCTTCCTGTCCCGCCCCTTCCGGAACCACCCCTTCCGGTCCCACCTCTTCCTGTTACCTTTGACCCAGTTCCGCCCCTTCCTGTTAACTTTGACCTAGTTCCGCCCCTTCCGGTTAAACTTTCTGTCAAAATGATGGATGGTTACCTTTGATCTAGTTCCGTCCCCTTCCTGTTAAACTTTCTGTCAAAATGATGAATTGTTTGAAGTTTGTTTGATCTAGTTCCGCCCCTTGCGGTTACACCTTCTGTCAAAATGATGGATGCTGACAGTTTGTTTAATCGTTTGAAGTTTGTTTGAGATGTATTGGACTTTGTTGTTACAGTTACAAAGCGATGGATTGTTATTTTTTTGCGCATCCCCGCGCTATGCCTAAGCTTATCATAGCAGGTGTGTGTGAAAGTGATAAGAAAAAATTGTGGAAGTTTATCTGTTCTGTAAAAAAGAATATAAAATAAAACCTCACACAAAAAACACTAAATGTACTAAATAAATATATGAAATAAATGTACAACTATTCACTGAACCAAGCATTTCAGTTTAAATAAAATGGAGCCACAAAAATATTCCAAACAGTTAAAAATGTATTACAGAGTTGAAGAAAAAACATACACCTTATGTAAAACCTCACACAAAAAGTTTAAATAAAATGGAGCCACAAAAAATATTCCAAACAGTTAAACATGTATTAGAGTTGAAGAAAAAAAAACACATACAGCTTATGTAAAACCTCACACAAAAAGTTTAAATAAAATGGAGCCACAAAAAATTGCAAACAGTTAAAAATGTATTAGAGAGTTGAAGAAAAAACATACAGGTGAGGACAATATGTATCATATATTTCACACTAAAGTTGAAAAACTATGTTCATTTAAATGAAATGGTTATAAAATTTACATTTAGTCATTCACATATATTTGACACTGACACAAGTTGAAAAACCATGCTGTTCAATTAAAAGTATATAAATTAAACACAAATAAAATCATCTTACTGTTTCACCATGGTTGAAAAAAAACCCCACAAGTGTTTCCCCTGAAGTCTTTTCTCTCTGTCACACCAGCGTGTGGCTGGCCTGGTATCTGTTTTTGTGACACGTTCCTGAGCCCATTGAAAAATATCTTACACAACAGTTGAAAAGCATTGTGTTCCTTTAAAAGTTTTAAGTTTTAAAAGTTTTAAATTATTATTATTATTATTCAATTAAAATATATCAATATCAGAATTGCAAATTAAATAGTTTACTAATTTAACTAAAGTTGAAAAGCATGTTGTTCATTTAAAATCTTACTAAATTACTGAAGTTAAAAATCATGCCGTTCATTAAAAAATCTTACTAAATGACTGAAGTTGAAAATCATTCTGTTCATTTAAACACTGTTCACTTAAACAAATGCATATGGTTCGTCCAATGTAATTGTATGTCCATGTCAAATAAATAAATAAATAAAATAAATTTAAAATAAATATTTTACAAATTTACTGTGCCTATTATGTTAGATTTAGATAAAAATAAAATCATCTAACATTTTCACCAGGATTGAAGAAAAAAAAAATCAGACAGGTAGTGCCTGCCAGCATGGACAGTGTACATGACAAATAAGTGATATCATCGCTGTTTTCGTACCACCGGTAATAAATTACTTTTAATTCATAAGACTTATTTTTAGGAGTCACAGTTATCAGTGAAATATGGCGCTCGTGTAATCAAAAGGTCTGCCTACCCCCTGGGAATGTGAATTGGCCTTGAACCTAAACACTTCCATACATAGAGTACTGAAAGAATATAGTGGACACACAGCTCCGCCGTTTCCCCATAGTTTTCCACAGGCTCTTACTGTAAAAGGCTATAAAATAGCCAAGACACATGGACGTGTGCCATACTCCATGTATGGACCAAAAACTTTTGCACCCTCTCTTCTATGACCATCTCATCAAAAATGCAAAACAGTGAGTACTTTCTCTATAATTAATTTATGCTACGGTGCTGTTTATCTGTATTATGCAATGATGTTTAATTTGAAAAATTGTTCATACATAAGGAAAAGACGGTATAATTCATTAGTGATTTAAATAGCCCAGACTAGGTATTTGTTTTATCCACATTATGCTATTAGTATTTTTTATCTGCTGTAACTGGTGATACAGATATTAAAATGTATATACTATATTAATTTATCAAAGTATGGGTTTAAAAGTATGGAGCATTGTATTATGATATCGATGTGATACAGATATTAACATGTATCTACTATATTAATTTATCATAAAGTATGATTTAAAAAATGTACAACATTGTTTATGTTCATTATGCTATGTTTTTTTTTTAAACCATATCACAAAAGTATCAGTTTTAACATGACTGTTTTACAGCAATGTTTATTTTGCATTATGCTATGTTGTTTTAACTGTTGTATTTTTTATCTGATGTAACTAAAATCTCCAGCATCGTTTATTTAAGCTGCGGGGTTTCCATAAGGACCTTAAAATAAATGTTTTGGATTTATTCAGTTTTAAATCTTATTTAGAGATAATTTTAGTCAGACATGCTTATATGTGCATAGGGCTATTTAATTCCTCTTCAGTTACTTACTTTTTAAATGTTGGAAGGTTACTTTTTAATTCTTCTTTTACGCTGTCTTTGATTTTAACTTTTAGCAATTTGCATGATAAATTGTTTAACATGTAAGCTATATGAATGACACTGTCACAATGTGATAAGCAAAACATATAAAAGTCAAGTCAAAGCTATTTATATAGGCTAGCGCTTTTCATTGCCATTTAAAATAACATGGTCTTTCCTTCTCTCTCTCTCTCTCTCTCTCTAGAGACAGCAAACACTGCAGGACAATCAGGCATCCAAGTAACATGTTAGTATGGTTTATATTAGATTTTTAATGAGAAAACATTATAGAGTACAACAGGTGGTTTCTGGGAGTAAAAACATTTACTTTCTCCATACGGAAATTAATTTTAAAGACAGACCTACTGTGAGCTAAGAGGTTGTTAATACATGGTATTTGCTTCTGATAAAGCCTTCAGCTTATTTTTTGTAAATAATCGTGTTTCACAGTTGAACTCCTGGTGAAAACTACATTACCCATGAGCCATTAGGCTGTAGTGAAAATTATGTCAAACATAGTTTTTAAAAAAAGCAACACACTCCAAAATAGCTCTGGCCACTCCCATGACGCACTGCGAATGACATAATCTCCCTATCCCTCTCAAAATACTGAAATGTTTGTATAAGCTATATATGCATATTTTGCATATTTGTATATAAATATATATATTTTTTAAATCACTATGGGAAATAAGAATGAAAAGGGGTTGGGGAGGCACTGTTGCACTCTATGTATAATGAACAATTGACAGATGAACTGACAGATATTTTATGTAAACAGGCAAAATCTCTGCATCTGAGGATGGCCATGTGTTTTCGCCGATCATAACTGGTTTAACTCTTGACTCCTTTGAGATCAATATGACTTCTGCCAAACGAAATGTGCCTGCATATTGTAAGTGTAATACACGAGAAACTATTAATACACGAGAAACACGATTAAAACAGTTTTCGCCTATGTAATGTATAAAATTATTCTTAATTAATCAGTCGTAGTTAACTATTTGGGACCAATTTTAAGGAAGGTTACATTCTGGTCTAACAGTGTCATGTACAAATTTGCAATACAGAATTGTTTTTTTTTTTTTTGGTACTATTGGGTCCAGTTTTGTAGAATTTATTTTATGCGGTGTAACGCTCCTGGAATATTCAGACTCAGAATTGTAACTATTACTATAGCCTTTATCAGACATTTATTTTACTGCAGACTTATCAACCTCATTTATTTACTGCAGATTTGATCAAAGCCAAATACTGCCCAAACGGGGGTATTGGGAAAGAAGAGAAACAGGATAATACAAGGTTAGATTCAATCTTTATATTCTTTCCCATTTTGCCTTCATTTTCCTTTTTCCTGTTGGTTATGAATCAATGAATCAGTTACAAATGTGCGAGCGAATCCAACACACCAGATGAAGACAAGGGAACCGCTTGACTATGTGAATTGTGAAAGCATTGCCAACGACCTGGTCAACGCTTTGTTCAAGCATGAAGAATCTCTCATGAAGAAACTGCAATAACAACTGTTGTAACCTATTGTTTGGCATTATGTACTTAAACAGTTTTTAAAAAATAAAATGTTTTTAATAATTGATTGGTGATGGAGTTTTAATTTTTGTATTTAGAACCAAGTATATTGTACAAGTAAGAAGAAACCAAACTGGCCATATAATGATATATTGCACATAATAAACACTGGCAAAGTTTGTATTCCTTAAAAAAAACAGGCAATGTTTGAGAACCCTAATATTGGTGTAATCTCTGCAAGGTCTCAACCACAAACGCAAAACTTTGTGGTGGGTGATACGGGCATAGCTTTATTAAAGGAAAATATTATGGAAGTAATTTTCAAACTATATTTTATTTATTTATATTATGGTTTTCATGTTGATTTAAAGTTTTTGTTATTAACTAATACCTTTATTTTTTACATCCAGCACAACATTTTGTTCAAAAATCGTTCTCTGACCCCAAATAATCAGATAATGGTGTGTTCACAATCTACAATTAGATATTATCCTGCTTAGTATGTGTGTAAATAGTTGTGCTTAAATGTTTGGATGTATTTTTACACGCCAAAATATTTTGTCACACCGTAGTGATGCAAAGTTCCACACTCTTGTAAAGACTATGGTCTAACTGTAAAACATAATCTTTATACATGAATTCAAAAGACCAAATCATTAAGGAAAGCACCGTTTATAATAATAAATAGACAAAAGTTTGCAAATGATGGTTTTATTACTATTATTATTCAGATAGCAGATGACACTGGTTCACATTTTGAATGTGTGTCTGTTTTAGGTGAAGACTTTTCTTTGAGACCCGTCAACATTAATTGTTTATAGGAATAAATGACCATTAATAATTTAAGTGTTTGTACTCTGAAGTATTTCTGTTTGAGAATGTTTGACTAAATTGCAACTTTCCCTCTATCTACGATGTGGAATCACACAAAGTATTGACATGCGGTTAATACTTACTTAAGTTACTTACTTATAAGTAAGTATTAACACGAAAAGTAAGCGCATGCTGTTTTACACTTAAACTATTACAACAGAATCGCACCTGACTATTGCACTGAGAGAGGCGTAATCATTAAGACTGTTAAACAAAGTTTGGTGTTTAAAATTGCACAAAAGTAAATGCTAGAGGTCAACTTGCTAAAAAGTAAATACAACATGAGCCATACAGAAAAGCCATTCGTGAGCAGTTTTGAATGTTTGTAATTGACATTTTATATACTAGTCAATTAGGCCGTTTAAATCTTGCTTCTTTTTGTTTTTGTACAGTTTGCAAAAACTATAGTCTCCGAGCGTGGTCAAACATATAGGAATTTATGAAAAACATGCACAAATATAGCATAAAGAGAATTACGGTCCTTCTACATGAGAGTGTTTAAGACTAAACAAATCATATTTATTTTAGAACATCTTTTAGCTATGTCTACGAAACATCGACATGAAAGATGAGTATTGCTGTTTTTCTGTTACCTATAAAACTATTATACTTCAAACTCGTCTAGCTATTGCCCATTTCACAGCACAGTCGGTTATTTTTTTTCTACGTGGCTAAACAACGGTTAAACTAATGAATTACCGTTGAAAGGCGGGAAAGCCGTTCATTTTTTATTCCGTCTACACCGATACTTTGACACAAGAGTTTTAGGCAGGGGTCTTGGCCTGATCCAGAAAACAGACGCTGTGTTTTATGTCTTAATAATCGTTCTTCTTTTTATGAAATGTAAGCAGTTTTTTTGGCCTCATCATCAAAATGTTTTAACATATCGTAAATATCAATTGTTAGATAAATTATATCTTACTATCAGCAGTTATATGTGAAACACGCTCAGTCACATTAGAGTTGGATTCTTGTTTGTATTGAACATTGTTATTGAACCGCATGTTTAACAGTGCTAGTGTTCACCACGGTTTCATTTTTAACAACACTATCGTAACCCTTATCGTATTTATATCGTACGTATATCGTATGGTGTCTTCTTTAGACTTTCACCCATGGATATCTGTTTCCTACAGTTAGCTGTAGTGAACTCTAGGGTCTTCTCTTTGTTCATATACGACAGTATTCACATGAATTGGCTTGATTGAATAAAATGATGGTTTAAACCACATTATTTTATTATACCATTTTTAAATAGCGCTTAAATGTCTATTTGAACCCTTTATGCAAATATAGAATAGGCCTACCGCACAAGGATCTCTGAAATATTTTTCCTTGTAAAACATCTCTGTAGATCTATGTTTTTAAAATCTTATAATTTATAATTGTTTGAAGAAACACTTTAATCAGCTGGTGCTTGATAACTATTAAAATTATTAAACAACCCTCAATTCGGTAATGACGCGATATTGATATCACGTTTTAATTTCAACTCAATGCGCTAAAGGTTTATAACTGAACGTCTTAATAGTGGGTAAAAGTTAACTTAAAGCATGCGCAAAATAAAAATACATCCTAGCTACTTTCTAATATATAATAATTTTTTACCTCCTATAGAATAAGTTGTGTAATACTGTTTTTATGAGCTCGGACATGACCACAAAATACAATTGTGTCATTTTTTTATTTCAACATAGTGAAGTAAAAAAAAGTAAAACAATGACGACATTTACAGGTGATCCAGCCAGAATACAAAGTCGCGGCACGCAATCATGTTTTGCTCTAGGGCATAGCTGACCAGACTTTGAACTATTTCATCAACATCTGTTTTTACATTTTTTGACAACAGTGACACACAGAGATCTGTTACAAACGTACACGTGCAGAGTAGATCGTCAACTTCGAATTCCTCATGAGATTCATGCATCACATCCAGAACTTTTCTGAGGATTACGCCGACCGGTTCTTTGCCGTTTATAAACATGGGCGTAACATCTGTCCAAGATCCAACAAAACCTCTTATGACATCCATTTCTTTTTTGAGATTTTTTACACGTTTGGTATCCCTCGCACAATCGTTATTCTCATCAAACGCACCCTCGATGATCCTGTGCATCAAGCTAACCATCGGGCCTCTAAAATGATCTTTAAACATAGTCTAGCGTAGCTCTTAAACGACACTCTTTCCCCGTGGCACACTCACACGCCGGATGGCGCAGTGTCCCCGCTACACCAGAACTCAACGGGGAGTCGCTCTCCATCAGTTTTTGCGTCGCCATTTCTGAAGTTTTCAGATGTTTCGGTCCCCTATTCGATGGTGAAAGATTATGTTAGTTCCTGGAATCTCCTGGAAGTCCTTACAGCACAATCGTACAGGCCTTGTGCGATAACAACGTTTTTGGGTCAGAAGTGTGAGTCGAAAAAAGTGTAGTTTGCGTCTGACAAACATGAACTTTTGATCAATTCCTTCGACTTTGATCGATGAGATGTTGCAGTAGCACAGCAGTCCGCGACTATTAGAGCTAGAGCCAGGGGTTGTGTGCGATAACTGAGGCTGGTCTCTGTGTAGAGTTTATCAGGACAACTGATAGTGCTCAGCCCGCCCTGTAGGAGGAGTTGTATAGGGGTGTCATCGTCATGACGTTGTAAACCGCTACGTAGGATTAAAGCCTCATTGAATCATAAGTAAAGTCATGGAGAAGTTATGCATATACCGCCAGAGAGAATTCTATTAATTACACCAAAAAAAAAATATATATATATAAAAAAAATTTTTTTTAACATATGGATGGGTGAATGTTCGCAACAAGTTCCGTAAGAAGCGTTTAGAAAGTAAGGCTTTAAGTTAACTTTTACCCACTATTAAGACGTTCAGTTATAAACCTTTAGCGCATTGAGTTGAAATTAAAACGTGATATCAATATCGCGTCATTACCGAATTGAGGGTTGTTTAATAATTTTAATAGTTATCAAGCACCAGCTGATTAAAGTGTTTCTTCAAACAATTATAAATTATAAGATTTTAAAAACATAGATTACAGAGATGTTTTACAAGGAAAAATATTTCAGAGATCCTTGTGCGGTAGGCCTATTCTATATTTGCATAAAGGGTTCAAATAGACATTTAAGCGCTATTTAAAAATGGTATAATAAAATAATGTGGTTTAAACCATCATTTTATTCAATCAAGCCAATTCATGTGAATACTGTCGTATATGAACAAAGAGAAGACCCTAGAGTTCACTACAGCTAACTGTAGGAAACAGATATCCATGGGTGAAAGTCTAAAGAAGACACCATACAAAATACGATAAGGGTTACGATAGTGTTGTTAAAAATGAAACCGTGGTGAACACTAGCACTGTTAAACATGCGGTTCAATAACAATGTTCAATACAAACAAGAATCCAACTCTAATGTGACTGAGCGTGTTTCACATATAACTGCTGATAGTAAGATATAATTTATCTAACAATTGATATTTACGATATGTTAAAACATTTTGATGATGAGGCCAAAAAAACTGCTTACATTTCATAAAAAGAAGAACGATTATTAAGACATAAAACACAGCGTCTGTTTTCTGGATCAGGCCAAGACCCCTGCCTAAAACTCTTGTGTCAAAGTATCGGTGTAGACAGAATAAAAAATGAACGGCTTTCCCGCCTTTCAACGGTAATTCATTAGTTTAACCGTTGTTTAGCCACGTAGAAAAAAAATAACCGACTGTGCTGTGAAATGGGCAATAGCTAGACGAGTTTGAAGTATAATAGTTTTATAGGTAACAGAAAAACAGCAATACTCATCTTTCATGTCGATGTTTCGTAGACATAGCTTAAAGATGTTCTAAAATAAATATGATTTGTTTAGTCTTAAACACTCTCATGTAGAAGGACCGTAATTCTCTTTATGCTATATTTGTGCATGTTTTTCATAAATTCCTATATGTTTGACCACGCTCGGAGACTATAGTTTTTGCAAACTGTACAAAAACAAAAAGAAGCAAGATGTAAACGGCCTAATTGACTAGTATATAAAATGTCAATTGCAAACATTCAAAACTGCTCACGAATGGCTTTTCTGTATGGCTCATGTTGTATTTACTTTTTAGCAAGTTGACCTCTAGCATTTACTTTTGTGCAATTTTAAACACCAAACTTTGTTTAACAGTCTTAATGATTACGCCTCTCTCAGTGCAATAGTCAGGTGCGATTCTGTTGTAATAGTTTAAGTGTAAAACAGCATGCGCTTACTTTTCGTGTTAATACTTACTTATAAGTAAGTAACTTAAGTAAGTATTAACAGCATGTCAATACTTTGTGTGATTCCACATCGTAGATAGAGGGAAAGTTGCAATTTAGTCAAACATTCTCAAACAGAAATACTTCAGAGTACAAACACTTAAATTATTAATGGTCATTTATTCCTATAAACAATTAATGTTGACGGCTCTCAAAGAAAAGTCTTCACCTAAAACAGACACACATTCAAAATGTGAACCAGTGTCATCTGCTATCTGAATAATAATAGTAATAAAACCATCATTTGCAAACTTTTGTCTATTTATTATTATAAACGGTGCTTTCCTTAGTGATTTGGTCTTTTGAATTCATGTATAAAGATTATGTTTTACAGTTAGACCATAGTCTTTACAAGAGTGTGGAACTTTGCATCACTACGGTGTGACAAAATATGTTGGCGTGTAAAAATACATCCAAACATTTAAGCACAACTATTTACACACATACTAAGCAGGATAATATCTAATTGTAGATTGTGAACACACCATTATCTGATTATTTGGGGTCAGAGAACGATTTTTGAACAAAATGTTGTGCTGGATGTAAAAAATAAAGGTATTAGTTAATAACAAAAACTTTAAATCAACATGAAAACCATAATATAAATAAATAAAATATAGTTTGAAAATTACTTCCATAATATTTTCCTTTAATAAAGCTATGCCCGTATCACCCACCACAAAGTTTTGCGTTTGTGGTTGAGACCTTGCAGAGATTACACCAATATTAGGGTTCTCAAACATTGCCTGTTTTTTTTTTAAGGAATACAAACTTTGCCAGTGTTTATTATGTGCAATATATCATTATATGGCCAGTTTGGTTTCTTCTTACTTGTACAATATACTTGGTTCTAAATACAAAAATTAAAACTCCATCACCAATCAATTATTAAAAACATTTTATTTTTTAAAAACTGTTTAAGTACATAATGCCAAACAACAGGCTACAACAGTTGTTATTGCAGTTTCTTCATGAGAGATTCTTCATGCTTGAACAAAGCGTTGACCAGGTCGTTGGCAATGCTTTCACAATTCACATAGTCAAGCGGTTCCCTTGTCTTCATCTGGTGTGTTGGATTCGCTCGCACATTTGTAACTGATTCATTGATTCATAACCAACAGGAAAAAGGAAAATGAAGGCAAAATGGGAAAGAATATAAAGATTGAATCTAACCTTGTATTATCCTGTTTCTCTTCTTTCCCAATACCCCCGTTTGGGCAGTATTTGGCTTTGATCAAATCTGCAGTAAATAAATGAGGTTGATAAGTCTGCAGTAAAATAAATGTCTGATAAAGGCTATAGTAATAGTTACAATTCTGAGTCTGAATAATCCAGGAGCGTTACACCGCATAAAATAAATTCTACAAAACTCGACCCAATAGTACCAAAAAAAAAAAAACAATTCTGTATTGCAAATTTGTACATGACACTGTTAGACCAGAATGTAACCTTCCTTAAAATTGGTCCCAAATAGTTAACTACGACTGATTAATTAAGAATAATTTTATACATTACATAGGCGAAAACTGTTTTAATCGTGTTTCTCGTGTATTAATAGTTTCCCTTGTATTACACTTACAATATGCAGGCACATTTCGTTTGGCAGAAGTCATATTGATCTCAAAGGAGTCAAGAGTTAAACCAGTTATGATCGGCGAAAACACATGGCCATCCTCAGATGCAGAGATTTTGCCTGTTTACATAAAATATCTGTCAGTTCATCTGTCAATTGTTCATTATACATAGAGTGCAACAGTGCCTCCCCAACCCCTTTTCATTCTTATTTCCCATAGTGATTTAAAAAAAATATATATTTATATACAAATATGCAAAATATGCATATATAGCTTATACAAACATTTCAGTATTTTGAGAGGGATAGGGAGATTATGTCATTCGCAGTGCGTCATGGGAGTGGCCAGAGCTATTTTGGAGTGTGTTGCTTTTTTTAAAAACTATGTTTGACATAATTTTCACTACAGCCTAATGGCTCATGGGTAATGTAGTTTTCACCAGGAGTTCAACTGTGAAACACGATTATTTACAAAAAAATAAGCTGAAGGCTTTATCAGAAGCAAATACCATGTATTAACAACCTCTTAGCTCACAGTAGGTCTGTCTTTAAAATTAATTTCCGTATGGAGAAAGTAAATGTTTTTACTCCCAGAAACCACCTGTTGTACTCTATAATGTTTTCTCATTAAAAATCGAATATAAACCATACTAACATGTTACTTGGATGCCTGATTGTCCTGCAGTGTTTGCTGTCTCTAGAGAGAGAGAGAGAGAGAGAGAAGGAAAGACCATGTTATTTTAAATGGCAATGAAAAGCGCTAGCCTATATAAATAGCTTTGACTTGACTTTTATATGTTTTGCTTATCACATTGTGACAGTGTCATTCATATAGCTTACATGTTAAACAATTTATCATGCAAATTGCTAAAAGTTAAAATCAAAGACAGCGTAAAAGAAGAATTAAAAAGTAACCTACCAAAATTTAAAAAGTAAGTAACTGAAGAGGAATTAAATAGCCCTATGCACATATAAGCATGTCTGACTAAAATTATCTCTAAATAAGATTTAAAACTGAATAAATCCAAAACATTTATTTTAAGGTCCTTATGGAAACCCCGCAGCTTAAATAAACGATGCTGGAGATTTTAGTTACATCAGATAAAAAATACAACAGTTAAAACAACATAGCATAATGCAAAATAAACATTGCTGTAAAACAGTCATGTTAAACTGATACTTTTGTGATATGGTTTAAAAAAAAACATAGCATAATGAACATAAACAATGTTGTACATTTTTTAAATCATACTTTATGATAAATTAATATAGTAGATACATGTTAATATCTGTATCACATCGATATCATAATACAATGCTCCATACTTTTAAACCCATACTTTGATAAATTAATATAGTATATACATTTTAATATCTGTATCACCAGTTACAGCAGATAAAAAATACTAATAGCATAATGTGGATAAAACAAATACCTAGTCTGGGCTATTTAAATCACTAATGAATTATACCGTCTTTTCCTTATGTATGAACAATTTTTCAAATTAAACATCATTGCATAATACAGATAAACAGCACCGTAGCATAAATTAATTATAGAGAAAGTACTCACTGTTTTGCATTTTTGATGAGATGGTCATAGAAGAGAGGGTGCAAAAGTTTTTGGTCCATACATGGAGTATGGCACACGTCCATGTGTCTTGGCTATTTTATAGCCTTTTACAGTAAGAGCCTGTGGAAAACTATGGGGAAACGGCGGAGCTGTGTGTCCACTATATTCTTTCAGTACTCTATGAATGGAAGTGTTTAGGTTCAAGGCCAATTCACATTCCCAGGGGGTAGGCAGACCTTTTGATTACACGAGCGCCATATTTCACTGATAACTGTGACTCCTAAAAATAAGTCTTATGAATTAAAAGTAATTTATTACCGGTGGTACGAAAACAGCGATGATATCACTTATTTGTCATGCACACTGTCCATGCTGGCAGGCACTACCTGTCTGATTTTTTTTTTCTTCAATCCTGGTGAAAATGTTAGATGATTTTATTTTTATCTAAATCTAACATAATAGGCACAGTAAATTTGTAAAATATTTATTTTAAATGAACAGAATGATTTTCAACTTCAGTAATTTAGTAAGATTTTTTAATGAACGGCATGATTTTTAACTTCAGTAATTTAGTAAGATTTTAAATGAACAACATGCTTTTCAACTTTAGTTAAATTAGTAAACTATTTAATTTATATATGAAATATTTTAATTTAATAATAATAATAATAATTTAAAACTTTTAAAACTTAAAACTTTTAAAGGAACACAATGCTTTTCAACTGTTGTGTAAGATATTTTTCAATGGGCTCAGGAACGTGTCACAAAAACAGATACCAGGCCAGCCACACGCTGGTGTGACAGAGAGAAAAGACTTCAGGGGAAACACTTGTGGGTTTTTTTTTCAACCATGGTGAAACAGTAAGATGATTTTATTTGTGTTTAATTTATATACTTTTAATTGAACAGCATGGTTTTTCAACTTGAGTCAGTGTCAAATATATGTGAATGACTAAATGTAAATTTTATAACCATTTCATTTAAATGAACATAGTTTTTCAACTTTAGTGTGAAATATATGATACATATTGTCCTCACCTGTATGTTTTTTCTTCAACTCTCTAATACATTTTTAACTGTTTGCAATTTTTTGTGGCTCCACTTTATTTAAACTTTTTGTGTGAGGTTTTACATAAGCTGTATGTGTTTTTTTTCTTCAACTCTAATACATGTTTAACTGTTTGGAATATTTTTTGTGACTCCATTTTATTTAAACTGAAATGGTTGATTCAGTGAATAGTTGTACATTTATTTAAACTTTTTGTGTGAGGTTTTACATAAGGTGTATGTTTTTTCTTCAACTCTGTAATACATTTTTAACTGTTTGGAATATTTTTGTGGCTCCATTTTATTTAAACTGAAATGCTTGGTTCAGTGAATAGTTGTACATTTATTTCATATATTTATTTAGTACATTTAGTGTTTTTTGTGTGAGGTTTTATTCTATATTCTTTTTTACAGAACAGATAAACTTCCACAATTTTTTCTTATCACTTTCACACACACCTGCTATGATAAGCTTAGGCATAGCGCGGGGATGCGCAAAAAAATAACAATCCATCGCTTTGTAACTGTAACAACAAAGTCTAATACATCTCAAACAAACTTCAAACGATTAAACAAACTGTCAGCATCCATCATTTTGACAGAAGCTGTAACCGCAAGGGGCGGAACTAGATCAAACAAACTTCAAACAATCCATCATTTTGACAGAAAGTTTAACAGGAAGGGGACGGAACTAGATCAAAGGTAACCATCCATCATTTTGACAGAAAGTTTAACCGGAAGGGGCGGAACTAGGTCAAAGTTAACAGGAAGGGGCGGAACTGGGTCAAAGGTAACAGGAAGAGGTGGGACCGGAAGGGGTGGTTCCGGAAGGGGCGGGACAGGAAGGGGAGGAACCGGAAGGGGCGGAACAGGAAGGGAAGGAACCGGAAGGGGCGGGACAGGAAGGGGAGGAACCGGACGGGGCGGGGGAAGATCAAAGGATAGTCACGCCCGCCTGTCAATCAATCATTTTGACAGGTGGTAGATGGTATTTACTACTGGTATACCTTTCTGTATGTTGCAATGGTACATATAGCTGCTTAATAACACTGAGACACATAAGGATTAAAAGATGGTTTCAGTTTGATAACAATGCTGTTTTTATAGATGATCAGATGTCACTGATTTAGTTGACCTGTGTGGTTATCCCATTTGTTATACATTGTCTAATCTTGATTTCTTTGTTGTTGTTTTTTTACACAGTGTTGATGAAGTCAAAATCTTTAACGTAAAATATATACAAGTACACATACATGCGTACATGTACTCATGTACACAGTGTGATGGAGCATAGTGCAAAGGATGTTGGAATAAATAAGTATTATGTGCAAGTGTTATGTACTTGAGGTAGGTGGGTTTGGTATACAGTATATACAATATAACAATCTGAACAGTATGAACAGCTCTGAAATAGAAAATGATGAATACATAAGTAGTACACAGGTGGATGATTAGAGACATTGGGTTATTGGGTTATAGCAACGGAATTGTTCCTGACACTGAGTCAGCTGTTCATCAGAGTGATGGCTTGTGGGAAGAAACTGTTCCTGAGTCTGTTGGTTTTGATGTACAGTGCTCTGTAGCGCCTACCAGAGGGGAGAAGCTGGAACAGGTTGTGTCCGGGGTGAGATGGATCTGCAGTTATGCTTCCTGCCCGTTTCCTGACTCTGGAAATGTATAAGTCCTGAATGGAGGGCAGGTTGGCAACAATGATCTTTTCTGCAGTCCTGACTGTCCGTTGTAGTCTGCTCCTGTCCTCTTTGGTGGCAGATCCAAACCAGACAGGGATGGAGGTGCAGATAACAGACTGGATGATGGCTGTGTAGAAGTGGATCAGCAGCAAAAGGGATACTTCACCTCTGGAAAGATGAATGTTTTTATCTTACCCCTCCTAAAGCTGAGCTTTGACTCATATAGGCTTTTCATTTTTGTCTGTCAGTGAAGAAAGTAAATATAGGGTCAACTGATAGGTTGATTTTGCCTATGAATCATTTTCTCAGCTACTAAGCTAAGCTACTGTTAGGTTGATTGGATTAGCTGTAGGGGAGACTTTCACCTTTTGTCTTTAATTGCTCTGGGATGGCTCTTGGAACCAAAGTTCCTGGCCAGTTTCAGCATTTTAATAAGTTTTGCTGATTCAATTGGACTGGTAGCCCTCAGAATAGGGTGTGTTCCTACTTCATTTGAATGCTTTGTTTCAGAGTGACTCCACCTCTATGTAATCCCTCCCCCTTGGAAAAGTATATACTACAATGTTTGACTCAAGACTTTAGACTTGATTGAGATGACTACAGCGACGAAATAAAGAACTTATACCTCAACAATCTCCTGGTCTGCAACTCTAACTTTTCTACACTTGAGAAGAAAAAGTTTACAACAATATCACAAATCAATGTGAAAGCAAAATGACCGGGATCTGTGCATGACTCAAGAATTTTCAGAGATTCACATTTATGCACATTATTTGAACGTAAGGAAAATTATAAATATCAAGATCACTGTATTACATACACTTATACTGATCCTAACAGAACTGCATTTTTCTATTATACAGGTGATTACAACAGGATCCTGCTTGGAGACAGGTGTTTATGACCCCATTCCCTGACCCAAACCCCAGACCAGTTACAATGCCGCTCTAGCCAGGACATGGACAGGTTCACTTCAAAGTTCACACACAATGAAGTGAACTTTGGCCAACTAAAGGGAAGATTTCAGTGTCTGAAAAGCCTAAGGGCTGCACCTGACAGGGCCTGTGACATTGCATGGGCCATATTACACAACATTGCCAACATCAGGAATTAAATTTTTTTTTTTTTTATAAAAGACAAGACAACTTTGCTTAGTTCCTTGAGTTTTATTTCAATAGTTATTTGTAAAGAAAAGCCAGTTATCCAGTAATTTTTTGCCTGCAATAAGAGATATTATGCAAGGTCAGCAATAGTACTCTGTGTGAAAGTGTATTTTACTCTTTCACTTTCTTTAAGTAGTCAAGTCCTATTTCTCCCCCTGATTTTAGTTTTTCCAAAATACTCTATGTTCTGTTGAAGACTCCTAGGGAACGAATATCACCCTGTGTCATTTGTGAGATGTTTGTGTCACACATGCCTAATGCAACGAATAAAAAGAAAAAGTTGGCTATACACTGCCCACCTCTGTATCACTGCTTTGTGCAGACTCTTCTGTAGGCCTTTCTGTAGATGTGGACTCCTGTCAGAAATAATAGGCACACAAGTATAAATCAATTAAAGTTATTTATGCACTTTGCAGGTAGTCTACTTCCTACAAAGGACAGACATCTGAGAAGGTTTCTTCACTATCCAGTGCAATGTGATTAATAACTCATGGCAAAATATTTAACATAAGTTTATCAGTTTTTACTTTCACAAGTCAACGCAATTTATCATTACTCAAGATTTAACAGTTGAAATGACTATACCAGCCAATTTGGATTGTAGGTCTACTTAATTTAATGCAGAAACAAATTATTTTACATTGTACATAGAGAATTAAAATCTCATTTATCAGTAATGAAGCTGTTGCTGCTACTGGTCCCTGGATGTGGGTCTGGAAGAGCTGAACCCAGGGATGCCCTTCAGAACAGGTCAATTCACATTCAACCCAAGGGACAGCTCTTCTGACTGGGTGCAGGAGCATCTGGTTTTTTTTTTCTCAGCCTTTTTCTTGGTTGCTTTTATAAACAGACAACCATTTATTTAACAGTGCCTTTTTAAAAGAGACTATAGTAGGCCTGTAGGCCTAGTAAAAATCACCATTATGTAGAATATTCTTGTACTTCACTTTCACCATGTTCACTATAGTGTGGTGACTCTGACATGACAATGAACAAAGTAATTATGAAATTATTAAAATACAACAAAAAAAATACTGTAATAATAAGTTATAAAAACATCTAACATGGCCACCACAAACGCATTTCATTTGTCTGCTACTTTTTGCCAGCCCTCTCTTAACACACTTTGAGGTGTTCCCTGGCGTTTTAATTAAGTTTTCAAATTCAGCATAACCTTCAAGCAATAACTCTTGCTCTGCTGCGGTGAAAACCTGAGCGCGCTCTTTGGCCACGGTGGGCAGCCAATAGCAGCGTTGCTGATCAATGTTTCTACTATCGATGCACATTCCCTTTTAAACCAGTGCATGACGCGCAGTTATCTCAGATAACTCAATCCAGCGATACTAATCATAAACAACAGGTGTGTTCGAATAACCCAATTAGCCGGATCATGATTAGCACGATGATATCATCTTGGATGCCCAAATGTCAAAAAAGTTACTCAAATCAATGATCAGCGCTAATAAAGCCCCATTCTTACAGATCATTAACTAAAAAAAGTTGGTTTAGGGTTTAGTTAGCCTTTAAAATGCTTTCTCAATGGATCTGCCTGCGCTGTGTAGTAATGTTGTTGTGTGATCGAGATTGGCCCACGAGTAAACCCTGTCTAGTATTGCTCTGGGCTGAAAAACTGTTGCACAGCTCAGACGAGTAGCGGGGATTCATTCTCCATTAGGAAACATGGAGTTAGCTTTCACTGTTATGCCGATGATACTCAGCTGTATATTTCTTCAAAATTTCTCCGCAGCTGTATATTTCTATATTTCTCCAACGAAACTTACCAATTCACAAAATTAACGGAATGCATAGCTGATATAAAAAATTGGATGACTAGTAATTTCCCACTACTAAATTCTGAAAAGACAGAGATTCTAATTATTGGACAAAAAACTTCCACACGTAATAACCTAGAATACTGTCTAACACTTGATGGTTGCTCTGTTAAGTCTTCGTCGTCAATTAGGAACCTGGGTGTGCTCTTTGATACCAATCTTTCATTTGAAAGCCACGTGTCTAGTATCTGTAAAACTGCATTTTTCCATCTTAAAAATATATCTAAAATACGCCATATGCTCTCATTGGGAAATGCGGAACAATTAGTTCATTCGTTCATGACCTCAAGGCTAGATTATTGTAATGCTCTACTGGGTGGTTGCCCTGCACGCTTAATAAATAAACTACAGCTAGTTCAAAACGCCGCAGCTCGAGTTCTTACCAGAACCAGGAAATATGACCATATTAGCCCGGTTCTGTCAACACTGCATTGGCTCCCTATTAAACATCGTATAAATTTTAAAATATTGTTGATTACCTACAAAGCACTAAATGGTTTAGCTCCGCAGTACTTGAGCGAGCTCTTAACGCATTATAGTCCTTCACGTCTGTTGCGATCTCAAAATTCCGGCCAGTTAATAATACCTAGAATATCTAAATCGACTGCAGGCGGTAGATCCTTTTCCTATTTAGCACCAAAACTTTGGAACAGTCTTCCTACCATTGTCCGGGAAGCAGACACACTCTGTCAGTTCAAAGCTAGACTAAAAACACATCTCTTTTACCTAGCATACACATAATACATTATAGACTTCTATAAATTCAATGTTAGGCTGCATAGATTAGGTCAGCTGGAACTGGGAACACTTCCCTTAAATCTTGATGTACTCGCTACATCATAAGAAGAATGGCATCTACGCTAATATTAGTGTCTTTGTTTATCCCGAGGTTTTCCCGCAGCCTGCCGGATCCAGGCCGTATCCAGATCTGACGAAGGAGATTCGCCTGGACCCGATGACAATGCAGTGCTGAAGTATCCACTATCCTCTCCCTATGGAGGATCCCTTTCCCACTCTACAGATGAAGCGTTGTGAATTCCGGCTCGCGTACCCCGAAGTGATAAAATAAAACAAAATTCTGTATCAAAATTTATAGGCAAGAAAGTAGTTTGTTTAGGCCGGGTTGTATGAATTACAAACCTGCACACATATTTTAAAAAGCACATAACTATAGAATCAATTCTGAATGAGCATGTGAACGCCGTCAGCGTTAATCACAGGTTCGCGTTTAAAAGTGATCATTTCGACGGAGGTGAATCAGTCAAAGTTAACTTTGGCTGGAATTAACATTATTCAAGAACCGCTATAACGCCAAAACAATCTCTGTTACCTTAAATTATATGTTTATCTCTGTAAAGCTGCTTTGAAACAATCCATTGTTAAAAGCGCTATATAAATGAAGATGACTTGACTTGACTTTCGTTTGCCGTGTGATGTTTCGCGTATGCAGCAGAAAAGACAGCTCTCTATTAAAAAAGGTTGCAAAATAAGACCATTTACTCGCAGTCTAGAGCCATGTGTAGTGCTGTATTTATGCTTTTACATGAGCGCCACCTAGTGTCAGAGAGCAGTAAAAAGAATGTTAAACATATCTAATAATTTCTATAATACATTTTCATTTTTAATTTGGCAACTTATCAAGCGTTAAAATATGTACTCAATTTATATATTATAACTAGTGTATGAAATGGCAAATGTAAATTATATAATTGAATTATCATTTTCATTCTGCCCCAAAACGTTGCCCAAATGATGGGAAAATGTCAATTGAAATACAGAAAGCATTGCAATTTTACATATTACATCTCAAATTGAAAATTGCGGTAATTTAAGCAATTTTGAGTGTGGCATGGTTGTTGGTGCCAGACGGGCCGGTCTGAGTATTTCACAATCTGCTCAGTTACTGGGATTTTCACGCACAACCATTTCTAGGGTTTACAAAGAATGGTGTGAAAAGGGAAAAACATCCAGTATGCGGCAGTCCTGTGGGCGAAAATGCCTTGTTGATGCTAGAGGTCAGAGGAGAATGGGCCGACTGACTCAAGCTGACAGAAGAGCAACTTTGACTGAAATAACCACTCGTTACAACCGAGGTATGCAGCAAAGCATTTGTGAAGCCACAACACGCACAACCTTAAGGCGGATGGGCTGAAACAGCAGAAGACCCCACCGGGTACCACTCATCTCCACTACAAATAGGAAAAAGAGGCTACAATTTGCAAGAGCTCACCAAAATTGGACAGTTAAAGACTGGAAAAATGTTGCCTGGTCTGATGAGTCTCGAATTCTGTTGAGACATTCAGATGGTAGAGTCAGAATTTGGCGTAAACAGAATGAGAACATGGATCCATCATGCCTTGTTACCACTGTGCAGGCTGGTGGTGGTGGTGTAATGGAGTGGGGGATGTTTTCTTGGCACACTTTAGGCCCCTTAGTGCCAATTGGGCATCGTTTAAATGCCACGGCCTACCTGAGCATTGTTTCTGACCATGTCCATCCCTTTATGGCCACCATGTACCCATCCTCTGATGGCTACTTCCAGCAGGATAATACACCATGTCACAAAGCTCGAATCATTTCAAATTGGTTTCTTGAACATGACAATGAGTTCACTGTACTAAAATGGCCCCCACAATCACCAGATCTCAACCCAATAGAGCATCTTTGGGATGTGGTGGAACGGGAGCTTCGTGCCCTGGATGTGCATCCCACAAATCTCCATCAACTGCAAGATGCTATCCTATCAATATGGGCCAACATTTCTAAAGAATGCTTTCAGCACCTTGTTGAATCAATGCCACGTAGAATTAAGGCAGTTCTGAAGGCGAAAGGGGTTAAACACAGTATTAGTATGGTGTTCCTAATAATCCTTTAGGTGAGTGTGTATATATATATATATATATACACTCTCAGAACTGCCTTAATTCTATGTGGCATTGATTCAACAAGGTGCTGAAAGCATTCTTTAGAAATGTTGGCCCATATTGATAGGATAGCATCCCAAAGATGCTCTATTGAGTTGAGATCTGGTGATTGTGGGGGCCATTTTAGTACAGTGAACTCATTGTCATGTTCAAGAAACCAATTTGAAATGATTCGAGCTTTGTGACATGGTGCATTATCCTGCTGGAAGTAGCCATCAGAGGATGGGTACATGATGGCCATAAAGGGATGGGCATGGTCAGAAACAATGCTTAGGTAGGCCGTGGCATTCAAACGATGCCCAATTGGCACTAAGGGGCCTAAAGTGTGCCAAGAAAACATCCCCCACACCATTACACCACCACCACCAGCCTGCACAGTGGTAACAAGGCATGATGGATCCATGTTCTCATTCTGTTTACGCCAAATTCTGACTCTACCATCTGAATGTCTCAACAGAAATCCTTCTTCAACTGTCCAATTTTGGTGAGCTCTTGCAAATTGTAGGCTCTTTTTCCTATTTGTAGTGGAGATGAGTGGTACCTGGTGGGGTCTTCTGCTGTTGTAGCCAATCCGCCTCAATGTTGTGGCTTCACAAATGCTTTGCTGCAAACCTCGGTTGTAACGAGTGGTTATTTCAGTCAAAGTTGCTCTTCTATCAGCTTGAATCAGTCGGCCCATTCTCCTCTGACCTCTAGCATCAACAAGGCATTTTCGCCCACAGGACTGCCGCATACTGGATGTTTTTCCCTTTTCACACCATTCTTTGTAAACCCTAAAAATGGTTGTGCGTGAAAATCCCAGTAACTGAGCAGATTGCGGCCCGTCTGGCACCAACAACCATGCCACGCTCAAAATTGCTTAAATCACCTTTTTTTCCCATTCTGACATTCAGTTTGGAGTTCAGGAGATTGTCTTGACCAGGACCACACCCCTAAATGCATTGAAGCAACTGCCATGTGATTGGTTGATTAGATAGTTACATTAATGAGAAATTGAACAGGTGTTCCTAATAATCCTTTAGGTGAGTGTATATATATATATATATATATATATATAAAATTTTACTTGTTCGTCTTTACATCTTTACAGGCATTACATCACGTTAGAAAGGACAGGCTAGAAAAAAAAAGACAAATTGCATTGATTTGGACTTCAACATTTTGGTTGTCATTTAAAGTCCATTGTGTGGAGAAAAATCCTGAAATTATTTTTATTTATTATTATTTATTATTGAAATTATTTTATTTTCCACTGAAGAAAGAAAGACATGAACATCTTGGATGGCATTGGGGTGAGTCAATTATCAGGAAATTTTCATTTTGAGGTGAACTAATCCTTTAAGATATTTTAACTGCGCTTATTTCCGTCATTGGAATAAGTTGTAATGGGTGGTAATAGACAAGAAATTTACAGTTTTCGACCATCTTGCTGACAACGTTTCTTTAGTCATTCAGCAGTCTTGCAGCCTGAACCCCTGCAGGAAATCCAACGATAAACTACAAAATGGATTTTAATAGGACTAGTGATGGTGATTGAATGCGGTTCAAATGAGCTGTTGTTGTGACACGGAGGTGGTAAAGGATCACTTGTAAGGTTTTTCTCCAGTGTGGATCCTCTCATGTTTTTTCAGATGTGAAGACTGATTGAATCTCTTGTCACAGTGTGAACACTTGTAAGGTTTTTCTCCAGTGTGGATCATCTCATGTTTTTTCAGATTTGTTGACTGACTTAATCTCTTGTCACAGTGTGAACACTTGTAAGGTTTTTCTCCAGTGTGGATCCTCTCATGTTTTTTCAGATGTGTTGACTGACTGAATCTCTTGTCGCAGTGTGAACACTTGTAAGGTTTTTCTCCAGTGTGGATCATCTCATGTTTTTTCAGATCTGTTGACTGACTGAATCTCTTGTCACAGTGTGAACACTTGTAAGGTTTTTCTCCAGTGTGAATTCTCTGGTGCAGTTTTAAACCGTTTGCTGTAATAAAAGTCTTCTCACACTCAAAGCACATGTACTCTCTCACACCAGTGTGAGTTTTCTCGTGTATATGTAAATAAGTCAGCTGTGAAAAACTCTTTCCGCACACAGAACATGAATGCGGCTTCTCCATCGTATGAACTGTCAGGTGTTTCTTCAGGTGTGATGCACTAAGAAATGTTTTGCCGCATTGATCACATGTGAACGGCTTCTCTCCGTTGTGGATCCTCATGTGAACTTTAAGGTATGATGATTGACTGAAACTATTCCCACACTGATCACATGAGAACGGCTTCTCTCCAGTGTGGATCCTCATGTGAACATTAAGTGATGATGATCGACTGAAACTATTCCCACACTGATCACATGAGAACGGCTTCTCTCCAGTGTGGATCCTCATGTGAACATTAAGGTTTGATGATCGACTGAAACTCTGTTCACACTGATCACAGGAGAACGGCTTCTCTCCGGTGTGGATCATCATGTGAACATTAAGGTCTGACGATTGACTGAAACTCTTCCCACACTGATCACAGGAGAACGGCTTTTCTCCGGTGTGGATCATCATGTGTCGCTTCAGGACACGTTTAAAAGAGAAACACGTCCCACACTGATCACATGTGTGCGGCTTCTCTCCAGTGTGGATCCTCTCATGTATTTTCAGATCGGTTGACTGACTGAATCTCTTGTCACAGTGTGAACACTTGAAAGGTTTTTCTCCAGTGTGGATCCTCTCATGTATTTTCAGATCGGTTGACTGACTGAATCTCTTGTCACAGTGTGAACACTTGAAAGGTTTTTCTCCACTGTGGATCCTCTCATGTGTTTTCAGATTTGCAGACTGACTGAATCTCTTGTCACAGTGTGAACACTTGTAAGGTTTTTCTCCAGTGTGAATTCTCTCATGTGTTTTCAGATGTGCTGACAGACTGAATCTCTTGTCGCAGTGTGAACACTTGTAAGGTTTTTCTCCAGTGTGGATCCTCTCATGTGTTTTCAGATTTGCTGACAGACTGAATCTCTTGTCACAGTGTGAACACTTGTAAGGTTTTTCTCCAGTGTGAATTCTCTGGTGCAGTTTTAAAATGCTTGCTTTAGTAAAAGTCTTCTCACACTCAAAGCACATGTACTCTCTCACACCAGTGTGAGTTTTCTCATGTTTATGTAAATATTCCAGCAGTGAAAAACTCTTTCCACACAAAGAACATGAATGCGGCTTCTCCTTCATATGAACTGTCAGGTGTTTCTTCAGGTCTGATGCACTAGCAAATGTTTTGCCACATTGATCACATGTGAACGGCTTCACTCCGGTGTGGATCCTCATGTGAACATTAAGGGATGATGATTGACTGAAACTCTTCCCACACTGATCACATGAGAACGGCTTCTCTCCAGTGTGGATCCTCATGTGAATCTCAAGATTTCGTTTGCTTGTTAAACTCTTTCCACACTGAGTGCAGGTGAAAGATTTCTCGGCTCTTCTTTTCTTTAAAAATGTCTTTTTAGTCTTTGAGCGACTCAAGGATTTTCCTCCAGGTTGGACATGATGTTCCTCCTTCACTTCACTCAGTTCTTCTCTCTCCTCCTTCACTTCACTCAGTTCTTCTCTCTCCTCCTCCACTTTACTCAGTTCTTCTCTCTCCTCCTTCACTTTACTCAGTTCTTCTCTCTCCTTCACTTCACTCAGTTCTTCTCTCTCCTCCTTCACTTCACTCAGTTCTTCTGACATGAAAGAAACAAATTATTTAATTTATTATTATTTATTTAATTTTCAGTACATCAAAATAATTAAAAGAGAGAAATATAAAGTGAAAGGACATGAAAGTAAGCCCTGATGTAATGGTAATTTATTATATGTCCTTGAAACTTTCCATGAATGAGGTCAATTTATCATTCAATTATTAAAACATTTTAAAACACCAGACACACAAGCTCAAGAAAATAACCCTGTGTGAAATAACACAAACGTTTAGCATTCAAGTGGAGTGGATTGTTTATGTAACATTTTTTTATTATTATGTGTAATATGTTACATTTATGTTTGTAAAAAAGCTGCCGCAGAATGTGACGTCATTTCACGCTTGTTGCAGTGTCTGTAGAAACGTCACAGAGCGGCCGCGGCTTTAACTAGTTTTAAATTAACCATTTTTATTTGCATTATCTGTGTCCTACATGTTTCACTCAACCCTGTGTTACTCCTGGCATGATTTCCCTCCTTTTAAAAACAGAGCATTTCTTAAAACTGTGACACTCAGGAAGTGACATCATCTGGACTCTTTCTGCAGCATGATGGGAAGACAAGAGAATAATCTCAACCCATTTTCTGTTTTTACACAAACTGTATCATTAACTGTATTCATCAACCCTGTTACCAAAGTTACTGTAAGAAGAATCTCTATAACTATAAATAACTTATGATATTTGACAAATACAACTTTATCAGTAACTTGGTGTTTACTGATTATTTGTAAACTGTTGAAAATGACTAATATTCTGGTAATGTTGTTGCAAATTGGGAACCAGATATAAAATAAATATAAAATAAAACAATTAAAAAAGTATTTAGCTTGATCTCATGTTGACAATCAATATAAAAAAACCCCCCTCAAATCTCCCTTTACTGACCATTTGTTGAAAACCCCCAGAACATTCTGTACCAGTAGCGTAGTGTAACTGTTTATCTAAATGTGATGAAGTGCTTGAATGTTTCTAACATGAATGTTCTCCTGCATCATGAATGAATGAAGAATAAACACCAACCTCTTTGTTCTTCAGGATCTTCAGTGTGTTTCATTCTGCAGGTTTCTGGATCACTCATGTTCTCGCTGTCCTCTTTAATAAACTCAGTCTCAGTCTTGTTTCAGCTCTTCCTAATGCTTTCATGCTCGTCTTCACTTGTTGCTGATGGGAATTTACAGCATTTATTGCTGAATTTCTGTGGGAGGAGCTTCACTGATGATGTGATTGCAGTGGGAGGAGCTTCACTAATGATGTGATTGCAGTGGGAGGAGCTTCACTGATGATGTGATTGCAGTGGGAGGAGCTTCACTAATGATTTGATTGCAGTGGGAGGAGCTTCACTGATGATGTGATTGCAGTGGGAGGAGCTTCACTAATGATGTGATTGCAGTGGGAGGAGCTTCACTAATGATGTGATTGCAGTGGGAGGAGCTTCACTGATGATGTGATTGCTGTGGGAGGAGCTTCACCTATGATGTGCAGGAGCAGGAAAAAAAGATATTTCTATTAAATAGCATTTGAAAAACCTGTATAAACGGAACACCAAATAACAATATTAACTATGCAAATTATTAACAATATACCGAAGTAAAATAAATAAATAGTCATAAATAAATAGTCAAAGCTAAAGGCTAACACTTCTGTTTCCTTTTTCCAAGGGAACTCGCGCTGCATCGCTGACGCTTTGGGAACGCCCCCGCGTGATTACGTCTGAAGCACGTATGTCAACTAGTCCAATGGAAAGAATGAACATCACGGACGGGTGATGTCATGAGCAGGAAAGGGTAAAAAGCACATCCGGTGCAACTGGTGCTAGCTTTTGTGCCTCAGCAAAGCGCTCAGTGTCAAAACTGTCTGTTAAATTTATTGTTTGTCTGACACATCCTCATCTAAACTATGGCGAAAGAGTTATTCAAGTCATGTGCTTCTTGCCCTCGCAAATGGATCTCTCGGCGGGATTGGAGATGGGCCCTGCCTTATCTCCTCCCTTATCTGTGGGATCCATTGCTCTTTTGCCGGGGTCGGAAGCCCGCCCTGCGGCTTCTTCCGCCCGGGGGGAGAGTGCTTCGGTGCTCTAGCTCTAAGGAGGTAGATGTACTGAGCATTGGAGATAGTGTAAGCCCATCTATTATTCCAATAATACGGGGAAGGTTATTCTGCATATTTGCTTGCCTTTAATAATTCAAAATCCAATTCAAAACGATAAAATCGTCAGTTAAGCATATCATAACAATAATTCAGAAATCACAGAATTTGTAGATTTCCATTACACGAGAGTAGATGTTAAAACTTCATGCTGATTTGTACTCCGCTTTCGCCAAGATAAGCACAAACTAAGACGTAGCTTTACAGTAACCTATGCTTCTCCATCCATTTACGCTTCTTTCCATATGGTGGTGTGACTCCCCTTCTGTCCGGCGTTAACGGCTGCAGCGTACTTGGCGCGTCAGCACACACCACGGCTGCAACTACAGTGTGGTCTTCCCAGTGGACCAGCATGACAACCGTCTGGATTGAGCCGAGTAGGGGATATCTCTAGGGTCTTCAAGTGGGCACCTTCCGTCCTCAGTGTTTCGTCGACTAGCCCACGACACCTCAAGAGGGCTCGACAGTAGGGCTGGGTACCGAGTTCGGTACTTTTTAGGTACCGACCGAATTGCCTCGGTACTACCGAGTATCGAAAGATGACTTCTTGTTCGGTACCAGATTTCGATACCTAAGGGGTTAACTTGTCAACGTCAGTGAGCCAATACGCAGTAAAAACAATAGTTTACGCGGTTACGCCCAGAGACGTCGCTCACGTGAAGTGTGTAGCGTCCCAACCCCCATCGTGAAGCGTCAAGCGTGTAAGCATCAAGCGTGTAAGCGTCCCAAGTTAACCCCCTGAAGATGTTTAAAAGTAGATCTAAAGTGTGGCTACATTTCTCGAGGCTCGATGCCAACCGCGCGCGATGTAATATTTGCGGCAAAATAATTGCTGCAAAGACCGGTACCACGAGTAATATGACAAAGCACTTGACAGTGCACGGACTAAACCTAAGAGCAGAAAGTTGCTCCGTCTTCGACTGCAAGAAGACCGACCCTGTGCAGTCATCCCGTCCTCCTGCTAGTGCTACAGAGCCTTCAACTTGTTCACCACACGAGTCTTCCTCCAAAACTACAGATGATGAAGGCAGCACTACGAGTGGGACTCCGACAGGTAATATTAGCATTTAACAAAAAAAATAAGTATGTACCACTACAAGTAATTAGCCTATGTACAATTTAAGTTAATGTTTCTGTGCATGCCTGCATGGTGACTTATGCTGCCTTCTGGTGCTCTCGGAATTAACGTAAATACTAACGTTAGTTTTCTATTTTAAAAAAAAAATGGACATGAACACCCTTTCAAGTCAACATTTGAATGCAATGAGCTCGTAATCACGACTTCAGGAGTGGGAAATACCATATTTCTCATAGCACATGAAGGCAGCATAAGTCCTAATAACTGGGACCTACGTAACGTTAGATATTGTTAGGCTGTATGGCTAGCTAAATCGATGCTAAAAATGCTTTAAGGTTGACAGTAACATTAAACTAGCTGACATGTTAAATGCTTGACATGTCAAGCGTGCAATGTTAAAAATCTTGTATAATATTAGTTGCTGTATTTTTTTCTGTTTGCTTGGTTTTATTGTATGTAATTGTATTTTTGTAATTAATTTTTTGCCATGAAAATAATCACAGATGCTGACATGGCATTAAATAAAACTATACTGATACTATTAGGGTGTTCTTATCCTTAAGGTTGGCTGCATTAACAGGTTAGCTTTCTTGTTTTTTTCCCCCCTCTTCACATTAATGTTATTATAGCCTCTGCCCCTGCCGACCCTGGCATGAGGAGGCCATCATCAAGTGTCAATCCTTTCACACTGGCAGAAAAAGGGAAAATGATTAAGGAAAGGCAAGATGAATGCCACAGGGCAGTCACAAACTTCATTGTGAAAGGTTTGCTGCCTTTTTCTACAGTGGAGGCTCCATGGTGGAGGTAAGAAAGCTGTAAGTGGTGGTGTTGTTGTAGGTTGTTGGCCTGGTGTCTTTAGGAAGATAATGTTTTTAATTTTAATTTAATTTTCTTTTTTTTTCTTCTTTTTTTTAAAGATTTTAATTTTTTTTACACACCTTTTATAGTAAGCAACACTGATAAAACAATGCTATTTTTATGTTTTGTTTTCTGATTATGTAAATTATAGGGAGATGATAAGGGCCTTAAACCCCAGATATCAGTCCCCCAGTCGAGACAGGCTCTCAAATACCCTCATACCTGCATGGTATGCAGTAGAAAAAGAAAACATAAAGAAAGAGTTACAAGATGTGAGGGATGTGGCTGTGACTGCTGATGGATGGACCAGCATTGCACAAGACCACTACCTGACAGTGTCAGTCCACTATGTGAGAGAGGGCTCCATGAAAGAGAAAGTCCTACATACAAGGGCAGTATACACATCCCAGACAGGGGAAATTGTTGCAGAAGAGATAGGAGATATTCTTGATGAATTCAATATAAAGGACAGAGTAGTTGCAGTCACAGTAGATAACGCAGCTAACATGGATGTAGCAATAAAAAAGATGAGTATTAAAAAGATTGGCTGCTTTGCTCATACTCTCAATATTGCTGCACAAAAGCTTTACACTATACCCTCAGTCTCACAGTGGGCAGGAAGGATCAGAGCAATGGTGGTGTGGCTGAAAAGGTCCAGCCTGGCTAAACCTGTCCTTAAAGAGAAGCAGCGTCTTCTCGGTAAGTAGAAATTAAAATAGGTAAATCTAACTCTTTGGCTAAATAGTTAGAAAAAAATCCTTTGCTAAATCATTTAGTAAAAAATCTCTGCAAAGGAGCAATCACTTTTGTAACCACACATATATATACACACACACACACACAAATTTCCTCTCTTTCTATTTCTCTCTCTCTCTCTAGGCCTAGCAGAACATGCTGTCATCCTGGATGTGAGGACAAGGTGGAATAGCCTGTTCCTGATGGTGGAGCGATTCCTGGAGCAGTTCCCTGCCATCCAGGCTGCCTCAATGGACCCTAGGCTTAAGAAATCAATGGAGAAGGACAGGTAAAGAAATTTGTCATTGGCTTAATTTAATTTCAGCCATTTTCAGTGTGAATCATTGTGCTCATAAAACTATAGTCCAGCTATGAAATTATATTTTTCAGACTGCAGAGAGTTTCTGATGAGGATTTCAGAAAAGCAGAAGAGTTTGTCAAAGTTACAAAGATACTTTACACTTCAACCCTCTGCGTCTCTGCTGAAAGGAGCCCAACGCTGGGTCAGATTCTGCCAATCTTGGATAAACTCCAGCACCACTTCACAGTTAATGATGATGTGGACTCCTCCTTTACAAAGACCATCAAGAAAACTATCTGGAATGACCTCTCAAAAAGATACCAGGTGTGTAGTGTAATCCTATTGATTTCTCACTTGTTTTCATTTGGATTATTGAGGGACTCTTATCATACTATGTTTTTGCCTTGCAGGATGACAGCATCAGACAGTTCTTGGAGGAGGGCACAGCCTTGGATCCCAGATTCAAGTCAAAAGTGAAAGATGAAGTGTGGACCAGACTGAAAGAGGAGCTGATGAGAAAGACCCCAGGACAGGTGTTTTTTATTTATTTATTGGTAATCTACTTCTCCTTAATTGTAGATCTATATATATATATATATATATATATATATATATATATATATATATATATATATATATATATATATATGTGTGTGTGTTTCTTAATCTATTGAATACAGACTCAGTACCAGCAGATGGAACAGGGGCTCGAAGGGAGAGCAGGAGCAGGTGACCAAGCTGACAGCTCATCTGATGAAGATAGTGCATCTTCAGTAGCAACACTGGTAAGAAAATTAACTTGTTCACATTTACCTTTATATGTGATTCTTGATTTCTTTACTTATTTGTTCACAGAAGAGGCCAAAGCTCTCTGCCCTTGAGGAGCTATTTGCTATGGAGGACATGGAAATTGAAATAAGAAAAGAGACCACTGTCCACAGCACTACAGAGAAGATACAGGCAGAGTTAAATAACTACAGATCACTTACATCTACGCTATCCTCAGTGAGTCCAGTAACCTGGTGGTGGGATATGAAGGACACTCTGCCAATGCTTTCTGATTTGGCAACAAGGTATCTCTGTGTGCAAGCATCATCCACACCCTCGGAGCGAACATTTTCTACCGCTGGCGACATTATCAGTCAGGAGCGGGCTTGTCTGTCTCCTGAAAAAGCAGACATGCTAATTTTTTTGAAGAAGAACTGCTGACTAAGTGATTTAAAAGATCTTATGTAAGCAGCCGTCTTGAGCCTCACAAAACTTCATTTTGCACTGAAACTTTATTAAATCTATTTGCACTGATGTATGTTGGTTACATTTTGTTCCTTCGTGCTTTTTTGTTCCTTTGTGAGGAGCATGAGTCAAACAAAAAAAATAAAACCAAAGTTTTTCTAAGTTAATGTGTTATGTAATCTTGTTAAAATGGATTTCATAAAATTGGTATCGAAAAAAGTATCGTTCAGGAACCGGTATCGAAATCAAGGTATCGGTATCGGTATCGGTACCGAAATTGTTTAAACGATACCCAGCCCTACTCGACAGTGACTCTGAGGTTCCAGAGTCACCCCCCTTCGTCCCCCACTCAACTCAGTCCAGCTTACTGACCTTTACATCCCTCCTGCTGCTGAGGTTGCTCCTTCCTCGTAGTTCACATGTGACCCAACCACAATCTCTCCGCAACCTGTTTGACTAAGGCTGTCGAGCCCCACTGTCTTCGTTAAAGTAGGTTCAGTGGCAACGGTTCCGTATGGCATACTACCTACCGCAAAACACAATATCTGCCCAAACACCAACCCTCATTCACGCAATATACACAGGAACGTAATAACAGCATTTAAAGACATTGTAAACTCAATTTGAGTAAGACAACACGTGTCGGGACCTACTCATTGTTGTAACCATACTCTAGATCTAATACTATCACATGGAATAGATATTGATGCCGTTGAAATTCTGCAGCAGAGCGATGACATCTCAGATCATTATCTAGTCTCATGTAAACTTCACTTAGCCAAAGCAGCAAAGCCGACTCCGTGTTATAAATATGTTAGACCTATAACTTCTGCCAATAAAGATTGCTTTATCGATAATCTTCCTAATCAGTTGCATCATCTCAGCATCTCGGATAGCTTAGAACATCGGTTCCCAACAGGGGGGGTCGCGGCCCACAAGGGGGCCTCAGCGAGCTCTGTGGGAGGTCACGTCATATTTTGAAATGTTTTGAGCAATGAGCATTAAATAAAAGTCCTTAACTTTTTTCTGTTCAAAATTTACAAAATGTACATAATGAGCGAGTTCCTCGTGAATCCATTTATCAATCCGTGTTTTTGTCTTATCCTGAACCACTATGGAACACCTATAATAAGTGTTTACATTGGGACTATTTTACACTGGTTCGGATCGCTGCCGCTGCGGAGAAGCCCAGTACCTGCGTGACTCGTCATAGACATACACAGAGAGAAGTAGTTCCGGCTACAATGTTCTTCCGAAAGACGCATTATTCTGTTAATAAACGCAAGTTTATTATCGCTCGCTATAGCGCCAAAAGCGTAAAAAATAAAGCCTCACAAATAACTTGCAAGTATTGAGGCCCCAGACAGCAGTCATTTAGTAATAGCCTATATTTAGAGATGCACCGATTACAATTTTCTAGGCCGATTCCGATTTTCATTGAGTTTGACCTGTCGATACCAATTTTAGCCGATTTCATTTTTTATAACCACTTTTTTTTTTCAATAACACATATTTATTTTCTTTTTTTTATTTATTTATAAAACACCATATACTTTTAACCAAACTGAATAATAAAAAGTTTAAATGGGTAAATTTTCTATAAATATTTACTATAAAGAGTCTTCATTTTAATTTCTGACATAGCCTACTCCAGTTCTTGTTAAAACACACCAGACATGCAAATTCTGTGCATTTTGGGCACTTTTTGTGTGAAATCATATTTATTTTGTCCATCAAAAGTGTGCTTTCACATTAATTGAGCGTGAGCAGTGCAGCAAAAATAGACTCTGCGCCGAAACTGCTTCACTGCTGCTCACGCGACGCTCCTGCGCTGCTCCTGCTCCCGGTGTGAATGCACTCATTGATTTACATGCACGCCGAAAAAAATGCGCGCCGCTCACGTTTGCGGTGTGAAACGGCCGTAATTCACAAGGTTTCCTACATGTGCGTTCTGTGTGCACGTGTGATGCTGATGTTGTGCGATGTTAATCATGCGCCGCCCGAGTGCATTTTGACCGGTATAAAATCGGCATATGTCAGACTGACCGGCCGGTCGCCGGTCATGACCGATCACGTGAAAATCGGCCGATTCCGGTCACCAGCCGATCAATCGGTGCATCTCTACCTATATTCTTTCTTTTTTTTTACCTACACACCAGTGCGAATATTTTTGTTTTTGCATTTCAAATAGGGCCAATATATAGGCTTCTCCTAGGTTTATGTTTTTAAATTACAAAGGGCCTACTGATGTTTTTGTTATTATAGGCTATTATTTGTGCATTAACATATCTGGTTATAGTAAACATACCGTTTGTTTGAAAACAACATATTTTGTCATCCTTGCTGCAAGCTTACAAGATAATATCATTAAATGTGAAAGGGGGCCCTAAAATATTTTTTTGGGAAAAAGGGGGTCTCAGACAAAAAAGGTTGGGAACCACTGGCTTAGAAGAACTCGATACTGCAACAGAAACTTTTAACTCTCTCTTTTCCAGCACTTTAGACGCAGTTGCCCCGTTGCGCTTAAAGAAAATTAAAGAAAATAGTCCAACGCCGTGGTATACTGAGCACACTCAGGCCCTTAAGAGAGCAGCCAGAAAAATGGAGCGTAGCTGGAAGAAAACTAAACTAGAGGTATTTCGGATTTCATGAAAGGAGAGCTCGATTGCTTACAGAGAGGCCTTAAAAGCTGCTTGATCTGCTTATTTTTCAACCCTAGTAGAAGAAAATAAACATAATCCTAGATATTTATTTGAAACAGTTGCTAAACTAACGAAAAAGAAAGCTTCAAGCCCAGAAGTGTCCAAGCAACACAGCAGTAATGACTTTATGAACGTCTTCACTTATAAGATTGATAATATCGGGGATAAAATTTACATTTACATTTAGCAGACGCTTTTATCCAAAGCGACTTACAATTGAGGACTAAACCAAGCGAGTCATCGTGAAGAGGCAAAAACAACGCAAGAAGTGCTCAAAATACAAAGTTCAGACATTGCTCAGAGTAGCATAAGCCAGGCAAGCGAGGATTTAAAGGAAAGGATTTTTTTTTATTTTTTTTTTTTTATTTTTTTTTTATGATAAGTGCTCCCGGAAGAGATGAGTTTTCAGTTGCCTTTTGAATGCTGTCAGGGATTCTGCATTCCGGATGACGGTGGGGAGATCATTCCACCAGCATGGAACCGTGAATGAGAATGTTCTGGAGAGTGATTTTGTGCCCCGCTGTGATGGTACCACGAGCCGTCGCTCATTGACCGATCGTAGGCTTCTGGTAGGGATGTAGACTTGTAGTAGTGAGTGGAAGTAGGAGGGAGCTGAACCTGTGGTCAATCTGTGAGCAAGCGTCAAAGCCTTGAACTTGATGCGAGCAGAGAGTGGTAGCCAGTGCAGAGAGATGAACAGAGGAGTGACGTGGGCCCTTTTGGGCTCGTTGAAGACGAGACGAGCTGCAGCATTCTGGATCATTTGTAGAGGTTTAGTTGCACATGATGGAAGTCCAGCCAGAAGAGCATTGCAGTAATCAAGCCTAGAGATGACCAGGGCCTGGACGAGAAGTTGCGTTGCATGATTAGTTAGGAAAGGCCTGATCTTCCTGATGTTGTGCATAGCAAACCTGCATGATCGAGTTGTCTTTGTAATGTGGTCAGTGAAGGTCAGCTGATCATCAAAGATTACTCCAAGATTTCTGACCGACCTTGATGGGGTGATTGAGGATGAATCTAGCTGGATAGTGAGGTCGTGCTGTAGAGACTGATTGGCAGGGAGGACGTGAAGCTCAGTCTTTGCCAGGTTGAGCTGCAGGTGATGTTCCTTCATCCATGCCGAGATGTCCGCCAGACAGCTTGAGATCCGTACAGCTACTGTGGGATCATCTGGTTGAAATGAGAGGTAGAGTTGGGTGTCATCAGCATAGCAATGGTAAGAGAAACCATGCGCCTGTATGATGGGTCCCAGTGATGTGGTGTAAATGGAGAAGAGGAGCGGTCCAAGAACTGAACTGGTCAGCTGATGTGCTTTGGATACCTCACCTCTCCATGCGACCTTGAAGGACCTACCTGTGAGATAGGACTCAAACCAGTTGAGGGAGGTTCCAGTGATGCCCAGTGATGAGAGGGCGGACAAGAGGATCTGAGAGGAATGATTCACTGTGTCGAAAGCAGTAGACAGGTCCAGTAGAATGAGAACTGATGATTTGGAAGCAGCTTTTGCGATCCGCAGGGCTTCCGTGACTGACAGCAATGCAGTCTCAGTTGAATGTCCTTTCTTGAAGCCAGATTGGTTGACATCCAGCTGGTTTGTTCAGAGACAGGAAAGATGATACTTGGTTAAAAGCAACACGTTCAAGTGTTTTCGCAATGAATGGTAGGAGAGAGACATGTCTGTAGTTCTCTAGAAGTGATGTGTTTAATGTTGTTTTTAGTTACCCGAGCCTGCTTAAATGCTGTAGGGAAAATGCCAGTGTGGAGGGATGAGTTGATGATGTGTGTGAGAGCTGGAAGAAGTGTGGGAGAGATGGCTTGTAGAAGGTGTGAGGGTATGGGGTCTAGAGGGCAGGTGGTAGGATGACTGGAGAGGAGAAGATACTTCTATAGATACTTCTTCCTCGGTTAGTGGAGTGAAGGAGGAGAGAAGGTTATTGGCTGTGGGAGAGGTTAGTTTGGGTTCCTGTGTGTGTGAAGCTGAGAACTGACTGCTGATAGTTGTAGTATTGTTAGTGAAGAAGTTAGCAAAATCATCAGCAGTTAGCGAGGAGGTGGGTGGTGGTGGAGGTGGACAGAGGAGAGAGTTGAATGTCTTGAACAGTGAACGTGTGTTAGTGGCGCTGTTGATCTTGTTGTGGAAATATGAAGATTTTGCGGAGTGAACATCAACAGAGAAGCCAGAGAGCAGAGATTGATACCTACTGAGGTCAGATGCGTCTTTTGATTTGCGCCATTTCCTCTCCGCTGCCCTGAGCTTGGTCCGGTGTTCACGAAGTACCTCAGATAACCAGGGGTTAGAGGGAGTAGTGCGTGCTGGCCTGGAGGAGAGAGGGCAGATGTTGTCTAAAGAGGAGGTTGGGATGGAGCATAAAGTATCCGTTGCAGTATTCACATCCAGAGATGAAAAATATGAGGGTGAGGGAAGAGAAGATGACACAGCAGAGGAAAGATGGGATGGAGAAAGTGAGCGCAGGTTTCATCTGAAAGTAAATGGTGGTGAGGTTGGTGGAGCATGGGTAGTGAGTTGTAGATTGTAAGTAATGAGGAAGTGATCTGAAACTTGGAGAGGTTTCACCAAAATGTTATCTGTGATACAGTTGCGTGTGTAAACCAGGTCCAGTTGGTTGCCTGACTTGTGAGTACCGGTGGTGATGAGGCGTTTGAGATCGAAAGAGGCTAGGAGAGAGATGAAGTCTGTTGCATACGGTTTCGCTAGGTGGATGTTGAAATCGCCAAAGACTACAAGTGGGATGCCATCCTCAGGGAAAGAGGACAGCAACACATCCAGCTCCTCTACAAAACTTCCCAGTTGACCTGGGGGGCGATAAATAACTACAATATGGATCTTCATGGGAGTTATAAGTGTAATAGCATGATATTCAAATGAGTTATTGCATAGAGAAGAGAGAGTTGAAAATTTCCAAGTGTTAGAAATGAGAAGACCAGTGCCCCCACCTCTCCCCGACTGGCGAGGGGTGTGAGAGAAAGAGAAGTTGTTAGAGAGAGCAGCAGGGGTTGCTGAGTCTTCTGGGCGGATCCAGGTCTCAGTCAAGCACAAGATATTAAGAGTAGAATGTGATGCAAAGGCTGGAATGGAGTCAGCTTTATTGACTGCTGATTGACAATTCCATAGACCCATAGAAAGAATTATAAAATTATAACTATGCAACCGTCTACCACAGTATCGCATCAGGCAGTGCATTGTAGTCTCCCTGGGGAAAAATTTGGTTCATTTATTGCTATAGGAGAGGAAGAATTTTGCAAACTCGTTAAATCATCTAAATCAACAACTTGTATGTTAGACCCTAATCCGACTAAGCTACTGAAAGAGATGCTTCCAGATGTCATAGATCCTCTTCTTAATATCACTAATTCGTCTTTGTCTCTAGGATACGTACCAAAAACCTTTAAGCTGGCTATGATAAAACCGCTTGTAAAAAAAAACGCAACTTGATCATACAAAATTAGTCAATTACAGGCCGATCTCGAATCTGCCTTTTCTGTCAAAGATACTAGAAAAAGCAGTATCCTCACAACTGTGTTCCTTTCTAGAAAGAAATGATATCTGCGAGGACTTTCAGTCCGGATTTAGACCGTACCATAGTACCGAGACAGCTCTCGTTAGAGTTACAAATGATTTGCTCTTATCATCCGATCGTGGTTGTATCTCTCTATTAGTGTTACTTGATCTTAGTGCTGCATTTGACAATTTACCACAACATTCTTTTAAATAGACTAGAAAACTATGTTGGCATTAGTGGAGTTGCACTAGCATGGTTTAAATCATACTTATCTGACCGTTATCAGTTCGTAGCAATAAATGAAGAGATGTCTTATCGATCACAAGTTCAGTATGGCGTACCACAAGGCTCAGTACTAGGACCGCTGGTGTTCACTCTGTATGCTACCATTAGGAGATATCATTAGGAAACATGGAGTTAGCTTTCACTGTTATGCTGATGATACTCAGCTGTATATTTCTTCAAAACCCAACGAAACTTACCAATTCACAAAATTAACGGAATGCATAGCTGATATAAAAAATTGGATGACTAGTAATTTCCTACTACTAAATTCTGAAAAAACAGAGATTATAATTATTGGACAAAAAACTTCCACACGTAATAACCTAGAATACTGTCTAACACTTGATGGTTGCTCTGTTAAGTCTTCGTCGTCGGTTAGGAACCTGGGTGTGCTCTTTGATACCAATCTTTCATTTGAAAGTCACGTGTCTAGTATCTGTAAAACCGCATTTTTCCATCTTAAAAATATATCTAAATTACGCCATATGCTCTCATTAACAAATGCAGAACAATTAGTTCATGCGTTCATGACATCAAGACTAGATTATTGTAATGTTCTACTGGGTGGTTGCCCTGCACGCTTAATAAACAAACTACAGCTAGTTCAAAACGCAGCAGCTCGAGTTCTTACCAGAACCAAGAATTATGACAATATTAGCCCGGTTCTGTCAACACTGCATTGGCTGCCTATTAAACACCGTATAAATTTTAAAATATTGCTGATTACTTACAAAGCACTAAATGGTTTAGCTCCGCAGTACTTGAGCGAGCTCTTAACGCATTATAGTCCTCCACGCCTATTGTACGCCGATTATATAGCGCAAAATGCCGCGATTTTATATAAATAAACAAATTAGGGCTATTACGCAGCATCTCTTCTCTTTTCTCATCCTTTGACTAGTGTTGCATGATCCCGCTCTTATTCGTGCAAATGCCTTTAAACCATAATGCACGACAAGTCAAAAGAGCGCGCTACCTGTGAATGTCCTGAATGCGACTCACAGAACGACACGCGCCAGTATAATGCGCATGCACAGACCGTGTGCCAGAATACAGTCTTTCGAGCTTGAACGAACAATAACACACACAAGTATGCCAAAATGTCGTTTTGTCGAGTATCTTCATAACATAATAGCAGTCTCATGATGGACGAAAATAGTTGTGCTTGTGAGGCGCGTGTGAGATCCGCGTCTCAGAAACGGCTGCTCTTAAAGGGCCAGCAGCGAATAAAGCGTTCTGTCAGTAAAGTTAATCAAAGAATAAAGGGAACATAGAAAATTACTCACTGCTCTTGACTAAAGAACTTTTGTAGCTTTAATAAGGATTAATCTATATATAATTTATAATTCATGCAGCGCAGACTGTTTGATAACTTTATTCAATTTCTGTATATATCCTACCTGTTAAGACAGGAAGGGCACAGGTAAATATGGCATTTATTATGAGTTTATGCGAGGATTGTTTGAAGTTCACTTAATTTAAAAGCTGTTATATTTTTTTTAAGGCTAATAAATATTTTAAAAGTTGATAGCTTTCAATTGTAATGATGGAATCGTAATGTTGGAGGGTTATAATTAACGTTTAAAATGTGGGGGTGTCGTCATTTTTATCCAGACACCAATGGTTTATTGATCATTATAGGTGTTGTCAATCATTTAGTTGTTGTTGCTAGTTTGACTTGAGAAATACACATTAATACACAGAATGATCACTAATCTGTGTGTGCATTTTACTTTAGAACCAAGCAAGTTGACTCATGAAACCATTTGTCTATTATATCGAAATCGCATATCGCAATCGCAATATTGACCTGAATAATCGCAATATGACATTTTCCCCAAATCGTGCAGCCCTACTGGAAATGGATAAATACTCTAATGTTCCTATCAAATCTGACTTGTAACGCTGCCCGAATCATACACTGTTCCTTCGTTGGCCAGAGGAGAACTGGCCTGGTCTTTTGGTTCCTTGCCACTTGTTTACTTGGCTTTTGGTTTGCTTAGTTGGGGACATTTAATATTTAACAATATTATTGATCTGCCTTACTTAAGGTGGACGTTGATGCAATTTTCTTCTAGAAACAAACTTTGTTGTATTATTTTCATGTTATAACTGTGAAGCTGCTTTGATACAATCTGTATTGTAAAAAGCGCTATATAAATAAAGGTGACTTGACTTCCGCGAGAGGATAACAGATCTACACACGAGTTCCCGTTTCCTAGCGTGTAGATCTGTTATCCTCTCGCAGAAGTCATTAACCGCGCGCGCCAGCATCAGTCGTGCGTTCAGTTAGTATTGTCATTGATTTGCCGCCATAAATTAAACTTGTGAGGAAAAGCAGCGCTGTTCCACTTGCTTTAACGTTACACTATCGCACTAAACTGCTTTGAGTTTGTTGAAAGTTATGTTATTCTATGTGTTAGTTCGTTTGCTAGCTATATGAAACTAGCAGCTTACTAGTACTCAGAACTCCTTAAGAAGGATTTCAATGAACTTTTTGAAACACTTAAAAGACTGAAAGTACAAACATTCATCAGTGGACCACTCCCAGCAAGAGGAACAAACAGATTTTCACGGTTGCTTGGGCTTAATACATGGCTCCAAAAAACCTGCAATATAAAAGGAGTAAACTTCATTGACAACTTCAATCTTTTCTGGAGTCAGAGGCAACTGTTTCAACAGGATGGGCTCCACCCAAACAAACTTGGTTCAACAGTGCTAAAGGACAATATCTACTTCTCCCTCAATCATCCTTCTGCAGTGTGTGCCAATACACTCAACCTGAATGGCACACACACACCTGGACACAGTATGAATGACCACAGGACTTCACTTCAGCACCTGGATGGACATGCGGTTGACACGTCAAACAAGGACAATGATAACACCACTCAGGCAAAACAACCTCTGCTCACGGACACAATCTCAGCTGAGCCCTGCCCACAGAGCTCACCACAGACAGACTGTGACATACTAGAACTGCTCCAACATTCAGCACCCAAGGACGACCTGCTGGATAACCAGGACAGCATTTTACAACCTCCAATAACACCAGAGAAACAGCCCCCTCCAGCCTCTACCCTATCACCAGACACGTTATCCCTATCTCCAGCATTTCCACAGCATCTTCTGTGTTTCTCAGAGAAAATGGAAAAACTGGTGTTTGCTGGAACCAAACTATCTGCAAGCCCCCAGACATCAACCAAAAAAAGTCAGGCCCAAAAACCACGAAAGCCTGTGGGCCCAGCTCGCTCTCCGCTTGTGAGAGCTCTTCGGCCTCTGCAAAAACGCCAGGGCCCACACCCTCCTCCATCGGCTCGAGGTGAACCAAAAACAACTGATACCAGCTCTCAGTGATATGTACCGGATCCTCGCTATGATAACAGTAACTTTCTCAAATGTTTACAGAACAAGCGGGAACCCAGTGTGCCTGTATCTTTCTCTATTGCTGTTCGATTACATGATAGAAAGTCTAAGGCCTTCAAAAGCCGTACAGCAAACCCATCTAATCTGGTGCCTATTGCACGCCAAACTAAGACAAATGTAACAAAAAGTAAGACTGTTAAGTTTGCACTTTTAAACATCCGCTCACTTAAAAATAAATCACTTCTAGTCAATGACTTAATAACCACTTACAACCTGGATTTTATGTTTCTAAATGAAACTTGGCTAGAAGACAGCTGCAGTGCAACAGTCCTCAATGAAACATCCCCTCCTAACTTTACTTTTATGAGTGTCTGCAGAGCTGCTAGGAGAGGAGGGGGAGTAGCTGCTCTTTTTAAAGATGTCTATCAATGTAAGCAAACATCATTTGGTAACTACCCCTCTTTTGAATATCTGGGTATTGTGTCAAAAGGTGCCCCACGTATTTTACTTATCATTATTTACAGGCCTCCAAAATACTCTCCAGCCTTTGCTGAGGAATTTACAGAACTGTTATCAACAATTTCCTCTGAGTTTGACTGTTTTGCTATTACTGGAGATTTTAACATTCACATAGATAATGCAGAAAACAATATGGCAAAAGAAATCAAAACTGTTTTAAAAACTTTTGATCTGACTCAGCATGTACATGGTCCCACACACAATCGTGGACACACTCTAGATTTACTTATCAGTAAGGGTTTAAACATCTCATCGATTGTTATTAAGGATGTAGCACTGTCTGATCATTTCTGTATTTTCTTTGATATATTGATCTCTCCTGCCATTGAAGCTAGATCTGTGTCTGTCAAGAAGAGATGCTTAAATGAGAACACTAGTGTGCTATTTATGAAGGCTATATCTTTAAAACCAAGCATATCTGCTGACTCTGTTGACTTTCTCCTTGATTCTTTTAACTCAAAAGTCAAAAGTGTAATTGACGATATTGCTCCTGTGAAAGTCAGGAAGAGTGTTAGACAAAAAGCACCTTGGAGAAACACAACAGCTGTGCAAAATATGAAAAGAACATGCAGAAAAGCAGAGCGCATGTGGCGGAAGACAAAACTTAAAGTCCATTATAACATCTACAAAGACAGCATCCATGCTTTCAATATGGAACTAGGCAAAGCTAGACAGACTTTCTTCTCAAATATTATAAACAGCAACTTAAACAACACACGCACTCTTTTTGCTACTGTAGAGAGTCTGACAAACCCCCCAAGCCAGATTCCCAGTGAAATGCTCTCAGACGGCAAGTGCAGTGAGTTTGCTTCTTTCTTCTCTGAGAAAATTAATAATATCAGAAAGGTGATCAGCACATCATTGAGCCGCACTGGGGTCAGACAGTTCAGACCACAACCTGAGAATGTAGTTACTATGTCTGATTTCAAAGAAATTGATGGCAAAATTTTGGAAGAAACCATACAGCACCTTAAAACATCAACCTGCGTCCTTGACGCACTCCCCACATCTTTCTTCAAAAGTGTGTTAAACAGTTTAGAAGCAGATCTCCTAAAAGTGGTTAATGCCTCACTTCTTTCTGGTAGTTTTCCAAACTCCCTGAAAACTGCAGTTGTCAAGCCCCTCTTGAAAAAGAGCAATCTGGATAAGACTATATTAAGCAATTATAGACCGATCTCAAATCTTCCTTTCATAGGCAAGATCATTGAAAAAGTTGTCCTCAATCAGCTGAAAAAATTCTTAACCTTGAATGGATACTTTGACAATTTTCAATCTGGATTCCGATCGCATCACAGCACAGAGACAGCGCTCATAAAGATAATAAACGATATTCGCTTAAATACTGATACAGGCAAATTATCAGTACTGGTCCTACTCGACCTCAGTGCTGCATTTGACACTGTCGATCACGACATACTTCTTGACAGGCTGGAAAACTGGGTGGGGCTTTCTGGGATAGTCCTAAAATGGTTCAGATCATACTTAGAAGGGAGAGGTTATTATGTGAGTATAGGAGACCATAAGTCTGAGTGGACATCCATGACATGCGGAGTCCCTCAAGGCTCAATTCTTCCGCCACTCCTGTTCAACCTGTATATGCTCCCAATGAGCCAAATAATGAGAAAGAACCGAATCTCTTACCACAGCTATGCAGACGACACACAGCTCTACTTAGCCCCATCGCCTAACGACTACAGCCCCATTGACTCCTTGTGCCAATGCATTGATGAAGTAAACAGTTGGATGTGCCAAAACTTTCTTCAGTTAAACAAAGACAAAAGTCATTGCGTTTGGAAACAAAGAGGAAGTTCTTAAGGTGAATGCATACCTTGACGCTAGGGGTCTAACAACTAAAAATCAAGTCAGGAATCTTGGTGTGTCTCTAGAGTCAGACCTTAGTTTCAGTAGTCATGTCAAAGCAATAACTAAATCAGCATACTATCATCTGAAAAATATTGCAAGAATTAGATGCTTTGTTTCAAGTCAAGACTTAGAGAAACTTGTGCATGCTTTTATCACCAGCAGGGTGGATTATTGTAATGGACTCCTCACTGGCCTTCCTAAAAAGACCATAAGACAGTTGCAGCTCATACAGAACGCTGCTGCCAGGATTCTGAGCAAAACCAGAAAATATGAACATATCACACCAGTCCTCAAGTCTTTACACTGGCTCCCAGTTCCATTTAGGATTGATTTTAAAGTATTATTACTGGTATATAAATCATTCAATGGGTTAGGACCTCAATATATTGCAGATATGCTCACTGAATTATAAACCTAACAGATCACTCAGATCATTAGGATCACATCAGCTAGAAATACCAAGGGTTCACTCTAAGCACGGAGAGTCTGCTTTTAGCTACTATGCCAGCCGCAGCTGGAACCAGCTTCCAGAGGAGATCAGATGTGCTCCTACAGTCTCGCATTCAAATCCAGACTCAAAACACATCTGTTTAGCAATGCATTTACTGAATGAGCACTGTGCCACTGTTCATCAAAGTTAACTTTAGCTGGAAATAACATTATTCAAGAACCGCTATAATGCCAAAACAATCTGTTACCTTAAATTATATGTTTATCTCTGTAAAGCTGCTTTGAAACAATCCATTGTTAAAAGCGCTATATAAATGAAGATGACTTGACTGTTCGTCCGACTGTTTTTACTGTACTTTATTTTATTTTTTCATCTAAACCGTTTTAATTATTCTTATTTGTTGATTATTTTAATTTCTTTATTCTAAACTGTTTTAATTATTGTTATTTCTTTTTATTTTTATGTTGTTATTTCTATTTCTTCTATGTAAAGCACTTTGAATTACCATTGTGTATGAAATGTGCTATATAAATAAACTTGCCTTGCCTTGCCTTGCCTAGTAAGCTAGATCGACATTAGAAAAACATACTGATCATATTTTAACATTTCATCATGTTGAGCTATATAACATTGATTAGCTTTATGTACATTTGCTCACCTGTCTAATAAAGTGTGTGCAAGAGCGGTTTCGCTGTTAAGTCGTGAAGCTCTGTCAAGTCCAAGTTAGCCGCGGAGCTCTCTAGCATCTAGCTAGCTCTCGGCATCTCGAAAACGCCACGCCGATATTGAGCCTCATTTTAGTTCTCCTTTTTTGTCCCAAAGTCTGCTTGCCATGGTCTATAATGTGTGAACGAAACAAGAACAGCGTGCCGCTAAACGTTACGCACTACGCAGTTGTCCACGTCTGTCACCATGGTTACGTCATAGCTATGGCAGTATGAGCGGAAAACGAGGATAGCGCAGATACTGCGTCATTGACAGGCGACATTTTTTTCCGGTACGGGCCATTATTTAAAATTGGAATTTCTCTGAAATACAATATCCCAAAAGTCTCCAAATATTTTTTAAGTACACAACTGCAGGAAATATATCACACTGTGATTTTTGGATATTTATTACCAAATTCTTACATATTGTACCTTTAAATGAGAACACACAAAAAACAGTATACTATATGTAACTATATGTATATATATATATATATATATATATATATATATGTATATATATGTATATGTATATATATGTATATATATATATATATATATATATATATATATATATATATATATATATATATATATTACACAAACCACTATTGTTATTCTTACACAACAACATTATGGAAGAAGCTGGATGATCATTTTGCTTATCCAACATATTATGCAAATTATATTTTTTTGTATTGCATTATGATACTGTATAATCAGCCATAAATTCTTATTTTCTATAATGTTCAGGATTTTACACACGGTCATGGTGTACATTCATTTACACGTTTTAGCATTGAGCTCTTATTATTTGTGGGGATGCTGCTGCTGCTGTACTTATTTGCTTTATATATACAGAAGTATTTCTAATATTCTGACCACCTCATGTATGTAAATAGGGCTGACAAAAAAAACTATGAAGTGCCACATCACATTTAACTATGACCTCAGTATCGAATTTACACATTTCTGACTGACTAGTGGCGTGTTGGTCACGTAAGCTAGCTGCAATGAACTATTCTCGTCCAATAAACAATAACTAAAGCTGGCTACATAAAATACAACTTTAAAGTGCGGCTAAAGTGTTTAAAAGTGAAAAATACAGTAATTTCATCAACTTACCAGCGAGAGTACTTCGGAAACACTGGAAATGAGTTCAGTGATTGCAACTATCGGCTGCTCCACGACACGCGACGCGTCACTTCCGCATTCCTCAGTTCCCATGGCAGTCCATGGGAGTCGTCTTCTTCTATTGGAGTTTTATTGCGGTTGGCAAACCAACTTTCGGTGCATTACTGCCACCAATTGGACTGGAGTGTGAAGCACTGATAAGCACGTGGAAATGAACACCTTAAATAAACACAAGTATGAAAAAATAAATAAGTAATAATAATTTAAACCCAATTACTTTAAATTCTCCAGTCTATTCCTATTACTTTACCAAATTTTATAATAGCACTATATACTTTATCTTGTTCTTCATGTACTTTCAAAATGCTTTCCATATTAAATGATTCAACACAAAAGTTCCTTACTTCCTTCATAAGTTCTAACCTTTCTTTTACATATTTTATTAACACATATTCAATTGTTTATGCCTGGTCACAATAATTACATTTACCCGTTTTATGTTTTCCTATTTTGAACAAAGAATCCCTTGTGAAAAAAGTGCACTTTAGTGTACTTTTATAAAGTGTACGTATTGTACAAATGATATACTCTAAAGGTAAACACTTAAGTGTGAATTAAATGCAATCTTTTCGCGCACTGAATGCACATTAAGTGTAATTAATTTCAAATATATCATATATTAAGCTAAATAAAATAAAATGCAATAAGTTGTCATTAAGAGTGATTTTTTGGTACAACTTAATTGGTACTTTAATACAACTTTATATTTACTTTCATAATTGCTTCGAGTGTATTTAAAATATAGTTAAAGTGCACTACACAATATAATGACACGCAATTAATGTGATTTAAAATATACTTTAATGGCAGTTAACAAAACACTTAAGTGTGAATGAAATGCAATTTTTTCGCCGCACTGAATGCACATTAAGTGTAATTGATTTCAAATATATCACATATTAAGTTCAAATAAAATGCAATAAGTTGTCATTAAGAGTGATTTTTTGGTACCACTTAAGTGGGACTTTAATACAACTTTATATTTACTCTCATAATTGCTTCTAGTCTATTTAAAATGTATTTAAAGTGCACTGCTCAATGCACTGACAAGCAATTAATGTAAACTAAAATGTACTTAAATGTCAGTTAACAATACACTTAAATGTGAATTAAGTGTAATGTTTTCGACAAACTTATTGCATAATATATATAATTGATTTCAAATGTATCACAGATTAAGCTTGTAGTGGCAATTTTAATGATATTCATTGATCTTTAGTAAAATATAGATGATTCAAAGAATGTCACATGTGTGTCTCTCACTTGTAGTGAGAGGATTCTGTTTATGTACCTGGGGAGGCAGAAGAGGGAGACACTCCAGAGAACAGACGAACAAGGACCTCTGACCTAGATGTCAGAAGGCCATTTGGTGCAGGGGAGCTTAGTGGGCCAACTAGTGACGTCTATGGAAAACTACTGGGAGGAAGGCTCTGGGGGGAAGAAGGCCTTGAAACTAAGATAAAAGCTAGTTCAGTCTGTCTGGGGGTGTGTCACTCTTCTGCACAGGGTAACAACTGTGTATTAGACTGCTCCTATTCTTGCAAGAATAAATACTTCTATTTTATATAATTTGACTCTGAGTGTCTCTTACGCAGTGATGTTTGTTTGAGAATTTTTGCCACAACAAGCTCAAATTAAATGCTATTAGTTGATATTAAGAGTGATTTTTTGGAACAAATGAAGTGGGCTTTTAATACATTTGTATATGAACTTTGAAATATGCTAAAAGTGTACTTCCAAATATACTGAAAAGCAATTAATGTGAACTAAAATATACTTTAATGTAATATACATGTACACTATTATATAATTAAATACATTTGTAATTAAAAAAATAATAATAAAGTTGCAATTTATTTCAAATTTGGACAAGCTACAATCAACACAAATTCAATTTAAAACCCTCTACATTTACTGATAAAACAATCTTTAAAATAAATACATAAAAACCTTTCTGTTGAAGCACAAGAAAAAACCCAAGAAACACTATAAACAGTTACAACACTTTAAAGGGATAGTTCACTTTAAAATGAAAATTCTGTCATTATATACTCACCCTTAAGTTGTTTCAAACCTGTATGCATTTTTCTTCTGCTGAACACTGTAAGGAGTGTACAGTTAAAGACCCAGAACCAGATATGAAGAATGAAGACCCGGAGTCAGAATTATAAAAAATTAAAGAAAAGTTTTACTGAAGATAGTTTGCAGTTTCATCAGCAGAAGTCAGCTTCAAGACTCACACAGGAGTTCGTAGGCCGCCCCTCTTACAGTTACAAAGATCACAGCAGTTATACCATTTCCAAGGTCTAAGCTACGTCATTGCTTACACGTTGAATGATTCTCGTTGGCCTAAACAATTTAACACATGTGAGGAGATAGGGGTGCCTATCGCCATTAGTAAAGATAGTTGTCGTCCACTCAATAGATTTAGGTCTGTGGTGGCCTCGCAGGTTAGAGAAGGGCGCCGGGTTGTCTGGTCCGAACGTCCAGAACCTACATAGAATGTCATACGCACACACACACAAATAACAGACACTAGCAAATAACAGCTCCCATCAAGGCTGAAGAGAGTCTGAGCTCCTTATTATCAGTTAAGTATACCAAAACATAATGCTAAAACATTCACTCGTTTGGGAGAAAAACAGATAACTGGCATTTACTCCCAAGGAAGGAAATATACTGGAAAGAATACACTTTAATACAACAATTAAAGTTCAATAGTAACGCTCAATATAGCTTGACCATCTGTCCAGCGAAGGATCATCTGTGTCCATGCTGCCTTTAGGACCCTCTAACCTTTCTTCTGATCCCAGAGAAAGAGACAAACGGCCTTGTGGGTTGCATGGCCTTCGTGTCCTGCGTGTACTACGTGCAATCTCAAAGTAAGATTGGAATGCACCTAAAAGAAACTGGTTACTTCCATCACATGCATTTAAGAAAATATAATTTTACAAGCACAAAGAATATAAAAATGAGTATGTGATAATGAATATATTTGATTATTGATTCTTTATGAGGAAGTATATAAGCATCCAAAAGGATTTATGATTATAGATGTATTTGAAGAGGCAAGGGATTTTGACCAACCCTTCAACACAATGAAGATATTTTGAAGAATGTCATTAACCAAACAGTTAACTGGTCCCATTGACTTCCATGGCATTTTGTTTCCTACTATGGAAGTCAATGGGACCAGTTAACTGTTTGGTTAATGACATTCTTCAAAATATCTTCGTTGTGTTCAGGAGAAGAAAGAAAGGTAACTCTTTATAATAACTGCACACTATTATTCATTAGTTAAGCATGAGTTAACATTTAATTCATCATTTATAAAGCATTAATAGACATTAATAATACGTTTCTAAATACAGCTATAAATGCTTTTTTCTTGATTTATAAGCATATCTATAATGTGTTTAATAATTATATTTTCATACTTTGTTAATGATTTCAATTGATCAATTGAAACTTCATTTCTAAATGAAGTATAGCATTATTTACAAACCAGTTATTTAAGAGTTGTCAGTGATTCATAAGATCACTTAAGTGTAAGTTGAGGGTGAGGATATGATGACAGAATTTTCATTTTAAAGTGAACTATCCCTTTAACTCTCATTTAGAATGATGCTTATATGCACAATCATTTTCTCCTTCATACAAAGGTACCTAAACCTATCATCACAGAAAACATTGTTGTGTTTTTACATTTTCAGAAAACATCATTCTGTATGATTTATAAGATTGTTTCCATGTAATTTACTGGTATTACTATACTTTTGGGGTAATTTGGTCCCCATAACCTAGGGATTACCATTACAAACACACAGTACATCAAACACACAACCCATGAATTAATACAAACAAAATGTGATGCGACGTTATACTGCAAAATGTGAAAACTAACATTCAAACGGGTAATGCTTTACAAAAAGGTATTATTAGTTAACTCCTTCAGTTAACATGAACTAAGAATGAATAATACTTTAAGCATTTATTAGTCTTAGTTAATGTTAATTTCAACATTTAATAATGCATTATTATATTCAAAAGTTGTGTATTAAAAGTATAATGCACTGTGAACTCGCATGAACAATGACTATATATTGTATTTAAACTAACTTTAACAAACTATATTTTAATTAACTAATATTAACAAAGATTCATAAATACTGTAAAAAAAATGCTCATTTTTAGATCATGTTGGCTACATCAACTAATATTAACAAATGAGACCTAATTAAAGTGTTACCGAACCTTGTTAATTTTAGCTCTTAAACCTTTTCATAGCACAAACATTAAACAGGACAAAATGTTTACTCCAGCATTACAGTGAATATAAGGTTGTCTAAAAACAAAAAACAAAAAACAAAACAAAAACTAAAGAAATCTAAAGGCACAAAAACAAGAAAACCAAAATCATTTGTCACCAAATGTTTTGAAGTAGTAGGAAAGTGCTGTTTATGTCAATGTCCCGGTGCTCTCCAAAGTAAATGTGAATGGATTTGTTCCAAAAAGGCAGGAAAGTCAGAAAAAAATACCTTGAGAAAAAAAAAAAAGTGAAGGAAAACATTTGTTTATAAAACAGATCCAGTCCATTATTATATTTGGCTCAAATGAATGAAAGTGATAGATATTTTCCCGTTAAAGTTTATATACACTTTGCAGTATCCGCAAAATGTTAGTAGTTTTAGCAATAAGAGGGAACACAAAAATGTATATGTTCTCTTTTTATTTAGTACTACCCTGATGAAGCAGTTTATTCTGCAAGGTGTATGTAAACTTTTGACTGCTAACTGTTGATGAATGTGTGATGTGATGAATTACCTCATCAGGGCCACACCGTAGTGGAAAGCTGGGCAAGGTTCCTCTATTCCCCACAAACACCAGGATTGCACTGACCACGCCATCTTCACTGACACTGGGCTTAAAGTCATTAAAAATAGAGAACATTTATTTTGCTACTTTACAAGGAATTAAACATAACTTTATCAATTACACAAATATAGGTTAATGACCCATGCAAACCCAAGACCCATGCACATTGAGAAAGGTAATCTTGAATTTTAAGCTTGCCACACGTATCTTCATGAAGGATGTTCCTGTATTTACCACGGTTGACACAGTAATGCGGCAGCCTTCTTCATTTGGTTTGTTACCTGTAAAATATATGATGATTATAGGGGCATATGTAAATCCACAGGTGGGAATGTATAACTTGCAAATGGAAAAGATACAAAGCATTAAAAGCTATAGGGATACTTGGTGACTTGATAGCAGTGTTTTAGCTTGGTGTGCTGGCTGGGCAAAAATTCATAATAAATCTTGTAACATCACCTCATCAATACAGGTCTGTGATACCACACCGCTTGCACTGTATCTCCAATAACAAATGCGAACTGATCCTGCAAAATGAATGTTTAATTCAGATAAGCACAAAAATATGACATATTCCAAAACATGGACATCTTGGATGACATGTGGGTGAGTAAATTATCAGCAAAAGTTTTTTAAAAAGTGAACTACTCCTTTAAACGGTTTGTAGCAATCAGTTTCCTCAATCAGTTTGAGTTGAGTTAACTTATTGGGTTATACAGTGTAGTTTAACAAACCAATCCCCCTTCCCCACATAAAATATCTGAATAGTCGCCTATTGTTTTTACTCAATCGAACTTGGCTAATTATACACTCTCAGTATGTCTCATTTAGCTGGTAACATTTAATTTGGCCACCATGAAATGACTCCTTGTCAAATGAACTGGAGCAAACAAATGACTAGGCCTATAACATTGTCTCGCGTCATTTTAGGCTTCTTTTTACGCTGTTTTGCAGTGCTGAATTGTGCAGCTGCCTACTTAAAATCAAAACTTCCCAGTGTCTCTCCACAACTTGCAATGCGCATAAGCCGGCCGGTAAGGGCCTGTTCACATATCGCGCCTTTTTTGCGCGCTCAAGTTCGTTATTTCAAATGTAGGCGCGCGGAATGCGCGCTCATAATGGAAGCGACTTGCGTCCGCACCGCATTGAGATAAAAAACATCTCAGTGTGGATTGAGGTAGGGCTGCTATTTTTATTTAACGAAAAAAAAAAATTGCCGGTTTTTGAAAGCTTTGTTCAAACGATCCGTGTACGGATCGTTCATTCATTTTTCGATTTAATATTGAAAGTAGAAAAATGAGAAAACGGCTCATTTATTCTTTTTTCTTTTTTCCAACAAATTTAAAAAATGAGAATTCGGCTTGATTTTTATATTGTTATGTTCAGGGATAGAAAAATGGCTTGAATGTTCGATTTCCACGTGTGGGCGCGCATGAAACGCCCCTTTCCGCTGATTGGTCAACCAAAGATCAACGCTTTCAGTTCTTCCACAGTTTAACAGTTTCCACAGAATAACAGTCCTATGCTGCTGGACGGATTCTTTGAACAAAAATCGCGCTGGGCAGGGACTAGATAGAAAGGGTTTTCTTCTCTACGTGCCAAAGAAATACTCGGCTGACTCACTCGAACTCGATTCTTTGAACAAATCGGTTGAGTGAATGATTCAATGTCCCATATACAGCCAATTGGTTCATGAATGAATCAGCGTTTTGAACGAATCGGTTGAATGAACGACTCACTGACTGACTATGATTAAGAGAGTTACGTGCTGCCACCTACTGGGGGTCTTACTCTCATAATCTAAGTATTATTTCATTTTGTCATTAATAATTTCATATTTAAAAGGCTATTCAAAATATTACATTTAAAACGTTAATATCATAATAGCCTACTATGTAGTCTAATTACTGTGTAAATCCTCTGAGCAGCATTAAACAGTTAATAGTAGCCTATACTGTAGGTCTACATGCCACTTCAGAGTTCAGATGCAGCTTAGGTTGATACTAATTTAATTTGATTGGTAACAGCTTATTGTCTTATTATTCTAATTGAATTTGTCGATTAAATTTCCAATTTTTTTTATAAAAGATGACAAATAGTCTAGGTTATATTTTAAAAAGATTAGAATAATTGCCCTTGCAAAGGTAAAAATGATTATAAGCTATGAAAGCTATAAGCTATGAAAAACAAACAAACAGACAACAACTAAAAAACGAATAGAATAACAACCAAAATAGATGCGCTGTGACATTGACACTATGCAATTTAAATCTTTTCATATCTATCATATTTCAGCTTCATCCCTTGTCCAAAACTCAATGTGCAGTCTAAAATAATAGTTATGACTGCTGCATATTTACACTTAAATGGATACTGGTCTGTGCGCTGTCAGTGGGTCACCCAGCTGTGAAGTAGGCTGTAGGCTAATGATGGGTCATGTGGGTGCAGATGCGAGATCTACATAATATTTCTGAAATAATCAGCTAATATTTCTCTAGTGTAGATTGTCGAAACCATCCCTATAGAGAAGAAAGCCCTTTCTAGGCCCTGCCCATGCGATTTGTGTCAAGCATTAGTCCGGTTGTTGGATGAGAGACAGTTTATTTGTAATAAACACTTTAAGAATCCGTCCAGGACCAGCAGCGGAGGACTGTGGAAGAACTGAAAGCGTTGATCTTTGGTTGACCAATCAGAGGAAAGTGGCGTTACGTGGAAATCGAATATTCAAGCCCTTTTTACATTTTCTATCCCTGAACATAACAATATAAAAATCAAGCCGAATTCTGATTTTTTTAATTTGTTGGAAAAAAGAAAAAAGAATAAATGAGCCGTTTTCTCATTTTTCTACTATCAATATTAAATTGAAAAACAAATGAACGCAACGTACACAATCAGGGTATCTTCCGTCCATTTCATTTCCAATTTGAAATGAAATAAGCAAAAACGAGAAAACGCGCCTTTACTGTACAGGGCTGTGCAACTTAACGCGTTTCACAGAAATATTTATTTCAGAAATATTAAATATTAATCTGATTCTGCACCCAGCCGGTTTTATTTAGCTGTGCAGAGTTAAATCTGTGTAGTGCTGCACTAGACCGCACAGAGCGGGTGAAGACCAATGTTCTGTCAAGTGTAAATACGCAGCAGTCATAATAACTCTTCTTTTAGACAATACGCTCAGTTTTGGACAAGGGGTGGTCATTGCAAATACTGTAATGCAAACCTGCTGATGGTGGTGGTGGATACCGATGATGGTAAATTAAAATGTAACTAATCATAGCCACGAGAGTGAGACAGCGAGATGATTGACAGGACGATAGCGGAGGAAAAAACTCAAGATAGCCTAACATGTGTTGGTTAAAAAATGTTTCTTTCTTTAATATAAGTGAGTTTGTATCTGAAAACAACAACAACAAAACAATAAAATAACAGCGTGTGGACCACAAACTGAGCGTTAATTTTAAAGGGAAATTTCCAAATATCTAATATTTATTTGTCATAATGTTGTTGTTTTATGCATTCCCTCTTAATCGTTTTGTTAATAAAAGTAGGCCTACTATGCTATTACTATACTATTTTATTGTAGCCTATATATACCGAGGCACTTCATAAATCCAATTAGAAAGCTAAACAGTTCTAAGCATGAACTCTAGCAAGATCAATTAACATTTTCATTTGGGTTTATGAAGTGCCTCGGTAAATATACATAGGCTACACATTACATTCTTTATGGGTATAGAGTTCATGGTAGCCTACTAATTGCATAAGCTCCTGCATTTTATTGACGCATGCATGTTTCTCATTTAAATTTTTTGATTATACAGCCATGATTGAGTAATGCCACCAAATTTAAATAAACTGAGACCAATGCAACTGAGTTAATGTATCGTGTTTTTATGATATAATTATGTAATTGGCTTATGGCTGACTTGGCGCCACCACAATGCAGTACTGGCGGTCTTTCATATTGAAAGTATTGTTACATGTATTGTATTGTAAGTATTGTATTTTCTAATGTCTGGACTCCTTTATTAAGGAGTAATAAAGTAATTAACAGTTTTTGTTTTGTTTTATTCGTAGGCTACTACAAAGAGTGTATATATTTGTTATTTCTTTTTGGTAGTGCTTAACAAGCATAACTTAATTTTGCCCAGTTGTGGTCTGTTGAGGGGCAATAAATATCAAAGGTCTCAAAACATCTTTTGTGTTAGCCTATTTGTATCGATCCACTATAAACATTATCTACATAGCATTTGATTGGAGGCTAGTCTCACTTTGTCCCACGGCAACATTAAAATAGTTTAGATTTGTGTACATTGTTTCTGTTGAGTGTCCATTTCATTATAATATTCAGGTCTATCGTTAATAATTGAACATGCACATGTAGGCTATTTTAAGTTCCGTTACAGGGGGGTGGAGGTGGGGTTACATTTGACCATTTAAAAATGTACTTGAAAGTAGGCCTAAGCAATAGTTACTTTCAGAAGTAACTAGTTACTTTTATCATTTGTAACTGAGTAACTAATTTAGTTACTTTTAGGAAGTAGTGACTAGTAACTGTAAGTAATTACTTTTTTTAAAGTAACTTGCCCAACACTGATTATAACAAACAAATATTAGATATTTGGAAATGTCCCTTTAAAATGAACGCTCAGCTCAGTTTGTGGTCCACACGCTGTTATTTTATTGTTTTGTTGTTGTTGTTTTCAAATACAAACTCACTTATATTAAAGAAAGAAATATTTTTAACCAACACATGTTAGGCTATCTTGAGTTTTTTCCTCCGCTATCGTCCTGTCAATCATCTCGCTGTCTCACTCTCGTGGCTATGATTAGTTACATTTTAATTTACCATCATCGGTATCCACCACCACCATCAGCAGTTTTGCATTACAGTATTTGCAATGACCACCCCTTGTCCAAAACTGAGCGTATTGTCTAAAAGAAGAGTTATTATGACTGCTGCGTATTTACACTTGACAGAACATTGGTCTTCACCCGCTCTGTGCGGTCTAGTGCAGCACTACAAAGATTTAACTCTGCACAGCTAAATAAAACCGGCTGGGTGCAGAATCAGATTAATATTTAATATTTCTGAAATAAATATTTCTGTGAAACGCGTTAAGTTGCACAGCCCTGTACAGTTTAAGAAGCGATACAGAGCCATATAGGACTATTATTTTGTTGAAAAGACCTAGGACATTACTGATGACGTCACAGGCTCAGATTTGCTTGACTAGTCGGCTGAAAGGGGCGTGTCATGACCGCCCACATGTGCAAAACTGATTTTGAAGTCATTTATCCGTTTTTGACCCGTTAACCAAAAAACGAAAAATCAAGCCGATTTTTTTTTTTTCAATTTTCCTTGTGCTAAATTGTGACTTCAAAAACAAACATTTGAATTAATGAAATCGAACTGATTTTCTGGTTTTCTAATTTTCGTCTTGTAATTTGCGCCGTGTGCGGTACCATTAGCACGGGGGTGTGGCCGTGGACTAACTTTAGCTACTATCATTTCATTGATGCAACTGCTTTATTTACACTGCATGCACGTTGAGGAGAAGTTTAAAAGACAGAACACAGGACGACATTTTTCACCCGAGGTGACAGTTTTTATTGATAATAACTGCACTGTTAACCCTTAAAAAATGTCCAAATTCTGACAATATCATACCATTTTCCATTAAAACAGTGTTGCCAGTAATTTACCGTAAAAAAAATCTGGTAAGGTCTAACAGTGCTAAATGTAGAATTCAGGTCTGGCAATTGAGAGTAGTGGGAGAAACGGTGGGCTGGCTATTCGCCCGCTGCCCCGCTGGGTTGTATCTAGGCTAGCTTACTTATACATCTGATCATCACAAAGAGTTTTTTTATTACACTATTTTACTTTAAGATAATGCTTTTACTTTCAACCTTTTTTGGGCATAGTTTACTGTAGGAAGTATTATTTCACATGACTTTAATTTTACTTTATTGACATTGTCATTTCCGATATACTTATGGTTTTCAGTATTTCTATTCATTAAAAATAAACAAGTTCTGATTTGCAAATGGGCTTACTGCACTAATTATTATTATTTATTTATTTTTTTTAACTTTGAGTGGCTAATTTTTCTTTTCTTGCATAGACTGTCTTAGTGTTTTTGTATGATTTAATAGCTTTTCTACCATAGGTGTTACCAGTGGTGTTGCTAGCTTTCCGTGTTTAATATACAGGTGGGGGATTTATTATTTAAAAAATAATGATAATCGAGTTACGTTTTTAAAAGCGATTTAAAGGATTAAGAATGGTAAAACGTATAGGTCTAATTGTAGTTAAGTAATCTATTTAACGTACTATTTGCAAATAATTTAAGCAATACTGTTTTAATGGAAAATGGTATATTGCCAGAATTTGGACCTTTTTTACAGCAAGGGTTAACAGTGCAGTTTATCAATAAAAACTGTCACCTCGGGTGAAAAATGTCGTCCTGTGTTCCGTCTTTTAAACTTCTCCTCAACGTGCATGCAGTGTAAATAAAGCAGTTGCATCAATGAAATGATAGTAGCTAAAGTTAGTCCACGGCCACACCCCCGTGCTAATGGTACCGCCCACGGCGCAAATTCTACAAGACGAAAATTAGAAAAACAAAATCAGTTCGATTTCATTAATTCAAATGTTTGTTTCTAAAGTCACAATTTAGCACAAGGAAAATTGAAAAAAGGGAGAAAAGGGCAACTATCCATTGATAATGTAACTGGAAAAACAAGAAAAATGAACGTCTGGTTTCAATGTTTTATTTTTGCATTTGCATTGTATGGTCTGAAAATTGAATTGTGAAGCGTTACACGGACCCTGATTGTACACGGACCTCAAACGGATTCAGTGTTTTCTTTTTGTCATCTTAATTTGTTAAGTAAAAAAAATATATATTTAGTGTTGGCCAATTTTATGTTTTTTATCTGTATTATTTTAATCTGTTTTTCTCTGTTGTCACTGTCAGAAAAGCTGCAGGTGCGTGAAAATTTGATCTGAATCCAGGTTCTGTTGTTTATCTATGTATGCTTCTGTTTGCACTTTGCACGTTAAAATAAACCCTTTGATAAAAAAAATAAAAAAATTGTTTGTATTTTGGGTCACAGATACCCGTCAATTTGATTTTTATTTAATGCCAATTCAATATTATAATCTTATCCGTTAACGGTTAATAATCGATTAACCAGTGGCGGTTGTTGGTTGTTGGCTTATTCTCAAATTCAGATTGTGTTAGGGGGGCAATCGGACATTTTAATCGGACAATTTGACCGGAGAGATTTAATTTTGTCGGACATTTCATTTGTTTCCCGGCCAATTTCCGGTAATTACCTGACAACAGAAACCCTGGTCAGTGGTCCTGAGAGAAATGTTTTAGTCATTCAGCAGTCCTACAGCCTGAACCCTAATCCACCCTTACAATGGCATTTTAAAATGAAAAGAATGCATAGAAAGTTGGGACCCTGTCTTACCTTGCTGATACTGTCTTTTCATTCAATGACTGTTGTGGAGATTCTTTGTATAAGAACAACATGAAAGAACAAACTTTTATTAAATAATTCACAAATTATATATTTTTTATTGTACGATCTTTTAATATTAGTCCAATATTACAATAAAATATTCAATTAAAGTATAATTATGACTTTCCCTTTTTATACTATTACAAAACATTTACAGTGAATTAAATGTATAAAACAGCAACATATCACTGTATTTTTAACTTGTTCATTTCATCATTCTCAGAGGTTTTTTTAGGTGCTTTCATTTTTTCTTTTAGACAGGAGTCGTTGAACTTGAATGTGCTTCCCATGGGTCGCCTGGTCAAATGTCTGCCAGTTCCTTCTTAAATACCTGAAGTGTAGATATTCCTGCAAATGAAATACATAAAGATTTGTGAAAATATTATGACAGTCATAAAACACATAATAAAAAAAACTAAAATGTAACTGCAAGCTTAAGTTTTGGATATTGTAAAATGAACATCCTCATTTTCAAATATTTCCTGGACTACAATCTTTATAAATAAGACCATAAAATGAGGCATTGATTTTGAACATAAACACCGTCAGATAAGGCAATTTGTATGGGCAAAATTCAACTGAATATATTCAGACATAATACAAAAACTATGAACAAGTTCAAGATTAATTCAATTCACAGAAATATGTGTGAGAAGTAGCAAGACAATTAAATGTTGCGCCAATGCTTTTGGCCTTTTCCGCTTTCTGTACATCCAGCTGCCAACAACATGACACACGCAATTTTATGAGATCAGTCTGCAGCTGCTCTGTCAGCAGACACTAATGGCGCTTCTCCACTGCATGGTACGGTACGGCTCGGCTCGGTACTATGGCGCTTATTCCGTGCCAAAATCAAACATTCGACCGACCGACCGACCGATCGAACGTCTCTCCGAACGTCTATCCGAACGTCTTGTACTTTTGAGCGTCTTACCGAGCGGGTGACCCACGTGACGACCTGACGTGACGTCAACGTCTTGAAATTAGCAGTTTTTTAACCATGCAAGTATCCAAGCTAATGTGTAAAGACTATAAATGAACATTAAAGGCAATACATATAAATATTGTACCCCTAAAACAACACTAAAACATTTCTCCTGAATCCTGTGCATGTGAGGCTATGTGTTTTACGTTCAAAGAGCAGAAATACTGTAGGCTAGCCTACAGTCATTCAATAGTCTTAATTTGACCAATATAATCATTTTAACTAGTTTTTATTGTTCATTTTATTGCCCAATGTACAATGTTCTCACAGTCCATAAAAGAAAACACTCCAAATTAATCAATGTAGCCTTTCATAAAAAAAAAAAAAAAAAAAAAACAGATCCAGAAAGTTTTCATAAATATATATTATATTTATATATTTGGAAATATAGGTAGACCTAGCCTAAATAGAATATCCATTTATACACACACACACACATTTATATTTTAAACTTTTGTGACCTGTGAATGTACAGTTTAAAATATTTGCAGAACTTAAAAAAAAGCTAAGTACAATTTATTGTAATAATATTGTTACTGAAAGTTTTATATAGCATAATTAAAATAATTTACTTTTCCAACAAATTTTACAAGTCCATACTGTCATGGTGCTCTTCGGTCACTTTTGACCAAACAATTTTCTGTTTTGAATTTTAAAATTCACAATTATACGCAAATGAACTGGTAGGGCTATTACCACACAGCATAATTGAGTCAGAAGACTGAAATAAGAGGTTGAAATGAGATCAGATCCAGATGGATTAAGCTGTGATAAAAGATTTGCTGTTTATTTTTTATTTATTGAGTTTTACTGTTATGTGTAACAAAATGCTTTCTCTGTATTCAGGTTTGACTGTAGTAATAATAATGCAAAAACGTGTACACTTCTAATCAAAATGTATTTATTTTTTATCAACTTCGACAAAAAGTATTATTTGAGAATTAAAAAAAACAAATACATTCAAATCCACACCTTAAAATTAAGTAATTTTGTCCAAAAACTACTAGAGAATTCACGAGCCTCTCCAGAGAGCAATACGGGCATCTAGTGGTAACACCATGAAATTACACGTTTTATTTCATTTTCTCTCAACAGATGGCACTAATCTGATTAAAAAAAAAAAATAGAAAACATTTTTTTGGTATTATTTTTAATGGTAAAAATGAACCATAATTATTGCATAAATATATATATATATTTTTTTAAAGCTGGCTGCCAAAAATATCAATATTGGGAGTTGTCATTGCTGAAAATATGTATTTATTAGTTTGTTCAATATTACAATAGTTCAACATAAACCTATTTTAGTTAATACTTTGATGTTTAACATTACAATTCAACCTTTACAGTGGACCTTACTTAAAGACTTTCAATAGGCCTATATGTTCTCAACCGCTAGAATCTGATTTTTCATAGTCAGCTCTGGATGTTTTAATTGAGGTATAAACACATGTTCAGTTTCCATAGAAGCCAAGCTGATTTTGGTGTAAGGTCTTGAATAAAATAAAGAACATCAATTTTATTTGCATTTACAGAGATACTGTATCTACTTGATCAAAGATATCCTCCTGAGATTCAGACATATCTTAACCTCTATAGAGTAGGAATAAACCTTTTTATATTTATCTGAGACCACAATGAAATTCCATTTCTCTGATAAATTGTCAGTATATTTTATAGACTATGGGCTTTTTAATTCATGGCTAGTCTATTTGATTTGTATTATGCATAAAAAAGCAGATAGGGCTGCAGTTTTCGCTGCATTTGATTCAATGCCCGGTTTGTTAATAGCCTAGGCTCTGCTATATTTAACTTTAATAATAGGGCCTACACAGCACATAACTTTCTAAATCAGCCAATAATCAAATGTGGACTAGTTAGAGGACACAATAGAAGCATAAGAAGTTAAACTAAGGTAAGAAAAACACAAACGTGTTACAACGTGTCTTCACACGTTAACAACACGTTGGGATTACGATCGGTTACTCGCGCTTCCGACCGGTCGCCATGGGAACGCGTTAACAACACGTCAGCACACGTAGGAACGTGTTACATATGATTTTATGAAAATGATCACTAATTTCGTTTTGGCTCATTGTTTATATGTGGCAGACATGAAAATCAATGAACCTTAATTACAAAGTGAAGTATATTCAGCTGATTATGTCTAAATGTAATATTAGAACTCTTATACAATTTTTTAAAATAAACCTTTCCACTTTAACATTTATGATGTCTATTTGTGAAAGATTATGATAATTTAGTAATTTTATTAAGACTGAGATTATGCTTGATTAGATTAACTTTTTATTAGTTTGTTATCTGTGTGATTCTTGGAAACATCATTAATTTTTTAAAACCTTAAACACAAAACCAAATTTTTAAACTACATTCAGAGAACATCTGACTCTTCTTTAAAAAAAAGAAGAAGACTCAAAACCATTTTATCTGTGCTCAAAATCAAACAGTGCTTTCAGATCATGCACAAACGAGTCAATAAAAAATATATTTGCATTATTATTACTACAGTCAAACCTGAATACAGAGAAAGCATTTTGTTACACATAACAGTAAAACTCAATAAATAAAAAATAAACAGCAAATCTTTTATCACAGCTTAATCCATCTGGATCTGATCTCATTTCAACCTCTTATTTCAGTCTTCTGACTCAATTATGCTGTGTGGTAATAGCCCTACCAGTTCATTTGCGTATAATTGTGAATTTTAAAATTCAAAACAGAAAATTGTTTGGTCAAAAGTGACCGAAGAGCACCATGACAGTATGGACTTGTAAAATTTGTTGGAAAAGTAAATTATTTTAATTATGCTATATAAAACTTTCAGTAACAATATTATTACAATAAATTGTACTTAGCTTTTTTTTAAGTTCTGCAAATATTTTAAACTGTACATTCACAGGTCACAAAAGTTTAAAATATAAATGTGTGTGTGTGTGTGTGTGTGTGTGTGTGTGTGTGTGTGTGTGTGTGTGTGTGTGTATAAATGGATATTCTATTTAGGCTAGGTCTACCTATATTTCCAAATATATAAATATAATATATATTTATGAAAACTTTCTGGATCTGTTTTTTTTTGTTTTTTTTTAAATGAAAGGCTACATTGATTAATTTGGAGTGTTTTCTTTTATGGACTGTGAGAACATTGTACATTGGGCAATAAAATGAACAATAAAAAGTAGTTAAAATGATTATATTGGTCAAATTAAGACTATTGAATGACTGTAGGCTAGCCTACAGTATTTCTGCTCTTTGAACGTAAAACACATAGCCTCACATGCACAGGATTCAGGAGAAATGTTTTAGTGTTGTTTTAGGGGTACAATATTTATATGTATTGCCTTTAATGTCCATTTATAGTCTTTACACATTAGCTTGGATACTTGCATGGTTAAAAAACTGCTAATTTCAAGACATTGACGTCACGTCAGGTCGTCACGTGGGTCACCCGCTCGGTAAGACGCTCAAAAGTACAAGACGTTCGGATAGACGTTCGGAGAGACGTTCGATCGGTCGGTCGAATGTTTGATTATGGCACGGAATAAGCGCCATACATTACTGTCAGTGTTGACCAATCAGCAGGAAGCAGCAGACTGCATCAAGATTCATCCGTCACTCACTAGCCCAAACGTCTCATGTAAAAATGGATATCCGGCAATTTTTTAAGCGCCGTCAAGACAGCTGTCCTCCACCTCCTGAGGCCAGCAAACGGCCTCGGCTACAATCCCAAAGTGAGTGAGCTCGGAAAACAGTACTAAACTTCATGTTTTTGAGGTTAATTTGGTTAGAAGAATAGATAAGGCTATTATCTAGATATATGGCTTGGACTTTGCTATTACGTTCAACTCTAAGAAGAGCAATATAATGATTGTTAGAAGCAGGGAGGACAGTAAACTCTCATTTCCTGCTTTTTATCTGACTGGTACTTTACTTAGAGTGTGTAATGAGGTCAAGTACTTAGGACACTATAACTGATGACCTGTCTGATGATAGGGACATTCATAGACAGTATTGTATGTTGTACGCACAAGCGAATATGCTGAATCGCAAATTTAGTATGTGCTCACTTTTTGTGAAGACTACACTTTTTAAAGCTTTTTGTACTCCGATGTGCACTGCCCACTTGTGGCGCCGCTATAAAAAAAGCAGTATGCAGAAACTCAAGGTGGCATATAATGATGGTTTGAGGCTGCCGCTTAAATTGCCACGAGGGGGCAGTGTTAGCCAAATGTGTGTAAGTATCAATGTATTCACGTGCCCTGCTGTACTTAGGAATCTCATGTACAGATGTATGTGTAGATTAGTAGAGTCACATAACAGCATCATCGCAACATTAGTGAACCCTGCTTTGAGTGCAGTTAGGTTCAGTTCGGTTTTGTGGAATCACTGGCGATTTAGTCTATATGCTAATATTTGAACACCGTTTTTGTATATTGTGGAATTCTGACTGTGTAGTCATTTTCTTAAAAAATTTTATCTTTTTTTACTTCTTTTTTTTGTTGTTTTTTTTGTATGTACTTTATCTTGTATAGTGCTATGGACCATTTTATATGTATGTCCTGAATAAAGAAATGATGATGATGATGAGATAATTAGATTCATGTCACTGACTCAACAAGTCACCTCTACCTTTTCCCATTATCCAATGTTACAAGTAAAATTCAGGATACATTATCTGATAAATAACTGAATGTAATTATATGCACTCTCTGGCATTTAAACCACTGAAAGTTTGTGACAACAAGCTCCCTTTGGTAACGTTACTCAGATAGCTAGTTAATGTTAGCGCTATAGCCGTTCGCGGGTACGGTAAACGTTTCTATGGTAACAGCGAGTTGGACCAATCAGAGGCGTCGCTGTTAAGCTTAGGACTGTGGGTAGTGTAGTTTTTCTCCATAAGATTGCGCGGATAAAAACCTATTTTTTACAGTCTATGATAAAAACATGGTTTTCTTGTAACAATGTTGATTTCATACTAGCTTCTACAGAAGCAGAAACTTTCGTTTCACAAACACATAGCTCGTGGTCAGTCTACCTCAGATGCAGGGCCTGAATTTGATTCAGAGGGGGGAATCCCCCCTTAGGTTATTCTTATCGGGTGAATTTTTTTATTTGAGGGGGGAGTTTAGACTTCTTTTTTTTAATTACATTTATCTCACCTAAATGTATGCTCACTCATTGCATTTTTACAATGGGGTAATTGTGTTCTTAAGAATTTACACAACACAAGGAAGCTTGATTTCAATCTTTGAATTAAATTGAAAAAAAGTAGCACAAATAAATACAATAGAATAAAGATACCAATAAAGAGAAAAGTTTTTGCTTAGGTCTAACACTAGTATTCAGAAATTCTACAGAGACTGAATAAAGTAAACAAATGTAAAATAACTCTTGGGTATTTTAGTCCTGACTAAATTAAATGCATAGGCTATTAATCCTGATTCCTTAAAATGAAAGCTATGTTTTGTTGTTTTGACAACCAAATTAAATGACAGACACATATGGCTGCTGTCACTGTAAGAGCTAGTGCACCGATCCTGTTTTCATTATACGGTCACGTGCGATTTATGCTTATTTAAGACATAACCGACTGTGTTTAGAGGATACTCACCAAGACCGAAATTGACATCATTTTTGCATGTTTTTGACTGTTAAAGCGATATAATCCACGATTTTGACAGGATGTGGTGTGCTAAGCTATGTCTTTTCTCCATTTTAACTTCATTTTACAGACAGAGGTGAGACAGACACTTATGCAGAGAGCACAGAGAGAGGAGATATAGAGAGGAGAGAGATAGGGAAAGGAGATGAGGAAAGAGGAGAAAAAGAGGTAAGACAAACAGAGAATGAAGAAACAGAGACAGGACAATTCGAGAGAGAAGGAACAGAGAGAGGAGAAGCTGAGGATGAAGAATCAGAGAGAGGAGAGACAGAGAGAGGAGAAGCTGAGGATGAAGGAACAGAGAGAGGAGAGACCGAGAGAGGAGAAGCTGGGGATGAAGGAACAGAGAGAGGAGAGACAGAGAGAGGAGAAGCTGAGGATGAAGGAACAGAGAGAGGAGAGACCGAGAGAGGAGAAGCTGGGGATGAAGGAACAGAGAGAGGAGAGACAGAGAGAGGAGAAGCTGAGGATGAAGGAACAGAGAGAGGAGAGACAGAGAGAGGAGAAGCTGAGGATGAAGGAACAGAGAGAGGAGAGACAGAGAGAGGAGAAGCTGAGGATGAAGGAACAGAGAGAGGAGAGACAGAGAGAGGAGAAGCTGAGGATGAAGGAACAGAGAGAGGAGAGACAGAGAGAGGAGAAGCTGAGGATGAAGGAACAGAGAGAGGAGAAGCTGGGGATGAAGGAACAGAGAGAGGAGAGACAGAGAGAGGAGAAGCTGGGGATGAAGGAACAGAGAGAGGAGAGCCCGAGAGAGGAGAAGCTGAGGATGAAGGAACAGAGAGAGGAGAGACAGAGAGAGGAGAAGCTGAGGATGAAGGAAAAGAGAGAGGAGAGACAGAGAGAGGAGAAGCTGAGGATGAAGGAACAGAGAGAGGAGAGACAGAGAGAGGAGAAGCTGAGGATGAAGGAACAGAGAGAGGAGAAGCTGAGGATGAAGGAAAAGAGAGAGGAGAGACAGAGAGAGGAGAAGCTGAGGATGAAGAATCAGAGAGAGGAGAGACAGAGAGAGGAGAAGCTGGGGATGAAGGAACAGAGAGAGGAGAGACAGAGAGAGGAGAAGCTGAGGATGAAGGAACAGAGAGAGGAGAGACAGAGAGAGGAGAAGCTGGGGATGAAGGAACAGAGAGAGGAGAGACAGAGAGAGGAGAAGCTGGGGATGAAGGAACAGAGAGAGGAGAGACAGAGAGAGGAGAAGCTGAGGATGAAGGAAAAGAGAGAGGAGAGACAGAGAGAGGAGAAGCTGAGGATGAAGAATCAGAGAGAGGAGAGACAGAGAGAGGAGAAGCTGGGGATCAAGGAACAGAGAGAGGAGAGACAGAGAGAGGAGAAGCTGAGGATGAAGAATCAGAGAGATGAGAGACAGAGAGAGGAGAAGCTGGGGATGAAGGAACAGAGAGAGGAGAGACAGAGAGAGGAGAAGCTGGGGATGAAGGAACAGAGAGAGGAGAAGCTGAGGATGAAGGAAAAGAGAGAGGAGAGACAGAGAGAGGAGAAGCTGAGGATGAAGAATCAGAGAGAGGAGAGACAGAGAGAGGAGAAGCTGGGGATGAAGGAACAGAGAGAGGAGAGACAGAGAGAGGAGAAGCTGAGGATGAAGAATCAGAGAGAGGAGAGACAGAGAGAGGAGAAGCTGGGGATGAAGGAACAGAGAGAGGAGAGACAGAGAGAGGAGAAGCTGAGGATGAAGAATCAGAGAGAGGAGAGACAGAGAGGAGAAGCTGGGGATGAAGGAACAGAGAGAGGAGAGACAGAGAGAGGAGAAGCTGAGGATGAAGGAACAGAGAGAGGAGAAGCTGGGGATGAAGGAACAGAGAGAGGAGAAGCTGGGGATGAAGGAAAAGAGAGAGGATAGACAGAGAGAGGAGAAGCTGAAGATGAAGAATCAGAGAGAGGAGAGACAGAGAGAGGAGAAGCTGGGGATGAAGGAACAGAGAGAGGAGAGACAGAGAGAGGAGAAGCTGGGGATGAAGGAACAGAGAGAGGAGAGACAGAGAGAGGAGAAGCTGAGGATGAAGAATCAGAGAGAGGAGAGACAGAGAGAGGAGAAGCTGAGGATGAAGGAACAGAGAGAGGAGAGACAGAGAGAGGAGAGACAGAGAGAGGAGAAGCTGGGGATGAAGGAACAGAGAGAGGAGAGACAGAGAGAGGAGAAGCTGGGGATGAAGGAACAGAGAGAGGAGAGACAGAGAGAGGCTTAAAACATATTTATTTGATCATTTCTCATATATCATTCCAATATTTCACCCAAAAAAAGAACTACAAAAACATAAATAAAATAAAAATAAATTAAAACACAAGCCAATCAATACAGAATACAACCCTTTCATTACATCTTTAAAACCAACATTTCATCCTCCCCAACCTCACACAAAAAACTCCCCACTGACCACAATGCAGAAAAATCCGTAATATTATTAACTAATTTGAAATAAGCAAACTCAATTTTAATCCGAGCAGCCACCATCCCCTTCAGAACTCTCTCTGCATCAACTGAACCAGCTCCCAAGATCCTGTTTTTACGTGTCTTCCAAATTGCCATCTTGGCTGTTCCCAAAAAGTAATTTAACAAAACCACTTTTCTTCTATCACTGACTTTGTACTTTGGACCACTAATAAAAACTTGATAGGAAAATTTCTCACCCATTCTTTCAAAACAGACCTCTAAAAAATTAAAAAGACCTCCTAACCTCCCACAATGGATAAACAAGTGATCAACCGTTTCCTCCGTTCCACAAAAAGGACATTCCCTCCCTACTTCTGGATTCAGGTGCGCTACGTGTCTGTTCGTAGCTATTATACCATACATCAGTCTCCACTGTAAATCTGCTGTACGCTTCTCAATAGGAGGTTTGTACAGAGATCTCCAGCTTCCTCTGAAGCCTGGCCCAAACACTTCTGTCCACCTCCATGTTTTAGCTCTTCTCAAAACAGTTTGATGAGACACTTTGACACACACAATGTATAATGCCTTTTTGCCAAGATCTTCAAATAATCCCAACTCTGGAGTATTAAAGGACACAAAAGAGTCTTCACCCTCCGCCCTCTCCAGTGCAGCAGAGACCCGTATTGCTGGAAACCTGTAGCTCCATCCCTGCGAAGGCGCTCCCAATGCTTCTCTGCAGGCTCCAGGCAGCGCTGAGCGCACTTCACCCAGCATCCGACCCACCAGACGTAAAGAACGTAATCCTGTCTTGTGCTGAATTGAATCTGCCGTCATCCACCCATTGTCATCCCTTAGATGTTCGATTTTCGTACACCCCGCTCTGACCAGACAGTTCCTCACACTGCTTGAGGACAAAGTGTTAGCTTGTATCAAAGAGTTATGAAACAGGGGTTCCCCCATAATCCAGTCCTGGGGTCGCAAAATCTCTCTGGTCACAGAAAACGTCCTGTTCCACACCTTTAGCATGGACTGGTAGAATGAAGTCAAATGGTTCAAATCCAGCTCATTAACTTGCAGTAAAAACAGCTGCTTGTCGTATTCCAGATTCGATGTTCCTCTCAACAGAGCGCATGCCACGCCCGTCCACCCTACGTCCTCCTCATACAACAGTCTCTGCGCTGCCTGCAGCCGAAAGGTGTTGATCCTGCTCCTTACATCGATCAGACCTTGTCCCCCCTCTTGAGTTGGAAGATATAGAGCTGACGCAGGAATCCAATGCTGTCCTGACCAAAAGAACTCCACCAACTTTCTCTGGATACTTTTGACAATGTCATCTGGTGGCTCTAAAACGTTGAGTCTGTGCCATAACATGGAAGCGGCCAGGTTATTTGTAACCAAAACTCTACCCCTATAGGATAGCTCTGGCAATAGCCATTTCCATTTAGACAACTTAGCAGACACCTTCTCCAGAAAACCCTCCCAATTCTTTTTTCTATAGTTTTCTACTCCTAAAAACACCCCGAGAATTTTTATACCTTCTCTTCCCCAATGCAATCCCCCAGGAAGTGGAGGTGGCCCACCATTTCCCCACTGGCCCACAATAAAACCATTACTTTTCCCCCAATTGACCTTAGCTGTAGACGCTTTCTCATAAACATCCAAACTCTCACATAAAATCTGCATATCTTTTTGCTCAGTAACAAAAATAGTTACATCGTCAGCATACGCCGACACAAAGCATCTCGACTCCCTAGGGTCACCTGGAACTACAAAACCCTTTAAACCATTTCTTAATTTGCATAACAGGGGCTCAATTGCTAGACTATAGAGTTGGCCTGAAAGAGGACACCCTTGTCGAATTCCTCTTTTCACCGGCAATGGATAAGTCAAACCATTCCCCATCTTAAGCATTATTGAAGCCCCTTTATACAATAACTTGATCCATGAAATAAAACAATTCCCGAACCCAAAAGACTCCAAGACTTTAAAAATGTACTCATGACCCACCCGATCAAAAGCTTTCTCCTGATCAATGGACAAAAATCCAACATTGCAATTTTCGTTAATAGACACATCAATAACATCTCTTATTAAAAACAGATTGTCCATAATTGTACGACCCGGAATACAATAAGTTTGTTCTCCTTTAACCACAATGTGCAAGTATTTTTTTAACCTATTGGCTAAAACTTTTGCCAGTATTTTATAGTCCGAGCACATCAAAGAAACAGGGCGCCAATTTTTAAAAAAACCTAGATCTCCATTTTTTGGTAAAAGGGAGATCACAGCCCTCTGACAGCTAGATGGCAACATTCCCTTTTCAAAACATTCACAACAAACTTCATAAAAATCTTCACCTAAAACAGTCCAAAAAGTCTTGTAAAATTCAGCAGGCAAACCATCTATTCCTGGCGCACGCCCTGTGGAGAGCTGCTGAACTGCATCTGAAAGCTCGTTAAGGCTGATCATGGTGTCAAGCTTTTTCTTATCCCCAGGTTGCAACTTTGGAAGTCCTTGTAATAGTTGTGCCATGTTCTCAGAATCACAGTCAGTATGTCCATACAAGTCAGCATAAAAATCCATAGCCATTTTCCTCATTTCTGTCGGATTAGATGTTAAGATTCCATTTTCCTTGCGCAGGTGAAGTATGCGCTTTTGTTGTGCAACTTTCCGCTCCAGATTAAAAAAATAAGAAGTGGGAGAGTCAATGTCCTTGATAGAAGAAATTCTTGCTCGAATTAAAGCGCCCTTCGCTCTTTCCTCTAAGATAGATCTTAGTTCAAGTTTCTTATTCCTTAAATCATTAGATACACCCAAAACATTTACATCCATCACATTTTCCATATCAATAATTTCCTTCTCCAACTGCTCAATTTTCTTTTTAACACACACAGTAGTATTGTAGGAAAAATTTTGACAAAAAACCTTTATCTGTGTTTTCCCCACCTCCCACCATTGTGCTATTTTTTCAAAATTACCTTTATTCAACTTCCACAATTTCCAAAAATCACCAAACTTTTCACAAAAAGACCTATCCTGCAGCAACTTAATGTTGAAATGCCAATAGAACTTGGGACGTGTTAAAGTAATAATGTTAAAATCTATGATTGCAATATGATGATCCGAAAACCCGGTAGGGAAAATGTTAGCATTAGATACTCTATTCATGCTTGTTTTGCTTATATATATTCGATCTAATCTTGCTCCAGTTACATTAGAATCTAGTATTTTAACCCATGTATACTGTCTAATTCTCTTATTCATGTTCCTCCACACATCCATCAAGTCAAACTCATTAATAATATTCTGAAGAACATTACAAGACGGTGGATGAGACTCCTCTCTGTTCCTGTCTAACAGAAAATTAGTAGTGCAATTCCAATCCCCACCCATTATTATGCAAGAATCATTATCATATTTTCTTAATGCACTCTGCAACTTCCCAAAAACTTCCACACGATCTGAGCCATTATTTGGAGCATAAACATTTATGAAAATAAATTTTAAGTCATTTATCTCCCCAGCAACCATTAAAACTCTACCCTTTTCTATCTCTTCAGTTGACAAAATTCTCAAGTTCAAATTTTTTGAAAAAAGAATAGCCACTCCAGCACTCAAGTTTGACCCGTGACTGAAGACGCTTTCCCCCTCCCACCATCTACACCACTCTACTTCATTATTACAATCTGTATGAGTTTCTTGCAAAAAAGAAACATTTACATTCTTAATATTAATTAATTCTGCCACCATTGCTCTCTTGCTCCTGTCTCTCCCTCCGTTAATATTTAAAGAGGCTACCCTTATCATCTCCATAGAAAATATAAAGAGAAAGAAAAGAGAGACAGAAAGAAATAAAGAGTGTAGTAAAGCCATCCTGAGTGATATGCAAACCATTAATTCAATTATTTGAATTTACGTTTTATAGGGGTTTTATCCCTTCTCAGTTTTGCAAGAAACTTTTTTAAACGAAATCTCTTTCTCTGACTGAGTTCATCTTCTCCAACCTTCCTCTGCCAATAACGAACAGAAGTCTCAAACCTCTTCAGATCAGAAAAATGATTACTTACATCAACAGATTTTCCAAAGGTTTCGTCCAGGAATTTATTTATTTCATCTAGAGAATAAACCTGCTCACAGCTTACTTGCGAAACATCTGACATGTCTGAGAAATCAGACAACCCACCACCATCATCATCATCATCACCATCACCACCACCACCATTGCTATCCTCATCCATTCCCTCATCAACCATTTCTGATTGCACCTCCTTAATCAAAGATACTATCTTTCCTCTTTCCAAAACATCACCTTTCAAACCGCCTACGTCATCATTCGTCTGGCTTGTATTCTCTGAACTCTCCACAGTATCACCCTGCTCAGACCCCTTTACCACAGTATCACTCTGTCCAGAACCTTGTACCACAGTGCTTCTCTCAACAACCACATCAGTTACAACATTAACTCTCTTCATTTTTCCCTGTTTTGTCTTACTACCAGAAGCTTTCTCTGTATCTTTTTCATTATTAGTGGAAGGATCTTCTACTATCATTCCTTCCTTAAAATTTGAATCCACATTCTGAACCTCATTATTCACCACTGCTGCTTCATTTGGTACACTACTCTTTTGTGCTTCATTTTCATTCCTCTTATCTGAAGTATTGCTAGGGCCTGCTTCATTGTCTAGTTCAACTCTATGAGGACAAGACAGCCTGACGTGTCCAATACTCCCGCAATCAAAACACCGCATTTCTCCCGTGCTCGCGTACATCATGTACGACTTGCCCTCAAAAACACATCGAAAAGAGATATTCAGCGTCGGTTCTTTCAGAAACATATACACCTGTCGCTTAAATGACAACACATGCTTTAAAGCGGCATTCTTACAACCAAGTGAAACCGTTCTAATTCCACTGGCAAGTTTCCCAAATCGAGAAAGCTCTCGCTCAATGTCGGCATCGGGAATAAAAGTCGGAACGTTGGAAACCGTCACCTTCGTCGTGATTGAAACTAAAGGTTGAACAGAAACAAATGTGCCACTTACCGATATCCCGCTCTCGATCAAACCATGAACCAGATTTTCTTCCTTCAAAAATACCACTACGGCCTTGTTCATCCGAGACGCCGAAATGATATTCTCATGGCCCACGCGCTCTGCCACGTCCAGTAACACATCCTCCACAGGCACACCTGCCTGGGTCACACACCTAATCCCATGCCGGAGCGACAGGCCTGACGCCTGCACACTCGCATGAGTGTGAGACGCCATCCCTACCTCCGACACGAGACAACTCTCGCGGAAGACAAACTCAGTTTTTTTTTTATTTTATTTTTTTTATTATTAAAAGTTTTTTTCCTTTTCAATTAAAATAATCGAATACAAGAAAAAAGCAAGAAATAGTGAAAAATTGAAAAGTTCCTCTCACCTAGATCACCCTCCCATGCATTCCCTTCCCAATTCCCAGCATGCACCAGAGAGAGAGAGAGAGAGAGGAGAAGCTGAGGATGAAGGAACAGAGAGAGGAGAGACCGAGAGAGGAGAAGCTGAGGATGAAGGAACAGAGAGAGGAGAGACAGAGAGAGGAGAAGCTGGGGATGAAGGAAAAGAGAGAGGAGAGACAGAGAGAGGAGAGACAGAGAGAGGAGAAGCTGAGGATGAAGGAACAGAGAGAGGAGAGACCGAGAGAGGAGAAGCTGGGGATGAAGGAACAGAGAGAGGAGAGACAGAGAGAGGAGAAGCTGGGGATGAAGGAACAGAGAGAGGAGAGACAGAGAGAGGAGAGACAGAGAGAAGAGAAGCTGAGGATGAAGGAAAAGAGAGAGGAGAGACAGAGAGAGGAGAAGCTGAAGATGAAGAATCAGAGAGAGGAGAGACAGAGAGAGGAGAAGCTGGGGATCAAGGAACAGAGAGAGACAGAGAGAGGAGAAGCTGAGGATGAAGAATCAGAGAGAGGAGAGACAGAGAGAGGAGAAGCTGAGGATGAAGAATCAGAGAGAGGAGAGACAGAGAGAGGAGAAGCTGAGGATGAAGAATCAGAGAGAGGAGAGACAGAGAGAGGAGAAGCTGGGGATGAAGGAACAGAGAGAGGAGAGACAGAGAGAGGAGAAGCTGGGGATGAAGGAACAGAGAGAGGAGAGACAGAGAGAGGAGAAGCTGGGGATGAAGGAACAGAGAGAGGAGAGACAGAGAGAGGAGAAGCTGGGGATGAAGGAACAGAGAGAGGAGAGACAGAGAGAGGAGAAGCTGGGGATGAAGAATCAGAGAGAGGAGAGACAGAGAGAGGAGAAGCTGAGGATGAAGAATCAGAGAGAGGAGAGACAGAGAGAGGAGAAGCTGGGGATGAAGGAACAGAGAGAGGAGAGACAGAGAGAGGAGAAGCTGGGGATCAAGGAACAGAGAGAGGAGAGACAGAGAGAGGAGAAGCTGAGGATGAAGAATCAGAGAGAGGAGAGACAGAGAGAGGAGAAGCTGAAGATGAAGAATCAGAGAGAGGAGAGACAGAGAGAGGAGAAGCTGAGGATGAAGAATCAGAGAGAGGAGAGACAGAGAGAGGAGAAGCTGGGGATGAAGGAACAGAGAGAGGAGAGACAGAGAGAGGAGAAGCTGGGGATGAAGGAACAGAGAGAGGAGAGACAGAGAGAGGAGAAGCTGAGGATGAAGGAACAGAGAGAGGAGAGACAGAGAGAGGAGAAGCTGGGGATGAAGGAACAGAGAGAGGAGAGACAGAGAGAGGAGAAGCTGAGGATGAAGGAACAGAGAGAGGAGAGACAGAGAGAGGAGAAGCTGAGGATGAAGGAACAGAGAGAGGAGAGACAGAGAGAGGAGAGACAGAGAGAGGAGAAGCTGGGGATGAAGGAACAGAGAGAGGAGAGACAGAGAGAGGAGAGACAGAGAGAGGAGAAGCTGGGGATGAAGGAACAGAGAGAGGAGAGACAGAGGAGAAGCTGGGGATGAAGGAACAGAGAGAGGAGAGACCGAGAGAAGATGCCACCCACACATTTGGACTGAAAAGCAGCACAGTCAGTTTTAAAAAAGCTAACCCTTGGCTAATTGTCAATGGTAATTTTCTTGGGTGTCGTACTTGCCAAACTGTCAAATGCCTTGGAGTGTTTAAAGAGACGGGAATGTCTCTCTCGAGTGAATGGTCGCAGACTAAAGTTACATACAGCCACAATGGCAATCACCAATATCAGCTGTCATGCTTAAGGAGCAAAATCTACAAGCACGGGACATCAAAAAGTCACAAAGCAGCAGAAAATACAGTGAACACAAAAAACACAATTGATGTTTCCATACAAAAACAAGTGGAGGAGGAAGCAGAGAAGACAGCCTCACTGTTTCGAACAGCATACATCCTAGCAAAAAACAACAGGCCATACACAGACTACCAGGAGCTGGTGGTGCTACAGCAAGAAAATGGTCTTGACACAGGCACCACTCTCCATCCCAGATATACTGCAAAAGGTAGTGAGACAGAAAATATTGCACCACATACTAACTAAAGACCAGAGGTTCAGTGTTTTAATTGACGAGTCCACAACTCTTAGCAAGAAATCGTCTCTAGTATTGTATTTAACGTCTGTAATAAATGATGTGCCCACAGTTATATTCCTCGATTTAGTTGAGCTGGAAAGCCAGTCAGCTGAGAATATTACAAAGAGTTTGCTTCAGTGCCTCCAAACTTGGGGACTGGATGAAAAGTTCATCCAGGCAAATTTAATTGCTTTTGCTTGTGATGGAGCAAGTGCCATGCTAGGGAGAAAATCTGGGGTTGCTACCCGTCTACAACAAATGTATCCAAATCTTATAGTGTGGCACTGCCTCAACCACAGATTGGAATTGGCCATGGGAGATATGGGGAATAAACCATTTCACTTCATTTTTAGACAAAATTTACACACTCTACCATAGGTCACCAAAGAACTGCCGTGAACTGGCTCAGCATGCACAACAACTTGAAATAAGTTTGCAGAAAATTGGAAGGGTCCTTGATGTTCGATGGGCAGCCAGCAGTTTCAGAACAGTTAAGGCTGTATGGAACTCGTACAAAGCTTTGCATCAACACTTTACTGCTGCTTCTGTGGATGGCACAAGAGATGAAAATGAGAAGGCTATGTACAGGCGTCTGATGGCCAAAAAGGAGACACAAGAATTCTTGTGTGATTTAGCCTTAATGTATGACACGTTAGAGGAAATTGCACACCTTTCCCTGAACTTGCAAGGAAGAGGAATGACACTCACAAAAGCAGACAAACTTATGAGAAGAACCATTCGCATTATTTCATCCATGATGACTGCTCCAGGTGATAAAAGACAAGAAGCTCTTACAGCTGCAGAGAGACAGGAGTTTAAGGGCATCCCCTTAACAACCAGTCCGAGGGTAAGACAGATAGACTCCTCAGTGTTCTTTCAGTCACTCGTTGGGAACCTGGAGGACAGGTTGTTCAGCACTGGTTCAAGCAGACACCCTGGCGTATCAGCTGAGAACACCAGTCAGTATACAGATTTGCTTGATCACTTTAAAGTTCTCAATCCAGAAAACTGGCCTGTTCCCTTACATGAGCAGTATGGGGAAGCTTGCATCAAACAGCTCACACTAAGATTCAGGCTTGACCAAAGGAAAGTGCTTGAGGGCTTCAGGGATTACAAAGACGACTCTAGTGTGATACCTGAAGACTTGTCCCCACTTACAAACATTCTCAGCCTGATCCCTGTGAGTAGTGCAGAATGTGAGCGAGGATTCAGCTTAATGAATATCATCATGTGCCCACCGAGATGTAGACTCCTGATCGAAAGCGTCTCAGCGTTGATGTTTGTTAACCTGAATGGTCCTCCATTGTCAAAGTGGAACCTAATGGCGTATGTGAAATCTTGGCTGGTAAAGCACAGAGGAGCTACAGACACACGGACACGCCCCTGCAAGCCATCACCTCAAGTGGACAAAGAGGCACTCTGGGCATTGTTGTGATATTAATTCATTACAGGCAGCTGGTTGTGATTAGGTTTCTTTTTTATAATTCAATGCCAGATGTTTGAAATGTATATCTGAATATAATCTGTTCAATTTATCTGTTTAGAACCACTGTATATTATTTTGTGTTAAAAATGGAACATTTTTGGTTTTATGTTTTTTTTATTTTTGCAAAATCGTCTGTTAATGTCGGCAGCCATTACACTTTTGGAAACTACAGTGCAACTTATATTGTCTTTCTTCTGTTAATTACAAAAACTGAGTTTTCTTAAAATTAAAATATGTGGCACTGGCACCAGATTCATTCTTCTGTCGTTAATCTGCACTATTTTACTATCTAAACTATTTTGATAATCAATTAGTCGGTTTGAGTCATTTTTTAAGACAAAAGTAAAAAATTATTTGATTTCAGCTTGTTAAATGTGAATATGTTCTAGTGTCTTCTCTCCTCTGTGACAGTAAATTGAATATCTTTGAGTTGTGGACAAAACGAGACATTTGAGGACGTCATCCTCCTGGGCTTTTGGGAAACACTGATCCACATTGTTCTGACATATTATAGACCAAACAACTAATTGATTAATCGAGAAAATATTCAACAGATTAATCGACTAGGAAAATAATCCCAAATCCCTAATCATTATGTACAAGTGCATACATTTGGAAGCCCTGGATATAAGCCTCCTTCTCTAGCTCTCTTAAATATTTTTCTTCTCTCTGTTTTGTCATTTAGTAAACTTTATAGATTTCAACCATATTATTCCTTCTTGGGTCTTTTTAACAAGAACTTAGATTAATGTATAGTGATTGTGTGACCTATGATGAGGGAACAACCAGTGATACCCTTGGTAGTACCATCAAATGATAGCCTATAGCGATGTCATCAGGATACACATACACCGGTAGGCAGTGGCCTACCTTACCGGGTGACCACGTCGTGGTCCACCAGAATTTATAGTTTACCCACCTCTTTTACTACCACTACACCACTGTTTGTAATCCTTCAGGCCACTACCAATGCTTACTGATTTTAAATGTGTTCGTTTGGGAATAAAGGCTAACACAGTTTAATCTACAGCATGCACATCTCAATATCATTCTTCTTTAAGGTATAGAATTGCACAAAAACCTTCTTGAGTCTTCTCTGCATATCATATGTCACCTTTACACGTGCCCCAGATACGTTTTATTTTTTTATACTTTTAAATTACTTCTGTATAAAGCAGATTTAAATGACCCAAAGACTCAGAACCTTTATTATACAATTCCTAGACAAAATGGTGGAAATGGCAGAACGGTGGAACAACAGTTTCCAAGGTAGATTTGGTTAATAAAATATTTAAGGTTTAAACTCAGTTTTCTGCCCTGTATAATTCTAGAAAGCTTCTGGAATGGCGATCAGGATTGAATGGTGAATCTTGAATCGGTGAGCGCCAGCAGATCTGCCTTCTGTAAACAACCTCAAGATCATGTTTTCTGGAGAACACTAAACATGACAATAGAAGAAATCTCAGTACGAGAAACAAGAGGTGAAAATATAATTCATGATTTGACCTCAGTAGCAGTCAATTACGTCTCAGGTTGAATTATTAAATCAAGGGAAATCTCATGTTTAAAATCCCTCTGAATAAGCAGAATATAATAGTGTGTATAATAAGTGTCAGTCTGTTGTCAGATGTTTTCAGAGATCATCTATCAGACTGATGATGATACAGAACAACAGGTGAGTGAATCAAACTGAGAGAAAGAGTTATTTACCTTTGTCACATGATCATCTCAGAGATGAGACAGATGATGATGATGATGTAACGTACAGATGATGAAGATTAATCTCAGCTGAATCTGAATCTGTTTCACACAGGGATCTTAAGGTCGGATCTGATGATCCTCATTCACCGAATGAACATCAGAAGGTGTTGAAAGATACAGAACAATTTCCTGAAATCAATCATGTCTCATGTAATTCATCAATCACTGTTTCAACCGTCAATAAAACAGCTGGAGAACAATAATGTCACGTCACATTTACCTCAGAAAAGCCATTCAGTGTCCATAAACTCTAGAGAACGGAGCATTTTGATGAATATATATTACATATATTTCTAACTAACCTGTTGGTGATGTCTTCATTATTTACTGAATGTTTGAATAATTCTGTCATGACCATTGCTGGGACCAAGCAGTTCAGAATCATCAAGACTGTAGAACATGCTGTAGAATGATTGTAGCACATGTAAAAATACATCCCTCCACAAACGCTCTATCCTTTGGTTGTGGACGGATTCCCCAGTAATGTGACTCCGGCGCTGAAGTCCTTGTACACGGTTCATAAACAAGGCCACTTGTAAGTTCTCACCACTGTGATCTGACCTTACCCTAGAGGAGATCAGATGTGCTCCTACAGTAGTCACATTCAAATCCAGACTCAAAACACATCTGTTTAGCTATGCATTTAGTGAATGAGCACTGTGTCAATGTTCGTCCGACTGTTTTTACTGTACTTTATTTTATTTTTTATTCTAAACTGTTTTAATTATTTCCTCCTATGTAAAGCACTTTGAATTACCATTGTGTATGAAATGTGCTATATAAATAAACTTGCCTTGCCTTGCCTTGCCTAGAGGGCAGACCGCAGTGGCGCAAAAAGTGGGTATGCGCTATATGCGGCGCAACACCTTGGGGGCGCCAAAGCGATGGTTAAAACAATTTTTTTGTATTTTCTATATATTTAGCTGCTGTTGTGCGTTTCTAAATAATTTCTGCATTTCCTCAATGTTATATAACATTTTAGAGGACTAACAGGCTAGAGTAGGTAGGCGCCCTCATAAGATTCCGTCATAGCATTTTGACATAGAAGAGGGGGGGAAATATCACGAACGGGCGCGGGCGCCGTGAGCGCTTTGCAAGCAGGTACGAGTTGTCATCGAAAAACATCGATTAAGCAAAAAAGCTGTCGGGGGCTAAAAATAGAAAAAGAAAGAGGGAAAAGGAGATGGCATGTCAAGGGATGTGACAGCAGCTAAATAAGTATTAAAAAATATATTATTTTAAAGTAAAAAAAAAAGTAGACTATAACGTATGATTTAGGCTATTTACATAACACAACCAAGGGAGCTGTTTTGCTGAATATTATCACGAAGTAGGCTAGACTATTTAATTATTATAAATGTTTATTATCATCCACAAGTAGCCTCTTGGCCTATATTAAAGGGTTCATATAATGGTACATGCACTTTTACAAGTTGATTGTACTGAAATGTGTGTTGGCAGTGCCTGTACACAACCATCATAAAATGATAAAAATCCATCCAGTTTTTTTTTTTTTTTAAATCTCCTTATATGTTTTCCCCTGCCTCAAATCAAGCCGTTCGACCGTGTGACGTCACACGCTCGGAAGCCCCTCCCACGATTGTTGATTGACAGCAGCGTTTCGACACAGACCCGCCCTCGCTGGCTCGCTCGTGTCAATCATAGTCCACGCTGACCGGCGCGGTCATTGTTGATATGCTGGAGCACTGTCTATGAGCAGAATGGCGTCTAAGCGATTGTGGTGTTCTGTTCTTGGGTGTAATAACGAACACAGCAGTCATTTTAATGTTCCTAAATCTGAACCGCTTAAGACACAGTGGCTGAGTTTTGTTTTCGAAGGGAATATTCCCCACGAGCAACGTCAATGCTCTCATTGTCATGAGGGTGGCGGATGAACCTAGGCGCAGACAGTATGCAATCACAGAACGTTTATTGTAGACAGAAAACAGGGAAAACAAAACCCACGAGGGGGGTAAAACAAGGGCAACTCTGACAAGGGAAGACTAAACTAGACTAACACTTGACAAACTACACTATAAACTAACAACAGAAACAGGATCAGTAATACACTAGACAAAACTCACAAGGTACTCACAGGTAAGTTAGCAATGACTCACACAACGTATGACAAAGTCAAACAATGAACCGACACAGGACAGCAAACACAAGGGGATTATAAAGGGAACACTGATGACAAGGACAGGTGAAACTGACTAGACAATAATGACGAGACGAGGATAACAAGGGGGCGGGGTAACGAAACGAGACAACACAAGCACATGGCCCAAACACAAGGCCATGCGCTTGTACATAAATCATGGGTCTGTCATGATCCTGCCACAATACTAGAAGAATACAAAGAAATGATGGCAAAATCATGACAGAATCCCCTGCTTAAGGAGCGGCTTCCAGACGCTCAAAGGGACACTAAGCACAAGACAAGACAGAACGAGACATTGACAAAAACCAACAAAACATGGAAAACACTAATAACGGCATACAGGATCACAGAGGATGAGGAAACGGGACTCCTGACAGGGGACATAGCAGGCGAAGGGGCAGGACTGGGTGCAGCGCTCTCCGTGGCAGGCTTGTGTGCAACGCTCCCAGTGACTGGCTTTGGTGCAGCGCTTACAGACACAGTCGCTTAGACGCATACACTCCTCAATCCTAAATCCTAAATGGCTAAATGACCAAATGCCCAATCCTAAATACCAAATGCCCAATCCTAAATACCAAATGCCCAATCCTAAATACCAAATGCCCAATCCTAAATACCCAATCCTAAATACCAAATTCATTTTCGACTTAGACTTTTAGTTTTCGACTTAGACTTTATTTTCAAACTTAGACTTTTGTTTTTCGTTTAAGACTTTTAGTTTTAGACTTTTAGTTTTCAATCTGACCCAATAATCCCTCCATACTGATGGAGGAAGAGACACACAACTGAACATTTACTGACTTCATGATCCTGAGACTCAAACCTCAATCCACCAGGACAAAGTTAAAGTCATAACACTGATTTCCCTCTCTGTTGATGATCTTAATGCAATTTAAGATCAACTTTCATCTGTACTGTTGAAGTTTACACCTAGAATTAGTTATAAAAGCCAATCACTATTACATGAATACAAAGAACAAGTGCAATGACAGTTAAACATCCTGCATTTATTTACAGCTATTCACAAAACCAAAGAAACGTACATTAGAAAAAAACGGTCTCAATAACGAATGCAGAATGAGATTGAGCTCTTAAATCACAGTCAGACGTTTCTCAGGAGTGTTTTCTCTGACTGGTGATTATGTTTGTGACACCACTGAATCCGGCTGAGATTCACTCATACCAGTGTCCTGATCTGTATTCAGTAGAGGCTTCATCTCATGCGATTCTGCTGGCTTCTGGATCAGGTTCAGGATCTGGTTCTGGATCTGGATCTGGATCTGGTTCTGGTCCTGGTCCTGGTTCTGGATCAGGTACTGGATCAGGTTCTGGATCTGGTTTTGGATCTGGATCTGGTCCTGGTTCTGGATCTGGTTTGATCCACTGGCTGTAGTTTCATCGGGGCCGGCTGTATTCTGTGTTCAGAATAAGAGAATGTTTTAACATGTATTTTCAACAGTATGACAGCAGTGTTTCTCAGTCCTCATAGAAAACACTTCACAGCTTTGCCACACAGAAGCATTTGCTGTTTTTAAGTTGAAGGAAATTACGTTTCAAACCCAGTGTGTGTCAGAGCAGAGGATCAGGATGTGATATTACTGATATTACAGGCATGACACACTCAATTATCTGAAGTGTTTTGTGTGAAATAAAGGAAAGTCCTGATGTTCTCCAGGAGGATTGAGAAACACTGATGATCTACACAACATCTCTGGAGAAAAGTGTTTAAATCCACAATGATTCTGACGCTAACCTGAGATTCCTGATTCTGAGATCCAGCGGCTCGAGCTCGACGAGACTTTAATTCCTTCTGTGTTCAAGACAAGACAGTTCATTTACACACAGATCTACACAAATGCATTAATACACACAGATCTTCACTAATGCATTAATGTACACAGATCTTCACTAATGCATTAATACACACACAGATCTTCACTAATGCATTAATACACACACAGATCTTCACTAATGCATTAATACACACAGATCTACACTAATGCATTAATACACACAGATCTACACTAATGCATTAATACACACAGATCTTCACTAATGCATTAATACACACAGATCTTCAATAATGTTTTTTTTTACAGTTATTTAAAGGTGCAGTCAGTCATTCTGTCCACATTTAAAGAATTTCACAAATCTGATATAAATGATGTAGAGTCGGGAAGAATCAGTTTTATTTCTCTCTTGGCTCGTGTGTGTCTGTATAAAGACTTCAGTCTCATACGCGTCAGAGAAACATGAATATAAAATCTTATAAAGTGCAACTTTAACATGAATTGAAACCGCAGCTGAATTATAGTAATAAAGTCTAATTCACATTAAATATGAAATACTAACCTGACATGACTGCAGACACGGTTTGATCACTGTGAGTTCAGAGACGGAGGAGAAAAATAGATTTACAGGATTATTCAGATTCAAAACACTTCAGACTGTATGATAGATTAGTCTTGCTTTAATACAGAAAAATAAAACAAACAGTTCAAACACAATAAACACACGTGTGAGATTCATCAATCATCACAACACAAAACTCAGCATTTATTCCCTGAAAGTGACGCATCCTAAAGACAGATTATTGGTCACATGTTTATAAAGGAAAATCCCTTAAAGAAATACGAGAGGCACCAAAACCCCTGAAGTGAATGTATTAATGTAATTGTCTTTAAGTTCAGGTTATACTCACATGGTTCAAATACCATTAAAATCATGAGAAATAAAGTGAAGATGAATTCAGAGGAAAAGACGATGATCCTCATATCTCCAATGGCTCCTTCACCATTAACTGAGGATGAGAAGAACAATATAATGTGTGTGTTTTTACCAGAAAGCTCATGGTTCATATGCATATATATTACTGTAATTATATAATGTAAGTGATGTTGAAAGTGTTCTCGCCTGTTTTCAGTATCAGTTCAGTCATCAGAGCAACAGCGTTCAGTAAAACTACACCGACTGATCCAAACACATACACAGGAACAACACGGAGAAGATCTGGAACATACAATAATACAGGTTCATATCATCAGATAATAATACAGTTTCATATCTTCACCATTAGAGACAATAATACAGTTTCATATCTTCACCATTAGAGATAATACTACAGTGTTCATCATTCATTGATAAAAGTTGAATAAAACATGGCAGTAATATACAATATTCATACACAAACACACCCTATTTTTTCACACACACATTTGTTCTTGATTGAGGAAACATTATAGTGAACTAGATGAGTAAAATTAGTAAACAAACTTTAAAGTTGGCTTGAAAAAAGCGTTGTCTGAAAGTTGCAAATTGTTGAAATTGACGTTTGGGACAGCAGGGAACACGTTTCTAGCATAATTTACCACATTGTTAGCACATTTTAGCATGATTTAGCATTATTCAACTTGCTGTGTATCGCTATGACAATCCTGCGGACTGAGGCGCCTAGATTATGATGCCAGGCATAGCGACTCTCCAGGCCTACACACACATGAACTCTTACACATATATTCAGATATGCAATCACCCGCCCCACACCCCATCCCTCGCCTTCGCCGCTTTGTACCCCGTCTGACAGGCGGGTCTGTGACCAGCGCCGAAATGGCTGCAGGACTGGATGGGGGCTTGCCTGTGCTGGGCTACCTCCTTCCCACACTCCCCACTCCCCACCCCTGTTGCAAGTCTTGTTCATGTTGTAGAGTGTACTGATTGTGTGCTAATGTTGCTGAGGTGTTTTTTCCTGTTCCCGCACTGTACTCCTTACAGGAGCATAGTCTGGGGTTGCCTTTTTCTCCTCACCTCTCCTCATGTCATGCTGTATTTTTTTTTCCTCAATTCCCTGTCTTCCTGTCCTGTCTACCCACTTCTCATATCGTATATATGTTTGTATGGACAGGTTGATGGCTAATTTCGCTGGTACTTGTGACTAAGTGACAATAAAGTTTACTACTACAATTACCATGTTCCTAGCATGATTTAGGATGTTGTTAACATGAATTAGCATTTTGCTAACATGTTTTAACATGTTGTTAGCATTAATTACCATGTTGCTAGTATGATTTAACATGAATTACCATGTAGTTAAAATTATTTAACATGCTGTTAGCATTAATTAACATTGTGCTAACATGTTTTAGCATGGTGTTAGCATGAATTAGCAGGATGCTATCATGTTTCATCATGTTGCTAGCATGATTTAGCATTATTAACCATGTTGCTAGCATGGTTTAGGATGTTGTTAACATTAATTAGAATTTCGCTAACATATTTTAACATGTTGTTACCATGAATTATCATGTTGCAGGCATGATTTAGGATGATGTTAACATGAATTAGCACAAATTACCATGTTTGCTAGCATGATTTAGCATGAAGTATAATGTAGCTAACATAATTTAGCATGCTGTTAGCATTAATTAACATTGTGCTAACATGTTTTAGCATGTTTACTAGCGTGATTTAGGCTTGCCAGTGACAGATACATAGCGGATGAAGCTTAAATTCTCTATTGGAGTTTATGCGTTAAAGTTTTTTTTTTTTTGAAAGCGTATGGGACTTCTATGATTTTTTTGGAAAACTGTAAGTCGGATCAGTTATAAAAGAGTCAATACAGAGTCAGAACAGAAGGTGTGAGAAAGTTTGGTGTTTGTAGCTTTAAAGCTCTAGGAGGAGATACTGTCTAAATATATAGATTTAACTTAAACTTAAATGTACAGTAAAAGCTGTATTTCATTAACTGGTGTAATGTGAATATTCCAGAAACTGAAGTACTAAAATATCATAAAAACAAAAAAGTTCAAAGTTCATCACAAGCTGATAAAGTGAATATTAATATAGAAGCTGTACTATGTCATTCACTCTCTCTCTCACACACACTCACACACACACACACCCGCACGCACGCACGCACACACACACACACACACACACACACACACACACTGAAATAATGCAGTTAACATCAACAACATAAGATGCAACGTAAAGGCCTAATGTACATAACGTATTAGAAAATAAACAGTTCCCTTTCGTAGTCACTTCGAGTTACGTCGAATGACGACGAAATGGGGTTTCGCTTAGAAAGCCTATCAACTTCGAGTATTACAAAACGAGCCAATGGCAAAGAAATGCCATGGGTCTGCGGAATTTGCATAGCGTAACTCCGCCCCACCTCGTGGGTATAAAAGGAGGACGCCGGCAATATGCAGATATGTTTTCGCTTCGGAGCCAAATGTATTCTTCACTCCTCAAGCGATTCTGAGTTTTCACTCTTCGAGATGAGCTACTCTCCAGGTGTTGATGTGATGGCGAATTCCAGGAAAATTCACATTGCCTGCTGATCTGTGGAGTGATTGCCAGTCGTCTGTTTCTCTCTGGTCGCTTCAGCACCTGCAGGGTTTATTTCCTCTCTATTTGAGTTGCACGAACGATACAGCTTTCCGATAAAACAGTGAAAGATGTCTCATCCGTGCACTTCTGGTTGCGGTCGGGTGGTTTCGTCATCTGATGGGCACAATAGCTGCTTTGTGTGTCTGGGCTTTGATCACGCTAAAGCAGCTTTTGTGGATGCTTCATGTATTCATTGTGAGAACATGACCATCGCTGCACTGCGGTCGAGACTCAATGAGCTCACTCGAGCGATAGTCCCCTCATCCACACCACGATCTACACCCTCTTCGCGAGGTGGTACTTCGGCTGGTGGCCAGGGTGACCTGAGGGTGACGGTGTGGAACAAAGCGCCGACGATTGTTCCTCGGCCCACACCCCCCTCTTGCGTGCCGCAACCTGTGAGTGTACCGAATGAACGCGCGGAATCGTCCTCTAAGATCCCGCGCGTGTCATTCGGTCACCCAGATGACGATGCCATGTCCGTCGCTGCATCATAAGGCGGGCTCGAGTCATCAGGAGATGACGAGTAGGCTGTGCTGCCGCCGCCTGGTATGCCAGCATTGTCCGAGTTGGATCCCGAAATGACAGCCATGCTTTCTCGGGCAGCCGCGAGCATCGGGATAGAGTGCATTCCTCCACCCTGTCCTGAGCGCTCGCGGTTGGGCGATTGGTTTTTGGGTGCCGCGGGCGCTGCTTCCCATCAGCTTCCGCCCCCAATACCTTTCTTTCCCGAGGTGCATGAGGAGGTCACGAGGTCCTGGAAGACACCACTGTCTTCCCGCTATCGTTCGGCGACCTTCTCAGCTTTTCCTCCTCTTGATGAGGCCGCGGCTCATGGGTACACTGGGGTTCCCCAGGTGGAACATTCTGTTGCGATGCATTTGTGTCCTCAGAGCGCTTCCTCCCGTGGTGACCCAAAGCACCCTTCCAAAGCCTGTAGGTTTTCGTCGACCCTTGTCGCAAAGTCCTATAGAGCTGCGGGACAGGCTGCCGCCTCTTTGCATGCCATGGCCATCCTGCAGGTTTATCAGGCACGGATGCTCAGGGACATGCACGAGGGTAGGACTGACCCAGGGCTCTTTGATGAGCTGCGTGCCGCCACCGACCTTGCTCTCCGAGCGACGAAGGTGACCGCACGCTCCCTGTGCCAGGTGATGTCCACTAATGTGGTCCAGGAGCATCACCTCTGGCTGAACCTGGCTGATATGAGAGACGCTGAGCGAACCAAGCTGCTCGACGCTACCATATCCCAGGCCGGCCTCTTCGGCGGTGCGGTTGAGGACTTTGCCCAGCAGTTCCCGGCCCTCCCGCTCGGCCCCAGCAGCAGCCTCCACCCGGGCCGCGCCGTGGAGGTGGTCACAGGAAGGCGTCCCAGCCTGTCCCAGCCCGCGCCCCGATAAACGCCAGGCCAAGCGGTGCTCCTGAGACAGGCTGCTCAGAGATGGCTCCCAGTTCTTTCCAGTTGAGAGTAGCAGGCTCTCTCCTTTCCCCGGTGGAGGGCCGGGGGAGAATATTTTGTTCTCCACTCCCCGCTGCTCGTCCCCTGGCGGGCAGCACCCTAATGTGGTCAAAGAAAGAACTAACATACCCATCTCTGAGCTCCCAGAGGGCGCGGACGACAGTGCTTACGAGCCTCGCCAGGCCTCCTCTGTCAGGACGCTGTCAATGACTGTACCCCCACGCCGGGACGCTGTGCCTCCCCTGTCCGGGTCAGTCGTTCTGCTTCGCTGCCCCTCCGGCGTAACATCGGTGGAATGTATGACCCCGCTGGTACAGTCTTTGAGAGCCTGGCTAGAGCTACCCAATCTGTCCCGCTGGGTCGCGAGAACCATCAGGCTCGGCTACGCGATTCAGTTCGCGCGATCTCCTCCCTGCTTCCGCGGAGTCCGTTACACCATGGTGGGTGGCAATGCCCCTGTCATGTGTGCGGAGGTTGCTACCTTACTGGCGAAAGTCCCTCCAGCCGAAATGAAGTCAAGCTTCTACAGCCCGTACTTCATTGTACCGAAGAAAACCGGTGGGTTACGGCCAATCCTGGACCTGCGCGTCTTGAACCGTTCCCTTCACAGGCTTCCGTTCAAGATGCTCACGGCCAAACGCATTTTCCAGTGTGTGCAGCCGCAGGATTGGTTTGCAGCGATCGACCTGAAGGACGCCTTATTTTATGTCTCCATTCTTCCTCGACACAGACCCTTTCTACGGTTTGCTTTCGAGGGGCTTCGCGTCTTCACGAAGGTTGTCGAGGCAGCCCTTGTTCCGCTACGGCAACACGGGGTTCGCATCCTGAACTATCTCGACGACTGGCTGATCCTAGCTCACTCTCGAGACCAGGTTTGCGAACACAGGGATCTTGTGCTCCGGCACCTAGCCCGTTTGGGCCTTCGTGTCAACTGGGAGAAGAGCAAACTTTGCCCCGTGCAAAGGATCTCTTTTCTCGGTATGGAAATCGACTTGGTCGCCATGTGCGTCAGCTTACGAGTGAGCGTGCGCAGTCACTGCTGACTTGCCTGAGACAATTCGAGGGCAAGAGTGTGGTTCCACTGAAATACTTTCAGGGGCATATGGCATCCGCAGCCATGGCAACGCCGCTCGGTTTGCTTCATATGAGACCACTTCAGCTCTGGCTTTGCGATCGAGTCCAGAGGTGGGCATGGCAACAAGGCACGTTCCGAGTACTAGTTACTCCGACCTGCCGTCAGACCTTCACCCCGTGGTCGAACCTCACTTTTCTTCGGGCCAGAGTGCCCTTAGATCGTTGTTGTCTCAACAGATGCCTCCACCACGGGCTGGGGTGCCATGTGCAATGGACATGCTGCCGCGGGCTCCTGGACAGGACCCCAGCGCCTTTGGCATGTCAATTGCCTCGAGTTGCTGGCAGTACATTTCGCTCTGCACCGATTCCATGCGCTGCTCAAGAACCAGCACATACTAGTCCGATCAGACAATACCGCGACAGTAGCGTACATCAACTCGCCCGCCACCTCCTCTTATGGAGTCAGAAGCATCTGAGGTCGCTTCGAGCCATTTACATTCCGGGGGTCCTGAATTGTGCAGCCGACGAGCTCTCACGGCTTCAGCCTCTTCCTGGAGAATGGCGACTCCATCCCCAGTCGGTTCAGCTGATTTGGGATAAGTTTGGCGACGCACAGATAGATCTGTTTGCCTCCCACGACTCGTCCCATTGCGACCTGTTTTACTCCCTGATCGAGGGCACGCTCGGCACGGATGCACTGGCGCACAGCTGGCCGCAGGGCCTCCGCAAGTATGCGTTTCCCCCAGTGAGCCTTCTTACACAGACCCTGTGCAAGATCAGGGAGGACGAGAAGCAGGTCATTTTGGTTGCGCCTCATTGGCCCACCCAGACCTTGTTCTCCGAACTTGTACTCCTCACGACATCACCTCCCTGGCCAATTTCTCTGATGAAGGACCTTCTTTTTCTTCCTCCACGTGTGGCTCCTGGATGCGACGAGGTGGTGGTGGTGGTGGCTACCATCACTTCCGCTAGAGCATCGTCCACGAGACATGCCTATGCGTTGAAGTGGAACCTCTTCGTCAACTGGTGCTCTTCTCACCGAGAAGACCCCAGAAAATGCTCGATCAGTGTTGTGCTTTCCTTCCTGCAAGAAGGGTTGGAGCGAAGGCTGTCTCCCTCCACCCTGAAAGTGTACGTTGCCGCTATCGCCGCACTTCACAACGCAGTTGAGGGTAAGTCGGTGGGAAAGCACGACCTGATCGTCAGGTTCCTGAGAGGAGCGAGGAGACTGAATCCTCTTTCGTCCTCCTCTCGTTCCCTCTTGGGACCTCTCAGGGGTTTTAACTGCCCCGCAGAGTGCTCCGTTTGAGCCACTCCACCCGGAGTGTGGCTTCCTCTTGGGCTTTAGCGCATGGCGCCTCGCTAACAGACATCTGCAGAGCTGCAGGCTGGGCGACACCCAACACATTCGCGAGATTCTATAATCTCCGAGTAGAGCCTGTGTACTCGCTTCAACTAGCCAGTAACTGGACCCGCTCAGGTGTCTTCGCTTGCTCGCCATTCCACTCCACGGACTGGATACGTGCGATATTTTCCTCAGGTGAGCTTCCCCGCAAGCCCTGAATTCCTCCAGCACTGTTGACGTCAACGCCAGAGTCTATGCCTGCGGCAGCTTTCGCGTCGGCTAGGTGCCTCCATGTGCATGGTTCCCCTCTGGTGACCCCCACATGTGTATTTCCACTGTAAGCCTCTCTGAGCATGTGTCTTCCCTTGGCAAGCCACCTTGCCACCCCTGGGGTGGAAATATTCCACCCTGCGGGTTGGACACCCCAGTGTTTCCATATGCATCCCTTCGGGTCATATGTGTATTCTTAACCCTCTGGGGTCTAAGATGTTTTTGGGGTCCTTGAGATGTTTTGACATGCACTGACATTTGTGCCTTTTTCAGTTGCTTATAAATAAATTACTGGCAAAGATGTAAATTACACTCTATTTAGCACAAACAGGGCTACCATAATATGTGAGCAACATGTATGTACATGTTTGTATTTTTGAGAGAATATTGTTTATGCATGGTTATTGAAAAAACTAAAACTTAAAGTTTCTGAAATAAGACCACAAAACACATACTAAATATGTGTCCACAAGACTTTTGACTAATGGATGTTGTCGCCTAGAGTTTTTTCTTCAAAATAATCTGAAAATCATCCTGCCCAATCATTCACATAAAACAATAGATTGGTTTAAATTTTGTATGACACTTTTTGTTTGGAAAGGCAATATGCGAGGGGCGTGACCTGCTGTGATTCACACCTGAGAAGACAATGGCCCGCGTAATGAGCCCATAATGGGGCTGCATACTAATGACCCTTTCATTCAGGTGTGTCACGGAGCCACAAGAATGCAATGACAATATATATATATATATATATATATATATATATATATATATATATAGGCCTATATAATAGAAAATTGGTTCACAGTTCCAATTATTCATTTATTTTTCAAATTGTGCTTGCAAATTGTATAATATCCAAGGTAAACATTTCTAGTAATTGTGCAGTTAATTCTCATACTGTATTTACAGAAAGTTTGGGAAAATATCCCAAATGTGTCACTAATAAAACACAATACAAATAATTTAAAGAGAAGGCTTATATTGACCTTTTAAGATTTACCTAAGATTTATTTATATGTACATATATTTTTGCTATTTTAACCCTCTGGGGTAAATGTTACAATTACAACAACAATAAAAATTTTAACTATATTTCAAATGTAATCTTTCTTTGTATAAACTAAAGTATACATTTTATCATACATATTTCACAGTTACGGATTAATTAGTTTGTATATAGCCTACAATCGAACAAACACTATAATAGTTGATGACTTTATTTTGACAAAACATAATATATATATATATATATATATATATATATATATATATATATATATATATATATATATATATATATATATATATATGAGCAGAAATGAGCAAACAAGCTTATTCGATGTGGCAGTATTTTACAGTAAAAACGACATCTTGTCTTTCATATGTAACATATCGTTTTTATGATATATTAGGGCATATACATGTTAATTTGCAGTTTAATACGTTGCTTATACAAAAATATTTTATTTCAACATATTTCAGTCGATTTTTACTCATCTCAGTATAGCAATATAGTTAGGTAAAAGCTGTTCATTCATTCACACACAAAAACACATATCGCGATTAGAACAAAGCACTTGAGAATAAAGAATGTACCTATTCCTCAGCTCCTGCTATATCCGTTGCTCCTCGAAATGAAACTACCTGCACTTCTGAGGTAATTTTTTTCAAGACGATTATTAAGAAAGTATTATTCCTCGCGGCGTCGTAAATATGAGTCTCTGAGTAAAGTCGGTGTATTTTATCTATGGTTTTATCCAGCTGATGTGTGGGCGTGGATCGCCTCAGAGCATTTGTGTTTGAATAGAGCGCGCGCTCCGTGGGCGTGGTCAAATTAACTTTAATGAGCTGAGACGAGAACGACTGACATCTCTCGCTTTTCGTACAGATAACATAAAATGAGAATATTTGTTTTTTATATAAATTACTTCATTTAAAAGAAGATAATTCAGGCTTCATGCCTGTGTGCCTGTATACCTGTTTGACTGAGTATTTGCAGAGTTATGGTTAATTTTCGGACGCGTTTCAGAATGGACTTCACTGACAGAGAGAAAGCAGAACGTGCATCATGTTTATTTTTCTTTATTTGTCGAAAAGCACAACACTTTGTTTTTATTGTGAGTATACACAACAATATTAGAAACTTAACAGGATCGAATGATGTATAACACTTGCCTGTATGACAAAAATCGATGGAGTTATTTGAGTCTCTTTTGCATTGATAAGAAAAAAAGTGAGACAATCGCGCCGGCGCGATTGCTGACCCCAGAGGGTTAAGTCCACCCCCTTCGGGCTGGCACTGATTGCATATTTCCACTGAGATATGCTTCCCAGTGTACCTTGGTATTCCTGTGTTAAGTAGGAGTCCTTCATCCATGCTAGTCTCAAGACAGGGATCTCAGACTTACGCAGGGCACTGGAAGACAGCCCAGTGGCGTGATTAGACTGGGAACCCCATTTCGTCATCATTCGACGTAACTCGAAGTGTCTACGAAAGGGAACGTCACGGTTACGAATGTAACCCTCGTTCCCTGAGTAGGAAACGGAGACGTTACGTCTCCCTGCCACCTCCCCTGTACCGCGGGGAATTGCCTGAGTTCAGTCTCGGCTCCTCAGTAGGAAACATATCTGCATGTTGCCGGCGTCCTCCTTATATACCCACGAGGTGGGGCGGAGTTACGCTATGCAAATTCCGCAGACCCATGGCATTTCTTTGCCATTGGCTTGTTTTGTAATACTCGAAGTTGATAGGCTTTCTAAGCGAAACCCCATTTCGTCGTCATTCGACGTAACGTCTCCGTTCCCTACTCAGGGAACAAGGGTTACATTCGTAACCGAGACGTTTTTCACTGTATAGTAAATTACTGTTAACAGTCTTTATCATTAAAATGCTGATAGTTTTCACAGAGTAGATACTCGATCTCTCCAGAAGAGAAGAACAGAAGAGAGTGAGGAGAATAAACGAGAGCTGGAGATGAAGATGATCAGAGATGATGATTAATATTAATACTGTACCATGTTTAAATGAGCATGTGAAGTTTACCACTGTCCAGAGTGACTGAAGAAACACGATCACACACACCCATCCAACACGATCTGAACATCAACACACACATCAGCTTCATCACTAACAGTTTTCATCAACTCACACATATATAGCAGAAAGATGTTTCACATGTATATCATCATACCCTTCTCATTCTCCAGAGCTGTGATGTAGAAATAGATCAGTACAACATTGACCAATAACATGAGCATTAAATACACTGATCTCCTGACCGAAGGTGAACCTGAAAAACATGATTAATATGAGTTTAAAAACTGTGTATCTGTGTTTGACACTGACTGAATAAAAACATACATTAAACATTATATATAAAACATCGCATAAATGTTCAAAACGACTGAACACAGATTATTATTCTGTATTTCTACTCTCATTTAATTCAAAATCTGTAAGGATAAGACATTCATAATGACACAAGGATTTATGAATTATAGATTGATCACATTATGATGTTATTTGTGTTATATGAGTCATAGGATCATAACTCATAAAACACTCACAGCCCATTCGTTGACCACATGTACCATCCCAATAATATCTCGCCACTGTCATCAACACTGGCAACACTGCAACAACCATGAACCCTGGAGACAGAAGAGATTACATTAATACAGAGATTATATTAATACAGAGATTATATTAATGCAGAGATTATAGAGATAGCTGACTACCAGCTTCCTCCTTTGAGCTGGGCCTGCCTTGTGCCATTTAGGAGGAGCTAAACTGAGCCCAAAACACCCTCTTCCATGCTGTACCTGTCCCACGATATCCCCGATTTGAAGGTCAGCCTTTGCCTCTACTACAGATTTCTTTGCTGACCACTTTCTACCAGTTTTTAACACAGGGGCTGCCTCCCTTACACATTTGTCACGTGACTCTACTAAGGTCATTTCCAGCCTGACCTTGGCACATTTAAACTCCTCGGTTAAAGCAGAGACTGGCAGCTGCAATATTCCTTTACTATAAAGTCCCACTCTGCTGAGGCAGCGTGGAACTCCCAACCATTTCCTGATGTATGAACTTATTAACGCTTCCAGCTTATCCACTGTTGTCAAAGAAACCTCGTACACAGCCAGTGGCCACAGCAACCTCGGCAGTAGACCAAACTGAAAGCACCAGAGTTTTAGTTTGCCTGGTAGAGCACAGCTGTTTATGCTCTTCAACCCTTCCACTGCTTGTCGTCTAACTTCTCCCACTCAAACTGTGTCCTTTAGATCCCCATCGTACCATCTCCCAAGACTCTTCACTGGCTTCTCAGAAACTGTTGGTATTGCCTCACCATTAATGAAGAATGTTTTATCTACTACCTTTCCTTTAACTATCGAGATGCTCCTTGATTTAGAGGGCTTAAATTGCATTCGTGCCCATTTGATATTATCTGTTAACTTCCCCAATAACCGATTAGTGCAGGCTACTGTTGTAGTCATGGTTGTCATGTCATTCATGTATGCTCTGATTGGTGGTAGTCGCATCCCAGAACCCAAGCGCTCTCCTCCTACTACCCATCTTGATGCCCTAATGATTACTTCCATTGCCATGGTAAAAGCCAGTGGAGAAATGGTGCATCCTGCCATTATTCCAACCTCTAAGCCAGAGGTCTTCAATCCTGGTCCTGGAGGGCCGCTGTCCTGCAGAGTTTAGTTCCAACCCTAATCAAACACACCTGAATCAGCTCATCAAGCTCTTCAGGATTGCTTGAATATACAAAGGCAGGTGTGCTGAAGCAGGTTGGAACTAAACTCTGCAGGACAGCGGCCCTCCAGGAGCAGGATTGAAGACCTCTGGCTCTAAGCATTGCCATGCAGTGCTGAATTTTGGAGTTGAGAAACTAAATTGCAAATCTCCAAAATAGGCTTTCACTAAATTTGTTATTGACATTGGTACTCTGAAAAAATCAAATGCTGCCCAAAGAAGCTCGTGTGGCACTGAACCATATGCATTAGCCAAATCCAGGAATGTCACATGGAGCTCCTTCCTCTCCTTTTTAGCTGACTGAATTCGTTGCCAGATAACATTGATGTGTTCTAAGCATCCTGAGAACCCTGGAATGCCCGCTTTTTGAACTGAAGTGTCAATGAAGCCATTCTTTAATAGGTAGGTGGACAATCTCTGGGCAATAATGCTGAAGAAAATCTTACCTTCAACGTTTAATAGTGAAATAGGACGAAACTGACTGATGCTTGTAGCATCTTTTTCTTTAGGTATAAAGACTCCACCTGGTCTGTGCCATGCTCTAGGTACAACCTGTTTTTCCCATGCCACTTTTATCAATTTCCACAGAACTTGCAGAACTCCTGAAGTACTCTTGTACACTCTGTAGGGAACTCCATTAGGCCCTGGAGATGATGAAGCCCTTGCCTTTCTCACAGCCTGCTCTACCTCTTTCCACTTAGGTGCACAGACCTCCATTTGGTATTCTGGTGGGTTGATAGGTGGTATGTCTGATGGAATTAACATAGGCTCATGCCTTTTTGCGTCTGTATGCGTTTCCTCCAAATATCTCTCTAGCTCAACCCTAGATGCTTTTAAAGTGCCATAATGCCACTGCATTAATGCAGTCATTATATTAATGCAGAGATTATATTAATGCAGATATTATATTAATGCAGTGATTATATTAATGCAGAGATTATATTAATGCAGATATTATATTAATGCAGTGATTATATTAATGCAGAGATTATATTAATGCAGATATTATATTAATGCAGTGATTATATTAATGCAGTGATTAATGCAGTGATTATATTAATGCAGAGATTATATTAATACAGAGATTATATTAATGCAGATCCTGAGATCAGTGGCTTCTGGCTTCTTCTGTGTGTGTGTGTGTGTGTGTGTGTGTGTGTGTGTGTGCGTGTGCGTGCGTGTGTGTGTGTGTGCGTGTGTGTGTGTGTTCAACACGGAGGAAGAGTGTGTGTTCGTCTGTCACAACATGACGGAAGTTATTTTTATTAATTATTATTTTAAATAATTTCAATGATTGCTTTGAATCATTATACATCATCGACAAGTTATTAATGCTCTTTCATATTGTTTTACAATCACATGTAATTTCCTCTGTAAATGTCATTCTTTAATGAAATCTATTTTTAATGATTTCAATGATTACTTGAAATCATTATAAATCATCGCCAGGCAGGGGCATCGTGTGAAGTTTACACATTCACTTATTGTAGAAATTTAATTAACTTGTTTGAAATAATATTTTAAATATTTTGTTTTATGAAAAACACTTTTCTTTTTCTTCTTCCACACTCATATAAATGTAATGAATTATTCAGATGATATATTGTAATAGTGAGTGTGAATGAAGTTTAATATCTCAGATGTGTCTGGAAAATCTCCACAGATTTCTCTTGATTTGAGTTTAATACTGTTGAACAATGAATAATGTTTATAGAGTTTACAGTTATAGAGTTTACATGTATCAACTATTCACATTCATTTATGAGTGCATGTAAACTCGCCTGCTGTCGACCCGAAGCTGAAGAACAGGAGAATGAACGGCAGTGAAGGAAGAATATCAAAGCTTATACCAGCCAGAATAACGAATATAGGACTGATCCGGCCGCTCAACTTCCCAGTTAATGAAGCCAACACTGTGTAAGAAAAACATTATTAAATTAATTAATACATTAATAAATTAATTAAAATTAATAAATCCATCCAGATGTTTGATCTGATTGAGAATTAACGCCATGATAATCAAAAACTCACTTCACTAATTCATCATTTAATTTAAACAGACAATCTTCACACAATCATTCACATTTCCCCTTCAAAACTATATAAACTTATGAATATCAAACTCGAAAACTCTTAAGAATTAAGTTGTGATCGTTAATTTCATCAGTATTTTTGCTGTTTAAATGTTATCAATGATCAATAATAATATATACTGAGATAAGTGGATCTGACCTCTATGTTTTTATTGTATTTCATTTCAAATGTAAACTGCGTAATTGCTTTAGATGAATATGACAATCATAAATAACATCAAGCATCATAATCACCTTTATAACCAGAACATGTGTAACATGTGTCTTCTGAAATATTAAATAAAGTGTGTGTGTTTCTCTATGGACGCCTGAACTGCTGATGTCAGAGACTATATATAACAATTAATGATTCATACATTAAAAAGTTTAAATCAGGTCTGATATTATGGTTTGTATATTTTGTAACTCCATTAATCTGGTAAAGAATGGAAGAAGGGAAGAAGATGGAAGAAATACTTACAGAAAATAATAAAGAGGAGGTTGATCAGGAGCGCTATCACAAACAGGCCTATAATCATGACAAGTTCAAATCCAGTGTAACTCAGACCTTTGTCATAGGCAAATTTAAACAGAACTGGAATAAAGGAAGAGAAACGACACCAATTACTGAAATAGAAAAGAAAAGTATAAATACAGATCAGAGGAATTATAAAAACACTTCTCATTGAACAGATGCTTTTATACACAACATTACGATACATTCTCTGTCTGATCGTGACCCTTGACCCTTGTGCTGATGATCACCCCTGACACTTGACCTTTGTGCTGCTAATGACCCCTGACCCTGACATGACCCTGACACATGCTGAGATTCAGAAGCAGCTTTAGCTTCAGTCTCAGTCACTACATGATGTCTATTGTAACAATTATACATACTGGAGTACATTATAAATGTGTCACGCAGAGATTGAGCGCTGAACATGTGTAGAATATGTTATAATGACAAAAATACAACAGTAACACAAGACACTTCAAAGTATTAATGTCATGGGTTTTTAAGATTTCCGGCTGGATATTGAGAATATTACATCATTTAAATGTAATTACTGTTCAACTGTTAATGTTTATTAATGTGTTTATGATAATAACTGTTGATTTACATTTGGATGTATTTACCGGAGTAAAAAACAGATGAGAAAACAATATATTCTGCCTCATAACTGAAAAGTTTAACCCATGGTTTAATCTTGCCTGTAAAACAGAACAGATGAAATTATTACATCCACAATATCATTTACAACAGCAACACAATGAAACACAAATGCCAATAAAACATTGAATTGAATGTAAAATTACTGTCAGTTTATGTGAAAAAAATGTGTATTATAATTCATAAACTATATTAATCTATAAATACTAATAAATCAGCCATACCTGTGCACTCATCAATATACGGCGCCGTCCAGAGCAACATGAGCGGCCTCAGGAGATACAGAGCAGAACAAGAGACCGACTCGAACACAGATCCTGAAACACAACACACATTACTGTACATCTACACAGATATATGAGTTATTCATCATAATACACTGATAAACTATCAGTCCTGAAACACTGACCTTCAGAAAAACCCCAGAGGACAAAAGCAAGAAACATCAGAATATTTGGACAGAAGACGAGAAACATCTGAAGACGAAAGACTGTGTCTGAGAGAAAAGTTGAAATAACACATGATCAGTTAAACAGATTTAATAATTATTAAAACTATCATTATCAGCAGTGTTGCGCAGTAACGCGTTACTGTAACGCAGTTACTTTTGACAGTAATTCATACTGTAACGCATTACTTTTTAAATAAATTAACTCCGTTACCGTTACCATATGGTGCGTTTGTCCGTTACTTTTTTTAATTAATTAATTTTGGCTGAAGTGTAGCCTACAGCCTAACCTGTTTACAGCAGCGACGCATTGTTGGTGGTAGGGTTGCCACCCGTCCCTTAAAATACGGTATTGTCCGTATTTACAAGTAAAATGACTCGTCCGTATCAAATCAATCAGGGACGCGATTTGTCCCGTATTTTACATAAGGCCCACACATAGCCTAGTTGGATAAAAACATAGGGTTTACTATACTAATAGCAGTAGCCTATAAATAAATCAATTTCACAATAATGTTACATTATGATTAAAATCAAATGAATTTTGTCCATTTTCTAAGCTTAGAAAATGCACATTTATACGGGCTGAATTTTATAGGCCTAAAATAAATATTGTTTAGTAATTATGTGAATTACACTGCGCAAACTACCCACCGAATGAAGAAGGGTTGGCTCTCAGTCTCCACAGTACAAAATATTCATTTTATTTTATTTGTAGTGTTCGCATTTATGAGGAAAAAACAATGTTACGGACGTGACAGTTCTCCGTTATGGACGTGAGTGCTCTGAAAGCGGCACTAAATTTGCTTTAATACTTGCAGAGACAACAAACAGAAAGCACAAAACCTTTCTTTAAAGTGAATTTCGTTTTGTATTAATTGTATCTAATTTTAATCAATGTTTCATCAACCAATTGCCTGGATTTAATAAATAAGAAGTAAATATAGCAGACGATAGATAATCGCGAAATGGAGGCGCCGGCGCGTGAACTGGAGCTCGTCTCATAAATGAACCGAAAACGGCATATAAGGTAGCCTACTTGCCTCACAGACATGTCTACTTTTAAACAGAACAATTCAAAACGAAAGAAAACAGACTACAGACTGCTCTCTGCTTATGTAATCCTTATGAAATGTGCATTTCTCTCTGGCGCGTCTACTGCAAAAAGATCGCGAGTCAGCATAGTGATTCACCTCAGAAATCCTTGTGATATATTCAGTTTGTGCTGGTCTGACTCAAATAAAATAGTGTTTAAAAATTACATTCTGTTTAAGTCAGTTTTGTGTTTGTATAGACCATAACGCATAAAATGGCATTAATGGTAACTTTAAAGAATGTTTTTTTTAAAGTAACTAAAAAGTTACTTTTAACAGTAATGCATTACTTTTTGGTGTAAGTAATCAACAAAGTAATTGAGTTACTTTTTGAATGAAGTAACTAGTAACTGTAACTAGTTACTATTTCTTAGTAACTAGCACAACACTGATTATCAGTCATTCAGTTTTATTTAAAACACACATCTCTGTTCTTTCTGGCCATTACATTTATAACTGAATGAAACTGTGTTGGAAACACAGATGTAATATAAATAACTGAACACTGATTCAGGATAGAAGAGTTCCTCTTTACCTAGTAGTGTCAGTAACACATTTATCTTGGTTGAAAATGTCCTGCGATTCTGAGGTAAGCCACTGTGAACTGTACATGTGTATCGTCCCTCATCTCCAGCTCTCAGCTTCTTCAGACGGAGGGAGAAGTTTCTGTGTTTAATGTGTTCAGTAAAGAAATGAGCTCTATCCTGATAATCCTGCGGCTGTGACTCTGCTCCATCTTCATACTGATGAACTAACGTCTCTGAGTCTGTTCTTCTCCACTCCACCTTCAGTCTCTCCGTTCCAGTGGGTCTTTCATCATAACAGGGCAGAACCACTGAAGATCCCAGAGGAACAGGTGTGTGACAACATGGTTTCACAATGAATCCTGAAAAATAAACATTTATGTGAAATGTTAAGGTAAAACAGTGAGGTCTATTTTGTTATTCTGACACCGATTATCATCCACTCACACTGTCTTGTCACACACACAAGCACATAACGTTTCCTCAAGTCTCTTGAATCTGATCGGCTATATACAGCTTTGCACAACGGTAAAGACACACAGGGTTTTTATCAACCCGTCTGAGAAAATCACCATCAAGCGCTTCTGATGAAGAAATAACCACTGGATTCGGTTCATGTAAAGTTTAAGTTAATCAAATCTTTGAAAGATAATCAGAGTTTGTTCAAAGCACTTTATTAAACTAAATATCCACAGTTTCATTTGCTTTGTTTTCTGAATTATATATGTGAAGTACTTATTTTCTGTTGTGATACTTTCTACTCGGGTCTCTAAACATTTTCTGATTGTCTGTGTTCTCTGTTGAATCACTCATGAAGAAGCCACAGCAACATTCAACAGGCGGTTCTCCACACCAGTGTATAATTGTGGAGTAATGAGTTTCTGATGAGAAGAGATGTGTTTCTCAGGTCAACACCACCATAAGTCCTTACACTAATTGGGATAATTTTTATTTATATTATCTGATAATAGCTTTTAAAATAATTTAATTTCTTGAATTCTTGCCTGTAATTGAGTGAGAATTTATTTTCCAAAGAGACTCAGATGTACAAACCCAGAACCAGCTGATAAAGCATATAAATACATGCTCAGATGTTGCTGCTCATTCAAAATTAATGTGTATGTATAATTAATAATATATGATCAGCCCAGACAATTATATTTATCACTTAAATGTATCAAACTAATTTTATAAAAAATCTGGAAATGCTATTTTTACTGTAACTATATTGCTTAAAGGTCCCCTGACATGAAATTTTCACTTTCTGAGGTTTTTTAACATTAATATTAGTTCCCCTAGCCTGTATTTGGTCCCCTCGTGTCTAGAATTTTCGATCTGTGTAAACCGAGCTTTGGCTATTTTTCTCTTCTCTGCAGCTCAGACGCGCTGATCTTGAATCTCCTCGTTATGACGTCATAACGAGGAAAGGTTACCTCCCCTTTCTCTGCTCTGCCCGGTGAATTTGGCTCGCCCATGAGAAAACGAGCTAGGAACAGGAAGTACGAACGCGCCGGCGCGATTTTAGTTTTTTCTAGAGAAATAGCTTTGAGATTTGAGTTTTTCCTCGAGAGATATCATGGCTTGCAAACGAGTGAAGCATGGCAGTTGATCAGTGTTTGGATGTACAAACGAACACAAAAGTATTTTTTAGTTCCTTCATCCGAGCCTCTGAAGAAACAATGGCTTAATTTTATTTTCTTTGGAAATGCGCCGACACAACTTCCCAAAGTTTTGTATGGTCCAAACATTTCACCGACGACTGTTTCCTCAACTTGGGCCAATACAGAGCTGGCCTCGATGAACGTCTAAAAATAAATCGATCGAGCTACCAAGCAACAATTTCTGATGTGTAGCCTAATTGTTCAAGTTCAGACAGGTAAGTTAATCTTTCTCTCAAAATTGTTCAATACTGTTTGCATCAGTAAGTGACTAAAATATCAACTTCACATTGTTTCTTTTAGTAGGATGAAAATAATCTTATTTAAATTGTGAACAAATTATACAGAAAGCGATCAAAGAACAATCTTTCCACACAGTTTATCTGGACAACTCGTTATGAAATCAATGACGCACGTTACACTGCACAACGAAGCTCTTACGTACATCATCGTGTTTGCATTGGTGAAAGCATTAGAGAGAGCAGAAACTGCGTTGCAATGATAAGATCTTCATGCTCGCGATCATCAGACTGTCATCTGCTGCTCAATGCTCATCACAGCAACATTTTATGTGATGGGAATAGATCTTCTAAATACTTTAAAAACTTCTCACGATTCGTTAATCTCGATAGCTGTAATAGTAAAAACGTATAATAACTGTAGTAAAAGTATTCGAGAGAGTTTCACATGTAATATGTAGCTATTTCATATGCAAGCATGTCAGCCAATCACAGCAGTGGCCGGTTACACTGATACCACAGCAGACACGCCCCTTCAAACAGAGCATTCAAATCAGAGGCTAAAATCAGGCTAGGAAAAATGCCTTTTATTTCTAAATGATTATTTTTTATCTAAAAAACATACTAACATTATAAGGGTAACACAGGAAACATTATAAAATAATAAAATAACCCCATATCAGGGGACCTTTAATATATTCATAGTAGTCATATATTGATCAGGGCTATACATCAGCCATTTCTTTCTTCTTTACACTTACCCAGGTACAATACTGTATCTGTTGAAAACACACACTCCTCGTCCCTGTAAACTTTACATCTGTAAACTCCTTCATCTCCAGCTCTCAGCTTTTTCAGACGGAGGGAGAAGTTTCCATCTTTAATCTTCTTGTTAGAGAAATGAGCTCTTTTGTGAAAGTCCTTGTGCTGTTTCTCTGCTCGACTCCCTCCATCTTCATACAGATGAACTAAAGTCTCTGAGTCTGTTCTTCTTGTGCTTCTCCATTCCACCTTCAGACTTTTCTGTAACAAGCTTCTGTCAACCTGACAAGGCAAATCCACTGAAGATCCCAGAGGAATGAATTTACCAGACATAAAGAACTCTATAAAGGAATAGAAACGTGTTAATGTGGAAAAACTATTAAGAAGAAAGAAAAGAGAAAAGATGTGGACAAAAGATCATCTGCAGGTCAGTAACTGTAAGAAGATTTAGTCAAGAAAAATAAGTTTTTCAAAAAAAGGCCAAACCTTTATTAAGGGTTTATGAAGGGTTAATCACAGAAGGTTATGTTTATTATTGCAGTGAGAGAACTGAGGTCTGATCCTCACACACACCGATCATCATCCATACACACTGTCTTATGAATTATATATGTACAAAAACACACCACACTTGCATAACAGATGGTCGATCATTCACAACTTGCTATTAATGAATTAATTTGGTTTAATATCCAAAAATACAATAAAAAAATAATCTGTTTTCAGTTTTATAATTGTATGCATGAATTAATTCAATAGCAAACAATCTGAGATATGTTTCAAATTGCTCTTAAATGTGCTGAATGAAAACTTTTCCAGTTTCAAATCAGAAAAAAACACTGTCATTACAATATACTGCAAAAAGTGAAAATGTGCACTTTTTTTCAGAGGGACGAAATGCATGTTTCTTAAGTATTTTGTTGAACATCAGTAAGTGTAATTATTGTGTAATTAGTAAGTGTAAGTGTAATTATTTCAGTGTATGCAATAATCCCATTTACTGTACACTGCTATACACTCACCTAAAGGATTATTAGGAACACCATACTAATACTGTGTTTGACCCCCTTTCGCCTTCAGAACTGCCTTAATTCTACGTGGCATTGATTCAACAAGGTGCTGAAAGCATTCTTTAGAAATGTTGGCCCATATTGATAGGATAGCATCTTGCAGTTGATGGAGATTTGTCGGATGCACATCCAGGGCACGAAGCTCCCGTTCCACCACATCCCAAAGATGCTCTATTGGGTTGAGATCTGGGGACTGTGGGGGCCATTTTAGTACAGTGAACTCATTGTCATGTTCAAGAAACCAATTTGAAATGATTCAAGCTTTGTGACATGGTGCATTATCCTGCTGGAAGTAGCCATCAGAGGATGGGTACATGGTGGCCATAAAGGGATGGACATGGTCAGAAACAATGCTCAGGTAGGCCGTGGCATTTAAACGATGCCCAATTGGCACTGAGGGGCCTAAAGTGTGCCAAGAAAACATCCCCCACACCATTACACCACCACCACCAGCCTGCACAATGGTAACAAGGCATGATGGATCCATGTTCTCATTCTGTTTACGCCAAATTCTGACTCTACCATCTGAATGTCTCAACAGAAATCGAGACTCATCAGACCAGGCAACATTTTTCCAGTCTCCAACTGTCCAATTTTGGTGAGCTCTTGCAAATTGTAGCCTCTTTTTCCTATTTGTAGTGGAGATGAGTGGTACCCGGTGGGGTCTTCTGCTGTTGTAGCCCACCCGCCTCAAGGTTGTGCGTGTTGTGGCTTCACAAATGCTTTGCTGCATACCTCGGTTGTAACGAGTGGTTATTTCAGTCAAAGTTGCTCTTCTGTCAGCTTGAGTCAGTCGGCCCATTCTCCTCTGACCTCTAGCATCAACAAGGCATTTTCGCCCACAGGACTGCCGCATACTGGATGTTTTTCCCTTTTCACACCAATTTTTGTAAACCCTAGAAATGGTTGTGCGTGAAAATCCCAGTAACTGAGCAGATTGTGAAATACTCAGACTGGCCCGTCTGGCACCAACAACCATGCCACGCTCAAAATTGCTTAAATCCCCTTTCTTTCCCATTCTGACATTCAGTTTGGAGTTCAGGAGATTGTCTTGACCAGGACCACACACCTAAATGCATTGAAGCAACTGCCATGTGATTGGTTGATTAGATCATTGCATTAATGAGAAATTGAACAGGTGTTCCTAATAATCCTTCAGGTGAGTCTAGATTCATATCATATCACTGTAGACACCAGCTGATAACATATGACATCTGAATATGTAATCTTGATCATATAGTTAAGCTATAGCTCTGATTATACAAATAAAAATCCTGAATATACAATACTCAGTACTGTATTGTTTATTAACTATTAAGAGTCGAGTTTGATTTGTTTGTATCTGTTTACTTACCCAGAACCAGATTTGTCTTGGCAGAAAACACACACTCCCTCTTGCTGTAAACTGTACATGTGTATTCCCCTTTATCTCCAGCTCTAAACTTCTTCAGACATAGGGAGAAGTTTCCATGTTTAATGTGTTCAGTAAAGAAATGAGCTCTATCCTGATAACCCCACTGCTGTTTCTCTTTTCCATCTTCATACAGATGAACTAACGTCTCTGAGTATCTTCTTCTTCTTCTCCATTCCACCTTCAGATCCTCAGTTAGTAGGTTTGGAGGAACATGACAGGGCAGAACCACTGAACCTCCCAGAATACCAAAGTTAAAAGAATTCTGCACAATCAAACCTGAAAAGGAAAAGACGGTTCATTTCAAATGTGAGGTAAATGTTGAGGAATAATAACCTGTTTTAATCACACTATCACACAATTAAATCACACAAATACAGGTTCACATGAGGCCAATCAGATTATTGGAATATTTTCGGAAAGACATGATTAATTAATTTATAATTTAATTTAATTTAATAATTCATTACATTTTGTATAGCGCTTTTCTTGGCACTCAAAGCGCTTTACATAGAAGGGGGGATCTCCTCAACCACCACCAATGTGCAGCATCCACCTGGATGATGCGACGGCAGCATGAGCATAAAATGAGCATAAACATTTGTAAACACTAATGGTTTGTTCACACTGAAAGTAATTGAATCCCTGGAGGTCTCAGAGTCTTTCGGCTGCTGGTAGTTTTTCTTCTGCTGTGGCAACATGACATCATGACTTTTGCGTAAACAGACACGCCACTTTTAAGTCAAGTGGCGTGTTATCTATACGCATTTTGAGATATCCGCGTGTATGCGTGTATGTCTACGCCATTAATGTCCAAGTGATTCCGCGTATATGTACACGCCATTAAATTTCCGAGCGAAACGAAGCAAAATGTAGATCTACATCTGGGGAGCGATATTTTTTTTTCCCTAGGATGGTAGGGGAAGACTCATAAATGCTATTAACCCCAGTGACGGGTAGGTTTAGGGACGGGGTGGAGGTAGGTCATATATTTATATATACAGTAATAACGTTAAGTCAACTGCGTTCACAAACACGCTGAAAAGCGATTGTGCGTGTTGATAGCACGCCAAAAATGGAAATACGAATTGGCGTGTCATACACACGCAATTTTATGAGATCAGTCTGTCGTGGAATAAAACTGCATCACATGTCAGATCACTGTTATGTTATATATAACATCTGAACTGCGTTACAACTGTCCGCACACATTTCAGTAAAACTTGAGAATAATGCTCTGTTTTAATAGGTAACTAGGAAGTAATGCAGGACTAATGGGTAGTTCTACATTAACACTTCAACTACTGATATCATCTAATATAGAAACAAGCTTAATTAATCAGTATAATCAGTAAGTAATATCAAATTTAGGACTGAGATAGTAATAGTTACTAATCACTGCAGGAACTACTAGTGATCTGGACCATCATTTTTAAAGTGAAAAAAAAAAAGAGCTTTGAATCTAGTGACAATGATGAATCAGATCAAACACTGATTGATGCTCTCAGAACCACGAAAACACAATTCACAAAATATACAATATTCAAAAAAAAAAATAAAGTCATCTTTTCCCTATTACCGCACACTGATGAGCAATATGTCTATATATTTTGCTATAGTTTTCCTGAGTTTAAAGGATTAGTTCACTTTAAAAAAAAACTTTTGCTGATAATTTACTCACATCCAAGATGTCCATGTCTTTCTTTCTTCAGTCGAAAAGAAATTAAGGTTTTTGATGAAAACATTCCAGGATTTTTCTCCATATAATGCACTTTGCTGGGCACCAAACGGTTTAAGGTCCAAAAGACAGTTTCAGTGCAAACTCCAAACTGTTCAAAGGGCTTTAAACGATTCCAGACGATGAATAATGGTCTTATCAAGCGAAACGATCGGTCATTTCAAAAATAAATAACAAAGTTTAAGTTTAATAATGTCAAATGCTCGCCTTGCTCTGTTCTGTGATGCACGTTCGTGACTCTCCTGTTCGAACTCGTTCATCAAAATGAACAAATCTTTTTTCGAGTTATTTGGTTCATTTAACGAACGAAATGAACGAATTGACTCGGAAAAAGATTCGTTCATTTTGATGAACGAGTTCGAATAGGAGAGTCACACAGAACAGAGCAAGGCGAGCATTTGAGCTTATAAAACTTAAACTTTGTTATTTCTTTTTTAAATGAGCGATCGTTTCGCTTGATAAGACCCTTATTCATCGTCTGGTGTCGTTTAAAGCCATTTGAACAGTTTGCAGTTTGCACTGAAACGGTCTTTTGGACCTTGAATCGTTTGGTGCCCAGCAAAGTGCATTATATGGAGAAAAATCCTGGAATGTTTTCATCAAAAACCTTAATTTCTTTTCGACTGAAGAAAGAAAGACATGGACATCTTGGATGACATGAGGGTGAGTAAATTATCAGCAAACGTTTTTTTTTAAAGTGAACTAATCCTTTAACTACTAATAACACAGAGCTTTAGGATGCTCCAAATTTGATGATATAAATTCAACAATACATTCACAGCTTCAGAAATGTTTTATAACGTATGTCTTATCTCATCTTTGTGTTGTATATGTCAAAATATTTTGACTTCTTGACTTTTTCTACTGTAAACTGTAAATATTAAACATAGTAAAATCATCACTCAATAAACACATTTTTATGATGATGTTATTATTATTATTAGGTTCAAACTCATTTCCCTCTGCATCCCAGTAAATCAGAATATGTTCGTGTTATATGTGTACCTTTAGTATGCGATCTGCAGTAGATCAGACAGCAGAGCAGAAGTGCAGATCCAGAGGCAGAGATACAGAGAATCAGCATTATTATGTGTAAAGCTGAGAAACCTGTCAAACACACACAGTTATTAATGCTGTTATTGTGCAAAGTTACTTGTATATATTGCACAAATGTGTCCCTGAGATATGATTAAGGAACACACACACATTTAGCTAAAAGTGGACATTTAATAGATTTCTACTGTTTTAAAGCTAATTATAAATACTAATCCACACTCTAGGAAGCTTTGAAAATATTGAATAAAAGGTCTAAATGTAAATCACCATAGTAAAATTTTAACTAAATTTGATATTTTAAACTGGGAAAATATTATTACATTTGCAGATATTTTTCTTGTGTATAGCACTTTGCATGGTAGCTCCACCTCCACTTAATGAGTTTATTAGACAAAATCATAACTCATCTAGGCTATAGAGTCTCTACTACAGTGTCTACGTTTATTTCAAGAGTACAGTGATTTATAATGATCTTATATGATTGCCGTAATAGTACAGTCTGTTGAGGCATTAGGCTGTGGCTGAACTCAGTTGTAGTTATCTTTATTGTGTTCTTGTTCATCTTTCCATCAGGGATTCTGCTTGTTAAAAGCAGGTGTTCATCACTAATCATCACTCAATTAATCACTTATAATGACTGCATTAAGTCCACTCTTGAATAGTCTTAGGCCCTGTCCACACGGAGATGCGTTTCACTGTATACGTAAACAATTTGTATCGTATTGCCGTTTCGTCCAGACGGATCTGCCGTTTTGGGAGACTGAAATCGCTATTATTTCAAACCGGGTCCCAGAGTGGATAAATCTGAAAACAACACCCTTGCGTTTTCGTGTGAACAGCCAATCGGTATATTTAGTGAAACGATGATGTCAAAATGGCGGCGCGGGCACACGCAGCGGCTTGGCACTCTCCCTTGCTTAGCAGTTTTATGGTGAAGTACACTCAATCTACATTACATTTACATTTACATTTATTCATTTAGCAGACGCTTTTATCCAAAGCGACTTACAAATGAGAACAATAGAAGCAGTTAAACTAACAGTAGGACAACAATACGTAAGTGCTATAACCCCTCTCAGTTTAATTTTAGTGCAGTTTTTTTTTTTTTTTTTTTCCTACACTTTTGATGATAAGAAACGGCAGCTCAGTATATGTACCTGGCAACTTTGGAACATTCCCGGTGGAGATTATTCGGCCAACGGAGCCTAGGGAACTAATCCGAGTCTCCGGGAAGAGACACAGACCGAGGAGGACGCGGAAGCAGAAGCAGGGGAAGAGGGCTGGGAGCCGGGACAGGCTTCACCTAGCTCCAGACAAACCTGCCATCCCCAGCATCTTTCTTGCCAATGGACGAGATGAGACTCCGGACTATGGATCACCGCTGGGACGGTTGTGTCACGATAAGATCCCTAACCAGAAGCCCTGGTTCAACAGAAATGTATATACTCTTCTACAGGAAATCCAGAGTGACCTGAGAAGGAGGATCACTTCTGCTAAGAAAAATTACAAGCTGCGCATTGAACAGCATTTTAAAGAAAATAACCACCGCAGCATGTTTGCAGGGAATCAGGACAATAACAAGCAATACAGCAAACTATGGCCCCACCCTCTTCTGTTGAACCTTCTCTCCTGGACCAGCTGAATCTCTTCTTCACCTGCTTTGAGGATGGAGCCAGTGCAGGACAGACCATCGTCAGTACTCATGTGGATGAGCAACCAATCGTAGGGCTACTAGATCAGCACCAGATCAAGCGGGGGTCCCAGGACGTGCGCTAAAGGTATGTGCTCACCAGCTTACAGCTGTCTGGACTGATATATTCAACAGGTCACTGAAGGAGGCTACAGTTCCTACCTGCCTAAAGACTGCTACCATCATTCCTGTTTCAAAACAGACAACTGTTGCATGCCTGAACGACTACAGACCAATAGCATTAACACCAGTCATAATGAAATGTTTTGAGAGATTGGTACTGAACAGCATCAAGGCCTTCATTCCAGCTAATCTGGACCAACACCAATTTGCCTACAGAGCCAACAGATGCACCGATGACGCCATCTCACTTGCACTTCACACTGCCCTCGCTCACCTGGAGAACCCCAACACATATGTCAGGATGCTTTTTGTTGACTTAAGTTCAGCTTTTAACACCATCAACTCCAGAAAGCTAGTCAACAAACTGTTGTTACTTGGCCTGGACTCTCACCTCTGTAAGTGGATTAAGAACTTTCTTACTGACATGCCCCAGCATGTCAGACTTGGAAATATTACCTCCTCCACCACCATCCTCAACACTGGCACTCCCCAGGGTTGTGTTCTTAGTCCGCTCCTTTACTCACTATTCACCTATGACTGTTTTCCCATTAATGACTCAAACTCTTTTCAAATTTGCAGATGACACAGCTGTGGTGAGGCTGGTAACCAACAATGAGGAGACCGCCTACAGGGAGAAGGTCCAATCACTGGTATCATGGTGTAGCAGAAACAACGTAATCCTCAACACAAAGAAAACAAAAGAAATCATAATTGATTTTAGGAAATGTAAAAACAACAGACATGACAGTCTTGAGATACATGGAGAGGAGGTGGAACAGGTCCAAAGCTTCAGATATCTGGGGCTGCATCTGGCGGAGGATCTGACCTGGGGAGTGAACACCAAAGAGATAGGGAAAAAAGCTCAGCAGAGACTGTTTTTTCTGCGAACCCTAAGAAGTACTGGGCTCCCGCAGACACTCCTCACAAACTTCTACAGGTGCACAATAGAGAGTGTGCTGGCATACAGCTGCACAGTGTGGTTCTCCAGCTGCACTACTGAGGAGAAAAAAGACCTGCAGCGGGTAATTAAAACTGCCCAGGGAATCATTGGTGCACCTCTCCCAAACCTTGAGGACATCTATTCCAGTAGGCTTCAGAGAAGAGCAGTAAGCACAAGGGCAGATCCCACACACCCTGGCCATACCCTGTTCGACACCCTACCCTCAGGCAGGCTCAGGGGTCATGAGGGCGCGGACAAACCGCATGAGAAACAGTTTTTTTTTTCCAAGGGCCAATGAGCTGATGAAAGGCTGAAGGGTCGGAAGACTAATCAAATCTTGACTTAAATCATACTGTTTTTAAATGTACTGGGTTTCTTATTCTTGTTTTAAATATTTGTATTCTATTTTTATACTGTATATTTATCTATTAACTGTTGTTGACAGTGTCACTTTTTATCCTTTAGGCTGCTAACTGAGTGATTGATGTCATCTTAATTTCATTGTGTAGAGATATGCAATGACAATAAAACTATCAATCAATCTCTCTATATATATAAATGAGATAAATAAATCAGAATTTAAGTATTGAGTGTTTTTTTCAATGATTTTTCACACAGTGTAGTCTTCCATATGTAGTGGTGTGCTGTAGGTACAAATCTCATAATCATCATCATCATCATCTCAAGTAAATAAACCTACAAAACCACTGAAAGCTTAAGACATCAATCAAAGTCATGTTGAAAATGACAAGCAAAGCAGGAGGAATTCATCTAAATGTTCTCTTAATATTTACTAATTATAACGCATGCATTGATTTTACACACTATTGACGGGGATACATGATGATGTTTTTTATTCACTATCAGGTACAAATAATACATTTTAAAAATAAAATTAATGTAATGTTTTGTCAAGAAATCCATATGTAGGCTAAAACTCATTTTAAGCATTTAGGCAGAAGCCTCTACAAGCAAAAAGGATTTTTAAGATCATAAGCAAAATAAATTAAATCAAATGTGTCTAAAACTTTAACTCCCACTGTAAGTTTGCAGAGAATGTGAATAAACGATGTGCCTTTGCCAGAATTGACTTGAAGAGCGAAAAACAATGTACATACCGTCTGCTGAAGTTATGATCATCTCTCTGGATCCTCAAAGTAAAATCTGTAAGTGATCTGGCACATGAAGTGTGTTTAAACTTGTATTGATTTCTTCCTTGTGTTTGACAAAGAAATTAAAAACTGCTGCTCATCCAGATAAACCGGTTCTGATTAGATGGAAAAACATCATGAAGAAAGGTATAAAAAATTTAAAAGCTTCTGTAAAGGGAGTATAATCTGAAACTGCATGTTTTTTTTTTAAAAGATCAAGAAATGAGCAGATATTTTATCCTAAATTAAAAGTGTGTTAGTTTAAAGGGGGGGGGGGGGGGGGGGGGGGGGGGGGGTAAAACACTCAGTTTCAGTCAATCTCATGTTAATCTTGAGTACCTATAGAGTAATATTGCATCCATCATATCTCCAAAAAGTCTTTAGTTTTATTATATTTATAAAAGAAAGATAGGCTGTACAGAGTCTTTCCGGAAAAAGCCAAGCGGGTGGAGGCGTGCTGTGTGGGCGGAGCTAAATAATCACGCCGAAGTTCCACGCCGATAGACACACACACAGATATTTGAAGCAGTTCTACTCACCGCCTGCGGTTCCAACGCAAGACCGTTAACCTTTAGTGTTGGGACTGCTCCATCCTTGAGAACTAAACGATTAGCAAATCCGGCTTCGAACTGGGCCTTGTTTATAAAAAATAATCATCCTCGAAATGCATGGAACAAACAAGAACACTTGCACAACTATGTTGATGTTCTGGAAAAACAAACTCCATCCACTGGTCCCTTAACGCTTGATTCTTTAGGAATCTGTGCAGTGTTGTCTTGCCTTGGCACCTGAAAACACACTTCTTTGGTGATGACACATATTGCAGCTTAGCCGATGCACAGCGCTTTGATGGGCATAGGTTACGGCTATCGCTCTACAGCTGCGCGCGCGCCCTGCCGAGAGAAGTGCCCTTAGGACCGTATAAGGAAATTCCGGCGCATCTGACGTCATACGCGCCCATACTCGAAAAAAACTTTCCGAAACTTGTGACAACCAGGAAGGAGTATTTTGAGAACAGAAATACTCAATCAAACGTACAACTTAATTTTTGAAACTTTGTCCATGTTTAGCATGGGAATCCAACTCTTTAACAGGGTAAAAAACTCACTATGCATGAAATAGCATTTCACCCCCCCTTTAATGAAATAATGTTGCAGTATTCTGCTAACTGGATGCTTGCTTTGAAAAGTACTGTTCTGTCTGCAAAGACGACTCGTACTTGAGCTTTACTTTACATATTATTGTTCTCGTCGACTTCTTTCACATCACTGATGTACGTGAACACATTCAAGTGTCAACGTCGCTTCCCGTTCCAAACCCTTAAAGTAATCACCATTCGTTCTATTTTATTAGTGTAACAAACACATTACTTTAACTAAACATACGATTATTAGTCTAATTAAGCATGCAACATTTCCCCTCCCCCTCCCAGTGAACTTAGGGAAGTTGTCCACACCATTGTCAAAGCGATCCCCATTCACACGGACCAGCGAAAACGACTAAAAACACTGTATTCTTGTGCCAGACCAGTAGATGGCGATGAAACACTATAGACTGAACACGTAATACGCATGTGCATGACGTCATCATCTCCAGAGATTCTTGTTTTTGTTGTTTACATGGAGACCGTTTTCAAAAACTTAAAACTTTACGTTTTCAGGCACCCAAAACACTGTTGTCGTGTAAACGAACGGCCAAAATGCATAAAAAGTTTTAAGCTTTTAGTTGAAACGCTGTTGTGTTGAAAAACTGGAGCATGAAGAACTCATTAGAGAGCAGGGGACCACAGCATCCCCAAGCGTCCCACAGGGGACCACAGCGTACCACAGCGTCCCACAGGGAAAACAGAACACGGGTCAATATATACAGGTCCTTCTCAAAAAATTTGCATATTGTGATAAAGTTCATTATTTTCCATAATGTAATGATAAAAGTTAAACTTTCATATATTTTAGATTCATTGCACACCAACTGAAATATTTCAGGTCTTTTAATGTTTTAATACTGATGATTTTGGCATACAGCTCATGAAAACCCAAAATTCCTGTCTCAAAAAATTAGCATATCATGAAAAGGGTCTCTAAACGAGCTATTAACCTAATCATCTGAATCAACTAATTAACTCTAAACATCTGCAAAAGATTCCTGAGGCTTTTAAAAACTCCCAGCCTGTTTCATTACTCAAAACCGCAATCATGGGTAAGACTGCCGACCTGACTGCTGTCCAGAAGGCCATCATTGACACCCTCAAGCAAGAGGGTAAGACAGAAAGAAATTTCTGAACAAATAGGCTGTTCCCAGAGTGCTGTATCAAGGCACCTCAGTGGGAAGTCTGTGGGAAGGAAAAAGTGTGGCAAAAAACGCTGCACAACGAGAAGAGGTGACCGGACCCTGAGGAAGATTGTGGAGAAGGACCGATTCCAGAGCTTGGGGGACCTGCGAAAGCAGTGGACTGAGTCTGGAGTAGAAACATCCAGAGCCACCGTGCACAGGCGTGTGCAGGACATGGGCTACAGGTGCCGCATTCCCCAGGTCAAGACACTTTTGAACCAGAAACAGCGGCAGAAGCGCCTGACCTGGGCTACAGAGGAGCAGCACTGGACTGTTGCTCAGTTTTGCATGTCATTCGGAAATCAAGGTGCCAGAGTCTGGAGGAAGACTGGGGAGAAGGAAATGCCAAAATGCCTGAAGTCCAGTGTCATGTACCCACAGTCAGTGATGGTCTGGGGTGCCATGTCAGCTGCTGGTGTTGGTGCACTGTGTTTTATCAAGGGCAGGGTCAATGCAGCTAGCTATCAGGAGATTTTGGAGCACTTCATGCTTCCATCTGCTGAAAAGCTTTATGGAGATGAAGATTTCATTTTTTCAGCACGACCTGGCACCTGCTCACAGTGCCAAAACCACTGGTAAATGGTTTACTGACCATGGTATTACTGTGCTCAATTGGCCTGCCAGCTCTCCTGACCTGAACCCCATAGAGAATCTGTGGGATATTGTGAAGAGAAAGTTGAGAGACGCAAGACTCAACACTCTGGATGAGCTTAAGGCCGCTATCGAAGCATCCTGGGCCTCCATAACACCTCAGGAGTGCCACAGGCTGATTGCCTCCATGCCACGCCGCATTGAAGCAGTCAGTTCTGCAAAACGATTCCCGACCAAGTATTGACTATTGAGTGCATAACTGAACATAATTATTTGAAGGTTGACTTTTTTTGTATTAAAAACACTTCTTTTATTGGTCGGATGAAATATGCTAATTTTTTGAGACAGGAATTTTGGGTTTTCATGAGCTGTATGCCAAAATCATCAGTATTAAAACAATAAAAAAATTTGTCTTAATTCTGTGCTATTATGCACAGCTGAGTGAACAACACAGGTGTGTGTGTCGCATAAGGTGGCCTCATGCTTCTTGCAAACAGACTCTTTTGAGGAGACTCTTTTCCAAATTTGTTGCCCTGATTCCATGCGCAAATACATTGCAGACTCACTCTCGCTCGTATCCAAGGGAAATCATCAATACTATCATCCCTTACATGTGTTTTATTTAACTAAATACATCATCAGCTAAAGCGCGCACCCGATTCCGTCACGCCAACCGCGGCACGGGCCGGCCATGCACGCAAGTGTTAACGCGAGCTGCACACCTGCGTGCCTGCCTGCTTTCAGCACGATTCATTATTAGGCAGCGCTAAGTAGGCTAGTCCAGACTTTTCCAATACAATTCCAATTGATTTATATAACACTTTTCACAATAGGCTACATATTGTATCAAAGCAGCTTTACCTAAAATGCATGCATTGCATCTACTTTAGCCTACAATTCAGAGTGATGTTATCAGTTATGCATTTCAGAAATGTAGGCCATATAAAATTGTACAGTAAGCTAATAATGTATTATTTAAGGCAGAACAAAGAGCTAATTTAAGTAATGAATGCATGTTTGTTAATAGAGGATTAGATTAGGACTCTGACTAATATGGTATAGCCTAATGGAAATGCAGATACTTATGCTTAGATTGTTAATACATAATGTTTTTCAACAGGTGACATTTTATATTTTGACCCTTCAGTTGAGGTCAAAATGAAATGGACACATTTTGTCACAACGAAATGACAAAATGTTTTTTTTTTTAATTAGTCGTTTAGATTAGTCGAAAGATTATTCATTATAAAATTAGTCGTTTAGTGGCAGCACTACATCTGACTAACGTTAGAGAAACTTTGTCGCCATTCAGCTATGACAGAAGAAGTCTGTAACGTCCATGTGTACATGGATGATGACATTAATGATCAAAATAAAAGCAATACGTTTTTTAATGAAGTGAATGCTTCAATGAAAGAATAATCTCTGTAGAAAACATGAAAGAGATAACACATGATGTTGAAAATAAAAGAAAGAAGGTGAATTATGACATTAATGATCAAATAAAAAAAAAAAGCATTTTGGGAGAGAAAGCAAATAATACTGATCCAAATAAAAGCAAAAAGCGTGTGGGAAATGAGCGTGTGATAGGGAAAGCAGTGCCAACTCACTTGTTTATTGGTGATAATTGTGGAGAATAATGAAGGGAAAGTACAAAAACCAAAATGCTATAAGATACCCAATGAATCGCCCAGTAAGGAGGAAGTGTCCAATGAATCGCCCAGTAAGGAGGAAGTGTCCAATAAATCGCCCAGTAAGGAGGAAGTGTCCAATAAATCGCCCAGTAAGGAGGAAGTGTCCAATGAATCGCCCAGTAAGTGTCCAATTAATCGCCCAATAAGGAGGAAGTGTCCAATGAATCGCCCAGTAAGGAGGAAGTGTCCAATGAATCGCCCAGTAAGGAGGAAGTGTCCAATGGATCGCCCAGTAAGGAGGAAGTGTCCAATGAATCGCCCAGTAAGGAGGAAGTGTCCAATGAATCGCCCAGTAAGGAGGAAGTGTCCAATGAATCGCCCAGTAAGGAGGAAGTGTCCAATGAATCGCCCAGTAAGGAGGAGGTGTCCAATGGATCGCCCAGTAAGGAGGAAGTGTCCAATGGATCGCCCAGTAAGGAGGAAGTGTCCAATGAATCGCCCAGTAAGGAGGAAGTGTCCAATGGATCGCCCAGTAAGGAGGAAGTGTCCAATGAATCACCCAGTAAGGAGGAAGTGTCCAATGAATCACCCAGTAAGGAGGAGGTGTCCAATGGATCGCCCAGTAAGGAGGAAGTGTCCAATGGATCGCCCAATAAGGAGGAAGTGTCCAATGAATCGCCCAATAAGGAGGAAGTGTCCAATGAATCGCCCAGTAAGGAGGAAGTGTCCAATGAATCGCCCAATAAGGAGGAAGTGTCCAATGGATCGCCCAATAAGGAGGAAGTGTCCAATGAATCGCCCAGTAAGGAGGAAGTGTCCAATGGATCGCCCAATAAGGAGGAAGTGTCCAATGAATCGCCCAATAAGGAGGAAGTGTCCAATGAATCGCCCAAGAAGAAATTGGAAACATGTCGAAGTAAACTGGAAACATACGAAGCGAAAATTGAAGACATCCAGAGAGAATCTGGGCTGATTTTCGAAGAAAGGGAAGTCAAAGAGGGAAGTAAAGATAATAAGAGAAACTTTCGAAAATACGAAATAACAGACGAAACAGAAAATGAAATGGAGAGCCGAAAACCCTGAAATTAGGATAGAAGTCGGCGTAAGCGGCTCATATACTGATCAGTATTACACTGAACACAGCGAGTCGAGTGTGATCTTCTCTTACGGGTGTGTTTGGATGGGCTGATCATCTATAGACGAAAACAGGGAACGTGTGTTTGACCATACAAGTGCAAGTGTCCTTGAAGCTTTTCATTATTATTATTACTACTTTTTATAAATGCACAACAAATACCACAGAGAAGCAGCAGTCGTGTGTGCTCAACATGCTCCAATATTGTGTAAAAAACCTCCCATGTGGAGACATTATGACATTGTGTTGAGGAAAAGCATATTGTACAGTTCTGTAAAGTACAGGACACTTTGAAGAAGCTCAAATATAACAATTTTGATTTATTTAACTTTTTTTAGTTCCTACAGAACTAATAGTTATTATTCTTAGTTTATAATTCTTAAATGTGTAAAAACAAAATGAGTTTCCAAATTTGTATCTGAGTGAACATCATTCAATGAGATATTAATAGATATTTGCTTATGTTTCTATTGTACCTAGTTTTCTATTTTTCCTTTGAAATGTTTGCAGTGATTCTGTATTTGTTTTAGACAGATATAAGGAAGTGATGGAGAAAAGCAAACACAGATTTTGTTCTCATCTTGATATGTCTATTTTACAGTATACATTACATTACAGACATATATATATATTGTTTTTGATATAATATATATATATATATATATATATATTGTTTTGTTCACTGATTAACACCTTATTCTAATACTTGAATGTGTTATTGTTATATTGTAAATTTTTATTTTTTTTAATCATTGTTTTGTTTCATAATGATTTCTCAATATTGTTTGTAGACACAATCACATCGATAAAGTATTTGACATCAAAATGAAACTGACTTTGGCATTGCTGTTGCAGAACACACACTCTCTATAATTTATACTTTCAGATTTAAAACATAATGATCTATTGTTAAGACCCATTATTGGTTAATACTTTATTTTCTGAGAAGATTATTGGAGTGATTAGACAGTAACTGCAGTGTCCGTGGACCAGATCATGTTTTTACAGACAGATAAACCTCTGCACTCAAACTCTCACTGATGACCTTTGACCTGCTTCCTAAAGCTACAGCTACACCTGCCGTCCTCTCAGGGTTTCCTGACCGATTCCTCTCACTGATGACCTTTGACCTTCTGTTTCCTAAAGCTCACTGATGACCTTTGACCTTCCGCTTCCTAAAGCTACAGCTACACCTGCCGTCCTCTCAGGGTTTCCTGACCGATTCCTCTCACTGATGACCTCTGACCTTCTGTTTCCTAAAGCTTACTGATGACCTTTGACCTTCCGCTTCCTAAAGCTACAGCTACACCTGCCGTCCTCTCAGGGTTTCCTGACCGATTCCTCTCACTGATGACCTCTGACCTTCTGTTTCCTAAGCTTACTGATGACCTTTGACCTTCCGCTTCCTAAAGCTACAGCTACACCTGCCGTTCTCTCGGCTTTTCCTAACCAATTCCTCTCACTGATGACCTTTGACCTTCTGCTTCATAAAGCTACAGCTACACATGCCGTCCTCTCAGGGTTTCCTGACCAATTCCTCTCACTGATGACCTTTGACCTTCTGTTTCCTAAAGCTCACTGATGACCTTTGACCTTCCGCTTCCTAAAGCTACAGCTACACCTGCCGTCCTCTCAGGGTTTCCTGACCGATTCCTCTCACTGATGACCTCTGACCTTCTGTTTCCTAAAGCTTACTGATGACCTTTGACCTTCCGCTTCCTAAAGCTACAGCTACACCTGCCGTTCTCTCGGCTTTTCCTAACCAATTCCTCTCACTGATGACCTTTGACCTTCTGCTTCATAAAGCTACAGCTACACCTGCCGTCCTCTCAGGGTTTCCTGACCGATTCCTCTCACTGATGGCCTTTGACCGTCTGTTTCCTAAAGCTCACTGATGACCTTTGACCTTCCGCTTCCTAAAGCTACAGCTACACCTGCCATCCTCTCAGGGTTTCCTGACCGATTCCTCTCACTGATGGCCTTTGACCTTCTGTTTCCTAAAGCTCACTGATGACCTTTGACCTTCCGCTTCCTAAAGCTACAGCTACACCTGCCGTCCTCTCAGGGTTTCCTGACCGATTCCTCTCACTGATGACCTCTGACCTTCTGTTTCCTAAAGCTTACTGATGACCTTTGACCTTCCGCTTCCTAAAGCTACAGCTACACCTGCCGTTCTCTCGGCTTTTCCTAACCAATTCCTCTCACTGATGACCTTTGACCTTCTGCTTCATAAAGCTACAGCTACACCTGCCGTCCTCTCAGGGTTTCCTGACCGATTCCTCTCACTGATGGCCTTTGACCTTCTGTTTCCTAAAGCTCACTGATGACCTTTGACCTTCCGCTTCCTAAAGCTACAGCTACACCTGCCGTCCTCTCAGGGTTTCCTGACCGATTCCTCTCACTGATGGCCTTTGACCTTCTGTTTCCTAAAGCTCACTGATGACCTTTGACCTTCCGCTTCCTAAAGCTACAGCTACACCTGCCTTTCTCTCAGAGTTTCCTGACCGATTCCTCTTGATGTTTCATATAAAGAGCGTGGTTTATTACTGTTTTGTGGTGTGTTTTTCTTAAGTGTTACATATTATTATATTGTTATATTTAAAAATGCTTTATTTCCATTACATTTAAAGTTGCAACCACTTCTATTTAGAACAGCAGAACTATAAAATTTAGAACTTCTGAGAATTCTAAGAACTTTCCTAATGTGAAGATTATGCTGAACTAGAAGGCCACCAGGCTGCGGCCTTGTCTTTCCATTCACCAAAGATCCTCAGACTACCACTGGTTCTCTCTCATCAAGACCACATCAGCAAAGATCAACCGGAGCCTCAACAAATTGCATCAGGACAGTTTAAATCAAAAGGGCGAGACATGCAAGTATCAAACTTAGTCTCATTATTTGATACATTAAGTATCCTTACCCTTTTAAAAGAAGTGCATGTTAAAAATAAACTGATGGTTTGCTCAGGCTGTTGATCTGCTGAACATCAGACAATGCTATAACTTCTTGCTTTCCTGTATTCTGCTTCAGCTCTCGTTCCCTTGGTAAACTCTATGCATACATGTATGTGTATTAGAGTAGTTTAAATGTTTAGTCTAGTTAATAAAGTCTTGTTCATGTCACACGTAAAGTTGTCCGTGTCTCAAGCTCATATCTGGAGTCACTAATCATAGATTTCGACTACAGGCTTTCAGTAGTACTGTACAGTAAAAAATGCATTTCCCATAACCCGGAAATGCACATTTATTTGAATTAATAAACACTGAGTGTTCGCGGCACAAACAGGTTAATTGATTGTAATATTAATTTTACTACATTAAGTTAATTCTATTAACTGATCAATATATTTATAATCAATTACAACAAGTTATGATTGGTTATTAATTTTTCTTGACAGTTAATTTGCTACACACTTTATTTCGCAGGTCTGGAAAGCGCGATGAACATTGACCAATCAGATCTCAGGTACTGCCCCAAATGCTGCAATAACCAATCAGAAAAATAGACATATTTTTTTCAGGTCAGGTCTGAACATCGTTTTCAAGATCGCTCGTCGCTGTCACGAACGAGTACTCTTGCCCATCCCTAGTTATTTTATTGTTGCCAAAAAAAGGAAATTCCTAAAACATAATTATTTAGTTCCTAAAACAATAACCAAACAGGAACCAAATACTAATGTCAGGGGACCATTCTGTGTTTGCTGGGAACTTATTGCTTGATTCTATGCTATGAAATATTCCTGATGCAAATAAAATTGGACAGTAACAATAAGCTGTAAATAAAATGGTTATTGTTTTAATCAATTATTACTTGAAGTACAAAAAATGACAGATCTCAAACAATGAACGAGATAAAATTAAATTGCAGATTCATGTTACGGCCTCTTCTTCAGCTCCCTGAACATGAATGTTTTTTTTCAGTGTAATTTTTCTGGTGCTCTTCTTCAGAATGAGAAAGCAGATGTGATTTCAACGAGAAGGCACGAGTGAAACTCTTTTCGCATTGATCACTCCACTGTAGATCTTCATGTGATTTTTCTCCGGTGTGAACTCTCTCTTCAGACTTGATTTTCATGTGAAGCGTTTTTTAGACTGAGGGCAAGAGACAGATTTTTTTGGCTTCTGTTTTTCCTTCCTTGTTCACGTCCATCAGGTCTAAAAGAAACATTAAATCATGTGAGATTTCAATTGAGAGACAAATGTGAAAAAATTATAAATCACTAGTTTGGTCATGAAACTCAAGATGACGCAGTCTTGACACGTAATCTGAAAGAAATCGCATGTTTACTACACGACACAAGCTGATTGGCCGCTGCTGCTGACGCAACCAATTTGCTTGTTCAATATTTAAATAGTTTGGTTCAGTGTTTGCTTCCAACTGGTCAAACAAAAATGTTGAAACATTCTCTGGAGAATTTAAGCACCAACCTCTTTGTTCTTCAGTATCATGATGATTCATTCTGCACGTTCTGGATCACTGGTGTTCTCTCTGTCCTCTTCTTCAGTTCTGCCAAAAACAGAAAAGTTTCATTTCCAACAGATATGGTGCGAGTAATAAATGCTTCAGAATAATCACAAACAAAAAACAAAAACATATTGATTCATCAGGTTTTATCGAAGCCACAGCAAAACAATTTTTTCTTGATTGTTTTTGATGATCAAAATCGTATTTTCAAAACCGCACATTTTTCTATGTGGTTTGGCTCCTGCCAGGGTAAAGAAACTTTTAGAAACATTGGTTGCAATGTTTGTCGTGTAGACGGTGAAACTGATTCTTGCTTGGTGACGTTGGAGTGTGCGCTGTCATCTCTTTTGTTTGCCATCAGATTGTGCGCTGTTTTCTCTTTTGTTTACATGAGGCGAATCTGTGCAATGGCAAACATACCCAAAATATCGCGTGCTAACAGTGCTTATAACATATATACAGATATATATAGTACAGATATATACATACACAGTTCTCCCATTATATTGCACAACTGAGGCGTCAGAATGCAAAACTACACAGGTCACTGCTTATGATAACATGTTGTTACCCTACCAGAAGCGGTAATAGCATTTTTTCAGGCTTCCGATTGGCCAACATGGCGTTAAAGTCCCTGTAAAGTCAAAATTTTGTATGTGTTCTGAGTTTGTCACACCACAGAAAAATGTATTAGCCACCCTGCCAAATTTGAATGATAAAAAAGCCAGCAAGTACATAAAATAAGCTATCAAAATCTTGAAAAAATGAGCAGTAGTCTCTGCTCTCAAACGCTGGGGGCGTGTCCGCTGGCTGCGCTGAAACCACGCCCACTCGCGGGAAAGCTGCCGTCGCCACACTCAACTCTACAGCCGGAATAGATGCTCGCACGGTGGGCACGCACTGCCGATGATGGCACCAGTTGTCGGCGCGACGGGAGGATGAATGCCGACGCGGAAGATAGTCGGTTCGGCCCCATTCACCAGTAACAACGGATTATCAGTGAATGTCTCAGTTGTCTCCGAACTATCCCGTGTAAAATGATCACTTCAGAGGCGGGTTTTGGCAGTGATCCTCAGCTCTCCATCAAGTTTAACTCTTCACAAAATGAATCCACTTCTTGATGTAATCGTTTTTCGGAAATTTAAATAAGGACACCGATCTGTTTTGTATGTGATCCGGTGATCGCATCCAGGTAGTAGGCCTACGCATTTCCGTGACGAAGGCATAGCTAGCTAGCAATCTGTAGGCTGCTGTAGTAACTAATAGCACTGACCGTAACTCACGATTGAGCGGCAAAACTGATGTGAATGTGCTCTATTTTGTTAGGGGAGCGGACAGCCTCAGTGGCTCCAGTGCGTCATCAAGTAGGGGCGTGTCCAGGAGCTCAGGGGCTCCAGTGCGTCATCGAGCCGCGTTTTAGCCCCGCCCAAAAAATCCGGAAAATAGTAATGGTGAAAAACTGTTTAACGGTCTAACTCCCCAATTCAGTACTTCACAGTTCACAGTCTTTGTAATATGTTTTAGCAATACATTTCTAACATTTATAATGTGTTTAGAATTTTTTTTTTTTAATTGCCTTTACAGGGACTTTAAGGTTAGGGTTAAATCGACAACTGTTGGTTTGGCACGACAGACCGTGTTGCTAACTGACAGCTAATAAAGCCCAACGTATTTTTTTTGTGTGCGTATGCAAGCACATGCATACTGTCCAAGTAGCCATTTAAACTATTCTCCATTTGATAGCGTGTGCGAACATATGTAGTCGATTTATCTTTGTCCAGTGTGAGAGCTATTTCTCTTCAGAAGATATGAGCGATAAAAAAAGTATTTGGACCATCTGCCGAATAAAAACCACACAGTGTAAGAGTAAAACTATATCAGTCCGCACCCAAAAAAAACATTTCTTTGGAAGCTCTAAGAAAAGAAGTCGATCCAGTCCGCACCCCACAGAAAATCGAGTTTAATTACACATCAAACTCTCCACCAAAGGCCCAAAATCATCAGCATGGTTTCATCTCTTAATTTCTCCAATTTAGTAATTTAAGCTTGTCTCTTTGAATTTAGAATCAAAAGGAGGTTGCAGAAATAAAACAGTGTAATCAGTCAGCTGCACAGTCGCATGGTACTCATGCAGTAAATTCACAGCTAAACAGAAGTGTTTTGAGTCTGGATTTGAATGTGAGACTGTAGGAGAACATCTGATCTCCTCTGGAAGCTGGTTCCAGCTGCGGCTGGCATTGTAAATAAAAGCAGACTCTCCATGCTTAGAGTGAACCCTTGGTATTTCTAGCTGATTTGATCCTAATGATCTGAGTGATCTGTTTTATATTCATTGTCTGGAAACAAAGCATCTAATTCTTGCAATATTTTTGATATGATAGTATGCTGATGTATTTATTGCTGACATGACTACTGAAACTAAGGTCTGACTCTAGAGACACACCAAGATTCCTGACTTGATTTTTAGTTGTTAGACCCCTAGAGTGAAGGTATGCATTCACCTTGAGAACTTCATCTTGGTTTCCAAACGCAATGACTTCAGTTTTGTCTTTGTTTAACTGAAGAAATTTGACACATCGAACTGTTGACTTAATCAATGCATTGGCAAAGGGAGTCAATGGGGCTGTAGTCGTTAGGCAATAGGGCTAAGTAGAGCTGTGTGTCGTCTGCATAGCTGTGGTAAGTGATTTGATGCTTTCTCATTATTTGGCTCATTGGGAGCATATACAGGTTGAACAGGAGTGGGGCAATAATTGAGCCTTGAGGGACTCCGCAAGTCATGGATGTCCACTCAGACTCATGGTCTCCTACACTCCTAGACTTAATAACCTCTCCCTACTAAGTATGACCTGGACCATTTTAGGACTATCCCAGAAAGCTCCACCCAGTTTTCGGAAACCAGATTGAAAATGTCAAATTATCCATTCAAGCATAAGAACTTTTCTTATGATCTTGCCTATGAAAGGAAGATTTGAGATCGGTCTGTAATTGCTCAATATATTGCTATCCAGATTGCTCTTTTTCAGGAGGGGCTTCACAACTGCAGTTTTAAGGGACTTTGAAAAAGTCCAAGTGAGGAATGTACCACTTCTAGGAGATCTGCTTCTAAGCAGTGTAACACACTTTTGCAAAATGAAGTGGGGATTGTGTTGAGGGCACAGGTTGCTGTTTTAAGGTGCTGTACTGTTTCTTCCAAAAAATTTACCACTCATTCCTTCAAAATCAGACAAAGTAACTTTCGGATGTGGCCTGATCCGTCTTACCTCAGTGCCACACAAGGATATGCCGATTACCTTTCTGATATGATTAATTTTCTCAGAGAAGGAGGAAGCAAACTCACTGCACTTGCTGTCTGAGAGCATTTCACTGGGAATTTGGCTTGGGGGGGTTTGTCAGTATCTCTACAGTAACAAAAAGAGTGCTTGTGTCATTTATATTTCCGTTTGCAATATATTTGAAGAAAGTCTGTCTAGCTTTGCCTAGTTCCACATTGAAAGCAAAGTCTTTATAAATGTTATAATGGATTACAAGTTTTTTCTTCCACCACATGCGCTCTGCTTTTCTGCATTGTATCTCTTCTGCAAAATATGAATGCGCTTTCATATTTCTATGTAAAGCACTTTGAATTTCCATAGTGTATGTATGAAATGTGCTCATGTCGTACCCGAGTTTATTAGATCCAGTGTGATCTGTAATGATCTTAGAGAATTGCCAAAATTGCACAGTCTGTAGCAGGCAAAGTTGTGTAGCGCTGTTGTTTTTGCACTTTACCATGAGCACCACCTACTGTCAGAGATTGAATGTGCATTTACTGCCACTTTTTTGCATTGGTCTGACTAGACAAATCTTATGTGAATTTTGTGCCGAACATTCGTGTTAGTGTAAAAATGTCCCGTCGCTCATCGTGGCTGTTAAGAAACTAACTTAGAAGAGAATTGGTTGCTCCGCACATAAAGATGAACTACTTACCGTGATCTCAAACTGCGTTTATGTGGTTTCTTCACTGCATGGATCTTCAGGTGTAGCTTCTGGTCACTTTTAAAAGCAAAACTCTTCCCTCACTGATCACACGTGTGGCCCTTCTCTCTACCGTGGATCCTCTCATGTATTTTCAGATTTGTTGACTGACTGAATCTCTTGTCACAGTGTGAACACTTGTAAGGTTTTTCTCCAGTGTGGATCCTCTCATGTGTTTTCAAATTTGTTGACCGACTGAATCTCTTGTCGCAGTGTGAACATTTGTAAGGTTTTTCTCCAGTGTGAATAATCTGATGCACTTTTAAACAGGTTGCTGTAGTAAAAGTCTTCTCACACTCAAAGCACATGTGAGCTCTCACACCAGTATGAGTTTTCTGATGTATTTTTAAATATTGCAGCAGCGAAAAACACTTTCCACACACAGAACATGAATGCGGCTTCTCCTTCATATGAACTGTTAGGTGTGTCTTCAGGGCTCCTGCACTAAGAAATGATTTGCTGCACTGATCACATGAGAACGGCTTCTCTCCAGTATGAACTCTATTGTGAAGTACAAGACTATATTTGTGTGGGAAACTCTTTCCACACTGTTCACACATAAACGGCTTCTCTCCTGTGTGGACCCTCATGTGTCCTTTAAGGTATTCCGATTGACTGAAACTCATCCCACACTGATCACATGCGTACGGCTTCTCTCCAGTGTGGATATTCACGTGCAACATAAGATTATTTTTTTTTTAGAAGCTTTTCCCGCACTGATCACATGTGAACGGCTTCTCTCCGGTGTGGGTTCTCATGTGACACTTAAGGTTTCCTTTTCTTGAGAAACTATTTTCACACTGATCACATGCGTACGGCTTTTCTCCAGAATGAACTCTCATGTGAGACTCAAGGTTTTCTTTGTATGCGAAGCTCTTCCCGCACTGATCACATTTGAAGGGCTTTTCTCCAGTGTGGATCCTAACATGACGCTCAAGACTTCCTTTGGTTGTGAAACTCTTTCCACACTGAGTGCAGGAGAATGATTTCTTGTCTCTTTTCTGTAAAAAATTATTTTTTGTCTTTGAGCGTTATTATGTTCCTCCTCCACCTCCACTTCTCTGTCCTTTCCCTCCAGATGCTTTCTGGTAGTTCTGCCAAAAACAAACAAGTGTTATTTCCAACAGACATGGTGTGAGATGAATAACACATTTTTCAAAATGTTCAAATATATATATATATATATATATATATATATATATATATATATATATATATATAAAAAAAAAAAGTTTATAAAAACCTTGAATCATCAGATTTTGTCAAAGCCACAGCAACACACAACTTAAAATAATCAACAACCAAAAAAGTATCTACCAATCGTGTCCATTTACAATAGTGAAAAACACATTTCTATGGAGAAAACACATCTGAAAATAATGGAGGTCACATGGTGAGCTGCTGCAGGAAATGTCCTCAACATTAAAATGCTTCACATCAAACACACTCCGTTTTCCCCATCAACAGATGCCTGAGTTATTTACTCTGATGTGGTATTATTACAATTAATACTCACTCAGATGAGAATTATTAGAATGATACAAAGTGTATACTTAATATATTGAATGTGCGTATATCCTTTAAAAACATTCAACTGGCAGTAAGAACAAATATAGCTGTAAGCAGCAATTATCGGGGCCAAGCTTAACAGAAGCAAACAACGAAGCTAGCAGCAGACCAACTACAAAAATGTGTAAATAAAGTTCACAACCAATAAATACATTGGATTGCGATGAGATGTATAGCTTCTCTCATTTCATTACAATTTTTGACCATAAGGGGGCACTGTCTTGAAACTTTTTGAGTACCATCAGGGCATGGTGCTGAGAAAAAAACCATACTGAGTTTCGTAGCGATATGGCAACGCGCTTGTGAAATATAGCCATATCCAAAACCATTGCAGTTGCATTACATGTTTTTCAAGGTACACCATTGTTATAATGGACTATGATAGCAACTGAGACCAAGACACTGCATTTCAATTTTGAAGTCAATCAAACGAACAGTACTGTATTTAGAGCCAATTTCATGTTTTGTTTAATTATAGCGCCACCAAGCGGCAGTGTTCCACCACTTTTTTATGTGTCCTCAGAGGGCCCCCATACATAAGTGTGTGAAATTTGGTGAAAGTATCTCATTTTGTTAGAGTTATAGACATTTATATGTACATAAATTACCCACACCTGACTTTGATTGCATATTTTTGCCACTTTAGAAATTTGACATTTGGCCATTAACGTTTAGTCAACGACCTATGTTTTCAACATTCCTACAGTGGTTTTGTCTCGATCAGACTACTGTTTCGAGGATATTCTCGAAAGTTGTTGAAGCGCTAAAATCACAAACCATAAGCAACAACATTGCATGGTTGTTGAAGCGCTAAAATCACAAACCATAAGCAACAACATCGCATGTTTGGTCTCGTTGGACTCGGCAAGGACTCAGGAATAAGGTGCAGACTCCGGTGAAAATAAGTCAACCAAATCCAAAGTTATAAGCATGTGAAAATGTGATTTTAGCACTGGGTGGCACTGGTTCGCAACTTCTCAGGCTCATTCAGGGCAATCAGCCTTCAGAGCCTTCACTGTGGGAAATCCAAGGAGCCCTCGAGCATACGCACAACCACCGCAGCATCATAGAATATCTCTGAACAGGTTCACGCCCACTTTTAGGGGAAAACAAACCGCCACACAGTATCGGATTGACAGAAAAGTGCCCTCAGTACTTTAAATATAAAGACATAATATACAAATATACAAAAAATACAAATACATTTAAAGATGTTTACTTATAAGAAAACGAAGTAAAATCATTCACTGGCTACCTGGTGACTCGATGAGGTATGAGTAAATGTCCGGGTAAGACACTTCTGGACAGTGGGTGGGGTTGTTACACCAATTTGACGCTGGTAGAATGAACAAGTCAGTGGTTCCCAAACCTGTCCTGGCGCCCCACCAACACTGCACGTTTTCTTTGTCTCCCAAATCAAACACACCTGATTCAACTCATCAGCTCATTACCCATGTGATTATGAGCTAATGAGTTGAATCAGGCGTGTTTGATTAGGGAGACAAAGAAAACGTGCAGTGTTGGTGGGGCACCAGGTCAGGTTTGGGAACCACTGGAATAAGGGACATGTTTTTAAATTGAGCAAATTAAGTTTGTGGATCTTTCACGCTCTATGGCAGGCAGGGTGGACATATAATTACTCAACATATTTAATCTAAGTGATTTCTGAAGTTATATACGTCTGCCGGCTGTGTACGGACGTTGTTTTGTGCCGCTATTTTGTATTGAAGTCTATGGAAAGTCTGGTTTGTTTTCCCCTAAAAAGGGGCGGTCACGAAATTGACAGTTAAATTCCCGGATGTGCCGGTAGTCCGTAAGGTGAGCAGAGTTTGTCGCCATGGACGCTCGAGGCATTGCGTTGCTGGGGGGACGGACGGGCTCGGCTGCCGCCCGCGAAGGGTGCTGGAGGGGCGGCTGCCGTCCTTGAAGGAGCGGAGAAGTCACTGCCGTTCCCCGTGGGCCGGAGCCTGCTGCCATCCACCATGATGGGGAGGAGCAGGGAACGGGGGACTCCTGCCGACTGCCCGAACCCGGAGGAGCCGTCGCTGTCCACCAGGCGGCGGAGGAGTGTCGAGCAGTCCATTGAGCTGGTGGAGGAAGAGATGAAAGTGCGTTGTGGTAACCGGACCCCCTCTGTCCCCTGTGGTAAACGGTCTCCCCTCTCTTGTCTCTGTCGCTCCTCAAGCTTCTGTCTCTTTTTTCCCCGCCTCATCTATCCGTGCCCCCTTGGTGCTGTTGCCAACGTGACTCCCCGGAGGGGCGGACAGCGAGGGGCGATGGGGGTATGTTGCGAGCAGGGCGAGGCTGAGGGTCAGTGAGAGAGCGGCACGAGGCCGGTGCCGTGATTGCTGATGAGAGACACATGCGCAACGCATCGGTCTCGTATCTAAGGAGGAGCGGAAGCAGAAAAGGAGGAGATCGAGAGGTCAGGGGCCTCATTTATAAAACTTTGCGTAGGATTTGCGTCAGAAGTGGCGTACGGATGAAACGTAGGATGTGCGTACACAGAAATATTCAGATTTATAAAACTGTGCACACGCACATCCTACGCAGTTTTCCCTTAATAAATCACAATCCAGTCTAAATGTAGCGCAGCTTTTGCGGCTTCATGTCACGCCCATAGTTGCCCATAAATAGTCCGTGAAACGCCCATAAGTTAATATTCATCAAGTCATTACGCATTGTGATGGCATCATATTACCATCCATTTGATTGCATCTGACAAGCTACAGATGTGTTATGAGGATGAATTGCATAACATGCAATACTTATTATTGCAGAACATATTTCACTCTAATTTTTGCAAATATGTGTTGATTTGCATTTCTTTTGTTATCTTCGTTTGATTTTGTTTGTTTTACACTGCAGATCGATCAAACGGGTGTTCATATAGGCTGTTAATTGTAAGACTTGCTTTGTGAAGTCTTCATGTTATTTATGAGAGCCAGTATTGCCATTTCTTTTACACAACGGTCTAGTTTCACACACTTTCACGTTTCTTCCTTCTGCCGACGGTGTCGCCATTACTCATTTCACCTGTTTTTGTGCGTACGCCTGGGTCAGAGCTTGCGTGAAGGACCGCACATTTTCCCGTCAAGTTTGCTTTTTATAAATACCAATTATTGCGTAGAGAGCGGCGTACGCCTTCTTTTGTTTATAAACGTTTATAAATGAGGCCCCAGGCCTGGACATTTTTATTTGAGATTTTGTTTTATGTGTGATGACAGTCGACCGTGAGGGACTGCACCTTTACTTTTGTTTTTGAATTTAATTATTTATTTATTAAAATGATTGAATGTTCGCTGGTTCCCGACTCCCTTCCACATCTAACCTTGTTATAGCAGCATATAACCTAAGCTAATGCTTATGATGACATGGACTAAGTTTGGTCAGAATTCACTAAAGCAGTGCGGGGATATAGCCTCGTATGCATTTTGGAGCACTCTTGTTCAAATTCGATTTGAGGTAATTGCGATCAATCGCTTAGCCCTACTTTTCAGCTTAGCGAATGAGTCTGAACACAAGAATAAAAGTAAGCAAAGTTGTCACAGACAGGAGACTTATTTTACTTCATCTTCCCTGAGCATTCGAATGCACGACTATTTACATAATAACATACGCCAACTGGAATGAAGAAAGTGATCAGCGTGATTATTCAAAATAGTAAGGAAACGCTGCTGAGTTTACGGTTTGTATATCTGCAGTCATAGTTGCAGTGTCCATCCTTGAATGACGAAAATAGACTTTTGGTACATGCTGATATAGACAAATATTTACTAACACACAGGCCAAGAAACCCCAAGCTAGTCGGCAGTCTCCTTTAGTCCTTTTAATGTGTTCAAGCTAGGGCTGGGCGATAAAACGATAACGATAATTATCGCGATATCATTTTTCTCGATAAAACGATATCAAGAGTTCGATAAATGTTCGATAATGTTATTATGCGCCAATAGCGGAAGGAAACTCATTTGAGCCGCGCGCGCCTCACGGACTGTTTATCCGCTCGGCTCAAAGTCCAAACGGCAGCGCGTGCGAGCTCACTGGTGCAGCGTTTACTCTGATCGGCCTCGGTCACGACATCCAGTGAGAAGCGATTGAATTCAGCGAAGAACACTAATGAGTCTGAAGCCCCGTTCACACCGCCAGCGATTTTGTCGCTACATGTCGCTAGTCTCTGTACTGAGAAGTCGCTTGTGGGCGTTCATAGTGCTGTCGCTCTAATGTTATTGGTAGACTGCACGTCTGGCCATATATCTATACAAAATACCATCACAAGTGACCTATATAATTTTAATTTGACTAGGAATTAGGCTCAAAAGAAACAGTATGCTGTTGGGAGAGTGTTTTTTATATTACCACAGCAGTGTTCAGTGGATTAAATCATTTAGTAGATTAACGATCGATCAATCAACAAATTAAACTCACTCATTCTGTCATAAATTACTAAAACGTCATTCGAATTTGACAAATAATCAATTTTCTTGTCCCTAATAGTCAACATAATGCAGGGGAAACTGTAAAATGATCTGCAGCAGTTCTAAACTTGCATCATAAAATTACAACACTCGAACTATAAATGTATGAATTAAACTCACTGAGACTGTCGACAGTTTCTTTTCCTTTCGTCATTTTATTGTATCCATGTATGTGGTTAGGTGACAGTCAAATCATATGAAACAGTGAAAATGCCCTCGAACTCTTCTGTGTTGCCTGCACTCGAGACGGTGACGTGAGCTCCACTGAAAGTCTTCTTTCCTATTGGTTGTCGCTCGCGAAAATCGCTTCTCATTTGCATAAAGTTGAAATTTCTCAACTTTTGTCGCTTGTCTCTTGTCGCTTGACACGCCCACATTCTGTCGCCAACGGTCACTGTCGCTCGTGTCGCTGGGTGTCGCCCGCGCTCCATTGAAATGAATGGGATCATGTCGCTTTGTCGCTGCGTGTCGCTGGCGGTGTGAACGGGGCTTGACTCGTTGATTTAAACCAGTTTAAAGACAGATGAAACAGCGCTGACAAACTGTGCGCAACGATACAGTCAGAATCTGAATTGATACTGAATCCATTTACCATGGATTTAATGTAACGTTAGCCAAGTAATATTAACTGCACCATGAAATGTGGGATATACATATTGAATTGTATTATTTTTAATGTAGACAATGTATTAAAGAGCTAATGGAATATAATTACAGTGTATAATAATGTATTTAGGCTAAAGATTTTCATACAAATACCATAGAAACCATAAAGTTACATTTTGCCATGATAGTGAGGTGCTATAGGCTATGCCTGGCTTTATCTGTGGTTATCATGATCTAAATGCATGATACTGGATAACCAATGGTTAATTTGAATAAAACTCAAAAAGTCAGAATGTTACATTTACCAAATAAAAATGTGGTTGTTAAATTGTTTTTAATAGATTAACGTAATTATAGAATAGAATGAACATAAATGTAACATAGTAAATCTGCATCCTAACTCAAGCTAATACTACTGTCAACTCAAATATACTGTCAAATATGCGTTTCGAGATACAACATGTAATATTAATATTGCAGCCTGCACTGTAAACTGTGCTGAAGATACGTGCCATCAAAGTCAGGCAACAGAATTTGTTTCAAGACTTGAAACAATATCCCCCATTAGCACATGCTAAGAAATATATGTTTGGCAAGTGTTTGCCATGATATGTTCTGACAATAAAGAGTAGTTTAAAACCACAATTAACGCTCTGGTTTCTACAACTTTCACTTAGGAGCAAAAATCTGCCTTTAAACTTTTGACATTTCATAATCTTTGAACTTTTAAAGATTTGACATTTATCGTGATAATTATCGATATCGACTGATATAAAAAAAAATATCGTGATAATTTTTTTGGGCCATATCGCCCAGCCCTAGTTCAAGCGCAGCTTTTTTATCTGAGACTGAGCCGCCGAGGGGCAACTACACAGTCGGCTTTTGTTGCCGCTAGTTCTTTGACGTCGACTTGATGTGTCACAGGCTTTTGATCACATGCTGTTAAATAAAACTACCACTTGGGGGCTCACAACAGACTGTGTTGCTAACTGACAGCAAATAAAGCCCAAAGTATACTTTGTTTCTTTTGCGTATGCTAGCACATGCAAACTGTCAAACGCGTAGCCTTTCAAACTATACTCCATTTGATAGCCTACGTGAACTTAAGCAGTTGATTTATCTTTGTCCAGTGTGAGAGCTATTTCTCTCCAGAAGATAGGAGCGATAAAAAAAGTATTTGCACTCTTTTAAACTAAAGTTGCGTCTCATAACCCCCTCACACAGGCGCTTATCAATCCGGCATCTATTGTTGTTGCAGTCTCTCGTATTTTGTTGTAGTTTCATTTTCTACTGTGAAACAGCCAGAGACAGTGCTGCCACCTTGTGGAACAACTGATTACTGCAAAACAAATTCAACATGATTGGCAAGGTTAAATCGACAGAGTGTGTGCTATTCTAGAGATGAAAAATGTGTCATTGCACACTGTACGCCAAACCATTGCATAGGACTAAAAACCTAAGCAGAAATAATCTGGAAGCATCCCTCTTGCTCTTTATTCTTGAAAAGCACTATAGCATAGTTTTAAGACTTGAAAATACTGTTTGATGTACGTACTTCTCCCTAATGCCCGGTGCATATTGTAGGATTTTGGACCGTATCAGGCAAAAGATGACCAATCCTGGCAATTTCTGTGGTCGTTACTCCTGAACCGTGGTGCTACATCATACAGTGATGCCCCTTTTCCACCAAGGCAGTTTGAGTGCTGTTTCAGAGCCAGAGCCTAGTGAAAGATTATGTGTATTTTCAGTTAACTTTAGTCAGATGGATTTACATTGTTACTGTGCCTCAGATTTAATCAACTCTATCTGTGTCTGCAAAGGTGTGTGCCAAATGGCCCATACAGATGAATGGCCCTTAGAAACTGATTGGTGTGAATGAATAATAACAATCAGGATTGCTGGATTAGCAAATTAGATCAATCTCCTGTGGGAGGTCCTAACAGGTTTCTATTGTTTGTAGCCCATAGTCTTCATGTATAAAGTTCTGTCTCACAGACAGAACATTGGGTTAAGATTGTTGAAGGGCGACATACTAACATCGCTGCTGAAGGACTGCTACACGACAAACCTTCAATAAATTCTTCTCCCCACAAGAACTGGTCAAGCTTACTTATTTTATGTATTGGAGAAATCTAATACATTGGCGAGCCACCCAAACCACTGCTGTGCCAAATACACCAAAATCTAACAATTTGGCGAGCCAGCCAGGAGAGACTGACAAGAAGAGAACTCACCAACTGCAACAAGGAGTAAACCGAGAACTCACCAGCTGCAACAAGAAGTAAACGGAATAGTTTTCAAGTATCTGAAGTTTAAAAGACTGTATCTGTGGACACAATTTATTTGAATCAACTGGATCCGGTCTCAAATATCCTAATTTGGTGAGTGAAACTTATCAACTCTCTTAAAGAACATCTTTGTGGTGTATTCTTAAAATTATTTTGAGGAGCCCACAGGGAATGGTTACCGGGCGAGACATCCATCACGATCCTCCGATTACCCATCCAACACGGCACCCGGGGGTGGGGCATGGTAATGGGGACTCGCGCTTCGCGAACGAAGGAGAGTCTCAATCTCAACACTGCGACAGTCATATTACCGCAATGAGAACATGAGCCATCCACAAAAGCTGCCTCAGCATGCTGAACATATAAATATATTTATACGTATATACACATAAATATATAGCTCAAACACGTGATGGAACAATTGTGACCGTCAGAGAGGAAAAGGGAGCGAACGCATCCAGAAACGCACAGGTGGAATGACATCTTTTTTTTTTAAGACGCAAACGCACCCATTTTGCTCTTTCAGAAATGGGACCCGTCACCAGTGCCGGAGCACACAGGAATGACCGCGGCAACACTGAATTCAGAGAACTAAAAAACAGTGAAGCACTCACTTTTTCGCCCTCAACCAGCCGTCAAACACACAAACACAAATACCTGCTTTTGCTGTTAAAACAGCAGTTGAGAGCTCAAAGCTCGCGACCACTGCTGCACTGCACTGTAGAAATCACCAGCACTGGTAGAGTCTTTCCAAAATAACACTGACACACTTGCTCGTTGAAATCAACAGCACTCTTCAGAGACATCAATACGAACTGCTCCGAAGCGAAAGGCAACAAGTGCGTGCATCCACTTCCGTATTTATACACGCGCCCGGGGGCGGAGTGTGTGATGCGAATCACGCATGGCGATTATATTGGCTCGTTCAATAGTACTCCAAGAACATAGGCTCTCTGACACCATTCCCATTCAGTCGACCGTCGACTTCGTCCGACGTAATCGACTGAAAGGGAACATCTGATCTCTTCTGGAAGCTGGTTCCAGCTGCGGCTGGCATAATAGCTAAAAGCAGACTCTCCATGCTTAGAGTGAACCCTTGATATTTCTAGCTGATGTGATCCTAATGATCTGTTTTATATTCATTGTCTGGAAACAAAGCATCTAATTCTTGCAATATTTTTGATATGATAGTATGCTGATTTAGTTATTGATTTGATATGACTACTGAAACTAAGGTCTGACTCTAGAGACACACCAAGATTCCTGACTTGATGTTTAGTTGTTTGACCCCTAGAGTGAAGGTATGCGTACACCTTGAGAACTTCATCTTTGTTTCCAAACGCAATGACTTCAGTTTTGTCTTTGTTTAACTGAAGAAAGTTTTGGCACATCCAACAGTTTACTTCATCAATGCATTGGCACAGGGAGTCAATGGGGCTGTAATCGTTAGGCGATAGAGCCAAGTAGAGCTGTGTGTCGTCTGCATAGTTGTGGCAAGTGATTTGGTTCTTTCTCATTATTTGGCTCATTGGGAGCATATACAGGTTGAACAGGAGTGGCGCAATTATTGAGCCTTGAGGGACTCCGCAAGTCATGGATGTCCACTCAGACTTATGGTCTCCTACACTCACATAATAACCTCTCCCTACTAAGTATGACCTGGACCATTTTAGGACTACCCCAGAAAGCCCCACCAAGTTTTCGGAAACCAGATTGAAAATCTGGAAAGCGTGCGACCTCTGACATATATAGCAATTGTAAGTCGCTTTGGATAAAAGCGACAGCTAAATGAAAAATGAATAAATTTAAAAATGTCAAAGTATCCATTCAAGCTTAAGAACTTTTCCAATGATCTTGCCTATGAAAGGAAGATTTGAGAACGGTCTGTAATTGCTCAATATATTGCTATCCAGATTGCTCTTTTTCAGGAGGGGCTTAACAACTGCAGTTTTAAGGGACTTTGAAAAAGTCCAAGTGAGGAATGTACCACTTCTAGGAGATCTGCTTCTAAGCAGTTTAACACACTTTTGCAAAATGAAGTGGGGATTGTGTTGAGGGCGCAGGTTGCTGTTTTAAGGTGCTGTACTGTTTCTTCCAAAAAATGTACCACTCATTTCTTCAAAATCAGAAAAAGTAACTTTCGGATGTGGCCTGATCCGTCTTACCTCAGTGCCACACAAGGATATGCTGATTACCTTTCTGATATTATTAATTTTCTCAGAGGAGGAGGAAGCAAACTCATTGCACTTGCTGTCTGAGAGCATTTCACTGGGAATTTGGCTTGGGGGGGTTTGTCAGTATCTCTACAGTAACAAAAAGACTGCGTGTGTCATTTATATTTCCGTTTGCAATATATTTGAAGAAAGTCTGTCTAGCTTTGCCTAGTTCCACATTGAAAGCATGGATGCTGTCTTTATAAATGTTATAATGGATTACAAGTTTTTTCTTCCACCACATGCGCTCTGCTTTTCTGCATTGCATCTCTTCTGCAAAATATGAATGCGCTTTTATATTTCTATGTAAAGCACTTTGAATTTCCATAGTGTATGAAATGCGCTTATGTCGTACCCGAGTTTTTTAGATCCATTTCGTACAGTGTGATCTGTAATGATCTTAGAGAATTGCCAAAATTGCACAGTATGTATCAGGCAAAGTTGTGTAGCGCTGTTGTTTTTGCACTTTACCATGAGCACCACCTACTGTCAGAGATTGAATGTGCATTTACTGCCACTTTTTTGCATTGGTCTGACTAGACAAATCTTATGTGAATTTTGTGCCGAACATTCGTGTTAGTTTAAAAATGTCCCGTCGCTCATCGTGGCTATTAAGAAACTAACTTAGAAGTGACTTGGTTGCTCAGCACATAAAGATGAACTACTTACCGTGATCTAAGACTGCGTTTATGTGGTTTCTCCACTGCATGGATCTTCAGGTGTAGCTTCAGGTCACTTTTAAAAGCAAAACTCTTCCCGCACTGATCACACGTGTGCAGCTTCTCTCTGCTGTGGATCCTCTCATGTATTTTCAAATTTGTTGACTGACTGAATCTCTTGTCGCAGTGTGAACATTTGTAAGGTTTTTCTCCAGTGTGGATCCTCTCATGTTTTTTCAGATTTGCTGAATTACTACATCTCTTGTCACAGTGTGAACACTTGTAAGGTTTTTCTCCAGTGTGGATCCTGTCGTGTATTTTCAGATTTGCTGAAAGACTGAATCTCTTGTCGCAGTGTGAACATTTGTAAGGTTTTTCTCCAGTGTGAATAATCTGATGCACTTTTAAACAGGCTGCTGTAGTAAAAGTCTTCTCACACTCAAAGCACATGTGAGCTCTCATACCAGTATGAGTTTTCTGATGTATTTTTAAATATTGCAGCAGCGAAAAACTCTTTCCACACACAGAACATGAATGCGGCTTCTCCTTCGTATGACCTGTCAGGTGTGTCTTCAGGGCTCCTGCACTAAGAAATGATTTGCTGCACTGATCACATGTGAACGGCTTCTCTCCAGTATGAACTCTATTGTGAAGTACAAGACTATGTTTGTGTGGGAAACTCTTTCCACACTGTTCACACATAAACGGCTTCTCTCCTGTGTGGATCCTCATGTGTCCTTTAAGGTATGCTGATTGACTGAAACTCATCCCACACTGATCACATGTGAACGGCTTCTCTCCAGTGTGGATATTCACATGCGCCATAAGATGTGTTTTTTGTGAGAAGCTTTTCCCGCACTGATCACATGTGAAAGGCTTCTCTCCAGTGTGGGCTCTCATGTGACACTTAAGGTTTCCTTTTCTTGAGAAACTATTTTCACACTGATCACATGCGTACGGCTTTTCTCCAGAATGAACTCTCATGTGAGACTCAAGCCTTTCTTTGTATGCGAAGCTCTTCCCGCACTGATCACATTTGAAGGGCTTTTCTCCAGTGTGGATCCTAACGTGACGCTCAAGACTTCCTTTGGTTGTGAAACTCTTTCCACACTGAGTGCAGGAGAATGATTTCTTGTCTCTTTTCTTTAAAAATGTATTTTTGGTCTTTGAGCGACTAAAATATTTTTTCCCAGGTTTGACATGATGTTCCTCCTCCTCCTCCACTTCTCTGTCCTTTCCCTCCAGATGCTTTCTGGTATTTCTGCCAAAAACAAACAAGTGTTATTTCCAACAGACATGGTGTGAGATGAATAACTTTATCAAAATGTTAAAAAAAAAAAAAAAGAAAAAAAAAAGTTTATAAAAACCCCGAATCATCAGAAAAAAGTACCTACCAATCGTGTCCATTTACAATAATGACAAACACATTTCTATGGAGAAAACACATCTGAAAATAATGCAGGTCACATGGTGAGATGCTGCAGGAAATGTCCTCAACATTAAAATGCTTCACATCAAACACACTCCGTTTTCCCCATCAACAGATGCCTGAGTTATTACTCTGATGTGGTATTATTAAGTCAAGTCAAGTCAAGTCAAATGTATTTATATAGCGCTTTTCACAATACAGATTGTATCAAAGCTGCTTCACAGTATCAATCAAAACAACTTAACAGTGTTTGTTTATTACTGGAAAAGACATCCAAGTTTGGTAGAGCTGATCAGTGGTGTGATGGGTCATTTAATTTGAATATCCCCAACTGAGCAAGCCAAAGGCAACAATTAATTATTACAATTAATACTCACTCAGATGATAATTATTAGAATGGTATTCAGTATACAAAGTGTATACTTAATATACTGAATGTGCGTATATCCTTTAAAAACATTCAACTGGCAGTAAGAACAAATATAGCTGTAAGCAGCAATTATCGGGGCCAAGCTTAACAGAAGCAAACAACGAAGCTAGCAGCAGAACAACTACAGAAATATGTAAAAGCAAAAATAATTTTAAGCAAAAAAGTTCACAACCAATATACATTGGATTGCGATGAGATATATAGCTTATCTCGTTTCATTAACATTTTTGACCATAAGGGGGATCTGTCTTGATACTTTTTGAGTACCATCAGGGCATGGTGCTGAAAAAAAACAACAAAAAAAACGTACTGAGTTTCGTACTATATGCCACGCGCTTGTGAAATATAAGCTGTCCTCCGAAGGCCGCATTTGAAGGCCGATTGCGTCACAGCGGCGCGACGAAGGCTGTCCCAATTCAAAGGCTGCATCCTCGAAGGCCGTATTCGAAGGCCGGTTGCTTCATCGCGCCGCGACGAAGGCTACCCTGATTCAAAAGCAACGCCAAATGACCGAACCGTGACACAAGTGTATCGTATCGAACCGAACCGTGAATTTTGTGAACCGCTACACCCCTAATATATATATATATATATATATATATATATATATATATATATATATATATATATATATATATATATATATATATATATATATATATATGTATCTGTATATATATGCATGTATATATATATATATATATATATATAATGTATGTATGTATGTATGTATGCCTATGTTTTCTTTTCTTTTCATATTTCCGATTTTTCACGTTTCATGTAATCCGGCGAGTCAGGACGCAGCTCTGAATTGGGACGCAGTAAAACAGCTCTGGCCATGGTCTTCATGGCTAAGCCGAAAATACATGAGTGAAACATCCTCACCATCTCCCCCAATAAAACATAAAATATAAAAATATAAATTATGAATTCTTGCTCCATTTCAACAAGTAACTTAATGCCGTGTAGAATGGCAGCTCTCGTATCGCCACGTATAGGTGACAGCATAATGGGGAACACCTGGTGGCGCAATTACAAATCCTACGAAGGCTAGACTCGGAGCGTCCTTCGAAGGCTGGATAGACTGGGTCCTTCGAAGGACGCAGCCTTCACATTGGGACACAGCTACAGCCATATCCAAAACCATTACAGTTGCATGACATGTTTTTCAAGGTACACCATTGTTATAATGGACTATGATAGCAACTGAGACCAAGACACTGCATGTCAATTTTGAAGTCAATCAAACGAACAGTACTGTATTTAGAGCCAATTTCATGTTTTGTTTAATTATAGCGCCACCTAGCGGCAGTGTTCCACCACTTTTTTATGCGTGTCCTCAGAGGGCCCCCATACATAAGTGTGTGAAATTTGGTGAAAGTATCTAATTTTGTTAGAGTTATAGACATTTATATGTACATAAAAAATTACTCACACCTGACTTTGATTGCATATTTTTGCCACTTTAGAAATTTGACATTTGGCCATTAACGTTTAGTCAACGCCCTATGTTTTCAACTTTCCTACAGTGGTTTTGTCTCGAAACTTCTCAGGCTCATTCAGGGCAATGTGCCGATGAACCAAAATGGCCAATATGGGAAAATTGGATATCATTTGTAGGGATGTGCATCTCCATAGCTGAGGCCGATGCGATACGCATCTCGATGCATAGCCAACGATACGATACATTAAAGATACATATAAGCAGCTACCGATGCGATGCAATACGATTCACTACTCTTACGATGCGGTGCGATCCGATTCAACGCGATGTGATTCAATGTAATACGATGCAATGGAGAAAAATATGATGCTATGCAATTCAATATGGTATAGATACTTATACCATGGTATAGATATGGTATAGATAGAAAACTTTTATTTCTTTTATTCAGACATACAGCAAAAGTAGCTTAAGTGCCATCTGACTTTTAACGCATATTCTTACATATTTCTTCACAAAACCAAAAGATTAAATAAAAGCAGGTGCTGTTTTAACAAAGAATAAACATAAATAAATAAAAAACTTTCACAAACAGGTCTTTCATAACTGTATTCAGATGTAAAAATATACATCTATGGGAAAAACTATTATTTGCAGTCACAGGCTTCTGTCCAGATTAACTTAATGTCCTACTTTAAGGTTTAAAGGTGACTCTCAGGACACGCCTCGCACTCCGTAGTGTTGTGATACGTCATATTCATGTAGCACCTGCAGCAGTCATGATGAGAGAACGCGCTAGCAACAGTTCAGAAAGGAGAAATCGATCTAGTCGAACTGGACGCGCAAATGAGGCGAAATCGTGTCCAGTGCACCGCGCTAAACGCGTCTCGCGCCGCAGGACCTCCAGACCCGCGTCAACGCTTCTTTACAATGACTTAACATGGAAATCACTCGCTACAGACGCTCTATCCGCGTTCGGTGTGAACGCAGCAGTTACATAATAAAATATTGGTCACAAATGATTGGTCACTTTCTAAATAGTAAAAGTATATCGCATCTACTAATAATTATATATGAATAAATCGTTTTTTACCGATGCAGATGTTAGAAACGATGCATCGGTGAATCTTACCATCCCTAATCATTTGACTCGGCATGCCGTTCCAAATCTAACAAGACCTTATATGATTTTTTGACAAAGCGTTCAGAAGTTATAAGCAAAAATATCAATCTTTTGCATCTCCGGACCAACGCAGCTGTGGCGAGCAGGACGAGTGGCATGATTACTGATGAGCGACACCTGCGCGACGCACTGGTCTTGTATCTCTCACGGAGGAGCGCAAGCATAAAAGGAGGAAAGACGACAGTGGAGATAGCCGGTTCCCACAGGAGGAACGCGCTGTCAAAGAGCCTTCACTGTGGGAAATCCAAGGAGCCCTCGAGCATACGCACAACCACCGCAGCATCATAGAATATCTCTGAACAGGTTCACGCCCACTTTTAGGGGAAAACAAACCGCCACACAGTATCGGATTGACAGAAAAGTGTACTCAGTACTTAAAATATAAAGACATAATATACAAATATACAAAAAATACAAATACATTTAAAGATGTTTACTTATCAGAAAACGAAGTAAAATCATTCACTGGCTACCTGGTGACTCGATGAGGTACGAGTAAATGTCCGGGTAAGACACTTCTGGACAGTGGGTGGGGTTGTTACACCAATGTGACGCTGGTTTTTTTTAATTTTTTTTTTTTAATTTTTTTTTTTTTTTTTTTTTTTTTAAATTCATTTAGCTGACGCTTTTATCCAAAGCGACTTACAATTGCTATGATGTCAGAGGTCGCACGCCTCTGGAGCAACTAGGGGTTAAGTGTCTTGCTCACGGACACATTGGTGTGGATTCGAACCCGGGTCTCTCACACCAAAGGCATGTGTCTTATCCACTGCGCCATCACCACCCCAGTACACCAATTTGACGCTGGTAGAATGAACAAGTCAGTGGTTCCCAAACCTGTCCTGGCGCCCCACCAACACTGCACGTTTTCTTTGTCTCCCTAATCAAACACACCTGATTCAACTCATCAGCTCATTACCCATGTGATTATGAGCTAATGAGTTGAATCAGGCGTGTGCGATTAGGGAAACGTGAAAACGTGCAGTGTTGGTGGGGCACCAGGTCAGGTTTGGGAACCACTGGAATAAGGGACATGTTTTTAAATTGAGCAAATTAAGTTTGTGGATCTTTCACGCTCTATGGCAGGCAGGGTGGACATATAATTACTCAACATATTTAATCTAAGTGATTTCTGAAGTTATAGACGTCTGCCAGCTGTGTACGGACGTTGTTTTGTGCCGCTATTTTGTATTGAAGTCTATGGGAAGTCTGGTTTGTTTTCCCCTAAAAAGGGGCGGTTACGAAATTGACAGTTAAATTCCCGGATGTGCCGGTAGTCCGTAAGGTGAGCAGAGTTCGTCACCATGGATGCTCAAGGCATTGCGTTGCTGGGGGGACGGACGGGCTCGGCTGCCGTCCATGAAGGGTGATGGAGGGGCGGCTGCCGTCCTTGAAGGAGCGGAAAAGTCACTGCCGTTCCCCGTGGGCCGGAGCCTGCTGCCATCCACCATGATGGGGAGGAGTAGGGAACGGGGGACTCCTGCCGACTACCCGAACCCGGAGGAGCCGTTGCTCTCCACCAGGCGGTGGAGGAGTGTCGAGCCGTCCATTGACCTGGTGGAGGAACAGATGAAAGTGCGTTGTGGTAACCGGACCCCCTCTGTCCCCTGTGGTAACCGGTCTCCCCTCTCTGGTCTCTGTCGCTCCTCAAGCTTCTGTCTCTTTTTTTCCCGCCTCGTCTATCCGTGCCCCCTAGGTGCTGTTGCCAACGTGCCCCCCCCCCAGGGGCGGACAGCGAGGGGTGATGGGGGTATGTTGCGAGCAGGGCGAGGCTGAGGGCCGTGAGAGAGCGGCACGAGGCCGGTGCCGTGATTGCTGATGAGAGACACATGCGCAGCGCATCGGTCTCGTATCTAAGGAGGAGCGGAAGCAGAAACGGAGGAAATCGAGAGAGGTCAGGCCTGGACATTCTTATTTGAGGTTTTGTTTTATGTGTGACGACAGTCGACCGTGAGGGACTGCGTCTTTACTTTTGTTTTTGAATTTAATTATTTATTTATTACAATTATTGAATGTTCGCTGGTTCCCGGCTCCTTTCCACAACATCTAACCTTGTTATAGCAGCATATAACCTAAGGTAATGCTTATGATGACATGGACTAATGGCGCTTTTCCACTACACAGTACCAGCTCGCCTCGGCTCGGCTCGGCTCGACTCGACTCGCCTTTGTTTGCTTTTCCACTGTGTAAAAGTTGTACCTGTACCTGCTTTCGGGTACTTTTTTTCGTACCACCTCCGGCGAGGTTCTAAGCGAGCTAAGGCGATACTAAAATGTGACGTGAAAACAATGCCGACTGCTGATTGGTCACAGAGAACCATCATTGCACGCGCCAGATGGAGTATCCAGAATAAATAACCCCGCCATTTTTAAATAGTTTGGCCAGAGATAGTTACTAAACGTAGACCTACTACTATTATTATGGCAACTCGGAAGAATACGCCGTGGTCAAACGAGGAGGTGCAGACTTTCCTTTGTTTGGTTGCCGAAGAGAGGATCCAGCGAGAGCTTGATGGGGCAACGAGGAACGAAAGGCGTCGCTATGACGACCGGGTACTATTTGTGGCGGTACTTTCTGCAATGGAAAACGGAGCGAAAAGCGAGCCGAGTCGAGGCGAGCCAAGGCGAGTCGAGTCGAGCTGGTACTGGTAATGGAAAAGCGCCATAAGTTTGGTCAGAATTCACTAAAGCAGTGCGGGGATATAGCCTTGTATGCATTTTGGAGCACTCTTGTTCAAATTCGACTTTAGGTAATTGCGATCAATCGCTTAGCCATACTGTTCAGATTAGCGAACGAGTCAGAACACAAGAATAAAAGTGAGCAAAGTTGTCACAGACAGGAGACTTATTTTACTTCATCTTACCTGAGCATTCGAATGCACGATTATTTACATAATAACATACGCCAACTGGAATGAAGAAAGTGATCAGCGTGATTATTCAAAAAAGTAAGGAAACGCTGCTGAGTTTACGGTTTGTATACAGTTGTGTTCAAAATAATAGCAGTCCAACATCACTAACCAGATCAATCACTGTTTTTGGCAGAAATTATATTTCTACATGGCAAATAATTTACTAGTAGGTGTAGTAGAGTAATAGAAAAACAACAGACCCAACAGTCATGACATGTATGTTGCTAATTCTGTATAATTTAATCATTAATTGAAAGGGGTGTGTTCAAAATAATAGCAGTGTGGAGTTCAATTAGTGAGGTTAATCATTCTGCGAAAAAACTAGTGTCAATAAGTGGCCCTTATTTAAGGACGAAGGCAGTACTGGACTGTACATGGTGGTTATAGTGCATTTCTCTCTGAAGATCTGAATAAAAAGGGCCGTTCCAAACATTGTTCAGAAGAACAGCGTACTTTGATTAAAAAGTTGAAGTTGAGGGGAAAACGTATAAAGAAGTGCAGAAAATGATAGGCTGCTCAGCTAAAATGGTATCAAATGCTTTAAAATGGCAACCAAAACCAGAAAGACGTGGAGGAAAACTAACGTTCGAATGGATCGAAGAATAGCCAAAATGGCAAAGACTCAGCCAATGATCAGCTCCAGGGTGATCAAAGAAGATCTAAAGTTACCCGTGAGTACAGCAACAATTAGAAGACGCCTATGTGAAGCCAAGCTATCAGCAAGAAGCCCCCGCAAAGTCCCATTGTTGAAAAAACAACATGTGCTAAAGAGGATAAAATTTGCCAAAGAACACATTGACTGGCCTAAAGAGAAATGGCGCAATATTTTGTGGACTGATGAAAGCAAGATTGTTCTTTTGGGGTCTAGGGGCCGCAGACAGTTTGTCAGATGACCCCCAAACACTGAATTCAAGCCACAGTACACTGTGAAGACTGTGAAGCATGGTGGCACAAGCATCATGATATGGGGATGTTTCTCATACCATGGTGTTGGGCCTATTTATCGTATACCACGGATCATGGATCAGTTTGAGTACATCAAAATACTTAAAATGGTCATGTTGCCTTATGCTGAAGAGGAAATGCCCTTGAAATGGGTGTTTCAACAAGACAACGACCCAAAACACACCAGTAAGCGAGCAGCATCTTGGTTCCAGACCAACAAGATTAACGTTATGGAGTGGCCAGCTCAATCCCCGGTACTTAATCCAATAGAAAACCTGTGGGGTGACATCAAAAATGCTGTTTTTGAGGCAAAACCAAGAAATGCAGAGGAACTGTGGTCTGTAGTGCGATCGTCCTGGGCTGGAATACCTGTTCACAGGTGCCAGAAGTTGGTCGACTCCATGCAACACAGATGTGAAGCAGTTCTCAGAAACCGTGGTTATACAACTAAATATTAGTTCAGTGATTCACAAGAAAGCTAAATCTTCAAGCATTTTTCAGTTTATACAGTAAATGTTTGACTTTGTAAAGAAAAATGCAGACACTGCTATTTTTTTGAACAGCCTAATATTTCCTTTTCTTCACTTTCTATAAAGTAAAAACAAATTTCATAAATTTTTCTTAATGTTTTGATCTTAAATAGAATGTGCAGTGTTCCCAATGCATTTTTGTGTATTGAAATAAAAGTTATTATTAAGATTTTGAGCTTTAATCACTTTTTTAAACACACTGCTATTATTTTGAACACAACTGTATCTGCAGTCATAGTTGCAGTGTCCATCCTTGAATGACGAAAATAGACTTTTGGTACCTGCTGATATAGACAAATATTTACTAACACACAGGCCAAGAAACCCCAAGCTAGTCGGCAGTCTCCTTTAGTCCTTTTAATGTGTTCAAGCGCAGCTTTTTTATCTGAGACTGATCCGCCGAGGGGCAACTACACAGTCGGCTTTTGTCGCCGCTAGTTCTTTGACGTCGACTTGATGTGTCACAGGCTTTTGATCACATGCTGTTAAATAAAACTACCACTTGGGGGCTCACAACAGACTGTGTTGCTAACTGACAGCAAATAAAGCCCAAAGTATACTTTGTTTCTTTTGCGTATGCTAGCACATGCAAACTGTCAAACGCGTAGCCTTTCAAACTATACTCCATTTGATAGCCTACGTGAACTTAAGCAGTTGATTTATCTTTGTCCAGAGTGAGAGCTATTTCTCTCCAGAAGATAGGATCGATAAAAAAAGTATTTGCACTCTTTTAAACTAAAGTTGCGTCTCATAACCACCTCACACAAGCACTTATCAATCCGGCATCTATTGTTGTTGCAGTCTCTGTTATTTTGTTGTAGTTTCATTTTCTACTTTGAAACAGCCAGAGACAGTGCTGCCACCTTGTGGAACAACTGATTACTGCAAAACAAATTCAACATGCATGGCAAGGTTAAATCGACAGAGTGTGTGCTATTCTAGAGATGAAAAATGTGTCATTGCACACTGTACGCCAAACCATTGCATAGGACTAAAAACCTAAGCAGAAATAACCTGGAAGCATCCCTCTTGCTCTTTATTCTTGAAAAGCACTATAGCATAGTTTGAAGACTTGAAAATACTGTTTAATGTACGTAATTCTCCCTAATGCCCGGTGCATATTGTAGGATTTTGGACTGTATCAGGCAAAAGATGACCAATCCTGGCAATTTCTGTGGTCGTTACTTCTGAACCGTGGTGCTACATCATACAGTGATGCCCCTTTTCCACCAAGGCAGTTTGAGTGCTGTTTCAGAGCCAGAGCCTAGTTTCAAATCAGTTCATCATCTTTCGACACCGAAAGCACCAACTCTGAACCAGGAAAAGTGGTTCTTAAGTAGCACCTAAACATTGCTGGTCTAGAAGTAAGAACAGCTTGTGTCAGGGTCTGGGGGCGGGGTTACCCTGACCAAGAAGACTAACAGAAACTTGTGACCCCCATTTTTTAAATAGCAGCTAATCGAGCCAATAGCAGCTCGATAGTAATCTCCGTCTGTGCAAGTTATGGCGAGCTGCACGAACGCGTTGGATTCGCCGTCTTTAGTCTACATACATGTCGTACCCAAGTTTGTTAGACACATGACGTACAGTGTGATTTGTATTGAACTTAGAAAATTAACAAAATTGTTGTAGCAGGCATGACAAGTGGGTGTCAAAAACAAAGTAGCGCAGCGCTGTTTGTTTTCCGCTTTACCTTGAGCGCCACCTACTGTCAGAGTTTGAATGTACATTTACTGCCAATTTTTTGCATTGTTCTGAACAGACAAATCTCATGTGAATTTTGTGCTGAACATTCGTGTTAGTGTGAAAATGTCCCGTCGCTCATTGAGGCTGTTAGGAAACTAAAAAGAGAATTGGTTGCTCCGCACATAAAGATGAACTACTTACCGTGATCTCAGACTGAGTTTATGTGTTTTCTCCACTGCATGGATCTTCAGGTGTAGCTTCAGGTGACTTTTAAAAGCAAAACCCTTCCCGCACTGATCACACGTGTGTGGCTTCTCTTTGCTGTGGATCCTCTCATGTTTTTTCAGATTTGCTGAATGACTACATCTCTTGTTGCAGTGTGAACACTTGTAAGGTTTTTCTCCAGTGTGGATCCTCTCATGTATTTTCAGATTTGTTGACAGGCCGAATCTCTTGTCACAATATGAACACTTGTAAGGTTTTTCTCCAGTGTGAATAATCTGGTGCTGTTTCAAACAGGTTGCTGTAGTAAAAGTCTTCCCACACTCAAAGCACATGTGAGCTCTCATACCAGTATGAGTTTTCTGATGTATTTTTAAATATTGCAGCAGTGAAAAACTCTTTCCACACACAGAACATGAATGCGGCTTCTCCTTCGTATGAACTGTCATGTGTTTCTTCAGGGATCCTGAACTAAGAAATGATTTGCTGCACTGATCACATGTGAACGGCTTCTCTCCAGTATGAACTCTATTGTGAAGTACAAGACTATATTTGTGTGGGAAACTCTTTCCACACTGTTCACACATAAACGGCTTCTCTCCTGTGTGGATCCTCATGTGTCCTTTAAGGTATGCTGATTGACTGAAACTCATCCCACACTGATCACATGTGAACGGCTTCTCTCCAGTGTGGATATTCATGTGCAACATAAGGTTTGTTTTTTGTGAGAAACTCTTCCCGCACTGATCACATGTGAATGGCTTCTCTCCAGTGTGGGTTCTCATGTGACACTTAAGGTTTTCTTTTCTTGAGAAACTATTTTCACACTGATCACATGCGTACGGCTTTTCTCCAGAATGAACTCTCATGTGAGACTCAAGGTTTTCTTTGTATGTGAAGCTCTTCCCGCACTGATCACATTTGAAGGGCTTTTCTCCAGTGTGGATCCTAACGTGACGCTCAAGACTTCCTTTGGTTGTGAAACTCTTTCCACACTGAGTGCAGGAGAAAGATTTGTCTCTTTTCTTTAAAAATGTCTTTTTAGTCTTCGAGTGATTTTTTCCAGATTTGACATGATGTTCCTCCTCCACTTCACTCAGTTCTTCACTCACCTCATTCACTTCCATCAGGTCTGAAATGAAAGAAAAACATACAATTTCAATTTCAGTACATCAAAATAATGATGACGAGAAATATGAAGTGAAATGACAAAAGTGAGCAGTGATGTAAAAAATTATGTAAAATATTATGAACTTTTTGACCTTATTTTATAAATTAATTATACATCCCTGGAACTTTCCATGAATGAGGTACATTGATCTTCTGGTTATAATTTTAAAAACATTGTAGCCACAGTTTGGACCAATGCAGCGCGAGCGGATCTTGATCAAGCGACCAAGGGAGTAATCCAGCACCCGGAAAGCGTGCCTTCAATAGGGGCCGCCATTGATTAGCAGACCATCACCTGCTGTTAGCATTCCATTGACTCCCATTCATTTTGGCGTCACTTTGACAGCGAATAACTTTGCATCTGAGGCGTTTAAAGACTCAATTTGTCCATTGTTTATTTCTAAAGAAACAACAATGTTTTAAAGGCTCCATTACCTTGTATCTTACGTAGTGGTCGACCGATATATCGCCGAGGCCGATATATCGGCCGATATTTGGATTTTTTTAGATATCGGCATCGGCCGATAAATATTTCCGTTTGGCCGATATATTTCAAAACAGTTTGTGACAGTGCATTAGCGCTTTTTTCCACTGGCGCGAGCAGAGCGAGTATGAATGAACTGAATACGCTCGCTCTGCTCCGCCCATCCACTCAGAAGTGAAGCAGACATCTGACAGACACAGTAAATGACCAATCAGCATTCGCTTTCTAACCTGACGCTACATTGTGTTACACACAAAAACACTCCGGCGTGCAGCGAAGTCTATTCAAACAGTACCGTGATGTGTCAGATCTGCAGCCCAGCTTTCTAACCTGACGCTACATTGTGTTACACACAAAAACACTCCGGCGTGCAGCGAAGTCTATTCAAACAGTACCGTGATGTGTCAGATCTGCAGCCCAGCGACAGCTCCAGTGGGGGGTCACAGATGTGATATAAACGAATTCAAACAAAACTGAAAACATTTTACCTCACAAACAGTCAAAAATCCTCTGACTGGCTGTTCCCTATACGCGCGCTGTTCTCGGTTACGTTTAAACTAGACGCTGTTCCCTCACGGACTGAAAAGCTGGGTCGCGTGCATTACAGATCAGTGATCGCGTGAGGTGGATGAGAAGAGAACACTGTATGGTATAATAATAATAATAATACGTTTGGGGGAAAAATCCTTGAAAATGTTATTCACTATCTCTATCTGCTGTATTTAATTATCCACGATTGGCGTAATATTGTGTGTAGTATACCTTTTCATATGTTCCGGTCAGATTTGATGTTAATCGAGCATGCAAATACATGTGACGGCTTGCAAAGTTTCAAAGAAACTAACAAGCAAAACTAAACATACAAAAATTATTATTTAAATATACTTACAGTAAAACAACCCGTTTAAACTAAATAGTGTAAATAAACTATGTGAGATTTTTATTTATCTATGTATATTGTACATAAAATGTATGGAATTGCACATACTATTTTGTCATTAATTTAAGAATATTGTTTAGATTGGTTCATTAATGATGCATGTTATTTGTAACCTGAAGTAAGCAGCAGTAATTATTAAAACTTTATTTATTGAAGTACACAGTACCTCATTTGTTTACATTTTAATTACTTAATTAGTAAATATGTTTAATTGCAAAAAGAATTTTGCATAAATATTATGTACAATAAATGTTCATTTAGTTTCACCAATATTCTTTGTCTCTCATTTACTGTATTCACATGTACTGTATCGGCCTCATATCGGCCAAATTACTCTCAATATCGGCATCGGCCATTAAAAATCCCATATCGGTCGACCACTAATCTTACGTTATGGCCCCGTATAAGCCGTTTTTGTAAAAATAGGCTAACGATTGCGTCATAACCACACGACTCTGTCGCAATTACTGTATATACACAAGATAAGCTTGTGGTCAATTTTCGGGGGGACGTGGAGGCATAAAGTCGAGGGAGAAGCTGATAGAGAGTCCTAAAGTTGACCCTGCTGCTGCTCATGGACAGCTCTACTCACGCTCTCCGTTTCTGTGAGATTCAGAAGGGCACAGAGGTGTGAAGTAACGAAGTACAAATACTTCGTTACCTTACTTAAAGGCAGGGTAGGTAGAATTCCCCAAAAATACTTTTTCCCAAATTTGTTTAAACTGTCTTTATATATCAATGCATAATTAAAATGTAAGCACTCTGGAAAAGAAATGATAAAAATTGAGTGTCTGTAGTCCTCTCAGGACTGTAATTAACACAGCTCATTATTCTATTCGGAACGAAAGACATGATTGGCTGTGGCGACTGTCACTCTCCCTCGCTACCATGGATACCACCTCTGCTGATACAGGAGCAGCCCAAATGCGCGCACCCGGGCAAAATTCTCAGTACCTGCATATAGAGGCAGCGAAGTCAAACAAGGTAAAAAAAAGGAAGACAGTATTTGAAAAGGCTATGAACAAAAAGTCTTTGAATAAATCAAGAAACCATACGAGAGTCAATATCGGCGTGGCTTTCCAGCGGTGGCGACAACTGAGGGATCTCAAGGGGCTGAAAAGTGACTCCATGATGGCTTTATTTCTGCTGGACAGGTAATCTTGCTGTTTTCATTTTGATGGCATTTATTTTTTCATGAAGCATGTATCATTAGCACACGTAGCTACCTAACGTTACCTAGCATAACTAACGTTACACTGGCTTAGCTATGACAGTGTAACTTTGGTGTCGACTGGTATAACGTTACTGTTAGTGAGCCAGGGTTGAGACGATAAATAATCAATAGGCATATCTGCAGTTGAAAGCTGTTTTGTTTAATTTTGCCAAATCTAACTTTAGGTTAAAAAGTTTAGGGGATCTATTTTTATACCTAGCTTTAACCTCTGCCTAAACTTTGTTCCTATGTTCACCGTGAACTCTACCTGCTCCGTTTTTCACGTTTGGTTTGTTGTTATATGCTCTACATATATTTACCTATGTCTATATGTTGCATTTTGCATATGCTGCATTTTGCATATGTTGTCTTGTGTTTTGGGGGCGTGGCTTTGGAAGGAGTCGAGAAGGGAGGGGGTGGGAGTTAATGGAATAATGAGCTGTGTTTATTGCAGTCCTGAGAGGACTACAGACATTCAATTTTTATAATTTCTTTTCCAGATTACTTACATTTTAATTAGGCATTGATATATAAAGACAGTTTAAACAAATGTGGAAAAAAGTATTTTTTGGGAATTCTACCTACCCTGCCTTTAAGTAGAAATTTTGGGTATCTATACTTTACTGGAGTAATTGTTTTTCAGCCGACTTTTTGCTTTTACTTCTTACATTTTCACGCAATTATCTGTACTTTCTACTCCTTACATTTTAAAAATAGCCTTGTTACTTCTAAATTTCATTTCAGCTTGCTGTCATTCTGGTTTGTCATCGTTCAAAAAAATTACCATTAACACACAAGGATAATAGATCTGAGTCCCGCCTCCTGAACACACATCGCTAAACTGATTGGCTTTGTGTTTTCTTTCTAACTTGTGATAGGCTGTAGTGATATTTGGTTGTGCGAAGCGGCAAAACTCCTCCGAAGGAAACCTAGAGATGCGGTAAGCGACGGAGAAATCATCAGTTTTCTGCTCAAGAATACGGGTCAAATCGCGTCAAATATTGATTTGGGGACAGACGTTTTTACAATAAGAGTGTGTGTGTGTGTGTTTGCAACCCTACATTATAGGCAAGGCAAGGTGAGGCAAGTTTATTTATACACAATGGTAATTCAAAGTGCTTTACATAGAAGGAATTAAAATAATCAAAATAAATAAGAATAATTTAAACAGTTTAGAATAAAAATAAAATGAAGAGACCACAAGCAATTTAAATTAAAGCAATTAAAGCGATTAAAGCAATACAGGAAAAACAGTCGGACGAACAGTGGCACAGTGCTCATGCAGTAAATGCACAGCTAAACAGAAGTGTTTTGAGTCTGGATTTGAATGCGAGACTGTAGGAGCACATCTGATCTCCTCTGGAAGCTGGTTCCAGATACGGCTGGCATAATAGCTAAAAGCAGACTCTCCGTGCTTAGAGTGAACCCTTGGTATTTCTAGCTGATGTGATGCTAATGATCTGAGTGATCTGTTAGGTTTATAATTCAGTGAGCATATCTGCAATATATTGAGGTCCTAACCCATTGAATGATTTATATACCAGTAATAATACTTTAAAATCAATCCTAAATGTAACTGGGAGCAAGTGTAAAGAGCTGAGGACTGGTGTGATATGTTCATATTTTCTGGTTCTGCTCAGAATCCTGGCAGCAGCGTTCTGTATGAGCTGCAACTGTCTTATGGTATTTAGGAAGGCCAGTGAGGAGTCCATTACAATAATCCACCCTGCTGGTGATAAAAGCATGCACAAGTTTCTCTAAGTCTTGACTGGAAACAAAGCATCTAATTCTTGCAATATTTTGCAGGTGATAGTATGCTGATTTAGTTATTGCTTTGACATGACTACTGAAACTAAGGTTTGACTCTAGAGACACACCAAGATTCCTGACTTGATGTTTAGTTGTTTGACCCCTAGCGTCAAGGTATGCATTCACCTTGAGAACTTCATCTTTGTTTCCAAACGCAATGACTTCAGTTTTGTCTTTGTTTAACTGAGGAAAGTTTTGGCACATCCAACTGTTTACTTCATCAATGCATTGGCACAGGGAGTCAATGGGGCTGTAGTCGTTAGGCGATAGGGCTAAGTAGAGCTGTGTGTCGTCTGCATAGCTGTGGTAAGAGATTCGGTTCTTTCTCATTATTTGGCTCATTGGGAGCATATACAGGTTAAATACTCGCATATACATAGAAACATACATGCATATACACCTATAAACACTCGCACATACATATAAACCTGATGCGCACATACACATCCATAAAACACTCGTGCATACATACAAAAATAAAACGTGGATGCATGCTTTAGTTGTGTATGTATATGCGAGTGATTTCGTATGTGGATGTGCGTGAACTTTTCAGTGTAAAAGGAAGTCATTTATTCTTCTTCTTTTGGAGTTTTATGGCGGTTGGCAAACCAGCTGAAAGGTGCATTTACCGCCACCAACTGGACAGGAGTGTGAAGCGTCAACACAGGGGGCGCAAAGATATCACGCAACACCTGAAATAAAGCTTGCCACAAAGAACCTTTGTTTTACTGTCTATGCAAAGAACCGGCGAAAGTAATGATTATGCATGAAACATTTGAATGGTTGATAAAGTTCATAAATCGATGCAGACTCGCCATCTTCGCTAGAGAGAAATGCACACTTCATATGAATTAGCCACATGCATAAGCAGAGTAGCCAATTTCTTTGAGTTTTTAATTGTTTTGTTTAAAAGTACACATTTCAAGCTTTCTATAGATATACAGGTCTGTGATGCAAGTAGTTTATACGCTGAGTTTCGCTTCATTTACGCGCTCTAGTTCATGCGCCGGCGCCTCCGTGTCCTGATCACTGTCCACTATATTTGCTTCTTATTTATTAATCCAGACAAATTTGTTTTTGAAACATTGATTAAAATGAAGATACAATTTATACAAAATTAAATTTTCAAGCACAGCTAATATTCGAAGATTGATGGGTATTATTTGATTATTATTTGAAAATCGCAGCCCTCCACCACACACACATGCATGTATAGGCTACACACCAGAGCATGTGAGCAAAGCGGAGCGGTGTGACGCTTATAAGTTAAAAACTTAAACATACGTTTCATATTTATGTATAATATAATGTTTTTTTTTATTTCATCTATGTTGATTATATGAAAAGGGAACCGCATGAGATGAGTAAGATAGGATCATAAGATATAGGCTATCGGAAACCGTTTGGAATGGGTCAGACATGATTTTGACCACTTACTTAAAGTTTTCTTTTGTAGACACCCTTTCTTTAAAGTTTATTTAGTTTTTTTATAAATTGTATCTTCATTTTAATCAATGTTTCATCAACAAATTTGCCTGGATTAATAAATAAGAAGCAAATATAGTGGACAATATAATCAGGACACAGTGGCGCCGACGCGTTCACACTTCATATGAAGTGTGCATTTCTCTCTAGGCGCGTTCACTACAGCGAAGATGGCGAGTCTGCATCGTCAACTTTATCAATTTATGAACTTTATCAACCATTCAAATGTTTCATGCATAATCATTTCTTTCGCCGGTTCTTTGCATAGACAGTAAAAGAAAGGTTCTTTGTGGCAAGCTTTATTTCAGGTGTTGCGTGATATCTTTGCGCCCCCTGTGTTGACGCTTCACACTCCTGTCCAGTTGGTGGCGGTAAATGCACCTTTTAGCTGGTTTGCCAACCGCCATAAAACTCCAAAAGAAGAAGAATAAATGACTTCCTTTTATACTAAAATGACTTCCTTTTACACTGAAAAGTTCACGCACATCCACATATGAAATCACTCGCATATACATATATACACAACTAAAGCATGCATCCACGTTTTATTTTTGTATGTATGCGCCAGTATTTTATGGATGTGTATGCGCGCATCGGGTTTATATGTATGTGCGAGTGTTTATAGGTGTGTCTGCATGGAAGTTTATATGTATATGCGAGTGTGTATAGGTGTGTCTGCGTGCAGCGAGTGTATATGTATGTGCGAGTGTGTATGGGTGTGTCTGCGTGCAGCGAGTGTATATGTATGTGCGAGTGTGTATGGGTGTGTCAACGTGCAGCGAGTGTATATGTATGTGCGAGTGTGTATAGGTGTGTCTGCATGGAAGTTTATGGGTCATTCTTAGCATTCGGTGCCATTTGAGTCCTCATGACATAATGTGGTATATTTTGAGTAAAAATGGGCTAATACTTGTTTCTAAATGATCATCATAAATAGTTAATCCCCCTTTACCATAGAACACAATAAATGTACCCAGGATTAATGAAAAAAAAAAAATTACTCTGATTTTAGTGCAAGTAGGCTAAACTGCCATGTCCCCAAGTAAGCTTGCACAACTTCAGCCACAAATATAAGTAATAAAAATCAAATAAATTCCAAAATTTATAATATTGTTGTATATTCTTTTTTTATATTCCTCACCAAAATATATTTTTTGCTAGTTATACATTTTTAATGCTTAAAGTCTTTAAAATATGTTGTGTCCCTGAATTGAATGCCCCCCCCCCCCATCCCCCCATCCCCCCCCATTACTCTGATGGAAAATCCCTCTGAACACCCCATTGACTGTTCCTCTAATCACGTCTCTCAAGAATTTGAATACTTTTGGGTGGCAAATTATCTTCAAGAAGCAGAGTAAACTATCACTCCTTAATTCACTCTTTTTTCAATGTTTTAGAATGATTCACTGAAGTGGTAAAGCATAATATGTCCACCCTGTTATGCCTATTTATATTGTAAATAATTGTTTGTAATTTTGGAAAATGTGGTTGATAAACAGGTTAAAAATCGTCCTCAATAATCACTGCGCACTAGATTGTTTTTCATCACATTTGTAGCAATGGCTTTTAACCCTCTGGGGTCCAAGGTGTTTTTGGGGTCCTTGAGATGTTTTGACATACTCTGACATTTGTGCTTTTTTCAGTTGCTTATAAACAAATTACTGGCAAAGGTGTAATTACACTCTATTTAGCACAAACAGGGCTACCATAATATGTTATCAACATGTATCTACATGTTTATATTTTTGAGAGAATATTGTTTATGCGACGTGGTTATTGAAAAAACTAAAACTTAAAGTTTCTGAAATAAGGCCACAAAACAAATACTAAATATGTGTCCACAAGACTTTTGACTAATGGATGTTGTCGCCTAGAGTTTTTTCTTCAAAATGATCTGAAAATCATCCTGCCTTATCATTCACATAAAACAATAGATTGGTTTAAATTTAAAAATGACACTTTTTGTTTGGAAAGGCAATATGCGCAGGGGTGTGACCTGCTGTGATTCACACCTGAGAAGATAATGGGCCTGCATAATGAGTGCATAATGGGGCTGCATACTAATGAGCCTTTCATTCAGGTGTGTCACTGAGCCACAAGAATGCAATGACTAATATATATATAGATATATATATATACATATAGGCCTATATAATACAAAATTGGTTCACAGTTCCAATTATTTATTTATTTTTCAAATTGTGCTTGCAAATTGTATAATATCAAATGTAAACATTTCTAGTAATTGTGCAGTTAATTCTCATACTGTTTTTACAGAAAGTTTGGGAATATATCCCAAATGTGTCACTAATAAAACACAATACAAATAATTTAAGAGGAGGCTTATATTGAGCTTTTAAGATTTACCTAAGATTTATTTATATGTAGCCTACATATATTTTTGCTATTTTAATAAAAAGGTTACAATTACAACAACAATTAAAATTTTAACTATATTTCAAATGTAATCTTTCTTTGTATATACTAAAGTATACATTTTATCATACATATTTCACAGTTGCGGATTAATTAGTTTGAATATAGCCTACAATCGAACAAACACTATAATAACATCTTAGCAAACAAGCTTATTTGATGTGGCAGTATTTTACAGTAAAAACGACATCTTGTCTTTCATACATAACATATCGTTTTTATGATTAGGACATATAAATGTTAATTTGCAGTTTAATACGTTGCTTATACAAAAATATTTTATTTCAACATATTTCAGTCGATTTTCAGACTGATCTCATAAAATTGCGTGTGTATGACACGGCAATTCGTATTTCCATTTTTGGCGTGCTATCAACACGCATAATCGCTTTTCAGCGTGTTTATGAACGCAGTTGACTTAACGTTATTACTGTATATATAAATATATGACCTACCCCAACCCCGTCCCTAAACCTACCCGTCACTGGGGTTAATACCATTTATGAGTCTTCCCCTACCATCCTAGGAAAAAAAATATCGCTCCCCAGATGTAGATCTACATTTTGCTTCGTTTCGCTCGGACATTTAATGGCGTGTACATATACGCGGAATCACTTGGACATTAATGGCGTAGACATACACGCATACACGCGGATAGCTCAAAATGTGTATAGATAATACGCCACTTGACTTGAAAGTGGCGTGTATGTTTACGCAAAAGTCATGATGTCATGTTGCGATTTTTACTCATCTCAGTATTGGAATATAGTTAGGTAAAAGCTGTTCATTCATTCACACACAAAAACGCGATTCATATTCAAACAGTCTTTTTGTTTACAGACACTATTTCATATCGCGATTAGAACAAAGCACTTGAAAATAAAGAATGTACATATTCCTCAGCTGGATCCGTTGCTCCTCCAAATGAAACTACCTGCACTTCTGAGGTAATTTTTTCCAGGATTATTATTAAGATAGTATTATTCCTCACAGCGTCGTAAATATGAGTCTCTTTCGGTGGGTTATCCAGCTGATGTGGGCGTGGATCGCCTCAGAGCATTTGTGTTTAAATAGAGCGCGCGCTCCGTGGGCGTGGTCAAATTAACTTTAATGACCTGAGACGAGAACGAGATAAATTACTTCATTTAAAAGAAGATAATTCAGGCTTCATGCTTTAGCATAAAATGTCCCTCCTGTTACTGTCCACCCTGTTACTGTTTTGCACAGTAACAGGGTGGACATATTGTAACAAAGTGGGCGTAAATGCTAAATAAATGAGTGTTTACACCATTCATTGGTACTTATAATTAATGTATTATACATTTATTTGATATATACATTCAAGAAAGAGTAGCTTAAATGGTATGCATGTAGAAACTGGAATTAAATTATCTGAGATTATTTTTTCCACTGTTTTTACTGTGTGTGTGTGTGTGTTTAAGTTTAAGTGGACATGCATTTTTCTTCTTCAGGGGGTGCCAGGGTAAATGAGTTGATGACATTTATTGTTGTTCAGTGGTGTGATGTCCACCCTGTTACCCCTCTGTCCACCCTGTTACCTCTGTGAGTTTATAAATAAAATAAGAGTTAATAAAATAAGTTCAACAAATGTTATGCATATCTTTGTGGTTAATTTTAGGGAATGAAATGGCAAAATGAAATAATTTAAAAATGGGGCAAAATTCCATTGAAATGTCTTTTTATTCTAAAATAAATGTGTTGAAATTACCACTGTGGCTTAAAATACAACAACTTTTTTCAATATAATGCTTGTTAATGAACACTTTGTTAAAATACATTTGCGGGGTAAAGTGAGGGACATTTGAGCTCTTAGAAAATTTAAATATTACAATAACTGTGAATTCAAAACATTTATTAATGTAGATGAGAATGTCCTGTAACAGGGTGGACATTTACCTTTGCTGGCGTGAAGAATTTGGTCAAAATTATTAAAGTGAAATCCTGAGCTGGACCAATATATTTTTCTTGTAGTGCAACAAGCCATTCTTCAGATAAAATTATTAAATCATGGAAACTTTTAAATTTTTTGTAGAAATTTACCAAGCTGAAATGGCACCGAATAGTAGGAATGACCCTTATAGGTGTGTCTGCATGGAAGTTTATATGTATGCGAGTATTTATAGGTGTATGCGTGCGTCAAGATTATATGCAAGTTATTCACGTTTATTCATTACTAACATAATATGTATTGGTATTAAATTTAATATTAGTGTGCACGTGTATTTCATATATGTATTTTGAACATCCAATAGTATACATGTATATGCGAGTAATTTATAGGTGCACGTGTTATGAAGCGAAGTTTGCTTTAAATCCTACGTGGCGCCTCATAGTCTAAAGCTTTGTTAGATTACTGTACCAAAACATTCATTTAAAATTAATCTAGAATACACACCAACCTGCTTGTTCCTCGTGTTTTATTCTCCAGGGTTCTGGTTCACTCGAGTCCTCCTCAATCTCCTCTTTTAACACACACTTTCTTCTCAGTTCAGTTGCAGCAACTCCAGATATTCCTGCTCGATTCAAAACTTCTAGTCACGTCTGTGAGGATGGGAATATTACAGGGATGTATTGACCCGATTTAAATCTTTCTAGACTAAAAGTAACAGTTTGTATAAAGCCAGTAGCACGATATATAACCATAGACAGTAAAACGATATAACACGAGAAATCAAGCTGTAATCTTGAAACCAAAAGCAAGACTCACCGCCCCCCGCTGGACTGGAGAGAGAAGCGTCGCGAGTCTGAGGGAAAATACCTTTCTTATACTGTCTATGGAAAATACTAGGAGACATGTTTACAGACATTCTGGAAACACTGGGATTTTTTTTTTTTTTTTTTACTACATATAAATCATTTTCTAAATAGCCCACAGCATTAGACACTTATTAAACCTCCAAAAAATGATATTTTCCCACCTCAGGCCTTTAAGACCTTTTATAAATTTCAGTCTTTTTCAGATTTAAACACATTTTATTCTCAATCCCGTAAATGGACTTGGTTTAAAGATGATTTTACACAAAACTTGCTATAAAACAAACATCTACTGCTCGTGTGTCTTTCAATTACAATTTAATAAATGTAACGTTTATAATAACGAACATCTCCATCGACCATATCACCTCATGCCATATATACACCATCTGTGTTTTACTAACCGCACCATAGGTCTTCCCATCGGCCAAGGCAAAACTTTGGTTGTCAGTCGACGTCAATCGCTCCCCTTCGCGAGCCAGCTCCAGCCAGAGACTCTCCCGCATAAGTGAGTAGGTGCACAGTAAATTTGAAACCCGGAAATCAACACCAATAGAGTTAATTTCAACACTTTAAAAGTGTATATATGGGAACCACCCACAAAGTGTTAGTTCAACACTTTCAAAAGTGTTGCCTCTCGCAACACCGACACAGTGTTACAATGTGAACACTAAGAGTGTAAAATATTAACACCAATGCAGAGAACAACAACACTGTTACAGAGCACTTAAAGTTCTACACTGTTCTGGTGTTGACCCCATCCTGGTGTTGATAGAACACCTTTTTACAAATAAAAACACTGTTTTCTTATTAGGGTTCTGCATTACCTACTTTAAAGAAATGTAAAATAAGATGACAAATCATTTAATCTGAAAAGAATAAATTCACTTTGAAATAAACACATCACTCTATATTACTCTTTCAAAACTTTATTTCAAAACAATCCAGAAAGTTAAATTGTAACCTTAGTCTGGGATTATAGTAGAATTCTGTATTCATTGTAAAGTTAAAAATAAAGGCAAAATGCAAACAGTTGTTTTAACAAACTAGTTTATTAACGAACAAGCCCCTTTACATCATAGGTTAACTTTTAAAATAAATGAAGGCACAATATAGGCATTTCTGTCATCAGAATTATATGAAAGCTGCTTATCAAATGGTCTGTAATACTTCAAGTCCTGTACATGTCAGTGAATGTAAGTCCTGTGTCAGTGAAGTTGATTCAGTACCTTCGACTTAGCAACAGTACAGCAACAACATTCAGCAGATGAAAAACAGTTGCAGGATATGAGTGGATCAGTTGTGTCCAGTTGCTAACAGTAAAGTTCAGTGCATAGTTGTTTCACAGAGCAGGAAAGGCTGTGCAGATCCAACTTTCTCAAAATCCTGGAGTGCTGGTTCCCTAGACAACACAAAACCAGACCAATTACAATTAATACCATTTGTATTTTATAAATACAGCAAGTGTATGGTGGAAAAAGATCAATCATCTTAGACTTTCGTGACTAAAACAAGAAACTATTTTGGATAGATTAAAGGGATAGTTCACTTTAAAATGAAAATTCTGTCGCCCTCAAGTTGTTTCAACCCTGTATGAATTTCTTTCTTCTGCTGAACACAATGGAATATATTTTGAAGAATGTCAGTAACCAAACAGTTAACTGGTCCCATTGACTTCCATAGTATATTTTATTTCTTACTATGGAAGTCAATGGGACCAGTTAACTGTTTGGTTACTGACATTCTTCAAAATATCTCCCATTGTGTTCAGCAGAGGAAAGAAATGCATACAGGGTTGAAACAACTTGAGGGTGAGTATATGATGACAGAATCTTCATTTTAAAAGTGAACTATTCCTTTAAGACTTGAATTTACTGATTTCCAAGTAAATTAAAGACTTAATTCATCCAAAAATTTTAATTCTGTCATTAATTATTCACCCTTATGTTGTTCCAAACCAGTTAAGAGTTTTGCTCATCTTCGGAACACTTAAGATATTTTTTATGAAATCTAAATCTTTGTCCCTTCGTCGACAGCCTATTCAACTATCACTTCCAAAGCCATTAAAAGGTATAAAAGAAATCATAAGTAATCCATGTGACTGAAGTGGTTTAACCTCAATTTTACAGCTTTTTTTTACGACAATTTTGACTCATCTTTTTTTACAAAATATCAATCTACAATGCACGTTAACGCAACATCTGCTCTCGCATCAACAATATGCACGAGTTGAAATGTTCTCATGAATGCATGTTGGAAATTAATATTTTATAAATTAAGTGGTAAATGTTTTTTTTTTTTGCAGCACTTGCGTAGTTTAATAAAATGTATGTTAAACCACTGGAGTCACATGGTGTACTTTAATGATGTACATTTATACCTTTCTGGGGCTTGAACGTGGAGGGACAGGAAGCTCTCAGATTTCATTAAAAATATCTTCATTTGTGTTGTGAAGATGAAAAAGTCTTACATGTTTGGAATGACATGAGGGCGAGTAATTAACGACAGAATTTCCATTTGTGGGTGAATTAACCATTTAAGAATAAATTAGGTCACGCACCTTAAGAAATCTCACTAAATAGTCAGCCGCCGGAAGAATCTGTGTTCCCTTCTTGTGGCTTTGTGATGTTCGGGGCAGCTGGGCAGAGACTTCCCATCAGTTGAGTCTAAAATTAAACAGCAAGAAAACCTCTACCGGTCAAATCATGAAAACAATTGGTTTGAAATCTCATTTTAAGTAAAGATTTACTTTTGTAAAGTAATTTGACTGGACAAATTCAAAATGAGTGTTATGAAACAAATAATATCTAGTTATCCCAAATAGCAACAAAGCTATGATTATATGTTATCTGTTAAATCTTACCATCATCACCAGGTTCAAGTCTGTATAGTCTTCAAAAACCAAGCCTGGTTAGCCTTAGCCACTTGGTCCAACATAGAAATGCTCCTAGCATTAGCAAACACAAATAGCAAAATTTAATCATGAAAGCATATCAAACATCAACCAAAAGTTAATCTGATAAAAGCACTTTGCATAAATATTTAATCTGAAATAATTACTTACCCATTCTAAGAAAATTGGTCATCCAAATAAGGAAATAAAGTGACAATTTCACATGCATTGTTGGTTGCAGTTTGTGGAGTTGTTCGTCTTCAGTTATAACGTTACGCTAGGTGTGCTGGCAAACGAGAGAAAAATAGTTTGAGGATTTAAATAATTTGCAGATCACAAATATTGTCATAAAACAATATAACATTATAAAACACGCATTTTAAATGAGTTAAAACACTTACTCTGTGTTTTCACTGTTGAAAGCAAACTCCCTGTCTGCACTGCGTCACGACTCGAGTCAAAGAAGATGCAGGGCCTAGTCTGTCTGTGAGAGGTTTAGGCGCGCACATCACATAAATATTGTTACAAAACAATATAATGGCATGAAATAAGTTACTTGGTGTAAATTTGGTTAAAAACACTTAACTTACTTTCGGTGTTTTCTCTGTTAACGTCAACGTTCTTTCCTCGTCGTCGTCAGCTCCGTATTGAGTCAAAGAAGATCGCCTTTGAAAAAGTTTCGGCTCGTTTAAGCGCGCAGAGCATTTAAATATCGCTATAAATCAATATATTATAAAATGCATATTGTAAATTAGATACAGCACTTAAGTTAACTTACTTTCGTCGTTTCCCTGTTAAAAATCAAACCCATCCTGGTCTGCTCCGCATCGCGCGTCATCGAAAATGCCCCCCTGAGAACGGTTTAACCGTGCACAGCACATACATATTGTTCTAAAACAATATGATATTATAAAATGCATATATAAATGCGATAAAACACTCAATATATGCCTTTTCCCCCCTCGTATGCCTTGCTTCGCGAGTCAAAGAAAATGGCGCCTGTGAAAAATGTTTCAGCTCGTTTTGTCCCGCCCAGCTCGTAAATGTCCCGGATGTGACTAATAACACTCTTCTCGGTGTTATTGATTTAACTCTACATATTTTCACCTGCCAGAGGGTGCGGTTTACACTAGCAGTGTTAGTCCCTTGAAATTCAACACCAGAAAATTAACACTTTACTCTAAAAGTCCTTAACACCAGGATTTCAACACTGGAGATTTTACTGTGTGTATTTAATTATACTTTGTTGTTTTTATCATGTTTAATGTGTGCTGCTACCTTGGCCAGGGCTCACTTGTAAATGAGATACTGATCTCAATGTGATTTTCTACCCTGGTTAAATAAAGGTAAAATAAAAAAATAAAAAAAATGACCAGATTCAGGTGCCTATCGCCATTAGTCAAGATAGTTGTCGTCCGATTCTGGATTTAGGTCTGTGGTGACCTCGTAGGTTAGAGAAGGGCGCCTATGCGTCTGTGTGTTGTTCATCCCAACGTCCAGAACCCACACAGAATGTCAAACACACACACAGAGCACCACCAAATAACAGCTCACATCAAGGCTGAAGAGAGCCTGAGCTCATTATTATCAGTCCAGTCAACCAAAACATGATGATAAAACATTCACTCCTCAGCAAGAGATGCAGACAACAGGCTACTTGCTCCCTAGAGAAATATTCTGGAGAAAATACATTTATGAAAACCAGGTAGAATTATGTATAACTTGACCCTACGACTGTTCAGCGAAGAGCCATATATGTCCGCACCACTTTTAGGATTTCTCCATGACCTTTTCTACTGATCCCGGAGAAAGAGACATGCGGCCTCCTAGCCTATGTGCCAGATCCCAAGGGCGACTAAAAGAAGCTGGTTACTTACATCAACATGCATTAAAAGTATAATTTTACTTACACAAAGAATCAGTGGCGTAGGTTTGATTTTGAAATTGGTGGGGACGGGGACATCAATATAAATATATTTTAAGTTTTGATCGAAATTATTGCTAGGGATATATCAGTGTCACTGGATATTGGTAGGGACACGTCCCTAGCGTCCCTACTAAATTCTACGCCCCTGCAAAGAATATAGAAATGATTATGTGACAATGCATATATTTGATTATTGATGTTATAAGAATAATATATAAGCACTCAAATGGATATGAATATAGATATATATTGAAGAGACAAGGGATTTTGATCAACCCTTCACTGTGAACAGTGGTATATAGCTTATGTAATGTATAAATTAAGGGTATATGTCCAAAAAACTGGTAATGTCATACTTTGTAGTGCTATCGTGGCGTAATAATCTGGTTGTAAAATGTGTAACCTGAATGAAATGAAATCGAATGTCGTCCTGTGGAATCATTCATTCACAGACAGCATACGAAGATGTTCAACTAAAGATCTTCATTGCTGGCAAACAATATGATGCATTTGCAGATTTGCTTTCACTTGACTGAACTGTAGGTCCACGGCCACTTCATCCAACGCTCTTGATGTTCTTAAACCTTCCTGTTATGACTCGGAGTGTGAAACCGCTTCAGCCGATTGTGCGTGAATGAAACTAAACAAATCATTCAAACTGATTCGCTAACCGATTTAGACAGTTCTGCCAACTTGTTTGATGAAGTCTTTGAACAGAATAAACTCAAAAAAGTGATTCATTTGTGATTTGAGCATTGCTCATGCCCCAGAAAAAAGATACAGCGTGCTTGGAATAAACTACGCCTTGAGCAACATACATTGCATTAAAATAAAGTAACGAGAGTAACGTCGCCCAACGTAACGAAGTAAAAGTACAGTTTTTTCATTTGAAATGTACTTGAGTTAAAGTAAAAGTACCCACATTTAAATCTACTCCTCAAAGTACAATTTTTCCAAAAAAAATACTCAAGTACTAAATGCAACGTTACTACTACATCTGAGCACACCCACTCCCTCTCTTCTTCTCACAGCCTAACACGCCAAATTAAGTGCATTTTTTTCCAGAAAGATTGTGAGCTAGACTCGAGCTGAAAGAGGGGGGTTTCATGACCCTTTAATGTGTTTTTAATGTTTTATCCGTGTCATATTGTTTTATCCGTGTCATACATTACTTTAAAAATTTATTTTACAGTTACAGAAACCAAAAACCGTTACAGTTACAAATTACTTCATAAAAAAAGTATTCAGTAACGTAATCCAAGTACCACAATATGAAAGTATTGTAACTGATTACTTTTGGATTACTTCAAGGACAGATATTATTTTAAAAAACAACAACTTTTATTTATTAAGAATTTCACAGCCCTGAATAAATATGTATGTAAAGGACTATACAGACATCTAGTGGCTACAGTATGGTATTACAGATTATTTTGTTTTATTTTTAACTTGACATACAAGGAAAAAATAAAATGGAAATGTTTCTTCAAAACTGACAACTACGATCATACAAACCACTGAATTTTAAAGCAGTAATAAACACTACATACTAGCTAACATGATTTCTATGCTAGTCTTACCTGCAAATGCTTCTTTAGGTTGGATGTCGAGTCCTTCGATAAAGAAAGTGTTTTCTTTCCTGGAAGGCACAGTATGCACTGTACAGCCATGTTGTTGGCATTTTCTTCTTTAAAAACAAAATAGCAGTGGAATTTCCAAGAAATTAAAGTGTTTTTACCTGTGGGCAGCATCGTTTCTAGCAGCAGTGATTCAATCCATGTCTGAGGAGATTGTTGTAGAGAGTTAATTTGCGCATGCACCAGCGGGTGGCACACCAGTCGTGTCGTGAGTCATTAATCAAGCAACGCTTAATGTAGGAGCCATACACCTTTTTGGATAGGTTAATATTGCTATTACTTATACTAGGCACTTGGTGGGAGTGTTGCACTGGGTGTGACAGGTCACTGGGAGTTAGGTATATTTACAGGTGTGGCAATTAGTTAGGAAAAGGTGTGGATGGCGAGGAACACACGGTTCTTACCGTAGCCGTGAGCACCCACTTTACCAACAGCACGACAGCACTTTATTACTTAGCACTGGGTGAAGTACCATTTTATGTGAATTATCCCATTTTTACCTTTATAATAAACGGGAACACCACCCAAAGAGAGCTAATGTTTGGACTCAGAATTTTCTGCTACGCGTTGAGAACACCATGCCATCGCCTATAGAATAGCCTCAAAACTTAATATAGTGTTATTATGCCAAAATACAGATTTATTTAGTTTTACATGAAACCATTGTAATCCTGAAAGTATTCCACCTTTTTTCAAAAAGTAACTAATCTGATTACTAAGTTATTTGACGTAACTGTAACAAATTACAGTTACTGAATTTTTGTATCCTGATTACATAACGCCATTACATGTATTCCGTTACTCCCCAACCCTGCCCAGCGGTCTCACCTTGCAGCATCCCTCACTACATCATGCGCTGTGGTCGTGTCTAGGCGCAGGTCCTCCATCTGATCTGGACACGGCCCGGATCCGGCTGACTACATCATGCGTTGTGATCATGTCTAGGCCCAGGTCCTCCATCTGATCTGGACACGGCCCGGATCCGGCTGACTACATCATGCGTTGTGATCATGTCTAGGCCCAGGTCCTCCATCTGATCTGGACACGGCCCGGATCCGGCTGACTACATCATGCGCTGTGGTCGTGTCTAGGCGCAGGTCCTCTATCTGATCTGGACACGGCCCGGATCCGGCTGACTACATCATGCGCTGTGGTTATATCTAGGCGCAGGTCCTCCATCTGATCTGGACACGGCCCGGATCCGGCTGACTACATCATGCGCTGTGGTTATGTCTAGGCGCAGGTCCTCCATCTGATCTGGACACGGCCCGGATCCGGCTGACTACATCATGCGCTGTGGTTATGTCTAGGCACAGGTCCTCTATCTGATCTGGACACGGCCCGGATCCGGTTGACTACATCATGCGCTGTGGTTATGTCTAGGCGCAGGTCCTCCATCTGATCTGGACACGGCCCGGATCCGGTTGACTACATCATGCGCTGTGGTTATGTCTAGGCACAGGTCCTCTATCTGATCTGGACACGGCCCGGATCCGGTTGACTACATCATGCGCTGTGGTTATGTCTAGGCGCAGGTCCTCCATCTGTTCTGGACACGGCCCGGATCCGGCTGACTACATCATGCGCTGTGGTTATGTCTAGGCGCAGGTCCTCTATCTGATCTGGACATGGCCCGGATCCGGCTGACTACATCATGCGCTGTGGTTATGTCTAGGCGCAGGTCCTCCATCTGATCTGGACATGGCCCGGATCCGGCTGACTACATCATGCGCTGTGGTCGTGTCTAGGCGCAGGTCCTCCATCTGATCTGGACACGGCCCGGATCCGGCTGACTACATCATGCGCTGTGGTCGTGTCTAGGCGCAGGTCCTCCATCTGATCTGGACACGGCCCGGATCCGGCTGACTACATCATGCGCTGTGGTCGTGTCTAGGCGCAGGTCCTCCATCTGATCTGGACACGGCCCGGATCCGGCTGACTACATCATGCGCTGTGGTTATATCTAGGCGCAGGTCCTCCATCTGATCTGGACACGGCCCGGATCCGGCTGACTACATCATGCGCTGTGGTTATGTCTAGGCGCAGGTCCTCCATCTGATCTGGACACGGCCCGGATCCGGCTGACTACATCATGCGCTGTGGTTATGTCTAGGCACAGGTCCTCTATCTGATCTGGACACGGCCCGGATCCGGTTGACTACATCATGCGCTGTGGTTATGTCTAGGCGCAGGTCCTCCATCTGATCTGGACACGGCCCGGATCCGGTTGACTACATCATGCGCTGTGGTTATGTCTAGGCACAGGTCCTCTATCTGATCTGGACACGGCCCGGATCCGGTTGACTACATCATGCGCTGTGGTTATGTCTAGGCGCAGGTCCTCCATCTGATCTGGACACGGCCCGGATCCGGTTGACTACATCATGCGCTGTGGTTATGTCTAGGCGCAGGTCCTCCATCTGATCTGGACACGGCCCGGATCCGGTTGACTACATCATGCGCTGTGGTTATGTCTAGGCACAGGTCCTCCATCTGATCTGGACATGGCCCGGATCCGGCTGACTACATCATGCGCTGTGGTTATGTCTAGGCGCAGGTCCTCCATCTGATCTGGACACGGCCCGGATCCGGTTGACTACATCATGCGCTGTGGTTATGTCTAGGCACAGGTCCTCCATCTGATCTGGACATGGCCCGGATCCGGCTGACTACATGAGAGGATCCACACTGGAGAAAAACCTTACAAGTGTTCACACTGTGACAAGAGATGCAACTCTGAAAGCACATGAGAGGATCCACAGCAGAGAGAAGACGCACACGTGTGATCAGTGTGGAAAGAGTTTTGCTTTTAAAAGTCACCTGAAGCTACACATGAAGATCCATGCAGTGGAGAAACCACTTTTGCAGTGTTTAGTTTGATCAAACTCTTCAGCTGTGTTGCAAAGTGTTGTGACTTTTGCAGTTTGATTCACGCTCTGAACCACTGATTTGAAACAAAAGATTCATGGTTTCTGAGCTTCGTGAAGCAGTGTTTCGAAATCGCCCATCACTACTTTAACTACATGAGTAAGACATGATTAGCAAGCCGTTTGCATAAAATAGTGTTTCTTTTAGACCTGATGGATGTGAACAAGAAAGGAAAAACAGAAGCCAATAAATCTGTCTCCTGCCCTCAGTTTAAAAAACGCTTCACATTGAAGGGTTGGTCAAAATCCCTTGCCTCTTCAAATACATCTATAATCATAAATCCTTTTGAATGCTTATATACTTCCTTTATAAAAATCAATAATCAAATATATTCATTATCACATACTCATTTTTATATTCTTTGTGCTTGTGAAATAATTTTTTCTTAAATGCATGATGTAAGTAACCAGTTTCTTTTAGGTGCATTCCAATCTTACTTTGAGATTGCACGTAGTACACGCAGGATCTTACTTTGAGATTGCACGTAGTACACAAAGGACACGAAGGCCATGTAACCCACAAGGCCGTTTGTCTCTTTCTCTGGTATCAGAAGAAAGGTTAGAGGGTCCTAAAGGCAGCATGGACACATATGATCCTTCGCTGGACAGATGGTCAAGCTATATTGAGCGTTACTATCAAACTTTAATTGTTGTATTAAAATGTATTCTTTCCAGTATATTTCCTTCCTTGGGAGTAAATGCCAGTTATCTGTTCTTCTCCCAAACGAGTGAATGTTTTAGCATTATGTTTTGGTATACTTAACTGATAATAAGGAGCTCAGACTCTCTTCAGCCTTGATGGGAGCTGTTATTTGCTAGTGTCTGTTATTTGTGTGTGTGCGTATGACATTCTATGTAGGTTCTGGACGTTCGGACCAGACACCCCGGCGCCCTTCTCTAACCTGCGAGGCCACCACAGACCTAAATCTATTGAGTGGACGACAACTATCTTTACTAATGGCGATAGGCACCCCTATCTCCTCACATGTGTTAAATTGTTTAGGCTCTCATGTTTCTTAGCCAACGAGAATCATTCAACGTGTAAGCAATGACGTAGCTTAGACCTTGGAAATGGTATAACTGCTGTGATCTTTGTAACTGTAAGCGAGGCGGCCTACGAACTCCTGTGTGAGTCTTGAAGCTGACTTCTGCTGATGAAACTGCAAACTATCTTCAGTAAAACTTTTCTTTAATTTTTTATAATTCTGACTCCGGGTCTTCATTCTTCATATCTGGTTCTGGGTCTTTAACTGTACACCCCTTACAACATGTAAATCAAGTCTGAAGATTCACATGAGAGTTCACACTGGGAGGCAGGGCCGGCCCGAGGCATAACCGAACTAAGCGGCTGCTTGGGCCCAATCGAGTTTAAAAAAAAAAAAACATTTTTTTTTAGATGACTTAAACAAGTGACATAAATGAATGAATGAATATGACTGAATGAATCATTCAAGACAAGAAAATTCTGATTTCATGATCAATATACCTGCCTACAACTGCTGCTGTGTCTGCCAGCGTTTAAGTCATGCGCATAATCGAGACACCTCGCGTGTGCATAGACAATTCGTGCGCAACTGCGCGTAGTCACGGTATCGGTTTAAATTGGAGAAAATAGCCGTAGGGGAACTTAACCTTCTAGGTGTAAGGGTAGCAGTTTGAATAAATAATAAACATAGCAGTTTGAACTCTTCTCCTCTTTATTATACCACACATCAGATCACTAACTCCAAAAACCCGCGACACTCCAGTACCAAGTGCGCACGACCCAATCCTATCTACGGCAAGCCCAGAGGGGAAAAATACATTGCATACACACATACAACGAGCGCCAGTACATCATTACCGGTATTATAGTAACAGACTTTGTTGGATTCTGTCATGTACAATCCAACAAAGTCTGTTACAAAAATAATAATAAAAAAGATTTTTTGAGGACAGTTACACTGTATTGAGACAGTTGAGAAATAATATTTTTACAGTTTTCAACAATAATTGTCATTGTTGAACCCTTGCTCTTATTATGTTTCTGATTTCTCAGTTTTGTCATTATTTTAGCAAATAATTTATTTTATATGTTTTGAGACCGTTTGTTTTAAGAAGTTTCAAAGAGTTAGTAAAAGAGTAAAGTAAAAGTTAAAACTTTTTTAAGTAGGCATCTTTTTTTTATAAAGTATTTATTTTGTATTAATACATAACCTCACTGTATTAATTTATAATGTATCATTATTGCGTGACATTTGTGTCAATAATCGTCAAGCACAGGTGACTCCGCGTAGTGGGAGGGGGCCCCCAAATCAATTTCTGCTTAGGGCCCCCAAAAGGGTCGGGCCGGCTCTGCTGGGAAGAAGCGGCTCAGGGTTTCTCTCTGAAATCACTTCTGCTTCTCATTCTGAAGAAAGACCATTTAACTGTGCGGTAAACTGGGCATCAGTCATGAAGAAACACCTGAAGATTCAATCAAAGGAGAAGATTCATCCTTAATATTACAGCAGAAAAGACACGGCGGTGTGTGTTTCAGTGCTAAAGTCCTTTACTACAGAAGATGAACTGAAAGACCACCAGAAACTTCACACTGGAGAAGGCAGCCATAACACTTTTAAGAGATGTGAATCTGACATAAATGAACTCATTCTTCATTGTTTTTCATTAGAACGTCTAGTTTCTTTTCCACTTCTACTCTTCCACGGAAACACAAGATATACTTTTATTTATCTTTAAAACTGGACACTTTTCTTCTCTTCTTCTCTTGAGATGCTTTGGCAATTCAGTAAAGAGAGAGATCTTTCTCCATTCACTTTCCCTTTTACTTGATCAAATGAGTAAAGAGTTTAATCAATCATTAACATCTCATTGTTTTTGTCCATTTTCTTATTTTCTGCTTGAAGTAGGAATAATTTAAGTTCTGAAAGTCATGAACTAGCTGTTTGCTTTTTGAGCTTTCCATGTTTTAATTTTCTCAATAGAGCTTTTGCCTAATACATTCTATTTCACCCACACAATATCCACTGATCAGTGATACAGTTTTGCTTTTGTCAAGACACAAGCTTGGTTTTGACTTCCAGGTCATTGTTGTATGAGGGTGGAGTTTCTGATCACCTTTGGTTATGTTGTAAATTGGGTCAGACCGCACCTTTGGTTACAGCGCCGTTCATTCGTTCACATACAGACTCATATTCATTTATTCTGAGGGTAATCCGTGCGGTTTTGTCGTAAAAATATACATATTTAAAACTTTATAAATGAAAATATCTGACTTCCGGCAACGATCAACGCGCGGTCACGGGTGATGTTTTGCTCTGCTCTCTGGCTGCGCTGGCGCGTTCGTTCTACGTCACGACGGTTCCTACGCTACGTCATACCTCGTACGCCGACTTCCATCCGTGAACTCGCGTCGATCGTTGCCGGAAGTCAGATATTTGTAATAAAGATACAGAGATTGTGAGACGAAGATGGCGGTTCGCTCTTTCGCTCACTGACTCTATGATTCTGTTTTCCAGGGCTTAGGAGAGTTGAGAGTATAGTGAACCCCAATTAAAATCATTTATTACTCCAGTTACACCATTTGAAACTCGGAACATTAACATTTTTTTCATAATACACAATAATATCCTTTAATGTAAAATAGATCTTTACTAAATTAAAGATTTCCAATTGCCAATTCCCTCCAGAAACTTTGGATAATTTTGCATTCAAAAAACAAATGCGTCAACACCTCTTTCTCACTTTTACAAAAAGAGCATAAATCATCAATATTAGAGTATCTTGAGATTAAGGATTTAACAGGGTATGGTATGCACAATTTTAAAATGTATTTCCTTAGTTTTATTATTAAACAATATTTAAAGGGGATTAACCAAGCAGTCTTCCTATTACGATTATCAATAATGGAGTTCCAACAACATTTTCCTCTAGGTGCTATTTTATTTTGGTTTTGAAATATTGTACAAATATGTTTGTTATTGCATTTTTTATCTATCAATTCAATGGATTCGTCATTAATGTTGAGTTATATTGAATATTAAGTCCCTCCAGAAAAACGCGATTATGCGATCGCTGAATTCAATGCATAATCAGCCAAAGTCCGCATATTTATGCGGGGGTCGCATTTTTTCAAATACTCCGCAATTTCGCCGCATAAATTGCTGATTTCCGCGCAAAATATGCGGGGCTTGCATGATTTCATAATCCCCGCATTTTTCGTCGCAAAAAAGTCACATATATCTTAGCAGAAAGTTGGAAAATGTTGCGTTTATTGCTTCACACAAGAGCAGCCATTTCCCCCTGTTGCCATGGGAGCGTTATGAAGTGACGTAATTTCACGACGTGAACATCATCGAAAAGCTGTAAAACAGGAGCACACTTTATTTTTAAATATTTCATTTATTCATTTTTACTGAAGTTGTAGCATATTCCTCTAGTAAAGCTACAGAACTTGTTTGACTCATCAATGTTTTGTAAGTTTGATGTGTTTATTAAGGTCTTCTAACGCGTTGTGTCGGGAAGAAAAATAGGGATAGCTCACAGATGAAGTTATTGCAGAGGCCAGACAGACTCACGGAGGCGATTGGCATCTCACAACTCACACTTTATTCCCAAATCGAACTCGTAACTGTCTGTCACACGTACTACCGTCCACATCGTTACTTAATAAACAAAATAAAGGAGCATCAAACAGAAATTACCCGCACACATGGGGTGTTCGAGGCGCGCATACAATATAATACTGCAGACAGTTCAACAGGGAGCGCGCAGCTCTTAAAGGGGCCACACCTTATTTCCACTCATAACAGTCTGAAATAAAACAAGATGAGAAATTAAATATTTCCAGCACTTTCTGTGATCTAGTATGCTTGCTTATCATAGGAAGTAATAAGAAAGGACTATTTACATTAAGGTAGTAGCCTACTGAGAACAGGGTGTTGGGGGAATCACTTTTTTTTCTCTTTTTCATCAAACCGCAGTTTTTGCAAGTTCCCGCAATTTTTGCAAGTTCCCGCAATTTCATCGCAAAAAATTGCATAAATATCCCGCATATTCCATCGCATTTTTAAAGAAAACGGGCCGCGTAATCAAGGATTTTTGCCCGCAACAATCACAAAAAAACTCCGCGTTTTTCTGGAAGGACTATGACTTTTAACAAGATGAATCAAAGTAGGGGAAATAGCTTTAACGACAGAATTAAATTCCTTAAAATGCACAGGGAAACTGTGGGTTCGCAGAATTGTTCGTAAGTTAAAATATTACCCATATTTATCAAACATATTCATAAGATGATTAATATCCCTGCTGATGACGTCACCGCTCGCTCGCGCCGTCTCTTCCGTCAGTTTCAGTGCGCATGCGCTACTGAGGGATGGATTTCAGTGAACGTAACATCACTAGTTTCAGCGTTGAGTCTTCTGAGTCGAGGAGAGCAGTTCACGGTATTTATCATCTTTACACAACCATCACACACACTTTATACAGTTTGATTAAGCGACAGACTCATTTCTGTATTGTTTTTAATCGATCACAGCGATACTTGTGCGTCTTTTCTGGAGTCTTCATTTTGAAATAAACATTTAGTGCAGCAGCAGCGAGCCTGAGGAGAATATGTGGAGTTCATTCAGACCTGAGCGATTTTGAGTTCTTTTGTGTTCGTTTGTGTGATTGTTTCGATGTTTGGAGTGAGAACTGTTACTGAATGTCAAGTCAAAAGTCAAAGTTTGAGATCTGTGAGTGGAATTGATAGGAATCTGTTGAATGACGGACACATAACTCGGGTTTGTATAACGTTGATTCTTTACTGGAGAACTGGATTAATCACATGTAGTTTTTGGACCGACTACTGTACAGGTGTCGTGTCCTCACTACGGATTCCCCAACAGTACAATTGCGATTCAGATATAACTAAGAACATATAATCAATGTTCTACAGAATCGATCTCAAGTGTCATTATTAAAATATACTGGAAAAGATACTGCTAAATACTTTACATTGAGCCATATTAAATCAATACATAAATTGATTGATCGAACATCACTGTTAATTCACTTTGACATAGAACATTATAATTTTATATATAATCTTTCTAAGTGAAGAGAAGTGTGTGTAAAGAGAAGGAAGTGGGGGACTTTACTCGGTGGGCTGTGGAGACAAATGGCAGTGTGTGCGTGTGTGTGTCCATATCTCATGAGATCAAAGTATAATCTGAGCTTCTGTTTGTCTTACAAAGTAGAAAATTTGTCCAGAAAAAAAATTAAATCTGCATATTTATGATATTTGAACCTTTATAAAGGGCTTTCCCCCCTAATCGTTTTAAATATATGCTTCATCTTTCATTTTAAATTCTTAAATTAGATCAATAAATAAATGTTTCAGTGAATCTTTGACTCAAAATAATTTGTTCAAAACACTGAATCATTCAGATGAAGTCACGGTTATGTGTTTCTGTGAGATGCGTTACGGTTCTTCTACGATCTTAGTTTGGAACTATTTTCGCTGCTGAAATGGAACAAAAACAGTCAGTATCGTATTCATAGTATTCATTACTTGTTACGTTCCACGTGTGTTTTTGTATTTTTCTTTTTTCTTCTTGTGCTTTTCTTTCTATTTGTTTATACGTTATTCTCAGGTTGTGGTCATTGGCTGTCCATCAGATACGCGACGTCACACATCAGAACTGACGTTTCACCGATCCGCTGACGTTCCGGCGGTTTAAAAGGCTCATTGACAAGGAGTGAGGAGATCAGCGCCAGATCTCAGTCAACACCTGTGCCTTCGAGCTGAACTGTCTATCCAACCATGATCACGTTATTGTTTATGCGGTGGAGATTAACATGCCTTCGGGTTTGTTTATTATTGTTGCTGATGTATTATTGCACTGTTCTTCTGAGAGAATGCACTGTTTCAGCGCTACATTACTAAAAACTCGTATTAAGTGCAGTGCGTTTAACCCAGGAATCAGTCACACACACACTTATACGATAAATATCAGATATAAATCCTTAGAAGTGTCATTATAAAAACAACTCAGTAATTTATATATTTTTTGTTTTGGCAGATCAGCTCCTCCCACACTGGAATACATCATCAGTGAAGCTCCTCCCACTGCAATCACATCATCAGTGAAGCTCCTCCCACTGCAATCACATCATCAGTGAAGCTCCTCCCACTGCAATTCCCCAATAAATGCTGTAAATTTCCATCTGCTACAAGTGAAGACGAGCATGAAAGCATCAGGAAGAGCTGAAATCTGCCAAGACTGAGTTTATTAAAGAGGACCGTGAGAACACGAGTGATCCAGAACCCTGCAGAATGAAACACACTGAAGATCCTGAAGAACAAAGAGGTTGGTGTTTATTCTTCATTCATTCATGATGCTGGAGAACATTCATGTTAGAAACATTCAAGCACTTCATCACATTTAGATAAACAGTTCAACTATGAAATGGTACAGAATGATACGTCAACATCAGATCAAACTAAATACTATTTTAACTGTTTTATTTTATATCTGGTTCCCAAATTGCAACAACGTTACCAGAATTTTAGTCATTTTCAACAGTTTAAAAAATATATTTTTTAGGAATAATCAGTAAACACTAAGTCACTGCTAAAGTTGTATTGTGTCAAATATAATCTAAGTTATTCATAGTTATAGTCAGAGATTCTTCTTCTTACAGTAACTTTGGTAACAGGCTTTGTCTTCCCATCTTCCCAATCATGTGTCCTCTTGTCTTCCCATCAAGTAGCAGAAAGAGCCCAGATGATAATAATTAATAAGAGAATATGTTTTAGCAAAGCGAGCATGCCTAATGCAGGGCTCAACATAAAAAAAATCCCCACTGGCCCTGCAAGAAATATAAGGAAAAGCACTTTCCCATTAAACTGTATTTATTGTATACATTAGGATTAATCAATGCAGCAAAGGGAGTACAGGAAGTAAGAGAGAGGCATGCAAAAATAACCAAATTGTCTTTGTAACTATGAATGGTTATTGCCGTATATATTATTTTTCCTGCAATGAAAATAGGCTCGCCAACACGGAGAGAATGTGGTTTTCACAGGGATTCCACTTTTCCTCCTTTCAAGTCTCACGCAGTCGGATAATAGGTAATAATAATAGCAGTATTAATAATTATAACTTATAAATAATAATATCTCTAGTCAATCCTAATATTAATTATAAATTCCTTTCCGAGCATATAGTGAAGTTTCTCTGAGTCATTTAGAATGAAAAATTCAGTGCTGCAGATTGTGGAAACAATATTCCCCTTGTAGTGGAATGTAGAGTTACATAGAGGTGAACAAAGCATGTAAATGTAAGTATAGGAATCAGCTCGTTACCGGAAATTCCCCAACCCTGATCTCATCAGCATAGCAGTTATTCAGAGCTTTGAGATGCTAATCCAATCAGCAGGACTGTTCAACGACTGGGACAGTGGCTCCGAGAGCCATTAGAACAAAGGGTGAGAGTTTCAGTAATCTGACTCATTTAACTTACAATAGAGAGAAATAGGACTGGCAGGAAAGAGCCATTAAGAGTTTCAGTAATCTCACAAATACAGAAAAAACAGGATTGGCCGGATATAATCACCATCCTAACCTTAAATGCTAAATTCAATGTACAGAACATTTCTCAGTTTATATACTATTGTATTAGAACCTAAATTAAACATATTCTTAAATTTGTAATCCTTCAGTATGAAAAACAGTAGCCTAGTTAAATACATTATTAAATACTGTAATTATATTCCATTAGTCATTTAATACATTGTCTACATTAATAATATAAAACAACTCAATATGTATATCCCACATTTCGTGGTGCAGTTAATATTACTAGGCTGACGTAACGTTACAGTAAATCAATGGTAAATTGATTCAGTATCAATTCAGATTCTGACTGGATCGTTGCGCACAGTGTTTCTCCTGTTTGACAGCGCTGTTTCATCTGTTTTTAAACTGGTTTGAATTGGACATTTGTGTTCTTTGCTGAATTCAAGCGCTTCTCACTGGATCGAGTCGTGAGCGAGGCCGATCAGAGTAAACGCGCATCTGCTCTAGTGAGCGACACAATCAGAAAAATATATATAAATTGCGCCATATGGTCTCATTGACAAATGCGGAACAATTAGTTCAAGCGTTCATGACCTCAAGGCTAGATTATTGTAATGCTCTACTGGGTGGTTGCCCTGCACGCTTAATAAACAAACTACAGCTGGTCCAAAACGCAGCCGCTGGAGTTCTTACCAGAACCAGGAAGTATGACCATATTAGCCCGGTTCTGTCAACACTGCATTGGCTGCCGATTAAGCTGTATGCTCCGTCAAGAGCGCTTAGGTCTGCTGACCATTTGCTTTTAGTTGTCAGCAGGGGGGTTTTGAATGATCATGTCTTTTATTAAACCACTTTGACAGTGGTGTGAGCTGTGGTCATGTGGTTATGATCATAATATTTTATAGCAGTTGTCTACTTTCTACATTACATCAGGCCTCACTTTCATGTCTTTTCACTTTATATTTCTTTCTTTGAATTATTTTGATATACTGAAAATTAAATGTACTATTTTTTCAGACCTGATGGAAGAGAGCGAGGAGAGTCAAGAACTGAGTGAAGTGGAGGAGGAGAGAGAAGAACTGAGTGAAGTGAAGGAGGAGAGAGAAGAACTGAGTGAAGTGAAGGAGGAGAGAGAAGAACTGAGTGAAGTGGAGGAGGAGAGAGAAGAACTGAGTGAAGTGGAGGAGGAGAGAGAAGAACTGAGTGAAGTGGAGGAGGAGAGTGAAGAACTGAGTGAAGTGGAGGAGGAATATCATGTCCAACCTGGAGAAAAACCTTTGAGTCGCTCAAAGACTAAAAAGACATTTTTAAAGAAAAGACGAGCCAAGAAATCTTTCACCTGCACTCAGTGTGGAAAGAGTCTCACAACCAAACAATATCTTGATGTTCACATGAGGATCCACACCGGAGAGAAGCCGTTCTCATGTGATCAGTGTGGGAAGAGATTCAGACAATCAGGACACCTTAATGTTCACATGATGATCCACACTGGAGAGAAGACGTTCTCATGTGATCAATGCGGAAAAACATTTCTTAGGTCATCAGAGCTGAAGACACACCTGAGAGTTCATACGAAGGAGAAGCCGTATTCATGTTCTGTGTGTGGAAAGAGTTTTTCACTGCTGCAATCTTTACATGGACATGAGAAAATTCACACTGGTGTGAGAGAGTACATGTGCTTTGAGTGTGAGAAGACTTTTATTTCAGCAAACAGTTTAAAACTGCACCAGAGAATTCACACTGGAGAAAAACCTTACAAGTGTTCACACTGTGATGAGAGATTCAGACAGTCATCATCTCTGAAAACACATGAGAGGATCCACACTGGAGAGAAGCTGCACACTTGTGATCAGTGCGGGAAGAGATTCAGTCAATCGTCATTCCTTAAAAAACACATGAGGATCCACACCGGAGAGAAGCCGTTCTCATGTGATCAATGTGGCAAAACATTTCTCTGTGCATCAAACCTGAAGACACACCTGAGAGTTCACACGAAGGAGAAGCCGCATTCATGTTCTGTGTGTGGAAAGAGTTTTTCACTGCTGCAAACTTTACACAGACATCAGAAAACTCACACTGGTGTGAGAGAGTACATGTGCTTTGAGTGTGAGAAGACTTTTACTAGAGTGGACGGTTTAAAACTGCACCAGAGAATTCACACTGGAGAAAAACCTCACAAGTGTTCACACTGCGACAAGAGATTCAGTCAGTCAGCAGATCTGAAAAAACATGTGAGGATCCACAGCAGAGAGAAGCTACACACGTGTGATCAGTGCGGGTCGAGTTTCTCTTTTAAAAGTCACCTGAAGCTACACCTGAAGATCCATACAGTGGAGAAACAACTTAAACACAGTCTGAGATCACGGTAAGTAGTTTATTTTCATGTGCTGAGCAACAAAGTCTCTTCTGTGTAAGTTAGCCACACATCACCCTATAGCCAAATCTCTCCTCTCCACCTATAGCCGGTGTGTGGTGAGCACAGGACACTTGGTTGATTGATTGATATCTACAGGTATTAACTTGTTCATCCAACAGGAATGTCTAATTTGTCAGTTCAGATCAATGCAAAAAGCTGACAGTAGGTGGCGCTCATGTAAAGCAGAAATGCTTTCTGTCACTTTTATTGTCCCAATTTACATTTAAGTCTCCCATTAGAACAACCTCATTATTAAAGTCATAACAACTCAGAAGTGCCTTACATTGATCATAAAAATCTACTTTTACTGAAGGCGGACGATAAAGACATAAAACAGTAAATTACATTTCTGCTGAGAGTGACACTTTAACTCCAACACATTCAATTGTGATTTCATTAGGCCAAATTATTTGTGTACATTTTAAAGAGTCCTTCATATACAATAACACCCCTCCCCCTTACCTTAATGCATATCCTTTCTAAAGATATTGTAGCCTTGTAATGATACCACTGCTTGTGGGGAAGAGGATTTAAGCCAGGTTTCTGGAAGTCCCAAGAAATCTACATTTGAGTTAATAGCCGTATTTCCACTGCCGGGCCAGGGCTAACAGCGAGCCGAGCCGAGCCAGTGGCGTCGGGCCTCAAGCACCGGGCTTGCGTTTCCACTGCCGGGCCAGTAGCCCCGCAGCGCTGCCCTAAACCCCACCTCTAACACGCCTTTCTGGATCAAACGTCATACAACCCAACCCATTTCAGCGGGTATTATGAATTTATTTATTTTTTAAAGTTAGGAATATAGCATGTATATTAACTCACCGGCCATGGCTGCAATAGTGTCCCGATTGTCTCGCGAGTCGCCACTAACAGAGGGACGGTGACCCAGCACACCGTCCATCAAGTCGAATCATGGAAAGATCCTTCTCTGAGCTCCGCTTTGTCCATTGTGCGTTTTAATCTTGTACAATACTGCGCCCGCAACCTTTTTTTTTCCCTCAACTTGAAGCGTTGCTCGCTGAATGCTTAGCTTAGAAAGTTCAGCATTGATGTATTTTATAACATCCTCGTTTCTTCACACGCTGTCAAATTGAGGTTGTACTCTTTCTTCTGCCCAAATGCTCAGAAGAGCTTTGGTATCTTCGACAGACCAGTACAGGCGATTCTCCATTTCGAGCAGCGATTATTTTGCACGATATAAAAAAGTGAAATGTGCATCTTGCTTCAGAACTTTCCCTAACACCGATAAACTCTGCCTTTTACCTTGAGCACGCCTCTAGCCCGAGCTGGCCCGCTTTGGCCCAAGGTATTCAACGGCCCAGAAATCCTGGCCGTTGGCCCAGAGTAAGCCCCGATCAAGCCCCGGAAGTGACGGTGGAAACGCTACTGACCCTGGCACGCACTAGCACGGCTCGGCCCTGGCCCGGCAGTGGAAACGCGGCTAATAAGAAGATGCTCCAATTGTTCCCTCTTAGGGGCCATACTGCGTATTTTCAGATGGCCAACAAAGTGCCCTTTGTTTTTACACTGTGGATCCCATATAGTCCTGGCTTGATTAAAGCTATAGTATACGATGTTAAAAATCAGTCGAGAAAGCCTGAGACGTTAGGGAAGTTTTAAAAAACTCATCCCGCCCCTCCACACACACACCCCTCCCCTCTTTGCTACCTGATCCCTCCCACCGGGAAACGACCTGAACAATGTCACTCAGTCAAGCTGTGATCACCGGTAGTAAACATCGGAACTGAGATGTAATGTCAGTTCATGTAATGTTCAATCTAATGACCTCGCTAATGACACATATGTAAAATTGCCTTTAGACACTTGAACTTAGTTGCTTCATCAACAATTCAATGTCACGTTTGAGTTAACGCAAAGTCCTTTTAGTCTCTGGTTCATGTCAACGCAAGATTAGAAACACATGAAATGTTCTAAACTCCCCACCACCATTAGTATAACGTTAACGTTAATCTTACTAGTATTGCTAAGGTTTTCAGTAATTGTTATTGCAGCACGCAGCGCATCTTGTTCAAATTTCGATCGGCTCGAACAGAAACCCGCTAGGCCTACTGAAATATATTCAAGGACTTCAAGAAATATAATTACTTTGACCCGTGATAGGCGATGCTAAACGGCTAACATTCCAATGCCGACCGGCAGCATGAGCAAGTTGTCAAACTGATAAAAAGCTCATCGCACCATAAAAGTATAAATAAATGTTTACCTGCTCAACAAAAAGTCAGCCGTGTCAGCGTCGGTCTTCAGTCCCTGATCATCCTGAAGCTTCCTCCAACGGTCAATGATGGACCCTATATTTATCCTACTCAAAGTTAGGCGTTCTTCACATTTTTTTTTTAATCTCTGGGCAAGCAGGGGACGCTTGCTGCTGTCTTTTTTTTATCCATTGCTGATATGCTACTTAGCTAGCTACCATAGACTGTCAGCTGCTTACGCGCGCAATTTCATGACGCGGGCGGGTGCGGTGGGGTGGAGACGCGAGCGCCAGGCGGAGTTTCAAGTGGAGCTGGTGATTGGATGAGAGCAGTTGACTAATGTAAGCTCTCCGGCCGGACAGCTTACATTGGTCAACTTCTCTGCGGCTGTACAGCCAATAGAGTGAATGGATTTTTTTCATTCTTTTTTCTATTCAAATTGTTAGGATTGTACTATATAACCATAACCAGCATCTAAACGAGGATATTAATAATGAACAATCTTTGAAATCGTATACCATAGCTTTAAGAGTCTGGAGGTGCCATGAGGAGGAACAGACCACCACAGACACTAGAGATCTTGTTCCTGTAGGACATGAATAAAGACACGGGAACTCCGTATCTCAAATCATGTACTACAGTTTCCTGATAGTCAACTGATTTTATTTGGTCACTTCATATCCACCACACTCTTTTCTTATTTTTTGTTTTGTTTTATTTTGTTTCTTTTTTCTACACCTTGTCACAGTCATTATGTGAACAGGGATATTTTTTTTCATGCTATTTTTCATGCTACTTCATTATATCCTGAGCAATCATCTAATTATTCAATCAAAATATGCCATCTCTGTTGTAATCAGATATCGAATTATGTGGAATACTACAATGCCTAAGAACCTAACTACTACACGTTGATACTCCCTTAAAAGCTGTAACCTTTGTATTCTTGGTTTGCAGATTATAAGGAACAGACCACCACAGACACTAGAGATCTTGTTCCTGTGGGACATGAACAGCAGAGAGTTGAAGATGCCATGAGGAGGAACAGACCACCACAGACACTAGAGATCTTGTTCCTGTGGGAGATGAACAGCAGAGAGTTGAAGATGCCATGAGGAGGAACAGACCACCACAGACACTCAAGATCTTGTTGGGCTTGCCAAAGCCAATGGTGGATGTAAACCTTGCTATATGGACAGAGTTCCTGACAAGTGTGTCCACATTGTTGTGCATCTGACTAAGCCTCCACCTGATGGGAGTAGGTGTTCTGTGTGTGTATCTTCTTAGCATCCTTATCATCATTACTCTGTGCTACTATGCCAATGGAGACACTTCTTCAATGCACTCAGTCCTAAATTTTAAGGTCACAAATGTACCTCACATAATTCCTGAGGTCCAATGTACCAGAGGAGGGATTTGTAGGGCTGAGCAAATATGGGCAGAACTCTTTACTGCCCTAGTACTTCAGAAATCCCTTTAAAGGTATACTTGTGAATAGACATGTGCCGGTATTCGGTAATGCGATAAATCGCGGTAATGAATATGCACGATATTGTTATCGCGGGGACTTCGAAATACCGTGAAAAATAATAGATCCGAATTTAGATTTTTCTAAAAATCAGCTTGTTTTCCATCAACCGCTTAAAAAACAATGCGTATGCTGCGCAAAACACGTGCGCACTTTGATGTAAACAATCCCCACATCACATGTATAAGCACTGTGTGCATGCAGTGCGCACTCTAGTCTAATGTAAACAATCCTCACATGGAGAAGAAGCACGGCGGAAGGAGGAACGCTGCCGACTATTTATCCCCCGCATGGCTGCCAACTCTCACGCATTCAGCTTGAGACTCACGCAATTGAAACTTTCACACGGTCTCGCGCCACACATCCATTTTCTCACCCAGAGAAAAATCGCGGAGCAAAGAGGACACTGACACCGACAGACTAGACAAAGCAGGTTACTTTTGATATGAAAAAATATCAGCTCTCAGGTTTTATAACGAAATTCAGACAATAAATACTGTTTTGGGTGCTTGTAAATGTGACGTGACAGATCGCGCGCCTCAGATCAAGTAAACCGATCATCTGTTACTTTTTATTAAAGATACAGTACAACCCACCGAAAGGTACGTACTTTCGATCAATCAGTGTTTTTCAACCGAGGTCAATAACACTGCAGGAGAACAATTATGTCACAGAACGTTACATTTACCTCAGGAAAGCCATTTAATGTTAGTTGACTATAAGAAAATAGCTATAGAGAGGAGTATTTTGCTAAATATGTGCACTATATTACATATTTTAATATGTACTTGTCATTATATAATTGTTATTATAATGAAAATTACGGCATATATTACATTTTTATATTTATATTATTATTATATTTATATTGTATGCATTATATTTAATTTCTCTCTGTATGTTTACAGCATTATGTGAGATATATTTTTTCTTGAGAAACATTTAAATGCAGGCTATCTACTGTAGCCTACCTAATATTTATCCAAATGAGTCAATATTGAATCAAGATTGAAATTAAATCCAAGAATTTAATTGAAATCAGGGAAAATTGTGTTAAGCAATAATACAAACAGTAGCCTCAGTAACCATGTAAACATTATAACATGTCACTAAAAAATAAAATGAATGTTTTGACAATCTCAATTACACATTGTGATGCAAGTTTTTTTTAGATACCCCCAATCCGTCTGTTTCTCTTGTGCAATTAAAATATCGTGATAATACCGTATACCGTGATAAAAGCTCAATCAATTAATCGCAGCATGAAAATTTGATACCGGCACATGCCTACTTGTGAATTAAACGTGACACAATGGCCTTCATCATCACAGTATGCTAATACCTATCTAGTGCAAGGGATTCATCACAATGCTGATCGAGGACTGTTGGGACACTCCAGTCACAGGAGGATAGTTCTGTCGGGAGAGAAAGAGTCGTTTGCACCTCGATGACACATCTGTATTATTTGCTTCACAGGACATATGCTTCCAGCTACATACTGTTTATTTACTAGTGTGTTCTAATATGTAACTATGTCATGTTTGATCTCATCTGATAGCTTATAAACTGAATTGAACTGAACGGTGGTGAACTTAATAGAGATATTATATTAAAGTATCCTAATGTGCAATCTAGGTAGTATTGCTTACACATGCATTGAGGAGAATATTTTAATGTTCTTCTCCCCCTCTTGATCACCACCCATCTGCTTCATCTTTCGGTTTCCTGTCGGTCGGGTTTGTTTTTGGTATTCCACTCATGTTTAACAATGCTTTGCTCAGGGTATAAGAAGGAAAGGCAACTGTTGATCTTGGAGAAAGGCTTTTACGGCCTCGTCTGCACAACAGTCCATTATTTGTTACAACTAAGTTTTCTATACAGTATGTTGTTCCATTCTACTGTCTGTATATTTAAACATGTAACTTAATAAATAACTTCTCCTGCTTTAAAGGCTTTGAGAATCTTTCCTTTTATCACTGATGATGTTGAAAGCTAAAATGATTATAACTTTCGTTATCTAAACGTTCAGGTTAAATCCTAAGTTTTTTTTCCCTATTAGTTCTAAGAAAGACCTTTAAAGAATAAGAGGTTAAAGAATAACTTTAATGGAGTCAGATTAATTATATTGGAGTCAGATAAATATTTGAATTATACACGCCATCCTTCAACTGCCTTTAGTTGCGATTTTGGTTCAAAATAGCAGCGTAAGCCTCCAGCCTTACATTTTCTTCTAAGAGAGTTTTTAAGGCCACTCTGTATGCAATCGAGCTATCCTTCCATGAAATGCGAAATACCTCTAGTTTAGTTTTTCCAGTTGCGCTCCATTTTTCTGGCTGCTCTCCTAAAGGCCTGATTTTGCTCGTTGTACCACGGGGTTTAACTATTTTCTTTAAGCGCAAATGAGCAACTGTGTCTAAAGTGCTGGAAAAGAATCAAAAGTTTCTGTCTAAGTTCTTTAAGCTATCTGGGATGCTGAGGAGATGAAATTGATCTGGAATAATATTAATAAAGCAATCTTTAGTGGCAGAAGTTATAGGTCTAACATATATGTAACACGGAGTCAGCTTTGCAACCTTGGCTAAATGAATTTTACATAAGACTAGATAATGATCTGAGATGTCATCACTCTGCTGCAGAATTTCAGCGGCATCAACATTGATTCCAGGGGCCTGTTTCAGAAAGGAGGTTAAGTGAAAACTGAGTATGTTAACCCTGAAAGGACGTGCTACCCTCAGTTACCATGAAACCCTCAGTTACCATGGTAACTTACTCTGTGAACCTAACCTGGTCGGGAGCAGGTTTACTTCTGTAAACCCAGAGTTTATTTCGGTGTCCTCCCCTTTTTTAAACATCATCGCTGCGTAAGAGAAACTCAGAGTTGAATTTATAAAAAGAGAAGTATTTATACTTGCAAGAATAGGTAAGTCATTACATCATAACTCTTCTTAAACTTGTGAAGAAAGGATTTAAAAGAAGAAAGCTTAAGGCTTTTTTTGTGGGGGAAAGCCCAGTAATTATTTATCAAACAAGTAAAGACTTTATCTGAAGCCGGGCTAAATGGATAAGCACTGTTATCGCACTTCCGAATAATCGGACCCTCAGTCATCGCAGTTTAAACAAGAAATAGTTTAGATCACAGTAGGAAGACCATATCAATTCAACACTAGGGCTGGGTACCGAGTTCGGTACTTTTTAGGTACCGACCGAATTGCCTCGGTACTACCGAGTATCGAAACATGTCTTGTTTTTCGGTACCAAATTTCGGTACCTAAGTGGTTAATCTCGTCAACGTCAGTGAAACATGCATGCAGCATGATTGGCTGTGGAGGAAAAACACTAGTTTACGCGGCTGCCCAGAGACTTGGCTTGTCGCATGTGAGGCTGTAGTGTGTGTGTGTGTGTGTGTTTGCCAGAAGCACGCGATGCAATATTTTCGACAAGATAATTGCTGCCAAGACCGGTAACACGGTAAATCTGATAAGGCAAAGCGGTGTGTCATACAAAGCGCACCGAACGCGAATAGAGCGTCAAATAGGCGTCTATCGCGTCTAGTTAGACGCTTCAATCTTCCGCTCGAGTTCAAAACGCGTCGCCCAATTCGCATCATTCGCGACGCCCGGCGCGAATGATGCGTCTATCCCCGTCTTTGACTTTGTATCTAATCTACTAGCGCAAATAATTAAATTCGCGTTCGGTGTGAACAGTGAACACACCATTAGTAAACACTTGTTCATTAATAAACAATTAAAATATCTCCTTGCTGTTGTTTCCCGACACATCCATAATCATTAGGCTACTTTTGCCAGTGCTTTGCGGCAAGCTTGATGTGTGCGGAGCGCGAGGCATATATCCGCACCCCAGTAGCCTATATTTAATTTAATTCACATTTATTTGTATAGCATTTTTCACAATACATATCGTTTCAAAGCAGCTTTACAGAAAATGAATGTGTCTAAATTACAATTTAGAGTGATCTGTTATCAGAGGTGACAGTGTAATGCATTTCTATTAATTTTCATTCAATTTCATTGTTAAACAATGCATTAAGTTAAGGAAGAAACAATGAGCTCATTGAAGTAAAGAATACATGTTAAATGATTAGGAAACATAGAAAACTTCAGCATTGGTGCTTTTTTACATACTCAAAATATGAGTGTAAAAAAGTCAACAAACTGAAAAAAAAAAAAAAAAATAGGTAATGTTATATTGTTAAACAAAATTGGTATCGAAAAAAGTATCGTTCAGGAACCGGTATCGAAGTCAAGGTATCGGTATCGGTATCGAACATTTTGTTACGATACCCAGCCCTATTCAACACAACAATAAAAATGCAAAGATTAAAAGTATAATAAAAATCCCTCATTTCAAACCCTGTCCTTATGCCATCTCGTAACACGGATGACTGCTGCTTGCAACCCTCTTTACATATCATCATCCTCAGAAAGAAAAGGAAAAACAACAACAAAAACAATGGTACATAATACATTTCACTGTAACTTCCGCTACTCGAATCATCTGCATAATTTTGTACATCCTTGGGATAGACAGCAGTTTTCACCAGTCGTATTCACCCATGAATAACAAAATTATCAGAACAACACATACAATCCTAACTCCTACACATTCAGCCTTTTTCCAATTACGGACCATCTTTTTAGCTTATTACATTAATAGATTTTCTACTTTTCCTGAAAACATTTGCACAGTAACAAATACAATCATCAAAATCGTCACAAAAACTAAACTTAAACCATTATTTGGACCACATCCTCCTCTAGGTGTGTTGATCTAGTTCGCCCCATGGGCATCAGTCTTCTCCAGGGTGGCTCTTTACGAGCCGTTGCCATGGGCTTTCCCTCGTTGGCAGGGGAGGTACATTACTAGCACGTCCTTGATCCCTCACTTTATTCTTTGTGTTGGCGTGTGTGCTTGCTGAGGTTGTTTGGTGTAGTTTAAGGTGACATGTTTGGATGGAAGTGTCCCAATCTCCAACCTTTCAACCATGTTTGTACAGTGGACCATCTCCTGCTGCTGTCACCTGTGAATGGAGACATTTAAAACAGGTGTTTTTTAGTACCGCTTGTCTAGCCGGTCGTCCCTTTTGGTGTGACCTGTGGAATTTTCACTTGTTTACCTTCCTGATGATATGCATTATGTGTTCAAAAAATTTTGATACCGATTCTGGTACCGATACCTTGATTTCGATACCGGTTCCTCAACAATACTTTCTTCAATACCAATTTTATGAAATCCATTTTAACAAGATTACATTACCTCACCTCAGAAAATTGTATTTTTTCAGTTTGACTCATGCTCCTTAGCCAGTGCACAAAGCAACCAAAAAAAGCACAAAGGATCAAAATGTAACCAACTTCATACATCAGTGCAAATAGATTTCATAAAGTTTAAATGCAAAATAATTTACTTCGGTTCTGATTAATTTGGTTCGGAGAAGAGATAAAAGCCCGCCCACACTAACAATTGACTGGTTGACCTACCGAAACAGGCCAATCATGATGCTTTCTGTCTTACATGCGCTTCGTGAGGCACATACGCACACTAGCACACACACGCAAGGTCTTTCGCTCCCTCTCTCTGACGTGCGTGCACTAGTACGCATGTCGCTTTTGCGCGCTCGCACTAGATTCCGGGAGATTTTAACTAATTTGTGGGCATCAGGGAGCCGCTATCAATATGCGGGAGACTCCTGGAACTTCCGGGAGACTTGGGATGTCTGCAAATACTGCATCGCGCGCATCAAGCCTGGAGAAATGTAGCCACACTTTTGATCTTTGACTTTTCCACATCTTTAGGGGGTTGGGATGCTTACACACTTCACATGCATCTATGGGGATTGGGACTCGGACTAGATCTGATGGCTGAGTGCGGGCATAAGGTACTCATGTATGCACGGGTTGCTGGAGAATAAAACGATTTGCGGGACTCCCGCAAAATAGAATGGTTTGGGACGCTTACACACTTCCACGTAATAACTGCATAACCGCGTAAACAATTGTTAGTGATTATTGGCTCACTGACGTTGACGAGTTAACCCCTTAGGTATCGAAATCTGGTATCGAACAAGTCGTCATTTTTCGATACTCGATAGTATCGAGGCAATTCGGTCGGTACCTAAAAAGTATCGAACTCGGTACCCAGCCCTATGCGTTCCAAATTTATTCTCAACATTTGGCCAATTCAACAACCTGAAACATTATCACCAGATAATTTCCTGCTCACTTAATAGCACTCAGGGTCCTTTTCCTCTGAAAAACACTCAACCCATGATGCTCATGTTAAATAAACAATTTTCGGCCTGTTGTTTGGTCCCTTAAATCAGTCATACAAACATTTTCAAAGTCATCAATTGTTTCTATCAGGTCAGGTCGTGGTGTACAGACTTGGTCAATGTCCGTCAAACAACATTCTCCCCCTTTGTTCACAATAATCATAAATATGAGGAAATCTTTTGATAATTTGATATTGACTTGACTAAAATGTCACTTTGTTTATCTCAACCCATGATGGACGGCGATCTACAACTTCACAATTCCAATTTACATCAATCCTTAAACTGATCAAGAAAGTAATTCAAATCTACATCATAAATGACGAAAGTAATTACTTTCAGACAGAGCTTGATGACCAATCAACTTAAAGCTCGTCCCATGTTCTGTATTGTCTTTTAATCAGATTGACTCAGAACTATCAGCTTCTTTAAAATTAGCAATTTACCATAACCCATTTGTAATAAAACACTCATTCCAGAGGTTAATGACACAATATACACACTATTCAGGCAGAGTATCAGTACCCCAAACTAACACATAAAGACAAAGTGCGGTCACCATCACACACACTCATACTAGACACTTATGTTAACTGCTTATTTTTTCTTTTTTTGCATTGATCTGAACTGACAAATTAGACATTCCTGTTAATAGATATCAATTAATCAACAATGTCCTGTGCTCACCACACACCGGCTATCGGGGGAGAGGAGGGATGTGGCTATAGGGTGATGTGTGTCTAACTTACACAGAAAAGACTTTGTTGCTCAGCACATGAAAATAAACTACTAACCGTGATCTCAGACTGTGTTTAAGTGGTTTCTCCACTGTGTGGATCTTCATGTGTAGCTTCAGGTTACTTTTAATAGAGAAACAATTCCCGCACTGATCACACGTGTGCGGCTTCTCTCTGCTGTGGATCGTCTCATGTTTTTTCAGATCTCCTGACTGACTGAATCTCTTCTCACAGTGTGAACACTTGTAAGGTTTTTCTCCAGTGTGGATCCTCTCATGTGTTTTCAGATTTGATGGCTGATTGAATCTCTTGTCACAGTGTGAACACATGTAAGGTTTTTCTCCAGTGTGGATCATCTCATGTGTTTTCAGAGATGATGATCGACTGAATCTCTTGTCACAGTGTGAACACATGTAAGGTTTTTCTCCAGTGTGAATTCTCTGGTGCAGTTTTAAACAGTTTGCGAAAGTAAAAGTCTTCCCACACTCAAAGCACATGTACTCTCTCACACCAGTATGAGTTTTCTCATGTCTATGTAAATATTGCCGCAGTGAAAAACTCTTTCCACACACAGAACATGAATGCGGCTTCTCCTTCGTATGAACTCTCAGGTGTGTCTTCAGGTCTGATGCCCTAAGAAATGTTTTGCCGCATTGATCACATGTGTACGTCTTCTCTCCAGTGTGGATCCTCTCATGTGTTTTCAGATGTGATGACTGATTGAATCTCTTGTCACAGTGCGAACACTTGTAAGGTTTTTCTCCAGTGTGGATCATCTTATGTGTTTTCAGAGATGATGAAACACTGAATCTCTTGTCACAGTGTGAACACTTGTAAGGTTTTTCTCCAGTGTGAATTCTCTGGTGCAGTTTTAAACCGTTTGCTGAAGTAAAAGTCTTCTCACACTCAAAGCACATGTGAGCTCTCACACCAGTGTGAGTTTTCTCATGTCTATGTAAATATTCCAGCAGTGAAAAACTCTTTCCACAAACAGAACATGAATGCGGCTTCTCCTTCATATGAACTGCCAGGTGTGTCTTCAGGTGTGATGCACTAAGAAATGTTTTGCCACATTGATCACATGTGTACGTCTTCTCTCCAGTGTGGATCTTGATGTGTTCTTTAAGGTGTGATGATTGACTGAAACTCTTTCCACACTGATCACATGAGAACGGCTTCTCTCCGGTGTGAACTCTCATGTGAACATCAAGAGCATGTTTGTTTGTGAAATTGTTTCCACATTGATGGCATACATGCGGCTTCTCTCCAGTGTGGATCATCTCGTGCATTTTCTGATGTTCTGATCGACTGAATCTCTTGTCGCAGTGTGAACACTTGTAAGGTTTTTCTCCAGTGTGAATTCTCTGGTGCCTTTTTAAACCGTCCGCTGTAGTAAAAGTCTTCTCACACTCAAAGCACATGTACTCTCTCACACCAGTGTGAGTTTTCTCATGTTTATGTAAAGTTTGCAGCCGTGAAAAACTCTTTCCACACACAGAACATGAATGCGGCTTCTCCTTCGTATGAACTGTCAGGTGTGTCTTCAGCTCTGATGACCTAAGAAATGTTTTGCCACATTGATCACATGTGTACGTCTTCTCTCCAGTGTGGATCATCATGTGAACATTAAGGGATGATGATTGACTGAAACTCTTCCCACACTGATCACATGAGAACGGCTTCTCTCCGGTGTGAACTCTGATGTGAATCTCAAGATGTTGTTTGGTTGTGAGACTCTTTCCACACTGAGTGCAGGTGAAAGATTTCTTGGCTCTTCTTTTCTTTAAAAATGTCTGTTTAGTCCTTGAGCGACTCAAGGGTTTTTCTCCAGGTTGGACATGATGTTCCTCCTTCACTTCACTCAGTTCTTCACTCTCCTCCTCCACTTCACTCAGTTCTTCACTCTCCTCCTCCACTTCACTCTCCTCCTCCTCTTCACTCTCCTCCTCCTCTTCACTCAGTTCTTCACTCTCCTCGCACTCTTCCATCAGGTCTGACATGACAGAAACAAATTATTGAATTTATTATTTTTTTTATTTAATTTCCAGTACATCAACATAATTCAAAGAGAGGAATATAAAGTGAAAGGACATGCAAGTGAGCCCTGATGTAATGGTAGAAAGTAGACAACTGTTATAAAATATTATGATAATGTGATGCCTTTTTATAAATTGATTCCTTTTCCATGAATGAGGTTAATTTACCTTCCAATTATTTTAAATATATTTGATCAATGACACAATTCTCTAACATGATATTAACATTAAAATATACAATACTCCCATATTTTGACACCATCTTTGAGATTGATATTTATTTGGCAAAATATGAAAAGACAATGCAGAAAAGCTGAGTGTATGTGTCGGAAGAAAAAACGTGTTGTCCATTATATAACATCTATAAAGACAGCCTCCTTGGTTTCACTGTGGAACTGTCGAAATGAATCGTTTCTACAATGCATCGTGATGCACACGAGGACGATTCGGTATCGGTTCAGTAATAGACCATAACCGAATATAATGTACTAACGCTTTTCTGACATCATTTGTCGCGTACGTGCTTTGCCGTGGTAGCATTCAGCGGCAGAGGGAGCCGAGACGCGAGTGTAATTAATTAAAAGTGCTCCAACTAAAGACCTGCGCAGTACGGATTGATTCTGTCCCGCTCCCGCCCGCAAAAAATATAAGTTACCTTCTCCCGCTCGGCCACAACATTCATGTTTTGTCCCCTTCCCGCCAGCGAAAAAGTAGGCTATAGCCTCTATTTATAGATTTTTGTTCTGTAGCCTACCTCCATGACATACACATCAGCATAAATGCTCCTGATTCATTATTTCTTATTGAAGCATTCATTCACAAAGGTTCATTTAACATAAAAGCGAGCTGCGACTGCGTGCATGGTTTGGCATGACTGAATGCACGCAAAGTGCGCTCCCTTAATAATTCCTAAAAAGCTGACATCTCAGTTCATTGCGATCTCACAAATCTCAGTTATTATTAATGAAGCTGACTACAGAACGCATCTTTCATAATATATACTCTTTGTTTGTTATAATCAGAGGATTTGCCAGCATGCAGAATTCAGCACTGAGCAAAAAGTCAGTTTTGAGCGTTGAGGGTATTCTATCTTAAATGCATCTGATTCGCCATTGCGTCCTAGAAATCAACACTTCTGTGATTGGTTATCGTTTTATTCTCCCACACGAGTGCATTACCACCTGTGCAAGCACTCGGCCATCAAAACTAGTCCTGCGCCACACTCTGTTGCGTTGGGTCCTATGGGTAGCCAGGATGCCAGCCCGAACCCCGCCCACAACATTTTTTGGTCGGGAAGTTCGGTCTGGACTCGATCCATTGAGGAGTAATTATGATCAGTTCAGAATTAGTCTGGCCAATCAAATTGTCAGGGCGGGCTTTATACGATGATGGACAGATGATCTGCAGTTACGTAATCATCACGTTATCAAAGAGCGCTTGGGTTGAACTGGTTGCCCTCAGAGATGACTGCAGCTGGAGAACTGAGATGTAGAGATTACGCTATCGCGTCTGTTGTAAAAGAAATTGACAGCGCATTCATTTTAAAAGACGAACAAAGAACTGCAATTAAGGCATTTGTCGATCGGAAAGATGTGTTTGCCGTCCTTCCTACGGGATTCGGCAAAAGTTTATTTTATCAGCTGGCTCCGATGGTCACTAAGAAGATGGGACGCAATGAAAACCCTGTGGTCATTGTTGTTTCTCCTTTGGTCGCACTCATGGAGGACCAAGTAAAAGAAGCAACACTCATTATTTTACTACTTCTTCCAGCGTGAGTGTAGTTGAGTTCTGTTGACAACTTGCGTAGCTCATAAAAAAAAACACTTACTGCGTTGCTCTGATTGGTTGTATGTCTATTCAATTGAGTGCAGAGTTTTTTTTCCTGGTTCGGTTAAGACACGCCTCATAATCAAAGCCCTATGGAGCAGTATCAGACTCACATTCTGACTAGAATATGAGTATGACGAAGTCAGGCTATCCTATGGGTGTAGATCTCTAGCTATTTCGGCTTTTATGAACAACCTAGTAAGCACAACCTGGTGAAAACAAACTGTGTAAATCATGTCACGACACAAACAAAATATGCAGGGGGTTAAGTAAAATAGAAAATTGAGGATGTATGCATCGCCAATGCATTGTGATATCGAATTGAACCGAAGATATAATAATCGTAATCGAACCGTGAAACCAGTGTAGGTTCACACCCCTAGGAACTAGACAAAGCTAGACAGAATTTCTTAAATATTATAAACAGAAACAAAAAACTAGTGGTCGACCGATATATCGGCCCATATTTGACATTTTTAAAATATCGGCATTGGCCAATACGTTTTCTGATTGGCCAATATGTTGGAAGCTCTGAGAGGACCAGCGCCATATCCTTGAGTTGGCACAGAGGTAAGACAGATCACACCACATCTGCAGAAAATTACTAGGTCTGATTTAGAATAAATTAGTGGTAATTTTTTTGAAGAAACAGTACAGCACCTAAAAACTTCATCCTGTACTCGACAATCCCCAGTTCCTTTTTCAAAAGAGTGTTTTACTGTTTAGAAACAGATCTCCTAGAAGTGGTAAATGCCTCACTTCTCTCTGGGAGTTTTCCAAACTCTTAAAACTACAGCTGTAAAGACCCTCCTGAAATCTGGATAGCAACATATTAAGCAATTACAGACCTGTCTCAAATCTTCATTTCATAGGCAAGATCATTGAAAAATTTGTCTTCAATCAGCTGAACAAATTCTTAATCTTAAATGGATACTTTGACAATTTTCAATCTGGTTTCCGACCGCAGCACAGAGACAGCGCTCATAAAGATAATAAATGATATTCGCTTAACCTGTTAAGCTTCAACCCCACTTTTGAAAAATCCCCAGAAATGGCATACCCAAACTGAAACAGATACAGTTCATGAACCCTTTGTACTAAAAGCACAAGTAAGATCTCATTTGAAAGCTGACACCTGGCAGTTTATTGTAAATGTGGAATTAATTAGTGATACTGAAAAAAAAAATATGAAAAATGTCTTCAAAGTTTTGTAAAGTTATTAGAAATGTATTTTTATGAAACATCTTCATGAAAATAAAATTGAAGTTGGCATTGTATCAATCTAGAAATGCACTGCAGCTAAAGCCACATGTCTGACCATGTTATATTTAAAATTTGAAGAAGATAAGTTTAAAACTCTGCATTTAGTTAAATGTTTTTCAAGATCATGTCATATGAATTTATTTTGATTAGACTCTAAAATGCAAACTGGTGTTTATTGTCATCTTCTAGCATCTATTTAGACTATTTTCTCTATTGTTTTGTGGTGCAAACGAGCCCCATTCAGTGTCAGTCTCCCCTGTACACATTCACACCTCTCCAGCCTGATTATGGGTCTAAATATGCTTTTCTTTTGTCTGCATTATAATCACTAACGACTGGCTATTCACACTGTTTCAATCCCTTTTTCTTTCATCAAAGTTCTCACTTCACATTTAAAACTGTATCAAATGCCCTTTTTGAAAAACGAAAAATTTCAGTAAGCATTCCTATTTAGAAAAATTCATAAAAATAACAGCTAATGTGCTGGCAGGTGCACAGAGTTAGCTAGCATGTTAGCTTAGCACACCATCAATACACGACAATTTATGTGATTAAAACCATGTTTGTGCTCCAAACTTACTTTATAACGCAAGTCGAGTGTTTTAAATAACCTTCTGTGATCTGATTTGGCTTCAGATGAAAAAATAAGACAGAAAATATATACATTTATAGTATTCTGCAATGATAAACTCTATATCGATTAGCATTACATTATAAATATAATCTATTATTATGAAAATACCTGATATGGCTCGAAGAACACAGGTAAATCGAATATCATTGCAATCATGTTTATTGTCTTCAAAACATCTTTATCTGCATGTTACAGCGATCTCTGGAAGCTTTGTTTGTGGCAGGGACTTCCTGGAATGTCACATGATTATGCCACTTCTTCGTGTGTTCCATATATGGACTATTACTGTGCATAGAGCGCCGGCGCTCTCATGCGGCCAGTATGGATGGATTGAAAACACAGTACATCAGAGTATCCAGCGCTCATGATTACATCGACGCATTTGGGTATAAATTCAATAAATATTATTCCTGTCTATAGATATCTGATGTAAACCTATGAGAATATATCAATATTTCTCCAAATCTGCACATGTTTGAGCTAAAAGCCCTTAGGGACGTTGTTTTGTCAAGCTCTGTCATGACGATCGCACAGGAGTTTTTTTCTGAATGGAAGCGGCTGACGCTCATAATTCATATTAAAGGTAACGACTCATTTTTTTAATTACATAACTCCTGACACAAATTAAGACATAACTGTCACTATAAGTTTATCAGAATACAATAGTGGTCAAATACTGAAACTTGAGTCTTATATCTTTTTAATGATGTATAGTTTGTCAAGGTCATAACATTAAATCTGATAGTAACTTTGAACTATTTAAAAAAAAAAACGCTTCAGTGCGCCCGCGCTCTGGTGAAGCTTAACAGGTTAAATACTGAAAGAGGCAAAATATCAATCCTGGTACTACTCGACCTCAGTGCTACATTTGACACGGTCGATCACAACATGCTTCTTGACAGGCTGGAAAACTGGGTGGGGCTTTCTGGGACAGTCCTAAAATGGTTCAGGTCATTCTTACTAGGGAGTAGGGATGGCGAAAACTAAAACATTTCTTGACCGACCACCGAGCCTCATTAACCGGTTAAAACCGGTTAACCGATTAGTTTAAAATATGCTACGCTATTTGAAATAGCAGCCATTTCGAGCCGCGCCTGCAATTTCGCAACTCTGTCGCTTACGTCACTTAAAAAAAAAAACCTACACCGCGAAAGTAACGAGTCCCGCAAACGCAGCGCCGAGCTTGTATGTAATCGGAGGACCAATGGCTCCTTAGTTTCGAAGTGGTCTGGGTACAAGGTGATCGCGTTGAAAATAAAGGCGTTAGAAGCTCATTTGAAACATTGCCGTGGCTGAGGCTCATTTAAGAAAATGACAGCTCCGAAGAGACGCGGCTTTAGTTTGAGGTAGTGCTTACAATAATAAAGAAAGATGATGATCATCGCCTTATCTGTTACCACTGAAATGTAGATGTAATGTATTTCCAAATCTAAGCCCATCTTATGCGGAATGTTGCCTAATAGACCGCAACACGATAAACCCAATGGATAAAACAGGCACCTTAATAATGCGTAAAAAGATGCACCGGCCAAGGCAGGTCTAACTCACTGTGTGCCTTCTAATAACGGACACAACTCTTTTGTATAATTAATATTTTTATTTTTATTCTTCAAAAAGACAAGTGTCAACTTCTGTTAAGGACAACATTTCATAAACCATAACAGACAATGGCCAACATGGCCTACAGCTATTCTTAATAATAACATTAAAACGAAAAATTATTTTAATCTATGAATGAGAATAGCCTACTGTATAGCCAACAAATAGCTCACAGACAGGTGTTAGGCCACCTAATTATTAAAACATAACACAACGGTTTTTCTTTATTGAAATTTCGTTTTTCTTTATTGAAATTTTGTTTTTCTTTATTGAAATTTCGTTTTTGGGACACTGCACTCCCTTGTGAAGTCGATTGGATAAACGTTCTCGAAATAATCAAAATGCAAACACACAGACAGACACGGGCTTGCGGGTGTCGCGTTTTCAGATGATACATCATAGATGATGTGACTGTAAGCACTGTATCACACAAGTTGCAACTTACAACTATGTCATGTTTTTTTTGGGTGAAATGGTCCCACACACTACTTTTCTTTGCACGCTTCATCCTGTCGTCTGCCCTGGCTCTAACCTCGAGTGTTTTAGCCTGTAGGCTTTACTTTTCGCAAACCTTGTGAGCGTGCGAACCCAAACGCTGTGACCTCGCGCCAAATGTTTTTATTGGTTTAAGTACAAACAGGCGAGTTATGAAAAATTGAGTGTGAGGGATTTGTTCTCTTCACACAAAAATATCTTGGAATGAGATGGCTAACTGTAGTAGCGTTTAGTCCACTGTCTATAATAGCCTAATTTAGAGATCACTTTTTTTTAACCGAGTACTTTGATCGGTTAACGTTGATACGGTCAACCATCGGTTAAACGGTCATCGGTTAACATCCCTACTATGGAGAGGTTATTATGTGAGTATAGGAGACCATAAGTCTGAGTGGATGTCCATGACTTGTTGAGTCCCTCAAGGCTCAATTCTTGGGCCACTCCCATTCAACCTGTACATGCTCCCAATCAGCCAAATAATGACAAAGAACCAAATCTCTTACCACAGCTATGCAGAAAGCACACAGCTCTACTTAGCCCTATCACCTAACGATTACAGCCCCACTGACTCCCTGTTCCAATGCATTGGTGAAGTCAACAGTTGGATGTGCCAAAACTTTCTTTGGAAACCAAGATGAAGTTCTCAAGGTGAATGCATACCTTAACGCTAGGGGTTGTGGTGGTAAACAATTTTCTATCACTGAATAAGAGACCAACATTTTCAATAGTCTTAGATGGTTTATTTTCTTGCAAGAAAAGGCCAGCAGTCGTACAGTCACAAAGAGTGGCTGAAGAGTGAGACAACGAGACGAGGGCATCCCCCTCCTTTAGTCCTGACTCTCCCAGGGGTTATTTCTATAGGCTAAATAAAGATATGTCACAGTCATAACTAACTCTTTGTTAGATTTGTTTATCATACTATCCTTAAGTGAAGACCCTCTGTCACGGTCACACACAAATTGTTGTCCAGCCATGTATACAAGATACTCTCACTAAGAGTAAAACTATATGCAAAATAAGATTGCCAGAGGAGAAGTGTATTCTATGTATCATCTTTTTACTACTTAAATTCATTTTACTCTTACCAATTTGGTAATATCTGTATCATTTATCTATCTTAATTCCTTTTGTAACTGTTTTAATTTCCCTTGCTTTTATTTTGTGTTTATTTTCTATGCAACACACTTTGAATTAGTGTGATTAAAAGGGCCCCTATCATGGTATTTTAAAGTTTCCTAATGTTGTTGTGTATGTAATGTAAAAAAGAAAACTGTTTAATTTGTTTGATTTGTGATAGGTCCATTTCAAGTCAAGCCAAGTCAATCAGGAAACATATGATCCTCACGCTTCATGTTTCTCACAGAGGGAACCCATCTCGGCATGGCCACAGCCAGTACCCTTTCACCAGCCAGAGGCCTCAGGTATGTTGGACTTAGCAAAATATTTAGCACGTTGTGAGCTTGTAAATACAAGTCTCGTTAAGTTTGATTGCAGACCTGAGAGTTTTATGGCATGGAAATCAGCTTTTGTTGGAGCCACAGAGGGTTTAGGCCTGACAGCTGGTGAAGAGCTGGAGCTGCTTATTAGGTGGCTCGGCACAGAATCATCTGACTATGTATAAAGGTTACGGTCAGTTCATGTCAGAGATCCTAAGGCAGCACTATACGTCACCTGGGAAAGATTAACAATGTTGTGCCTGAGATAATTGAAAACGCACTTTGGCAAAGGCTCGAAAACTTCCCCTAGGATTCTTCTTAAGGACTTTATCAAGTTAAGAGAGTTAGGTGATCTCCTGAAAAAACTAAAGGCAGCTAAGCAAGATGGCTATCTGCCCGGGCTAACATATCTGGATACTTCTAGAGGAATAAACCCCATAGTGGAAAAGCTACCACACTTTCTTCAAGAGAAAAGGCTCTCTCATGGCATGAAATATAAAGAACAGAATAATGCTTCCTTTCCTCCTTTCTGGTATTTTGTTAGCTTCGTCTGTTATGAGGCAAAAGCCAGAAATGATCCAAGCTTCACAATTGCCGGTCCTCCTAAAGATGAGAAATTCTTGATAAAGCAAACACATCAGAGGATGCCAATTTCTGTTAAAAGCAGTGGCATGCTTGATCCATGTTGCCCGATCCTTTCATTCAATGTCAGAATGGACATTGACCTGCGGACAGACCTGCAAACGTATAAGCTGGCATAAAATTTCATCAACCTTATTGCCTGAGTGACTTGGCTCAAGCCAAAAAGGTCATCCTTCTTTCAGTCCAAAGGTCTGTCTTTCCTGGAGAGTATAGTGCTCTTAAGAGACATGTTGAAATCTCTCAACTAAATCAACTTAAATAATTAAGTTGAATCCTGTTCTGGGTGAAGATGGACTAATCAGAGTTGGTGGTCGTTTAACACATGCACCTATGGTCAGTGATGAGAGATATCCTATCGTTTTACCTGGACAACATCATATCTCCACCATACTGATGAAGCATCAGGGCTGTCTTTTCACCGAAGGAGCTCTGCACACAGAGCAAGCGTTGGGCTATTCTCTTCACTTGTATGTCCACATGAGCTGTTCACAGAGGTAATTGAATCCCTTGACACCTCCAGCTGTATAAATACACTACGGAGATTCTTTCCCATTAGAGGGCCCGTGAAACAATTCCGGTCAGATTGTGGAACTAACTTTGTAGCTGCAAGCAAAGAACTGTGATTCTCCAAAATGGTGAAGGAGCCAGAGATGCAAGAATACCTCGCCAACTGCTCATGCACATGGGAATTCAATCCGCCCTATGCTTCACACATGGGGGGAGCTTGGGAATGTTTGATAGGTGTAGTGAGGAGGACTCATCCACTCTCACATGAGGTCCTATGCACATTCATGGCTGAAATTTCTGCAATAATTAATGCAATGCCATTAGTTCCAATCTCCTCAGACGCTGACTCACCTCTTATACTGACCCCTGCTATGCTTCTGACTGAGAAGGTTGGTGCTCCTCCATCTCCTGGGAACTTCTCAGGCAGTGACATGTTCAAACAACAGTGAAAGCAGGTGCAGAGTCTTGCTGACAAATTTTGGTATCACTGGAGACGTGAATATATCCCAACACTACAAATTCGTCGCAAATGATATAGTACTCAACCTGACATTCAAGAAGGAGATATTGTACTTCTAAAAGACAATCTGAGTCCTTGTAACAAGTGCCCTATGGCTCTTGTGTCCCAAGTATTTCCAAGTACTGGTTCAGTTGAAAGTGACTAAAAATGGATCTGGAAAGGAAGTAAAGTATCTCAGACCAATTACAGAGGTTGTTGTTCTGTTGCCTAAGGACAATTAAGACTTAAATAAGACATCCTTCAAATTTACTTTTCACTTGTATTATTTTGTATAGTTGTTTTGGTTGTGGCGCTCCCCTGTGGCAGTTCTCTAGAAATATAAGTGATCACATTTCATGCAGTCAGCTTCTCCACGATCTTTGGATGCCATCCTTGGTTTTGCATTTGTAAAGCATCATCTGTAAGTTAATTCTTCATTACATAATGCTTGATGATATATATTTGCATATATTTGTGATATATATGCAAATATATATCATCAAGCATTATGTAATGAAGAATTAACTTACAGATGATGCTTTTATGCAACACTAGAGCATACCACAGTGCCGACTGTGATACTGACCACTCTCTGGTAGCCTCCAAGATTAAACTGAAGCCCAAGAAACTTTACCATAGGAAAAAGAAAGGTCAACCAAAGATACCTGCAAAACTGCATATGCTGACAAAAACCAGGAGTTCATCAAGCGACTTGAAGAGACTCTGGCCAAAAGAAAAGAGCTGAATGCAGAAGATAAATGGAATTTCCTCAGGAATACCATCTTTGACTCTGCACTCTTGACATATGGTAAGAAAGAACACAAGAGCACAGATTGGTTTGAGGCCAATATTATGGAATTGGAACCAGTCATTGAAGCCAAACAGGATGCGCTGATCAACTACAAGTGAAACCCCAGCCAGCAAAACATGCAAGCACTGAGAACTGCTTGCAATAAAACACAACGAACAGCAAGACGCTGCGCAAACGATTACTGGCTCCAACTCTCAGACAACATCCAGGAAGCCTCAGACACTGGTAACATTAGGAAAATGTATGAGGGGATTAAGCAGGCAACAGGCATACCAACAAGGAAAACTGCGCCCCTGAAGTCCAAGACAGGAGATATCATCACTGACAGGGACAAGCAAATATGTCGTTGGGCTGAGCACTACCTGGAACTTTTCTCCAAAGAAAACATCGTTACCCAAGAAGCCCTCGACAGTATTGAAAATCTGCCTGTGCTGGATGACCTGGATACTGAGCCAACTTTGGAAGATCTCAGCAAAGCCATCAACGAACTAGCCAGTGGTAAGGCACCAGGTGAGGACGGCATACCACCGAAATCATCAAGTGCGGTAAACCAGCTTTGCTGGAACCGCTACATGATCTCTTGTGCCTCTGCTGGAGAGAAGGGATGGTGCCTCAAGACATGCGAAATACTAAGATCATTACACTCTATAAGAACAAGGGTGACCGCAGAGACTGTAAAAACTACCGGGGCATCTCACTGTTGAGCGTAGTGGACAAGGTGTTTGCTAGAGTGATCTTAAAACGACTGCAAATCCTTGCTGACCGCATCTATCCAGAGTCACAATGCGGATTCAGGGCTAAAAGAGGTACAGTGGACATGATATTATCTGTGCGTCAGCTTCAAGAAAAATGTAGAGAGCAGCAGATGCCACTCTACATCGCCTTTGTCGACCACACTAAGGCTTTTGACCTAGTGAGCAGGAAGGGTCTGTTCCAGCTGATGCAGAAGATTGGTTGCCCCCCGCAGCTGCTCAACATCATATCCTCCTTTCATGATGACATGAAGGGGATAGTAAGCTGGGATGGCGAAACTTCTAAACCCTTTGAAATCAAGAGTGGCGTCAAACAGGGATGTGTCCTTGCCCCAACCTTGTTTGGAATCTTCTTCTCTATGCTGCTAACATTTGCCTTTAGACACTCTACAGAAGGTGTTCATCTACACACCAGGAGTGACGGAAGGTTGTTCAAACTGACCCGCCTGAAAGCCGCTCAGTACTCATTAGAGAGATGCTGTTTGCAGACGATGCGGCCCTGGTGGCGCACACTGAAGAAGAACTACAGCAGCTGCTCAGTCAGTTTTCCCATGCCTGTAAAGAGTTCGGGCTCATGATCAGCATTAAAAAGTCCAATGTCTTGAGCCAAAATGTCCCTTCACCACCATCAATCAGCATTGATGACAAAGTGCTGGAAAACACTGACCACTTCAAGTATCTGGGCTCCACCATCACCAGTCACTCGTCGCTTGATAAAGAAATAGACACACGTATTGCAAGAGCTGCTGCAATATTGTCCAAACTGAGCAAGAAAGTGTGGGATAACAATACCATCTCATTTTAATACCAAACTCATATACCAAGTATACCAAGCATGCGTTCTCAACACCTTGCTGTATAGCAGCGAAACCTGGACGACATATGCCAGACAGGAAAACTGCTTGAACAGTTTCCATCTCCACTGCCTGCGTCGAATCCTTGGTATGAACTGGGAAGACAAGATCACCAACACATCTGTCCTGGAACAGACAAATTCCCACAGCATGCACCTGTTGCTAACTCAACGTAGGCTGCGCTGGATAGGTCATGTGCGCCGTATGAAGGAGGGCCGTATTCCCAAGGATATACTGTATGGTGAACTAGCTACAGGGCACCGTCCTGTAGGCCGACCAGCACTGCGTTACAAGGATGTTCTCAAGCGTGATTTGAAAACCACTGGTATATCCCCGGATACCTGGGAGCCTCTTGCAGAAAATCGCAGAGCATGGAGAACTATAGTAAGTGATGGAATCCAAAGGGGAGAAGCGAAGAGACTCCAGCAGTTGAAGGAAAAAGAAGTCACAGGAAGGAGGAGAAAACCAAGCCATGACTCCAACCCGCCATCCAGCTTTGTCTGCCTAATTGCGGCAGAGACTGCCATGCAAGGATAGGACTATTGAGCCACTCCAGATGTTGCCAACAACAAAATTGACTGAAAAAGACAAAGGCGCAGCCATTGTCTTTCGAGACAGAAGGGGCCTATAGAAATATTTGTGATAGGTTTATTTGAAGCTTTGACTTAATGTTATTTTTGTGATATCCTTTAGCTATTAGCCTAGCCTTTCTTTGATATAGCATTTAATGTGTTGATTCTGTTCTACTTTGATGTGATAACTTGACTATATGAGTCAATATCTGTATTTGTTGCTATTTTGTATCTGTTGCTATTATTTACAGTTTTCCTCCTAATTCATAATGTATTTTGTAGTTTTCCTCCTAATTCATAATGTATTATAAACCCGAATTGCGGAAAATTTGGGACGTTTTTTAAATTTGAATAAAATGAAAACTATAAGACTTTCAAATCAATATTTTATTCACAATAGAACATAGATAACATAACAAATGTTTAAACGGAGAAATTTTACACTTTTATCCACTAAATGAGCTCATTTCAAATTTGATGCCTGCTACAGGTCTCAAAATAGTTGGGACGGGGGCAACAAATGATTGAAAAAGCAAGAAATTTAGAAAGGATTCAGGTGGGAGAACATCTAGAAAGGATTCAGGTGGGAGAACATCTAGCAACTAATTAAGTTAATTTATATCAGGTCTGTAACATGATTAGCTATAAAAGGGATGTCTTAGGCCCTGTCCACACGGACACGGGTATTTTTATAACCGTGACTTTTTTTACGCGGTTCGGCCGTTCGTCCACACGAAAACGCACTGAAACCGAACATTTTTGAAAACCCCTGCCAGGGTGAGGATTTTCAGAAACACCGGTTACAGTGTTGTTGTGTAGACAGTGAAACCGGGGTTTTTGCCTTGAGACGTCAGAGTGTGCGCCGTTATCCGCTGTGTTTGACGTCAGATTTGCGCTTCTGATTGGCCAACGTGGCTTTACGGGTAAGGTTTATATCGTCGCCTGCTGGCGTGGCATGCTCTTGACCGCGCTTGATAGCGTGTTTTTGCGTTTTCATGTAGACGGAGACCGAGCATGTGTGGACGGGATTTTGTTTTTATAACCAGAGTTTTTCCTACAGCGTTTTAAAAATACCCGTGTCCGTGTGGACAAGGCCTTAGAGAGGTAGAGTCTCTCAGAAGTAAAGATGGGCAGAGGCTCTCCAATCTGTGAAAGAGTGCGTAAAAAGATTGTGGAACACTTTAAAAACAATGTTCCTCAACGTCAAATTGCAAAGGCTTTGCAAATCTCATCATCTACAGTGCACAACATCATCAAAAGATTCAGAGAAACTGGAGAAAACTCTGTGCGTAAGGGACAAGGCCGAAGACCTTTATTGGATGCCCATGATCTTCGGGCCCTCAGACGACACTGCATCACTCATCGGCATGATTGGCCCAGGAATACTTCCAGAAACCACTGTCGGTAAACACAATCCGCCGTGCCATCTGCAGATGCCAACTAAAGCTCTATCATGCAAAAAGGAAGCCATATGTGAACATGGTCCAGAAGCGCCGTCGTGTCCTGTGGGCCAAGGCTCATTTAAAATGGACTATTTCAAAGTGGAAAAGTATTCTATGGTCCGACGAGTCCAAATTTGACATTCTTGTTGGAAATCACGGACGCCGTGTCTTCCGGGCAAAAGAAGAGGGAGACCTTCCATCGTGTTATCAGCGTTCAGTTCAAAAGCCAGCATCTCTGATGGTATGGGGGTGCATAAGTGCATACGGTATGGGCAGCTTGCATGTTTTGGAAGGCACTATGAATGCTGAAAGCTATATAAAGGTTTTAGAGCAACATATGCTCCCCTCCAGACGACGTCTATTTCAGGGAAGGCCTTGTGTATTTCAGCAGGACAATGCAAAACCACATACTGCAGCTATTACAACTGCATGGCTACATCGTAGAAGAATCCGGGTGTTGAATTGGCCTGCCTGCAGTCCAGATCTTTCACCTATAGAGAACATTTGGCGCATCATTAAACGAAAAATGCGTCAAAGGCGACCACGAACACTTCAGCAGCTGGAAACCTATATAAAGGCAAGAATGGGACCAAATTCCAACACCAAAACTCCAGACACTCATAAACTCGATGCCCAGACGTCTTCAAACTGTTTTGAAAAGAAGAGGAGATGTTACACCATGGTAAACGTGCCCCCGTCCCAAATATTTTGAGACCTGTAGCAGGCATCAAATTTGAAATGAGCTCATTTAGTGGATACAATTTCTCCGTTTAAACATTTGTTATGTTATCTATGTTCTATTGTGAATAAAATATTGGCTCATGTGATTTGAAAGTCTTATAGTTTTCATTTTATTCAAATTTAAAAACCGTCCCAACTTTTCCGGAATTCGGGTTGTAAGTGCTGGTATCAAATTTTCATGCTGCGATTATTTGATTGAGCTTTTATCACGGTATATGGTATCATCACGATATTTTAATTGCACAAGAGAAACGGATGGATTCTGAGTATCTAAAAAAAAAAACTTGCATCACAATGTGTAATTGTGATTGTCAAAACATTTGGTAACTAAAAAGAATTTTATTAAGTTTAGTGACAACATGTTACAATGTTTACATGTACAATGACTGGTAGGCTACTGTTTGTATTATTGCTTAACACAATTTCCACGATTTCAATTCAATTCATGGATTTGATTTCAATCTTGATTCAATATTGACTCATTTGGATAAATATTAGGTAGGCTACAGTAGATAGCCTGCATGTTAATTTTTCTCAAGAATCAAGATATCTCACATAATGCTGTAAACATACAGAGAGAAATTAAATGTAATGCTAGTCAACTAACGTGCTGCTCATTAAATGGCTTTCCTGAGGTAAATGTAACGTTCTGTGACATAATTGTTGCAGTTTTATTGACCTCTTTCTGCGGTTGAAAAACACTGATTGATCGATATTATGTCTGAGGCATATACCTTTCGGTAAGTTTCATTTCATTTATTTGTTTGTTTATTTTACAGGGACAGTGCTCATTAATTAACAGTAAAATAACTGTAAATGAGCCAGAGTTAGCTCAACAGGCTAATTTTCATCTGTTGTCCCTGGCCAGTTATTATGAAGGCAACCTAAAATCGAGATATAAAAACAAAAAATGACTTTTTACAGTCCACAAATAGTAACAGCATAGAAAAGTAATGATAAGACAGATACAACACACAACAATAAGTAACAAGCAACATCAGCACACAACATAGGCTAAAAAATGAGAGAACCAAGTTTGACACAAGACAATCTGCTAGCAAGCAACAATTCTCAGTAGGCAGTCAGTAGTCTAATGTGCACATATCTGATTATCAATTAGCCAGTTCTTAAGCTGACCAGTAAAAGAGCGATAAGTCTTTGTTTCTCTTATCAGACTTGGCAATAGATTCCACTGTTTAGTTGCAGTTACAGAGAATGCTGACTGACTAAAGGCACTTTTTCGAGTGGGAATGATGGGTCCCCTCTTGTGATACCTCTAGTGACACGAGTGCCTGCTCTCTGCATAACAAATCTCTTAAGTGGAGGTGGAGCCGTGCTATGCAATATCTTATACACTAGACAAAGGTTACTGTAAATGATCAAGTTTTCCCAACTCAGAAGTCTATGGGTATTTAAAATTTGACAGGTATGAAATCTATTAGGTTTCTGAACTAAAACTTTAAGAGTACGTTTATAAAGACATTCCAGAGACTTCATTGTAGACTTATTAGCTTGTGCCCAGCTTGTCAAACAGTATGTAAAATGCGGGATAATCATGGCATTCATATATATCATAGCAGTTTCAAAGTTGAATGATTCCCTAACAAATCTAAAATGACTTATGTAAAAAGTATGTGCAAACGAGTTAGATTTAACTTGAGTTCTAAAACAGAGATTCGAATCAATCCAAACACCCAGATACTTGTATTAAGTCACAACTGGCAAATTTTGACCTGATATCATTATGTCAGGGTCTGGAACGCTACATGGTCGTTTTGAAAAGAACATGCTAACTGTTTTACAAACATTTAACGTTAGACATGATCTGTCAAGCCATGTTGTGATATAGTTCATTGCACTGGTTAGTTTTAAAGCAGCTTGCTGGTTTGTGCTGCTATGTACATAACAGCATCATCAGCATATAATAGGATTTCTATATCGGGACAAACTAAAGGCAAATAATTAACATAAAGACTGAACAGCAATGGCCCAAGTATAGATCCTTGCGGAAAACCAGTCTTATTTGTGGATTTACGGTTTTGAACCTTTACATAATTTGTTCTTCCCTTTAAATATGAATCAATCCACTTAATGGTATCATTGGAAAAATTAAAAGAAGCTAATTTGTTAACAAGTATACCATGATTCACAGTGTCGAAGGCCTTTTTAAGGTCCAAAAAAATTGCCCCCACAATACCACCCGTATCCATCATAGATTTAATGTTTTCCAGAAGGAAAAGGGTAGCAGTCTCTGTTGAATGGTGAGCTCTAAAACCAAATTGCATAGGATGCAGGCTATAGTCACTGTTGTTCAAATAAAAGACTATTTTCTCTAAAAACCACTTCTCCATCACCTTGGATACAACAGGCAAAATGCTGATAGGTCTATAGTTACTGATAATCTGGGGATATCCTCCTTTAAAAATTGGTGACACAATAGCAGTTTTCCATGTGTTTGGAAAAATCCCTTGAAATATTGAAAGGTTTATGATATTTGTAATGGATGGAGCTAAGCAGTCCTTTAACGACTTAAGCATTATAGAGTCCATTCTGTAACAGTCCTTAGCTTTGGAAGTCTTAAGTGTTTTAATTATCCTTAATACCTCTTGCTCGGAGATGTTACTTAAACAGAATTGGGGTTTAGAAGTTCGGAGCTGACAGTCCACCAAGATGTTATCCTTTGTTTCAGTGAAACTTTGAGTAATCTCATCTACAGAGTCAATGAAGTATCTTTTAAAGGCTTCAGCCATTTTAAAGGGATCCTCAGATATTTTACCATGTAGCTTTAACTGTATTTGCTTTGATGATCCACTGTTATTTACACCAATTAATTTCTTAATATGCTCCCAGATTTGTGTAGTATTACCTCTAGACTCATGAATAATACTAATAAAAAAAGTTTGCTTTAGCCTTTCTTAATTCTCGAGTGACCCTATTACGTAACATTATAAACTTTTGTCTATCATTTGGCAACTTAGACTTCAGAAAATCTTTTGAAAAGTTACAGAAAAGTTGTACTGCATCTTTAAATAAAAAGTAACAGAGGATCGACTTACTTGAACTGAGGCGCTACAGTAACCTGTCACGTCACATTTACAAGCGCCAAAACGGTATTTATTGTCTGAATTTCGTAATAAAATGGACTGAGAGCTGATATTTTTTTCATATCAAAAGTAACCGGGTCTTTCTAGTCTGTCGGTGTCAGTGTCCTCTTTGCTCCGCGATTTTTCTCTGCGTGAGAAAATGGATGTGCTTCTACATGTGAGGATTGTTTACATTAGACTAGAGTGCGCACTGAGCCACATGCACACAGCGCTTAAAGGAGAACTCCGGCGCAAAATGAACCTCGGGTGTAATAACACATTGGTACAGACTAAATCGTTCCCTGAGATTTGTTTTCATGATAATCGAATGTAAAGAGTTTTATCTCTAAAAACAGTTTAGCTTATAACGCTAGTATATTGGCATAGAGTAAGCAAAAAGAGATCGCTAGTTAATACCACTAACAAGGCTCAAATTAGCCCCACACTAACACGGCAGCATAATGAGGGTCCTTACATGCAAACCGAAGCATTGAGAACTTTGTAAGTGTATAGACAGTTTAATAAGAAGATACTTTACACAGACAGTACAGTTAGCGCATACAGACAGGAGCCATCTTGGAAAACAGTCTCGATCAGTCAAACCATGAACACGGTGATACGTGAGCTGAACTGTGACTTGGAATCTCATATGGCCCGTTGTTTCCGGAAGAAAGCACTGAGCGCATAAGAGAAGCACTGAACGCAACAGAGAAAATAAAAAAAGAAATATAATTTATCTTATCTTCAATAGCTACACGTACTGTTCGCTCACCCTCGTGGTTCGATTGGTCGAGACTGTTTTCCAAGATGGCTCCATGTGGGGATTGTTTACCTCAGAGTGCGCACATGTTTTGCGCATGCATATACGCAGTGTCTTTTTAAGCAGTTGATGGAAAATAAGCTAATGCGCGTTCTTAAAATCTAAATTTGGATCTATTATTTTTCACGGTATTTTGAAGTGCCCGCGATAACAATATCGTGCATATTCATTACCGCGATTGATCGCATTACCGAATACCAGCACGTCTAGTGTAGAGTGGCCGCGGCTTTAACTAGTTCTAAATTAACTATTTTTATTAGCATTATCTGTGTCCTACATGTTTCACTCAACCCTGTTACTCCTGACATGATGTTAATCCTTTTAAAAACAGAGCATTTCTTAAAACTGTGACACTCAGGAACAGTGTTGGGAACGTTACTTTAAAAAAGTAAATAGTTATAGTTACTCACTACTTGTTCCAAAAAGTTAGTAACTGAATTACTCTACAATAAAAGTAACTCGTTACCAGGGAAAGTAACTATTTGCGTTACTGTTAAAATTTTTTTTTGGGAATTTGGATTTTGTTTAGCAGTTTTCACAAGTCAGTTGAAATGAGTAGAACAGAAGTAGTGCTTATATTATGAAGGTAAAAGAGTAGCAATACTCGAGTGCACGTAGATGTGAATTTGAGAACTTGTACAATAAATATTCGTACTTGTATGTGAACATTTACACTCACAGCTCCAATTTGAAAACGTTGAAATTTGCACTCGCAGATAATAGTCACAAACCTGTATTCTGAATTTGAAGCTGCAGACAAGTAGTCACAAATGTGTAAAATGCCATTCACAGAAATACAATGACAGTCACAAACATGTAATATATATTTGCATTTATTCGTACATTCACATTCGCAGTACAAGCTCAATTTGGCACTTGCAAATTCTCAAATCTGTCACTGCAAATTCAAATTTCGCGCCTTGACTTTTGCTACTCTTTTCGCGACATATGAGGTGCAAAACTAACTTGTGCACTTGCAACTCAGTGGCGGCGAGAGAGAGAAAAGGGGGCGGGAGCAGGGGTGTTTAAAGGAGCCGTTTTATTGGTTGGCGCCTAGCCAATGAAATTGGACTTCTATTATACGCAATGTCACGAAAGCCGCCTCTTCGTGGATGTTCTGAAACTCTAACATGGCTTAATGCATTAGACTGATATTAAAAGAAATAAATGATATTATCAAACTTAGTAAACACCATACTAATAATGTATACTACAGAACAGTTGCTTGTAAATTCCCACCTCTGCATTTTGACAATGTTGTTTTGCACTTCATTGTTTTATAGTTGTATAGTGTTTGTTAAAATTCAGTTGTTTCAGTTGTTGTTTTGCACTTTTTAGCACAAATATTTTTAAATATTTGTATAGTTTGTTAAAATTGCACATTGTAACTGTTATTTTGTAAAGCTGGTTGTTTATAAATCTAAATTGTTATTTAAATTTAATATAGTGTTTAATAATTGTTACATTTAGTACAGAGCCTGTAGTCTATCACACAAACATCTGATCTGATGTTGACAATCAATATAAAAATGTCTCAAACCTCCATTTACTGACCATTAGTTGAAGAAAACCCAGAACATTCTGTACCATTTCATAGTTGAACTGTTTATCTAAAAGTGATGAAGTGTTTGAATGTTTCTTACATGAATGTTCTCCAGCATCATGAATGAATGAAGAATAAACACCAACCTCTTTGTTCTTCAGGATCTTCAGTGTGTTTCATTCTGCAGGGTTCTGGATCACTCGTGTTCTCACTGTCCTCTTTAATAAACTCAGTCTTGGCAGATTTCAGCTCTTCCTGATGCTTTCATGCTCGTCTTCACTTGTAGCTGATGGGAATTTACAGCATTTATTGGAGAATTACAGTGGGAGGAGCTTCACTGATGATGTGATTGCAGTGGGAGGAGCTTCACTGATGATGTGATTGCATTGGGAGGAGCTTCACTGATGATGTGATTGCAGTGGGAGGAGCTTCACTGATGATGTGATTGCAGTGGGAGGAGCTTCACTGATGATGTGATTGCAGTGGGAGGAGCTTCACTGATGATGTGATTGCATTGGGAGGAGCTTCACTGATGATGTGACTGCAGTGGGAGGAGCTTCACTGATGATGTGATTGCATTGGGAGGAGCTTCACTGATGATGTGATAGCAGTGGGAGGAGCTTCACTGATGATGTGATTGCAGTGGGAGGAGCTTCACTGATGATGTGATTGCAGTGGGAGGAGCTGATCTGCCAAAATAAAAAACAACAATTACGGAGTTGTTTTTATAATAAATGACACTAAGCATTTATGTCTGTCTATTCTTGTGGCAAAAAAAAAATTCTGTTAAACATCATCACTGCGTAAGAGACAACTCGGAATCAAATTATTAAAAGAGAAGTACTTATTCTTGCAAGAATAGGCCCAGTCGCCAACACAGCAGTTACCCTGTGGAGTGAGTGAGACACAGACAGGAAGAAATGGGCAATCTTTATACTGCTCTTCAAGGTCCTTTTCCCTGCAGAGTTTCCCAGTAGTTTTCCACAGACAAAAGGCCCTTTACTGCTAGCGTTGATATATCACTAACTAACCCTTTAAGCCCTCCTTAACTAGATTTTTTCAAATTCAAATTTATTTATAAGCACTGAATAAAACAACACAGTTGACCATAGTGCTGTACAAGCAGTAAAACAATGAACAGAGAGAAAACAAATAGTAGGTTGTATACACTTCAAAAAAACATTCAACAGCATATATTTAGTGTAGGAAGGTCCCTAATATACAAAGGTAAACTGTTCCATAATTTAGGGGCTGCAACCGCAAATGCGCGATCCTCTCTAGTCTTCATCTTTGACCACGGAACAGCAAGACGTTTCTGAAATTGTGATCGTAGCAATCTCATTGACTTTTGATCCTGGATTAGATCAGCAATATAAGATGGGGCTAACCCATGTAAAGATTTAAAGCAGCACTAGGTTACTTTTCAACCTTCATAATATATTTCCAAGTCTCTTGTGATGGTACACCGACTTACAATAGGTTGAATGACACCGTCTGCCATAGCCTGACGGGGTCTGTAGCGTTTTTAATCGTACTTTTAAACTTCGGGTAGTAACCGGCGAACAAAGAGAACTACAAAATTCGACTGCTTTACGGCATATACTTCACTTCCAGCACCACCCCCACTTCCTTAAAATCTGACGTGCGAGCCAAATGTTATAGTCATGGCCGAAGCAGCACAGAAAAACAAGAAAGCAAAGGTGTTATCGGAGCAAAGCAAAAAGAGAAAAAGAGAAAGTGATCGCGTTAAAGGCAGAACGAGGATCAACATTGGGCCAGCATTTCTCGCTGGCGTGAGCTGAAGGAGGAGGAGGGGATTTTTTACATGATGTTTCCTAAACAGGCTCAGAGGACCCAGCTCGGTTTCAACTGTGTTATCAAGGTCAGAGGGACCAAAAAGAATCAATTCTGTTTTCGATGCATTAAGGCTCAGGAAATTTGTAGACATCCAAGCCTTGACTTCATTTAAACATGCCAATAATCTTTCCATGGCAGTGGAGTCATTTGACTTAAGTGGTATATACAGCTGTGTATCGTCTGCATAGCAGTGGAATGACACTCTGTATTTACGCAAGATTGAGCCCAAAGGAAGCATATAAAAAGAAAAAAGAAGTGGTGCTAAAATGGACCCTTGTGGAAGACCACATGATAAAGGTGTCGAAACTGATGTGAAATCGCCCATACGAACAGAGAATCGTCTATTTAAGAGATAGGACTTAAACCAATTTAAGGCATTTCCAGAAATGCCCACATGTTTCAAGCCGGGAGATAAGAATATTATGGTCAACCGTATCGAACGCCGCTGTAAGATCCAACAGCAGGAGAACAGTCACAGTCCCTTGATCAGTTGCCAAAAAGATGTCATTAAAAACCTTCAATAACACTTATTCTGTGCTATGGTGCTTCTTAAATCCCGACTGAAGTACTTCACCGACATGATTTTCATCAATAAATAACTCTAATTGAGTCCGAACACATTTCTCTAAGATCTTTGCCAGAAATGGAAGTTTTGAGATAGGTATATAATTGCAAAGAGCGCTCGTATCTAGATTTTCTTTTTTCAGCAAAGGCTGGACTACAGCATGTTAACAATACTCGGGAGCAATCCCTGAAAGTAAACTTTTATTTACTATAGAAACCATATATGGGCCAACCGATTCTATGGTTTGCTTTAACAGAGGTGTCGGAATAATGTCTTGGGATATAGACTTCAGCTTAGAAACAATATTGTTAAAAGTGGAGATAGAAACAGGCTCAAATTTCGATAAATTAACGATGGTTTCTAGTGCATATGATGGCACAAATGTACACTGCTGTATATTATTCCGAACCTCTGATATACGATCGACAAAGAAGTGTGAAAAACTTTCACATAAATCAATTGACAAAACCGGAGGTGCCTCTAATTTAGGATTCAGAACAGAATCAATTGTTGAGAAAAGAAATCGCGGATTTTGGCGATTTTTCTCAATAGCATTTGCGAAGAAGCTCGTCCTAGCAGATTTTACAGCCCGTTGAAATTTAGACAGCGAGTCTTTCAACATTTCATAGGAGATTGTCAACTTATCTTTTTTCCATTTCCGTTCACATCTTCTACATTCCCTTCTTAGGGATCTAGTTTGTCCATTCAACCATGGAGTTGATTTGTGCTTACTATGCACCTGCCTTAGAGGTGCTACCTGATCAAGTGTGTCTAAACAAACGGAGTTAAAAATATTAACCGACGACTCCACGCTAAACCGGGGTGATAGTAAGTCCATTTTTTTATCCTGCATAGAGTCCATGAAAAATTTATTAAAATCCCCATGTATATTTTTTATCGAACGAACCAGTCTCTTTGTAGTACAGACTTTTTCCGGTTGACATGGAGGAAGAACAGTAAATAAAACAGGATTGTGATCAGCAACCAAGAAATCATCTATGATAATGTCACTGACTGATAAACCAAGTGACAGAATTAAATCCAGCGTGTGTCCTTGGATATGTGTGGGGCCGTTAACCATTTGCTGAAGGCCAACAGAGTCAATGAGATTTAAAAAGTCTTTTGAAAGAGGATTTGTTGGACAGCATACATGAATGTTAAAGTCACCCAGTATTAATATTTTGTCATATTTCACAATAATATCCGCTAAAAACACAGACAGCTCTGACATGAAGTTCTTATTAAGTCCAGGTGGTCGGTAAACAATAGCACAAAGCATAGGAGATAACAGTTCCATTTCAAATACTTGGAGTTCAAAACTTGAGAAGCGCTCCGCTTCTCATTGGTTAGTGGCAAAGGGATGACGTCGATCGGGGTGGGGCCTGTCTATGGGTGGGGCCGCGCGGCCGCGCCCGTGAACTCATGACGTCGATTTCTAGCATGTTTTCATTTACGCTGTTCATCGCTGCATGTGGTGAGTACAGGCAAGCTACTCTTCTTTTTTTTCTCTAATTTTGTTTACAATTTTTTATTCTGAAGTGGCGTTTAGTGTGATGATAAAATTAAGTGGTGTAAAAATAAGATTGTGTAACTTTACACACCATATCACACAAATAACTAGGGCAGCGTTTCCCAAAAGCATCGTAGGCCTGTGTGTGTGTGTGTGTGTGTGTGTTATATAGCAGCCTATATATATATATATTAGTGTGGTTTTGGTGGGATTAGGATATAGTGTTAAAACTGAACCAGGAGAAGAAAAATAGGATTTATGAGTTAATAGTAACAATATACAAAGTTATATTGTAGGACTTTTTTTTTTTCTATGAATAAATTGATTAAATGTAAACTATTTTGATATTATTGTTATTAATATGAATAAATTGATTAAATGTAAACTATTTTGATATTATTGTTGTTAATAAGTACACATTTATTTAATTGAACGTGAAAAAAATTTGCTAATTCTTCTGATGCTCTATACTTCCTTCTCTTTGCAGAACCTTGGCATTGCTATCCCCATTTATATTCCCTGGGTACCACTTTTGCTATTTTACTTTATAATTTTTTTTTGTTTTGTCTGTGTTAATTATTCTCTAACTCTTACTCTAGTCCTCCATCTCTCTCACCTATTTTTTGTTGTTTTTTACTTTATAACTCCAAGGCTCTTTTAAGAGCCATTCCCCCCTGCAAAAATGCACACAACTGTGTTAAGCAAGGGGGGAGTATGAAAAGACTGCATTACTAGGTGCCCATTCTGCCAGTACACCAGCATGCCACAGCTGATGTATTACCACATCAAAAATCATTTTCTATCCTATCCTAATCTATCCTTCTATCTCTACCTATCTGTCATGTCCATCCGCATGTCTGTGCCTGATAAACTGTATTGCCTTAAACTTTTAGGATACTTTCTCAAGACAAATTAAATTTTGTCTTGACAAACTTTAACTAGTTTATATTGTTCATAAACAAAGTAAGTCTCTTAGGTACTTTACAGACAAAGCCAATAACACTCAAGTATATCTTGTCTAACATTTTCCTATAATATGTTTAAAATGTATAAAAAAGAAATTCCTTGTATGACTCTGTACTGTTAATGCCTTTCTTCAAAATGATTCAATATTGTTTGTTCTGTATTTTATCTAAATTAGGTGTTGTGAACTGGAGTGCATTTTCCAGACAATATAAGCAAGAGTTCCGGGTGTCCTACTCGTTGACTCTGTGCTTGCACTGCGCTGAAATACACAAGGACTGCCCACCTGTGTGTGTGTGTGTGTGTGATGGCAGAAGCGGAGTCCTGCGTGCATTTTCTTCCGAGAAGGAGGTTGAGGGCTATTGCTCGGTTGATTGTTTTTTTCAATGATGGAGGGGAATTTCAGGCTGAGAAGAGAGTGTGTGTGTGTGTGTGTGTGTGTGAGTGTGTGCGCGTGTGCACATATATGTATGTAGGTGATTATCTGTATGTGTGCATATCTCTTTACACAATCATTCTTGTTTTGAAATAAAAGTTATGACTGGTATGAGTTTGGTTTTTTGAGTTAGCATGCATCATGTGGGATACAGAGATTGACAATGTACTGTATGTAGTTAGTTTAACTTCAAACTAATTTATTGGCATAAATGTTTTATAATAACCTATATAATGCACAAAAATAAACAAGAACTATTACAGAGGAATGATTAAAAAAAGAAATACATAAGGTGCCATTAAAGGGATAGTTCACTTTGAAATTAATTTTTGATATGTTTTAGCTTACCTCCAGTGCATCCAAGATGTAGGTGTCTTTGTTTCCACAGTATCTTTAATTTTGATAATTTTAGGTAAAACCGTTGTTGTCTGTCAGTCATACAATGGAGGTGAAGGGGGTCCAACTCAAAGAGCAGTCAAAATTAAACATTATTTAATGACTCGTAAATGTAAGTACACATTGATGCCCTAAGACACGAAACGGGTGGTTTTTGTGAGAAAACGAACAGTATTTATATCTTTTTTAGCTCGTGTAAGCATATCCATGTCCAAATGATCTGAGAGCAGGGCGCCTCGGTCTGCGCATGCGTACAGCGTTCGCCGGAATGCCCCGGAAGGGCTCCCTCGCGCGTGTTTACGTCACTCATTGTTTATGCAGAGATTTCGGAAGTTTTACCTTACACTGTGAAGATCTAAACATATTTAGATATACAGGATCGCAATGGAAGACGATTTCTATATACCCACAGACAACGTTGATTTTTTTTCACAACCTTATTTATTTGAACACAACCGGGGCATTCCGGCGAACGCTGTACGCATGCGCAGACCGAAGCGCCCTGCTCTCAGATCAGTTGGACATGGATATGCTTACACGAGCTAAAAAAGATATAAATACTGTTCGTTTTCTCACAAAAACCACCCGTTTCGTGTCTTAGGGCATCAATGTGTACTTACATTTACGAGTCATTAAATAATGTTTAATTTTGACTGCTCTTTGAGTTGGACCCCCTTCACCTCCATTGTATGACTGACAGACAACAACGGTTTTACCTAAAATTATCAAAATTGAAGATACTGTGGAAACAAAGACACCTACATCTTGGATGCACTAGAGGTAAGCTAAAACATATCAAAAATTAATTTCAAAGTGAACTATCCCTTTAATGTTTACAGTAAGTTTGTAATTTACATGGTGAAGTGCAACAGAATGTGAAAAACTTTTAAAATACTACACAGATATTACACTTATACTTTCAGATATTAGTTTTTTTAATACTTTATCATTTTATTAAAGTATTATTTCAAATTTGCGACGCGTCGACGTCATTACTGTACCACTTAACCCAAATATGATGCATGCACTTTCAGCGCGATTTTTTTTATGATCAAAATAAGTATTTTTTATTTTATTTTATTTTAATGAAGTGTAAAATTTACAACAATGTCTGGCTTAGTCAGAATTCACAAGCATATCAGCACTGACAGGAAACGGAGGACGTAAAATTACACACAACTTTAGGAAAAGAAGAGTAAATTAAAGTCAAATAATAAGAATTAAAATAATAAACAAATAAAAAAACAGAAGATAAAGAAACAGTTATGAAACAGCTTCAATTAATTTAAGGCATAAATAAAATTAAGAAGTTTATTTTGCTGTTTTCTTCTTCATGAACCACAGGGATTTGTAGTCCAATGCAAATTCTCTCTTGAAGACAGTAAATAGAGGCTGTGTTTTTAAACATTTACATTTGTGGATGAAAAATGTACCCAAGATAATTAAAGTGTTTAAAAGCATTTCATAGTTTTTGTCTTTCATTATAATTCCAAATGTGATGTTATCTCTAGTGAAACTGGAGAGAGACTGAAGATAAGGCTCCAGCCAATCATACATGTGTTGATTGGAATGTGTTGCTTGTAAGAGCAGAAGAAAGACAAATGATCCATGGTCTCTATGTTCTCATCGTTCTCATCACAGAATATACAGTTAGTTAGCTAAGTTAAATCTAAGTGAGAGGTTTCAGCGCGATATAGCGCCAAGGGGGTAATCCATCGACCGGAAGTTGAAGCCGGCCGGGTGCCGCCATGTTGTAACAGAACTTCACTTGCGTTAGCATTTCCATTGACTCCCATTTATTTTGGCGTCACTTTGACAGCGAATAACTTTACATCTGAGGCGTTTAAAGACTCCATTTGTCCATTATTTATTTCTAAAGAAACACGACAATGTATAAAGGGCTCCATTACCTTCTATGTTACATTATGGCCCCGTAGAAACAGATTTTGTAAAAATAGGCTAACGATTGCGTCATAACCACTCGACTCTCTGTCGCGCTGTACAGAAATGACCGTACAGACAGGAGGAGAAGCTCGCAGGCAATCGGGGGGACGTCCCGTCAAGGGAAAAGCCCATAGATAATGAGTCCATAAAAGCAACGGAATACTTACTCCTGCTCACTCACGCCAAAGAACTCTTTGCTCAAGTTCCCCGTCTCTGCAAGATTAACGTTGGCTATTTTCACGCACAGCTACTAGAAGATTAACGTCTGTCAGACAGGTTGCTCACGTCATCAAGCTTAGTTTGAGTCGGTTTGAGTCTGCGCGTCAGGAACGGAAGTGCTCAAAAATCGCTAAAAGTGGGCTTCAACTGTCTCAACTGAGTTCCAATGAGATGGCTCTGTCCACTTATACTGTCTATGTATAGCGCATGAGTTGTTCAACCCCATTTCCTGTTTAGCGTAGCGTCAACGTCATTGCTGGCCACTAACCAATGAGAAGCGTTATGGGCGGGACTACACATGCAGCCCCGCCCCGATCGACGTCATCACTTTGCCATTAACCAGTGAGAAGTGTTACGGGCGGAGCTGCATGTGCAGCCCCGCCCCGATCTGCAGGCTGCAGCCAGGTGTACTTGGTGGTAGTTGGTCCAAAAACTGCATTTGACTGATTAATCCAGTTCTCCAGTAAAGAAATCAACGTTATACAAAACCGAGTTATGTGTGCGTCATTCAACAACCCTATCAATTCCACTCACAGATCTCAAACTTTGACTTTTGACTTGTCAGTAACAACTCACTCCAAACATCGAAACAATCACACAAACGCACATAAAAGCACTCAAAATCTCTCAGGTCTGAATTAACTTATTCATATTCTCCTTATAACATATATTCTCCCCATGCTCGCTGCTGCTGCACTAAATGTGTAACTTTCAGTGAGAAGACGCCAGAAAATACGCACAAGTATCGCTGTGATCGATGAAAACAATACAGAAATTAGTCGCTTAAACAAACTGTTTAAAGACTGCAGTTTAAAGTGTGTGTGTGTGTGTGTGTGATGGTTGTGTAAAGATGATAAATACCGTGAACTGCTCTCCTCGTCTCAGAAAACTCGACGCTGAAACTACCCACAAGTTTCCTACGTCCAGGGGCGTCGCACACTTTTCCCGGTGAGAGGGTTCAACACCCGCAATTTCTCTGCAGTTTTGCACAAACGCCTTACTAGAGTCGCTCCTCCGTTTCTCTGGCCGCTCTGTGTGTGCGCTCGCTGAGGCTAGTCTTCTTCTTCTTCTTGTAAGATTCCGGCAGTGTAGACGCTGCTGAGCGTATTACTGCCCTCCACAGGTCAAAGTTTGAACTAAAGTCTTACATACAGTCCAGTGTCATGCAAAAATTGAAGAACTGCCTTGGAGATCAGTTTATGCTCGTCACTGTGTCCAAACAAAGATAAAACAGAAAAAGCCTTAACACCAAGTCCTGACAATTTAATAAAAAGTACATTTCTTTCTGCCCTATACTTTCTGCATTCCAGGAAAACATGCCCTACTGTCTCAAGACTCCCACATTCACACAAGCCAGAAACATGCTTCCCTACAATGCACAAAGAATAATTTAACCCACAGTGTCCCAACCTCAATCTGCACATTTTAACTGAGTCCCTACGGGACAAAATGTTGCATGAACATCTTTTCCTAACTTCAGGTTGTATAGAAAAGTAGTGTCTACCCCTAGTTTCCTTTTCCCACCCTCTCTGCCATTCTCTTATTAAACTCTCTTTAATTCTTTCTCTCAATTCCACTCTCCCTAATAATACATGGACATCTACTTCTCTTCCTAAACTCTCCTTTGCAATGTTATCCACCCGTTCATTCCCCCTCACCCCAGCGTGCCCGGGAACCCAGCAAAAACTAATGCTGCAAATAAACCTAGTTCTAAAAACCACATTCAAGATGTCATTGACAATGTCAGGACGAGCTTTAGATTTTCCTACTTTTAAATTTTCTAGAGCACCTGCAGAATCAGAGCAGATAATGACTTCTCCAGGTTTGACTTCCTCAATCCACCATAGAGCCCATAAAATTGCCATTAATTCAGCAGTGAGGACAGAGCTTCCATTAGAAATACGGCGACCAATTTCCAACCCTAGCTGCTCCACATACACCCCAAATCCAGCTCTCCCACTAACTGGATCTCTAGATCCATCTGTAAAAACAATCATTGTGCTCCCACTAACTGAATTAAGATATTCCTCTACTTTTGGTGCCACTTCCCACTTATCTTTTCCCTGAAGAAAACCAAGCTCAATATTAATTTCAGGCAGCACCCAATATGGTATTGATAACCAACTTGTGTGCTCTACAATACCTCCCTGTTTCATGCTCATCTTCCCTGCCCACTGATTTACTATGACAAAAAATATATTATATCTATTAGCTCCAGCAATCTCTTGCAACAGACACCTTGCTGGAAAGGTATGATTACACCCACTAAGTTTTACCCAGTACTGTAACCCTAACTTAATGCGTCTTAACCATAAGGGCATTTCTCCCATTTCAATGAGTAGGGCAGGGACTGGGGAAGTTCTAAAGGCCCCACAACAAAGCCTCAAAGCCCTTCCCTGCACCACATCTAACCTAGCCAGAACAGTTTTGGAAGCAGACCCATACACAAAGCACCCATAATCTAGGACAGATCTAATCATGGCCTGAAAAATTAGCAGCATCGTATCCCTATTAGCCCCCCACTCACACCCAGCCAGACTTCTCATTACATTCAAAACTTTTTCACACTTCAGCACAATTTTATCTACATGCACACCCCAAGTCATACGCTCTTCAAACCAAACACCTAAAAATTTATAAACCTTTACCTTCTCCAATGTAGACCCATACATATATAGCCCTATGTTAGGTAACTTTGTTTTAAAACCAAATATTATATATTTAGTCTTAGAAGCAGAGATTTTGAAGCCCCATGTATTCCCCCATTCCTCTATAGATACTAACACTCTTTGAATCTGTTTTAAAACAAACTCTACATTACGCCCTCTTTTCCAAATGGCCCCGTCATCTGCAAATAAAGATAGCCCGAAACCTCTCTCTACTTTACCAAATATATCATTAATCATTATATTAAATAACACTGGACTAATTACACTTCCCTGTGGGGTTCCATTCTCTATGCCCACAGTCTTTGAACAAACACTACCAACCTTTACTTGAATTGTTCTTTTCATTAAAAAATCCTTTATCCAATTAAACATTCGTCCCCTAACTCCCAAGTCAAAAATTTTAATCATCAATCCCTCCTTCCACAAAGAATCATAAGCCTTCTCAATATCCAGAAATACACTCACTACTATTTCCTTATTGCTAAATGCCCTTTTAATATCTTGATCTAAAACTGCAACTGACTCCATTGTAGACCTTCCATTCCTAAATCCATTCTGTACATCAACAAAGTGTCCTCTTGTTTCTAAAAAATATACTAATCTGTTAGTTACCATCCTCTCCATAATCTTACAGATCACTGCTGTGAGCGCTATAGGACGGTATGAGCCAGGGTCAGATGCCTCTTTCCCTGGTTTCAAGACAGGGACCACAACTGCATGTTTCCACTCCTTGGGCAAATAACCCTCTGCCCACACAGTATTAAACAAAGCTAAGATTTCTTCAAGTACAAAATCATCTAGATATTTAAACAACTCATAAGATAGCCTATCTCTCCCTGGGGTAGTATTTGCCCCAGACATAATTGCATCCTTCAACTCCTTTAAAGAAAAAAACAGATTAATAGGATTTTCATTTTCTAAACTCCTCTCCAGCTTCCACTGATTAACTTCAATCAATTCATCCCTCTTCTTACACCTCTCAACCCCCATTCTCTCTGATCTATGTACAGCTTGAAAACTTTCAACAAACATGTCTGCTTTTTCTTTATTGGAAACTGCTACCACCTCTCCCTTCTGTAACACTGGTATCAATCTTCTTTTATATACCCCTGACATTCTACGTACTGCTGACCACAAATGCCTTACTGGAGTCTCAGGCCCTAACGTACCACAAAACTTCCTCCAACTATTTCTTTTTGCATCCTTTATAACTCGTCTTGCTACTGCCCTTAGACGCTTGTACTCCATTGCATTAACCAACATTGGATACTTCCTTAATCTTCTATATGCTTTATTCCTACTCCTTACAGCTTCATCACATTCTTTATTCCACCAAGGAACCAGCATACGTGACCTAGGTTCCTGCTTCACAGGAATGGTACAGCATGCAGCCTCATGCATCATGAGACTAATTGAAGTATTCCAGTTATCTACAGAACCCTCACTATCAACACCTCCTACTAAGCTTTGAGCTTTCTCCTGGTATTTATCCCATTTGGCCTGAGAAAAGTTATATCTAGGAACATTCTTTTCCACTTCTCTCCTCAAATCTCTACCAAACCTGCATAAAATTGGACAATGATCACTACCCAGTGTATAGGAATCTATAACATCCCATTCACCAATTCTGGCTAAATTTGATGATGCAATTGATAAGTCTATATGGCTGCAGGTATTTCTCCCAATATTATACCTAGTCGGCCTTCCATCATTTAACACTACCAACTCGTACTTGTCTAAAAATTCTTCTACTATAGCACCATTTTTATCCCTGTGGTCACTCCCTTATATTGGATTGTGCGCATTAAAATCCCCAATCCATATAACAGGACACCTTACCTTCTCCAAATCTAATAATACCAAAGGTTGACAGGGGTTATAATAATTTATCACAGTAATAGAACTGGGACTGCTCCAAACCTCCACAGCCAAACATTCAATATCAGATTTAATGTCAACTTTTCTATATTGTACCCCAGTCTTAACAAAGGTTGCACAACCCCCTCCTGATCTATCAGGCCTATCTAATCTCAAACATTCATAACCTGGAATTACAAAATCTAGACAGGGCTTTAGCCATGTCTCTTGAATACATATCAAAGCTGGTGCTTCTTTAAAATCATCTACAAACCTTTTTAACTCCTGACCATTTCCAATCAGACTCCGGGCATTCCATTGAAGAATATACCACATTAAAATGTTAATGAGGATCCTCATCATCCACCTCACTAACGTCCTCCATACTGCTAGTCTTTAACAACTGTGATCGGTCTATACACTGCCTCTCCATCATGTATTGATGTAACTTTTCTGGCAACTGCTTTATACTCAGGTACCTTTCAGCTGCACCCACCACTAACCTAATGACATCTGACCGGTTAGTTGTTTTCTTGGCTCCCACCAACACATCAGACACAAAAGACAAAAATGACTCCTTACTAAAAATTAACATGTCAGATGAAGATGAAGATGCAAATGGTAGATTTGGTACAGAGATCTTGCATCCTAGAACCGGCCTTTCCCCAGAGCTTCCATTTCCGCTTTCTCTAGTCACTCTTTGAACCGCCTCTGCATATGTTACTTTGTTCTGATCCTTCACAACCTGCACCCGCCTAGCTTGGACAAAGTGCTCACAACCATAAAACCCTGCTGCATGATCCCCATCACAGTTAGGGCACTTAGGAGTCTCTGCCTTACAGTTTTGTATGATATGATCTCCACCACACTTTGCACACTTTCTTTTGCCCCGACATGATCCAGCAACATGTCCAAACTTCTGAAAATTATAGCAGCGCAAGGGTGGTTTAATGTACTCCCTCACATGATACACCATACTCCCTAGGAACACTCTCTGTGGTAGTACACCATCTTTAAACGTTAACAGGATGGGTGGATCCCCTGCTCCATCTCTACGCTTAAATCTTACCACCTCAGTTACTTGGGCCCCCTTAACATTTTCTAAGATTTCCTTCTCAGACAAGCCAGCAAACATTCCATATACTACTCCCTTAACTCCCTGATTGCTTCCTCTAGGGACCAAAGTCTCCACCTTAACCACCAACTTCCCAACACCTCTAGCATCATCATACTGTTTCCTATTTTTGCAACAAACTCTTAACATTCCATTATATAATATCTTGGCCTGAAAATCCTTGCCAATCTGACTCTCCAAAGCATTAGTAATCTTTAATGGGTTAACTGCTCTAAATCCTGCATCTCCTTGATTAGCTCCCTTAACTTTAAACAGCACAACTAACTCTTCAGAATGTCCAGTTCTCCTAACTTTATTTCCTTCATCCCCTGACATTTCAGGTCTTTCACTCGATGCTTCCCTCTTAGAGCCCCCTTTTTCCTTAACCACCATATGCCACCCACCACCATCTTCATCCACTCCACTCCCTGAAGCCATGGGCCTCCGATACCCCCCTCCTTTTCCAACACTAATCTAATATTATAATTTACTTATACTACTAATAAAAGAAAATGGGGAAAAAAACCAAGGACCTTACAGCAAAGAACATCAACTGATCTCCTCGTAATATTCCTGTGTGTTTCCTATTGCTCCACACTCAATCTCCGACCGGCCGTCCCCACTCGCAGCTTTTTCGCTGAGGCTAGTCGACCTCCTCCCTCTCAAACATGACACTGGCTTTAAATGTGACCGGCTGATGATTGGCTGTTCTGCCTTAAGTCCCGCCTCTCTTGGTGTGTTGCTTTATCGGTCAGCTCGTGCCGAGGAGTCCAGTAGCACCTCAATGCAGTACATGAGATCCACGGGGAGGAGTCGGATCAAGATCCAAGGGGTGGAGATGGGTAGGATTAGGGTTGGGTTTAGGGATTAGGGGTGTGTTTAGGGATCAGGGGGCGGAGATGGGTAGGTTTAGGTGTATGTAAGGTGGGAGGAGTTGGATCTGGATCCGACTCCTCCCCGTGGATTTCATGTTCCGCAGTGAGAACCATCTCGAGGAGTCGGGCGGGAACTTATGGTTATGGTTATTTACATCTCCAGCGCTGGACTGGGACAGAAAATCGGCCCTGGCATTTTGGTCCATGACTGGCCCACTACATATGATAATAAACACCACCCATCTTTGCACGCCCTTGAATATGTTTTTGTTCAACTCCTATTCATTAAAACCACTAATGCCATGTAATGAGTGAGTATAAACGAGTGAGAGTTAACAGATGAAATAAGTACAAATTTGTACTTTATTAATACAATTGAACTATACTCCACAGTGATGCATCCAAAAAACAAGCTATAATCTGCATTGGCATAGAAATACAAGTGTTTCTCACAGGAATTTTGGTAAAACTGTGGTGGGCGGACCTCTGTCCTTCTAGGGGGGTTCGGGGGCATGCCCCCCCCTAAGAAAATTCTGTGCATTCTAATGTTAAATTCATCAATCTGGTGCAGTTTGAGGGTTCAAAATTAAAAGCTCCAACCCATATTCAGTGTGCAAATATAACAAAGAAAAAATTAAACCTATTTTAGTAACAGTGTCTATCTATATTACACTACTACTACATAATAGTTATAACATTAATCTCACGACAGTAGCCTAATAGCCATATATTGTAAAACAAATGCACTGAAAAATAAATAAAACTTTCATAGTTAGTTTTGTACTAATTTCTAAACTTGAAAGAGATAAGCACATGATCTTTTATTTTGACGGAAACTGCTTCAAGCTTTTATTTTGGCGGAAAACATGGATAAAAACGCGTCTCATTAAACTTCTAGTAAATTTCTGTCATCGTCAACTATGCAGAGGTGGAAATAATGCGTAACTGGGTTATGGGTTCCTACACTCATAGCCAAAGTGTTTTGAAAGTAGTTCTGCTTACCGTGGACTCTACACTTTCTGATCTCTCTCCTGATCCTCCTTACTATCCTCCTCATCAGCCACTGGATGTTTTCTGCAGCTGGTCCTGTTGCTGCAGAAAACATATTTTGACACATTTTACAGCGTCTGCTATTTCTATTACACGCTATTTCTCTGCACATTCCTTACGTTTCTTCTCCATCTCTCAGACTATTTTGACAGATACACACTTGACACTGCACGCTCACTCAAAGCCCAAAGGGGGAGGTGTTTAAAGATGTGATTGGGCCAGCCCCGTGTCAATCAAGAAAACAACCAATGGGCCGCTGATCTACGCGTTTCATGGGCCGGTCCGTCAGTGGAAAAAAAAAACTGACGCTTACTTTTTTTTGACCAATGCATTACACCGGCACTAACCAGCGCCGTCAATTAAACAAAACAAAACCAGTGGGCCGCCGATGTACGAGTTTTATGGGCCGCTAAAAAAAAAGTATGAGATGTATCGGCCCAAAAAGCACGTCGGTCCGGTATGCCAGATTACCAGTCCAGCCCTGTACATCTCCCTTTTCCAGGTACTTTGAATGAGTGTTTGCTTTCGAGGTTTTTAAATAAGCTTGATATGTGTTTGGGATTAGGAAGATGTTATGTTTATATTTTGTTGACATGTTGAGTGTTTTTGGTATTATATTTCGTTTTTTAAACTAAACAGCACAAGACTTTAATTAAGTAGGCATTCTGTTTGTGCTGCGTGATTGAAAGAAAAGTGCGCACTTTGCTCACGCGATCAGCATGGTGATCTGGTGTTTTCTCCAAAATAAAAACTCAAGGGTTTATTTTTTGCAAGTGAAGAAATTGTAGGTCAAAAGTATTGTAATTTTCCAATTCTATAGCGTACTATAAAATATACTTTTGAAATATTCATTTTCATATACAGTAGCAACCGCTAAATTAAAGTTTTATTTGCAAGTACTGATAGTATGCGGGAGTTCGCATGGTCTTCCTTTCCTACGCACCTATCACCTACAGGTGTGCGATGGCGTTTGTTTATTCATATACAGTAGCATCAGAGCCTATCCTGACCTCCCTGGGGCCCTAAGCAAAAATCTTTGAATGGGCCCTCCTACCTGACCCATGAGCCATGTAAGCCATTTGCCATTGTCACACCTGACAGCCCAGTTCTCCCACTACAATCCTCCCTCGTTTAGTTAGTACTAATGAAAATGTAATTCCTGATATCAGAAATAGACATCTTTTATATTAATATCAAAAATTCACATTTTAAAATAGTACAATTTTAATTATTGATATAAAAAATGCATCCTGTGAATTAATAAAAGCTAAAATGGCTTGCCATTGCATGTCACTGTGTTTTAAATTATAAAAGCATGTGTGCATCCATATTGGCCAGTATGTCCAGCCAATCAAAGTTTTAAATGCAAAATAGTCAATGTCAATAGATTGCTTTCCATCTTGCTTTATTGCAGAGTTGTAACTAAACTGACTGGGAGACTAGATAATCTGTTTGAAAAGTATGAGCGCCTAATGAGGAGTGCCATCAGGCCCATATTGTACTGGTAACTGGTCCCCATAGATGTTTTACTGGAAAGTAAAGTAAACAGAAAGCATGTCTCTATGAACTGTGGACTCCATGTGTGTGGCCAACGGTGCCAATGAGGGATTAATGCATGACCATTCAAAATGGTAAATGACGATGTTAGTGTAACAAATGTTATATCTCTTAGACTGCTATTCAATCACATTGAAACTTAAAACAAATTATATAACCATTAAGTATGCAAACATACCTTTAAAGAAGAGTTGTACGAGGCAAAATGAGCAAAAACACACCGGAAGTCCTTGTAACTGCAAAATTATTCACTAAACAAACATCAATGCGTAAGAGACAGTCTGAGAATTAAAATGATTTATTTCTTATAAGAAAGGTTCAATTGGCCCACAGAGGTAGACAGTGTACAGTTCTGCGAGGCAAGTGAGACCCGGAGAGGAGGGAGAGAGCGGTTTTTATACAACTATCTCAAGGTCTGTTCTTCTACCCATAGATAGACTAAAGTTCAGTTCTCTACCGTCAGGAAATAATAATAATAACCTGAACTTTAGGGTTTGGTCATGCTCTCTTGCTTGCTCTAAAACTGGCCTGTCCTTTGACCTTTGGGGTCAAAGTCCATCCGTCTCTCCCCGTCCACCCATCTCACCTGCTCACATCAATCAGTAGTAGCAGCAATTATTGGTTTGAAAGAGAAAGAATAAAAATTCCCATAACAGTCCTACTCTCTCGTTCTTGACACTTTCAAAGAGAGTTCGCTAACGCATACACCTCATGAAGTTTATCAACAAAGTTTTAACACGATGTACACTGTGATAAAGTGTACATAAAGATAAAGAGACCGTAAACAAGACATATGTATGAGAGAGTAAATATACTGTGCTTCCCGTCTGCCTCCACAGTGAGACTAAGCGCGAATGCTGAAAGGGGAACTGGTTTGTCCACACTGGTGTGTCGGCAAGAACAAATAAGACTCCAGAGTTGGAAGTTTACTGATGGTTCAGTTTGAATGGTAACAGTGAGTGGTCTGAAATATCAAAGAATAAGTATAAATATAAGATATATATTGATATATTGATATTGATATATATAATCAATAACATTCACATAGGCAGTTTCCCTGCTTTTTCCTACGGTTTTGCAAAGAAGAAATGCTGGTCTTTTGGTTTGGAATGATATTCGGGGGAGTAATAAATGACAGAATTTGACTGGACTGGCTCGAGCTGGGGCGGACTGGACTGGACTGGCTCAAGCTGGGGCGGACTGAACTGGACTGGCTCGAGCTGGGGCGGACTGGACTGGACTGGCTCGAGCTGGGGCGGACTGGACTGGCTCGAGCTGGGGCGGACTGGACTGGCTCGAGCTGGGGCGGACTGGACTGAACTGGCTCGAGCTGGGGCGGACTGGACTGGACTGGCTCGAGCTGGGGCGGACTGGCTCGAGCTGGGGCAAACTGGACTGGACTAACTCGAGCTGGGGCGGACTGGACTGGACTGACTCGAGCTGGGGCAGACTGGACTGGCTCGAGCTGGGGCGGACTGGACTGGCTCGAGCTGGGGCGGATTGGACTGGCTCGAGCTGGGGCGGATTGGACTGGCTCGAGCTGGGGCGGATTGGACTGGCTCGAGCTGGGGTGGACTGGACTGGCTCGAGCTGGGGCGGACTGGACTGGCTCGAGCTGGGGCAAACTGGACTGGACTAACTCGAGCTGGGGCGGACTGGACTGGACTGACTCGAGCTGGGGCAGACTGGACTAGCTCGAGCTGGGGCAGACTGGACTGGCTCGAGCTGGGGCGGATTGGACTGGCTCGAGCTGGGGCGGATTGGACTGGCTCGAGCTGGGGCGGATTGGACTGGCTCGAGCTGGGGTGGACTGGACTGGCTCGAGCTGGGGCGGACTGGACTGGACTGGCTCGAGCTGGGGTGGACTGGACTGGCTCGAGCTGGGGCGGACTGGACTGGACTGGCTCGAGCTGGGGCAGACTGGACTGGACTGGCTCGAGCTGGGGCGGACTGGACTGGACTGGCTCGAGCTGGGGCGGACTGGACTGGACTGGCTGGAGCTGGGGCGGATTGGACTGGCTCGAGCTGGGGCGGACTGGACTGGACTGGCTGGAGCTGGGGCAGACTGTACTGGACTGGCTCGAGCTGGGGCGGACTGGACTGGCTCGAGCTGGGGCGGACTGGACTGGCTCGAGCTGGGGCAGACTGGACTGGACTGGCTCGAGCTGGGGCGGACTGGACGGGACCGGCTCGAGCTGGGGCAGACTGGACTGGACTGGCTCGAGCTGGGGCAGACTGGACTGGCTCGAGCTGGGGCGGACTGGACTGGCTCGAGCTGGGGTGGACTGGACTGGCTCGAGCTGGGGCGGACTGGACTGGCTCGAGCTGGGGTGGACTGGGGCGGTACGATCTGAAATGCGATACGCCAGACCCAACAATGCAGAAGAGCTGAAGGCCACTATCAGAGCAACCTGGGCTCTCATAACACCTGAGCAGTGCCACAGACTGATCGACTCCACGCCACACCGCATTGCTGCAGTAACTCAGGCAAAAGGAGCCCCAACTAAGTATCGAGTGCTGTACATGCTCATACTTTTCATGTTCATACTTTTCAGTTGGCCAACATTTCGAAAAATCCCTTTTTTTTTGTATTGGTCTTACGTAATATTCTAATTTTCGGAGATACTGAAGTTGGGTGTTTTCATTAGTTGTCAGTTATAATCATCTCAATTAAATGAAATAAACATTTGAATATATCAGTCTGTGTGTAATGAATGAATATAATATCAAAGTTTCACTTTTTGTATGGAATTACTGAAATAAATCAACTTTTTGATGATATTCTAATTATATGACCAGCACCTGTATTAGCCTACATGTTTTGCCCTTTTGGAAATGACAACAGTTGACATCGACAATGTCATTATCTGGCGCCCCGTTGTGTCCACAAATCAAATTTGGCCCCCTTTAAAAAAAAAGTGTGGACACCTCTGTTTTAAGTGTGAGTTGTGGTTTATATAGAAGTGGACATTGTATTACATGTTGATTGGATAATTTGATTTACCCAATCAAACTTGTATATACCGTATATTGTCATCAACCCATCTGTCTTGCTTATAAACTTTTACATTACTGTTAAATTTCTTCCACTGCATGTAAGAAGACTCCAGCCTTGGAAGTTGACTAGTTCAGGTCCAGTTTTAGAGTTCTGGGAGAAAAACAACGCTCGGGAACCAAATTCTACAGTTTAATATCCTGCTGTTTTTAAATAATTTAAGTAGTCTTTTATACATTTCTATTTTAATCGAACATTTTAGTAAAGCTTGAACATGATTGATTTGTATGTTCAGAAAAGTGTTGTTGTATACAAAACAAAACAAAATATTAACAGAAAAAGTTTACCTATTAAAAATATGTATGCTATGTTTTTTTTATTCTATACATTTTGAAATTTAGTGTGAAAAGTTGTCAATAAATGTCAAGAACAGTGTCTTCATTTTGGAGTACACAAAATGAATGCAGTAATCCATATTACAGTAATTAATAAAATAATAAATAAAATATTTGTGGTGATGAAACAGTACTGTGATTATTACTATACAAATGTTTACAGTATTTTTAAAGTTACTGAGATTAAATTTACAGTAAGCATACTGTGAAATGAACTACAGCAAATGACTTGCTAATTGCTGCCAGCAAGTTACTGTACATTTCACAGTATTCTGTTTACAAATACAATGAGTATTTCATGATCAACGCAGAGAGAAGAGGAGTTACAAGAACACAGATGAAGAGTTTGAACAAACTAAATACTGCAAACATGGTTTCTCCACTGTATGGATCCTCATGTGTATCTTCAGGCGACTTTTAATGGAGAAACTCTTTCCACACTGATCACACGTGTGCGGCTTCTCTCCAGTGTGGATCCTCTCGTGTTTTTTCAGATGTTGTGACTGACTGAATCTCTTGTCACAGTGTGAACATTTGTAAGGTTTTTCTCCAGTGTGGATCCTCTCATGTGCTTTCTGATTTGCAGACTGACTGAATCTCTTGTCACAGTGTGAACACTTGTAAGGTTTTTCTCCAGTGTGAATTCTCTGGTGCAGTTTTAAACAGTTTGCAGAAATAAAAGTCTTCTTACACTCAGAGCACATGTACTCTCTCACACCAGTGTGTATTTTCTGATGAACATGTAAAGATTGCAGCAGTGAAAAATTCTTTCCACACACAGAACATGAATGCGGCTTCTCCTTCGTATGAACGCTCAGGTGTGTCTTCAGGTCTGATTCCAAAGGAAATCTTTTTCTACATTGATGACACGTGAACGGCTTCTGTCCAGTGTGGATCTTCATGTGTTCTTTAAGGTGTACTGATTGCGTGAAACTCTTCCCACACTGATCACATGTAAACGGCTTCTCTCCGGTGTGGATCCTCATGTGAACATTAAGGGATGATGATTGTGTGAAACTCTTCCCACACTGATCACATGTGAACGGCTTCTCTCCGGTGTGGATCCTCATGTGAATCTCAAGATGTTTTTTGGTTGTGAGACTCTTTCCACACTGAGTGCAGGTGAAAGATTTCTTGGCTCTTCTTTTCTTTAAAAATGTCTGTTTAGTCTTTGAGCGACACAAGGGTTTTCCTCCAGGTTGGACATGATGTTCCTCCTTCACTTCACTCAGTTCTTCTCTCTCCTCCTTCACTTCACTCAGTTCTTCTCTCTCCTCCTTCACTTCACTCAGTTCTTCTCTCTCCTCCTTCACTTCACTCAGTTCTTCTCTCTCCTCCTCCACTTCACTCAGTTCTTCTCTCTCCTCCTCCACTTCACTCAGTTCTTCTCTCTCCTCCTTCACTTCACTCAGTTCTTCTCTCTCCTCCTTCACTTCACTCAGTTCTTCTCTCTCCTCCTTCACTTCACTCAGTTCTTCTCTCTCCTCCTCCACTTCACTCAGTTCTTCTCTCTCCTCCTCCACTTCACTCAGTTCTTCTCTCTCCTCCTTCACTTCACTCAGTTCTTCTCTCTCCTCCTCCACTTCACTCAGTTCTTCTCTCTCCTCTTCCACTTCACTCAGTTCTTCTCTCTCCTCCTCCACTTCACTCAGTTCTTCTCTCTCCTCCTTCACTTCACTCAGTTCTTCTCTCTCCTCCTCCACTTCACTCAGTTCTTCTCTCTCCTCCTTCACTTCACTCAGTTCTTCTCTCTCCTCCTTCACTTCACTCAGTTCTTCTCTCTCCTCCTTCACTTCCATCAGGTCTGAAATGAAAGAAAAAAGTTTGATTCCATTTTAAGCTAATCTTTTAAAACTTTTGAATTTAGTAAGGGCCGACCACACTAGACTTCTCCTTCCATTCAGTTCCCACTGTAAAAAAAAATGCTGTAAAATGTACAGAACCTTACTGGCAATTTTGGTAGCCAGTAAACCTTACACTTACAAGAGCACCGTAAATCATAAACTACAACTATACTGTAAAACCAGCAAAACAAGAGCAGCTGTGAATTTACAGTTATTTACTGTAATCTTTACAGTATGTTAATAATACCATGCACTGAATTAAAACCAGAGTTAAAGGGATAGTTCACTTTGAAATTAATTTTTGGTATGTTTTAGCTTACCTCAAGGGCATCCAAGATGTAGGTGTCTTTGTTTCCACAGTATTTTCAATTTTGTTATTTTTAGGTCAAACCGTTCTTGTCTGTCAGTCATATAATGCAGGCCTATGGGGTCCACCTCAAAGAGCATGCACAGAGAAGTCCAAATTAAACATGATTTAATGACTCGTAAATGTAAGTACACATTGATGGCCTAAGACACGAAACGAGCGGTTTGTGTGAGAAAACGAACAGTATTTACATCGTTTTTACCTCTTTTAAACACAGCCACGTCCAAGCGATCTGACGGAGCCGGCGCTTCGGTCTTTTCCGGCAAGCGCCGGAAGTGATCTCTCGCGCGTGTACGTCACTCATACAATTGTTTTCTTTTTTATTTTTTTTAATGGTTTTCTTTTACGACGGTTTAAACATCCCGGATAAGCGCAAATTAGTACCATCTTAATTAGCCGTCTTACCTACAATATCTGTTCTGTGTAAACAATGAGTGACGTACACGCGCGAGAGATCACTTCCGGCGCTTGCGCAGACCGAAGCGCCGGCGCCCTCAGATCACTTGGACGTGGCTGTGTTTACAAGAGGTAAAACGATATAAATACTGTTTGTTTTCTCACACAAACCGCTCGTTTCGTGTCTTAGGCCATCAATGTGTACTTACATTTACGAGTCATTAAATCATGTTTAATTTGGACTTCTCTGTGCATGCTCTTTGAGGTGGACCCCATAGGCCTGCATTATATGACTGACAGACAAGAACGGTTTGACCTAAAAATAACAAAATTGAAGATACTGTGGAAACAAAGACACCTACATCTTGGATGCCCTTGAGGTAAGCTAAAACATATCAAAAATTAATTTCATAGTGAACTATCCCTTTAACTCATTTCATTTGAGGAAACTGATTATCTAAAAATTGGTTAATTGCCATTAAATATTTATACTGTGATTTTTTTTTTTTTTTTTTTTTTTCATTTTTCAATTCCCTGCCACTTGAAAACAAAGATTGGGCTGCTGCTGCGGTCTTTCCGATCGGCTTTGGCCGCGACTCCGTGAGGATTTGGAGTTAAGCTTTTCTTTGAGAAAAGAACGAAGAACAACACTTAAGTCATTCTTAAAGAAGGAAGATGTGTTCGTAGTTTTGCCGGCCAGATACAGCAAAAGTTTAATCTATACAACTAGCTCCGCTGGTGGGAAAACACTCTGGTTGGTTGTAGCGCTATCCTATTGCGTGCAGAGGGAATATGAAAGACAACCGTTTATCCTGCCTGTTAGATTTTGCTGTATTTGGCCGAGCAGTGGTTTGGGTTGGCTCGCCAATGTATTAGATTTCTCCAATACATAAAATAAGTAACTCTTGTGGGGAGAAGAATTTATTTAATGTTTGTAGTGTAGCAGTCCTTCAGCGGCGATGTTAGCATGTCGCCCTTCAACAATCTTAACCCAAACTCTGTTTGTGAGACAGAACTTTATTCATGAAGACTATGGGCTACAAACAATAGAAACCAGTTAGGACCTCCGACAGGAGATCGATCTCACCTGCTAATCTACTCTGAGCAATGCGGATTCTTTGTCATTCACACCAATCAGTTTCTATGGGACATACATCTGTGTGGTTCACACCTTTACAGACACAGATAGAGTTGATTACATCTGAGGCACAGTAACAATGTAAATGCATCTGACTAAAGTTAACTGCAGCATGATCAGCATCATGAATGAATGAAGAATAAACACCAACCTCTTTGTTCTTCAGGATCTTCAGTGTGTTTCATTCTGCAGGGTTCTGGATCACTCGTGTTCTCACTGTCCTCTTTAATAAACTCAGTCTTGGCAGATTTCAGCTCTTCCTGATGCTCTGATGCTCGTCTTCACTTGTAGCTGATGGGAATTTACAGCATTTATTGGGGAATTACAGTGGGAGGAGCTTCACTGATGATGTGAATGTTGTGGGAGGAGCTTTACTGATGATGTGATTGATGTGGGAGGAGCTTCACTGATGATGGGAATGTTGTGGGAGGAGCTTTACTGATGATGTGATTGATGTGGGAGGAGCTTTACTGATGATGTGATTAATGTGGGAGGAGCTTCACTGATGATGAATACCAGTGTGGGAGGAGCTGATCTGCAAAAATCTATAATATATCAGTTACTGCGTTTGTTTTTGTACTAAATATCACATCTAAGCATTTATGCTTGTTCATCTGTAAAGTAACTGATGCTAATTCACAACTTATTTTATTACTCAGATTAACTAATTAATTTATAAGAAAAAAAGTAATCGGATCGTGACTCTCAGAATCGGATCGTATTCGTGAGATCCCACCCCTAATTAAAATATAGCAGATACCTAGAAATACAGAAAAGAACACAAATGATGAATTGTATAAATTCAAAAATAAATATTAATAATTGTCAGAAAACGTACATATTTTTAACCAACAAATACTTAAATGAGCTTAAAGGAGAACTCCGGCGCAAAATGAACCGTTGGTCTAATAAAACATTGGTACCTACCGTTCTCTGAGATTTGTTTTCATGATGATCGAATGTAAAGAGTTTTATTTCTAAAAACTGTTTAGCGTATAACGCTAGTAATGGGGGCATTTAATAAGTAAAAAGAAATCGCTATTTAATACCACTAACAAGACTCAAAATAGCCCCACAGGAACACAGTAACATAATGAGGGTCCCTACATGCAAAACGAAGCATTGAGAACTTTGTAAGTGTACAGACCGTTTAATAAGAAGATATTTTATGAAGACAGTCCACTTCGTGTATACAGACAGGAGCCATCTTTGGAAAACAGTCTAATCAAACCACGAACGACGTGCTATGAGCTGAACTGTATGAAGTTCAGTGAACTTCTGAACTGTATGAATGGCGTTCGTGGTTTGACTAGTCGAGACTGTTTTCCAAAGATGGCTCCTGTCTGTATACACGAAGTGGACTGTCTTCATAAAATATCTTCTTATTAAACGGTCTGTACACTTACAAAGTTCTCAATGCTTCGTTTTGCATGTAGGGACCCTCATTATGTTATTGTGTTAGTGTGGGGCTATTTTGAGCCTTGTTAGTGGTATAAATTAGCGATTTATTTTTACTTAATAGATGCCCCCATTACTAGCGTTATACGCTAAACACTTTTTAGAGATAAAACTCTTTACATTTGATTATCATGAAAACAAATCTCAGAGAACGGTTGACTAGGTACTAATGTTTTATTAGACCAAAGGTTCATTTTGCGCCGGAGTTCTCCTTTAAAGTGTCAATTTACAGGAGATCTGAAGACATCAGCATAATAAATGAGGTGAAAACAGGAACTATTGTTGTGAAATACGGGTAGAACTATTTACTGGCCAAGTACGACAGTTATCAGTTTAAAAGTGTGCATGTGAATTAAATGTGGGACAATGGCCTTCATCATCTCAGTATGCTAATGCTGTGAATCAGATGTGAGGGAATCGTCATTATGCAGATTGAGGACTGATGTGTCTCTTTCACCTCTAACACACATCTGTGCCATTTGCTACACACACGCGCTTATTCCCACCATACTAACGTTACTGATCTACTAGTGTGTTCTAACATGTTTTTTTTCCTCATCTGACAGCTTATAAACTGAACAGAATTGTGCTGAACTTAATAGAGATATTAAAGTATCCTAATGTACAATCTAGACACTGAGACATATGATGAAGTACAACAAAACCGTTAATGGAGTCAGATTACTTATATTGGAGTCAGATGACTAAATGCAGTGCCGCTGCTAGCCATTTTGGTGCCCTAAGCATAATTCCTTTATGATGCCCCCCCTCCCCCCCTCCCCCTCCCTAAAAAAAAAAACATTTTCATTTAGGATTTTCATTTAGGGGGTATGATAAAATTTTATTTTTTACAAATTAAAAAGTAACACTTTAGTTTAGGGACTTATGCTTACTATTATCTAGTTTCATTACTATGCAATGGCATGGTTTTATAATCACTATGGTCCCGAATTTGAGGCAGGGTAGCTAGCGGGTTCGGGGTTTCCCCGAGTAAATTTTGAATTTCTCTGAACTACAGATGTGCATTTTAAGATGTTGTGAAGGCAAAAAAAAAAAAAAATTCGATAGCAACAGCTTTAAAACCATGTCAGTGGGCAACTGATTATTTTTCTCTCCTCATCAGCATCACACTCTTTTTCTCTTTGTTTTTATCTTGCCCTGTCTCTTCCCCTCCTAAAGTTGGCTTTTTTAATTTACTAAAGGCTACAATTTGTATTTTATTCTCAATATGTACACATTCATTATTAATCCTGTGCCTAACATAATGAAAACGGCTTTGTTCATGTTTCTTGTCCCCTCACAATGACAGTAGCCTAAACTATTACACTAGGCTACATGTTACATAGGCCTATTTTGGCGAAATTAGACAAAACTATATTAGTTTGCCTAATTATTTTTTGTCATTCGTTTAACATTTATGACCTAAGAAAAACCTGTCAAATATATAAAGTTAAGTTTAGCTACTTACATCTTATCTCGCACTTGACCGTACACTGAAGCGTCGAGTTGCAACTTGCACTGTTAAAATTCGCGCTCAGCGTCTGTGAACATAAAGCCCGCCTACTTTGATTTGATTGGTCATCTCAAATATTCTGACATTGACGAGCAGTGACAGACCAATGAGGCTCAGAACACACACACACACACACACACACACTCTGTCCTCTGTTTCTGACGTGCTCTCTGCTCGGCGCCGCTGCGGATTAAAGATGAAAGATGAAGAACGTGCTGAATCTGATTATAACAAGAAGTTTGATAATTGATTTTTCATTAGGCTATTTTTGGTGCCCCCTCAGCACTTGGTGCCCTACGCACAGCGCGTGATGCGCGTGGTGGGAGCGGCGGCGCTGATTATTATTATAAGTTTAATTTATATGGCGCCTTTCCCAAGCTCAAGGACGCTTCACAATAACAGTACACAAAACAATCAGTTTACACAAGAATGGACAATAGACATTTGCCCAGTCCGAGCGATTGCAGTTGCATATCGCGTTACATTTTGAAATACAGACAGAAACAGAGACAAAAACAACACTATTTACAGACAGGAAGGTGGACAGTTGAAGTAAAGGTGCAAAAGACTAATGGTATCCAATTTAACATTATGACTGTAATACAGAGTTATGAAGAATGTTTAAGAAAAACGTGTCACGACTGATGATACTGTTTAAAAAAATGGGATTTGAGTTTAGACTTGAATTCGTGCAGCGTGGTTGTTGTCCTAAGAGCCAGGGGAAGAGAGTTCCATAGCTTAGGGGCTAAAACGGAGAAAGACCTGCCACCCATAGATGATAGGCGAAAGCTCGGCTCACAGAGGAGTTCACGACCAGAGGATCTGAGAGTTCGAGGGGGAATATAAGGGGAGAGTAAGTCAGAAAGATAGGAAGGAGCAAGACCATTGAGTGATTTAAAGGTAAGTAGAAGAATTTTGTAAGTAATGCGGGATGACACGGGTAGCCAGTGGAGTTTGAACAGAATTGGAGTGATATGAGCAGTTTGTTTGGTGTAAGTTAGTAATCTTGCGGCAGAGTTTTGAATATATTGCAAACGTGAGATACAATGTGCTGGTAGTCCAGAAAAAATTATATTACAGTAGTCGAGGCGAGATGTGATGAACGCATGTACTAGCGATTCAGCGTCTTTTAGGCTGACATAGGGCCGGAGTTTGGCAATACGGCGAAGTTGAAAAAATGAAGCTTTGCAGAGTTGACTGATGTAGGCATCGAAGGTCAATGAAGGGTCAAGAGTGATACCCAAGTTTTTGACAGTGGCAGATGGAATAATTGATGTAGCTTCAAGGTCAAGTCTTGGAGAATTAGTTATAGTTTTTGTTAGAGATGGTGGACCAGTAATTAAGATTTCTGTTTTAGTCAGATTCAAACTGAGAAAATTGCAATTGAGCCCATGATTTACTCACCCTCATGTCGTCCTAGGTGTATATGACATTCTGATTTCAGATGAATACAATCGGAGTTAACAAATGTTGAGTTGAGACCTGCCCGGAAAAACAGGCTGGTGTCATCATAATGGACGAAAGGTACCAAATCCAAATGCCTCTGTGTGTGGGCGTCGAGGGCAGATCCCCGTGGGAGAGGAGGAGAATCTCTATCTACTAGATCCTAGATCCAGGAAGAGCTACTAGATCCATTTTTTAGGATCTGTCGTTCTGTCAAAATGCAGGTTGAAGCAGGGACGGATGCAGGATCTACTTGGAGCAGCTTAACTTTTTTTTCAAAGAACATAAAATAAACCAAACACTCAGGCAAAACAATATAGACAAGAAACAGAACAACCTAGAATATAGCAATGACAGACAAGAAACAGAACAACCTAGCATATAGCAATGAAAGACAAGAAACAGAGCAACCTAGCATATAGCAATGACAGACAAGAAACAGAACAACCTAGCATATAGCAATGACAGAGAAGAAACAGAACAACCTAGCATATAGCAATGACAGACAAGAAACAGAACAACCTAGCATATAGCAACAACAGACAAGAAACAGAACAACCAGAATATAGCAATGACAGACAAGAAACAGAACAACCTAGCATAGAGCAATGACAGACAAGAAACAGAACAACCTAGCATATAGCAATGACAGACAAGAAACAGAACAACCTAGCATATAGCAACAACAGACAAGAAACAGAACAACCAGAATATAGCAATGACAGACAAGAAACAGAACAACCTAGCATAGACCAATGACAGACAAGAAACAGAACAACCTAGCATATAGCAATGACAGACAAGAAACATAACAACCAGAATATAGCAATGACAGACAAGAAACAGAACAACCAGAATATAGCAATGACAGACAAGAAACAGAACAACCTAGCATAGAGCAATGACAGACAAGAAACAGAACAACCTAGCATAGAGCAATGACAGACAAGAAACAGAACAACCTAGCATATAGCAACGACAGACAAGAAACAGAACAACCTAGCATATAGCAATGACAGACAAGAAACAGAACAACCTAGCATATAGCAACAACAGACAAGAAACAGAACAACCAGAATATAGCAATGACAGACAAGAAACAGAACAACCTAGCATAGAGCAATGACAGACAAGAAACAGAACAACCTAGCATATAGCAATGACAGACAAGAAACAGAACAACCTAGCATATAGCAACAACAGACAAGAAACAGAACAACCAGAATATAGCAATGACAGACAAGAAACAGAACAACCTAGCATAGACCAATGACAGACAAGAAACAGAACAACCTAGCATATAGCAATGACAGACAAGAAACAGAACAACCAGAATATAGCAATGACAGACAAGAAACAGAACAACCTAGCATATAGCAATGACAGACAAGAAACATAACAACCAGAATATAGCAATGACAGACAAGAAACAGAACAACCTAGCATATAGCAATGACAGACAAGAAACATAACAACCAGAATATAGCAATGACAGACAAGAAACAGAACAACCAGAATATAGCAATGAAAGACAAGAAACAGAACAACCTAGCATATAGCAATGACAGACAAGAAACAGAACAACCTAGCATATAGCAACAACAGACAAGAAACAGAACAACCTAGCATATAGCAATGACAGACAAGAAACAGAACAACCTAGCATATAGCAACAACAGACAAGAAACAGAACAACCAGAATATAGCAATGACAGACAAGAAACAGAACAACCTAGCATAGAGCAATGACAGACAAGAAACAGAACAACCTAGCATATAGCAATGACAGACAAGAAACAGAACAACCTAGCATATAGCAACAACAGACAAGAAACAGAACAACCAGAATATAGCAATGACAGACAAGAAACAGAACAACCTAGCATAGACCAATGACAGACAAGAAACAGAACAACCTAGCATATAGCAATGACAGACAAGAAACATAACAACCAGAATATAGCAATGACAGACAAGAAACAGAACAACCAGAATATAGCAATGACAGACAAGAAACAGAACAACCTAGCATAGAGCAATGACAGACAAGAAACAGAACAACCTAGCATAGAGCAATGACAGACAAGAAACAGAACAACCTAGCATATAGCAACGACAGACAAGAAACAGAACAACCTAGCATATAGCGACGACAGCCAAGGAACAGAACAACCTAGCATATAGCAATGACAGACAAGAAACAGAACAACCTAGCATATAGCAATGACAGACAAGAAACAGAACAACCTAGCATATAGCAACGATGACAGACAAGAAACAGAACAACCTAGCATAGAGCAATGACAGACAAGAAACAGAACAACCTAGCATAGAGCAATGACAGACAAGAAACAGAACCTAGCATATAGCAACGACAGACAAGAAACAGAACAACCTAGCATATAGCGACGACAGCCAAGAAACAGAACAACCTAGCATATAGCAATGACAGACAAGAAACAGAACAATCTAGAATATAGCAATGACAGACAAGAAACAGAACAACCTAGCATATAGCAATGACAGACAAGAAACAGAACAACCAAGAATATAGCAATGACAGACAAGAAACAGAACAACCTAGCATATAGCAATGACAGACAAGAAACAGAACAACCTAGCATATAGCAATGAAAGACAAGAAACAGAGCAACCTAGCATATAGCAATGACAGACAAGAAACAGAACAACCTAGCATATAGCAATGACAGAGAAGAAACAGAACAACCTAGCATATAGCAATGACAGACAAGAAACAGAACAACCTAGCATATAGCAATGACAGACAAGAAACAGAACAACCTAGCATATAGCAATGACAGACAAGAAACAGAACAACCTAGCATATAGCAATGACAGACAAGAAACAGAACAACCTAGCATATAGCAATGACAGAGAAGAAACAGAACAACCTAGCATATAGCAATGACAGACAAGAAACAGAACAACCTAGCATATAGCAATGACAGACAAGAAACAGAACAACCTAGCATATAGCAATGACAGACAAGAAACAGAACAATCTAGAATATAGCAATGACAGACAAGAAACAGAACAACCTAGCATATAGCAATGACAGACAAGAAACAGAACAACCTAGCATATAGCAATGACAGACAAGAAACAGAACAACCTAGCATATAGCAATGACAGACAAGAAACAGAACAATCTAGAATATAGCAATGACAGACAAGAAACAGAACAACCTAGCATATAGCAATGACAGACAAGAAACAGAACAATCTAGAATATAGCAATGACAGACAAGAAACAGAACAACCTAGAATATAGCAATGACAGACAAGAAACAGAACAACCAAGAATATAGCAATGACAGACAAGAAACAGAACAACCTAGCATATAGCAATGACAGACAAGAAACAGAACAACCTAGCATATAGCAATGACAGACAAGAAACAGAACAACCTAGCATATGGCAACAACAGACAAGAAACAGAACAACCTAGCATATAGCAATGACAGACAAGAAACAGAACAACCTAGCATATAGCAACAACAGACAAGAAACAGAACAACCAGAATATAGCAATGACAGACAAGAAACAGAACAACCTAGCATAGAGCAATGACAGACAAGAAACAGAACAACCTAGCATATAGCAATGACAGACAAGAAACAGAACAACCTAGCATATAGCAACAACAGACAAGAAACAGAACAACCAGAATATAGCAATGACAGACAAGAAACAGAACAACCTAGCATAGAGCAATGACAGACAAGAAACAGAACAACCTAGCATATAGCAATGACAGACAAGAAACATAACAACCAGAATATAGCAATGACAGACAAGAAACAGAACAACCAGAATATAGCAATGACAGACAAGAAACAGAACAACCTAGCATAGAGCAATGACAGACAAGAAACAGAACAACCTAGCATAGAGCAATGACAGACAAGAAACAGAACAACCTAGCATATAGCAACGACAGACAAGAAACAGAACAACCTAGCATATAGCGACGACAGCCAAGGAACAGAACAACCTAGCATATAGCAATGACAGACAAGAAACAGAACAACCTAGCATATAGCAATGACAGACAAGAAACAGAACAACCTAGCATATAGCAACGATGACAGACAAGAAACAGAACAACCTAGCATATAGCAACGATGACAGACAAGAAACAGAACAACCTAGCATAGAGCAATGACAGACAAGAAACAGAACAACCTAGCATAGAGCAATGACAGACAAGAAACAGAACCTAGCATATAGCAACGACAGACAAGAAACAGAACAACCTAGCATATAGCGACGACAGCCAAGAAACAGAACAACCTAGAATATAGCAATGACAGACAAGAAACAGAACAACCTAGCATATAGCAATGACAGACAAGAAACAGAACAACCAAGAATATAGCAATGACAGACAAGAAACAGAACAACCTAGCATATAGCAATGACAGACAAGAAACAGAACAACCTAGCATATAGCAATGACAGACAAGAAACAGAACAACCTAGCATATAGCAATGACAGACAAGAAACAGAACAACCTAGCATATAGCAATGACAGACAAGAAACAGAACAACCTAGCATATAGTAACGACAGACAAGAAACAAAACAACCTAGCATATAGCAACAACAGACAAGAAACAGAACAACCTAGCATATAGGGCTGGGTACCGAGTTCGGTACTTTTTAGGTACCGACCGAATTGCCTCGGTACTACCGAGTATCGAAACATGTCTTGTTTTTCGGTACCAAATTTCGGTACCTAAGTGGTTAATCTCGTCAACGTCAGTGAAACATGCATGCAGCATGATTGGCTGTGGAGGAAAAACACTAGTTTACGCGGCTGCCCAGAGACTTGGCTTGTCGCATGTGAGGCTGTAGTGTGTGTGTGTGTGTGTGTTTGCCAGAAGCACGCGATGCAATATTTTCGACAAGATAATTGCTGCCAAGACCGGTAACACGGTAAATCTGATAAGGCAAAGCGGTGTGTCATACAAAGCACACCGAACGCGAATAGAGCGTCAAATAGGCGTCTATCGCGTCTAGTTAGACGCTTCAATCTTCCGCTCGAGTTCAAAACGCGTCGCCCAATTCGCATCATTCGCGACGCCCGGCGCGAATGATGCGTCTATCCCCATCTTTGACTTTGTATCTAATCTACTAGCGCAAATAATTAAATTCGCGTTCGGTGTGAACAGTGAACACACCATTAGTAAACACTTGTTCATTAATAAACAATTAAAATATCTCCTTGCTGTTGTTTCCCGACACATCCATAATCATTAGGCTACTTTTGCCAGTGCTTTGCGGCAAGCTTGATGTGTGCGGAGCGCGAGGCATATATCCCGCCCCCCAGTAGCCTATATTTAATTTAATTCACATTTATTTGTATAGCATTTTTCACAATACATATCGTTTCAAAGCAGCTTTACAGAAAATGAATGTGTCTAAATTACAATTTAGAGTGATCTGTTATCAGAGGTGACAGTGTAATGCATTTCTATTAATTTTCATTCAATTTCATTGTTAAACAATGCATTAAGTTAAGGAAGAAACAATGAGCTCATTGAAGTAAAGAATACATGTTGTTAAATGATTAGGAAACATAGAAAACTTCAGCATTGGTGCTTTTTTACATACTCAAAATATGAGTGTAAAAAAGTCAACAAACTGAACAAAAAAAAATAAAAATTAGGTAATGTTATATTGTTAAACAAAATTGGTATCGAAAAAAGTATCGTTCAGGAACCGGTATCGAAGTCAAGGTATCGGTATCGGTATCGGTATCGAACATTTTGTTACGATACCCAGCCCTACTAGCATATAGCAATGACAGACAAGAAACATAACCAGAATATAGCAATGACAGACAAGAAACAGAACAACCTAGCATAGAGCAATGACAGACAAGAAACAGAACAACCTAGCATATAGCAACGACAGACAAGAAACAGAAAAACCTAGCATATAGCGACGACAGCCAAGGAACAGAACAACCTAGCATGTAGCAATGACAGACAAGAAACAGAACAACCTAGCATATAGCAATGACAGACAAGAAACAGAACAACCTAGCATATAGCAACGATGACAGACAAGAAACAGAACAACCTAGCATATAGCAACGATGACAGACAAGAAACAGAACAACCTAGCATAGAGCAATGACAGACAAGAAACAGAACAACCTAGCATAGAGCAATGACAGACAAGAAACAGAACCTAGCATATAGCAACGACAGACAAGAAACAGAACAACCTAGCATATAGCGACGACAGCCAAGAAACAGAACAATCTAGCATATAGCAATGACAGACAAGAAACAGAACAATCTAGAATATAGCAATGACAGACAAGAAACAGAACAACCTAGCATATAGCAATGACAGACAAGAAACAGAACAACCTAACATATAGCAACGATGACAGATAAGAAACAGAACAACCTAGCATATAGCGACGAAAGCCAAGAAACAGAACAACGTAGAATATAGCAATGACAGACAAGAAACAGAACAACCTAGCATATAGCAATGACAGACAAGAAACAGAACAACCTAGCATATAGCAATGACAGACAAGAAACAGAACAACCTAGCATATAGCAATGACAGACAAGAAACAGAACAACCTAGCATATAGCAATGACAGACAAGAAACAGAACAACCTAGCATATAGCAATGACAGACAAGAAACAGAACAACCTAGCATATAGCAATGACAGACAAGAAACAGAACAACCTAGCATATAGCAATGACAGACAAGAAACAGAACAACCTAGCATATAGCAATGACAGACAAGAAACAGAACAATCTAGAATATAGCAATGACAGACAAGAAACAGAACAACCTAGCATATAGCAATGACAGACAAGAAACAGAACAACCTAGCATATAGCAATGACAGACAAGAAACAGAACAACCTAGCATATAGCAATGACAGACAAGAAACAGAACAACCTAGCATATAGCAATGACAGACAAGAAACAGAACAACCTAGCATATAGCAATGACAGACAAGAAACAGAACAACCTAGCATATAGCAATGACAGACAAGAAACAGAACAACCTAGCATATAGCAATGACAGACAAGAAACAGAACAACCTAGCATATAGCAACGATGACAGACAAGAAACAGAACAACCAGCATATAGCAATGACAGACAAGAAACAGAACAAACTAGCATATAGCAACGACAGACAAGAAACAGAACAACCTAGCATATAGCGACGACAGCCAAGAAACAGAACAACCTAGCATATAGCAATGACAGACAAGAAACAGAACAATCTAGAATATAGCAATGACAGACAAGAAACAGAACAACCTAGAATTTAGCAATGACAGACAAGAAAAAGAACAACCTAGAATATAGCAATGACAGACAAGAAACAGAATAACCTAGCATATAGCAATGACAGACAAGAAACAGAACAACCTAGAATATAGCAATGACAGACAAGAAACAGAACAACCTAGAATATAGCAATGGCAGACAAGAAACAGAACAACCTAGCATATAGCAATGACAGACAAGAAACAGAACAACCTAGCATATAGCAACAACAGACAAGAAACAGAACAACCTAGCATAGAGCAATGACAGACAAGAAACAGAACAACCTAGCATATAGCAATGACAGACAAGAAACAGAACAACCTAGCATATAGCAATGACAGACAAGAAACAGAACAACCTAGCATATAGCAATGACAGACAAGAAACAGAACAACCTAGCATATAGCAATGACAGACAAGAAACAGAACAACCTAGCATATAGCAACGATGACAGACAAGAAACAGAACAACCAGCATATAGCAATGACAGACAAGAAACAGAACAAACTAGCATATAGCAATGACAGACAAGAAACAGAACAACCTAGCATATAGCGACGACAGCCAAGAAACAGAACAACCTAGCATATAGCAATGACAGACAAGAAACAGAACAATCTAGAATATAGCAATGACAGACAAGAAACAGAACAACCTAGAATATAGCAATGACAGACAAGAAAAAGAACAACCTAGAATATAGCAATGACAGACAAGAAACAGAATAACCTAGCATATAGCAATGACAGACAAGAAACAGAACAACCAAGAATATAGCAATGACAGACAAGAAACAGAACAACCTAGAATATAGCAATGACAGACAAGAAACAGAACAACCTAGCATATAGCAATGACAGAGAAGAAACAACAACCTAGCATATAGCAATGACAGAGAAGAAACAACAACCTAGCATATAGCAATGACAGACAAGAAACAGAACAACCTAGCATATAGCAATGACAGACACAGAACAACCTAGAATATAGCAATGACAGACAAGAAACAGAACAACCTAGAATATAGCAATGACAGACAAGAAACAGAACAACCTAGCATATAGCAATGGCAGACAAGAAACAGAACAACCTAGCATATAGCAATGACAGAGAAGAAACAGAACAACCTAGCATATAGCAATGGCAGACAAGAAACAGAACAACCTAGCATATAGCAATGGCAGACAAGAAACAGAACAACCTAGCATATAGCAATGACAGAGAAGAAACAACAACCTAGCATATAGCAATGACAGAGAAGAAACAACAACCTAGCATATAACAATGAGAATGGAGCGTTGGGTGTGTTATGGGAATTTTTAATCTTACAGAGCGTGTTTATTGTATTAGGCCTATGTTCTAATTTTACTTTCAGTAAAATTGCAAAGGAATGCCATGTGGTTTTGCCATCTGTGGAGGGATAAGACAGGGGGGACTTGTCTTAAATGAATGTATGCCTGGGGAGGTAAGGAGCGGGGCACCAGAAAACTGACCAGGTCAGAGGTCATCTAAGCAAGGGGGGCTAAAGGGGTTAATTAGTAATAAATCTGAACTAGCTATGGGTCCTTTTTCTGTGGAAAATTACTGGGATGCAAGGCCTATAGAGCAAACAGCCTGGGAAAGAACAGTATAAAGATTGCTCTGGTCTGTGTTCTGTGTGTCACTCCTTTGCACGGGTAACTTCTGTGTACTGGACTGCAGGGTTCTCAAGTCTCACGCATTGGCCGTGAGACACACGCAATTCAATCAGTTCACACGCCACACCGTGTATTTGCCAACCAAGTTGTCCTGCAAGCTTTATATATAAAACGTTGTATACGAGGTGCAGGAACACAAAGTGAAGTTTCTTGCCGCCAGCACGTATCTCGGCCAGATTGCGTTCGTTATTAGGCAAAATAGATGCGCGAACAGACACGGAAGTTGACGGAACATTCTCGGCCACTGCACGTTCATTACCAGTGTCGTGCAAGTTACTTCCAAACTGTAATACATTATAGATTACTTGTTACTGTTACTTGAAAGTAATTCATTACCTTACAATATTACTGTCTCAGAATTGTAATGCGTTACATTACTCCTGTATTACTTTTGAGTTACTTTCACCAAAATAACTACAGATGTAGTTATAATATAAAAAATAAAAAGACAAAATGTAGCCTACTACAGAGCATTTTACATCCAGTAGAAGGCAATATGATGTAGCATAATGATTGTGGGCTATCCAGGCTACTAACAATATAGCAGAAAAACTCGAAGTAATGGGCATATGTCCATCTTTAACCATTACCACTCTTCCACTGGCCAGTGTGAGCACAGAGGCCGAAATCATGTCTCGCGGGAGTGTTGAGGTGTTGAGCTCAGCGTTTAGAGAAAGTTTGCATTGGTTTGTTTTTGGTTTGGTTTGTACAAGGGAAAGTCTTGACACAAATTTTTAGATTGTTAGAATTAGGATCAAATTAGTGGAGAAATTATTTTACGGAAGTATCGGCTGATGGGCTTTATAGGTCCGGTATACAATACACTTGCATATATTTTCTGTCATGGCAAACAATCAGGAAGATAGCTGTTGCAGTATGGATGATTTGGATCAAGAAGATGGGAACTGGCAGATAAGGATGATAAATAAAGCAAAGCGGATTAGAGGAATGAAAGAGAGTGAGGAGAAATGGAATGGTGTTGGGAGGTTTGAAGAGTCAGGAGTGAAGAGTTTGGATCCATTAAAATTGACAAAAATAATTAAGAATCAAATTGGCAAGGTTAAATATGCTAGAATTCTAAATTATGGCTATTTATTAATTGGATGTAACTCTGAAGAGTAGATTGGAAGAGCTTTAATGTTGCAAGCTGTTGGGAGAGCAGTGGTAGTAAAGGTGGTGAAAGTGAAGAAGTAGTAGTTTTATTTATATAGAGCCTTTCCCTAGCTCAAGGTCGCTTTACATTGTACATTACAATACATTTAAAAACCTGCACATACATTACAATCACATATAGTCACATTATCAAGCTTTAATGTTGCAAGCTGTTGGGAGAGCAGTGGTAGTAAAGGTGCTGAAAGTGCTTTGACCAAGGGGGTTGAGAAAAAAGAAACTGAGTCAGTTTTGGTACAGTTCAGCAAAAACGAGTTGCCTACAGAGCTATACTTATTGGTGAAGTATCTTACCCTGTTTGTAATAAGCTGGTACAAGTGTCAGAAGTTTGGTCATGTAGCTAAATTGTGTAAATGAACTAAAAGGTGTGCTATTGGCGCTTTTCCACTGCTGGTTCGGCTCGGTACAGCTCAGTACGGTTCGGCTCGCTTCGCTTTTCCACTGCGTGGTACGACTCGGCTCAGCGCGGCACGGCTCGGTTCGCTTTAGCTCGGTTTGCTTTTCCACTGCAGTTAGTACCGCTTCGAAGTGGGTGGGATTATAGTCGGACCGTTATAGTTTATCCGCTCCTCGGCAACCAACGAGAGGAACGTCTGCACTTCATCCACTGACCACGATTCAGCCATTTCTTTTTTATGGAAGTTTTCTTTCTTTCTTTTTTCTTCAAGCAAGTCAAGCAAGTAGTTTTAAAACAGGTGCTACAGCGGTGGCTGTTGTCTATTGGCTATTTAAATCTAGCGGGTTTAGTGTCTCGTGTCGCAAATAAAATGACGCTGATAGTGACGATTCTGTCTGTCTGACCAATCAGTGATCTGTAGTGTTTTCACGTCACATTTTAGTATCGGTACGGTACGCTTGGAACCTCAACAGACCAGGTACCATTTAAAGCGAGCCGTACCGTACCATGCAGTGGAAATGCGCCATAAGTGAGCCGTACCGAACCGAGCCGTACTGTACCATGCAGTGGAAAAGCGCCATAAATGTGGTGACTATGGGGGATGTGGAGAGGGGGTAAGACCTAAATGCTGTAATTGTGGAGGGGGACACAGTGCGGCCTACTGGGGGTGTGAAGTAATGAGAAGGGGGACTGAGTACTTACTTAACGAGCGCTAAAAGAGTAGGTACTTTATAGCCTGATCTAGTTAAGTAAGAATGCGAACCGGACATCTGCCATGTTGATGTTATCATGTGACCTACGAGACGTTATCACAAGCGCAACAACTTATTTTGTGAATACATTTAGGGTTGATTTAAGTTCTTATATTTTTAACCCTTACTAATGTGACCCACCGTTCTATCCTTAACGATATTATTTATTTATATTACGAAATCCCCAAATCGTCACCTCTTGTTGTGAATTTCTTTATTTTATATCCAAAATAATGTTACCCACAAGAAAAAGTGGCTTAGATCTCCTTTATTTTCTTGTTGAATTTGAGACTTGTTTCATCCCCCAGGCTTATAAATAACAAAAAATGCATTTTTTTATTATAATGAATTTTTCAAGAAAATATATATTAAGATATTCAACCTTGTCAGTTATTTTTTCCTGTGTATAAAATCTCATATTATGTGCGCAAACCCATGAAATTTATGTTAATATATATATTTTTTTGTCATTATGATTGTTTGTTAAAGATACAACCATGGTATCTTTCCCTGATCTTGAATAAGTTCTGCAATAAAACAAATATGAGCGACAGGTGCACTAACACCTCATAACATCAGTAACTCGATAGCCCTACCTAAAACGGTTTTCCTCAGCGTTTGTAATGTCTGCACAAAGGAGACGTTGGGCAGCTACTCAAAGATCTCACCTTTAGAGAAAACTGTTCACAACGACAAAACATCTATAAACATCAATATAATCACACACACACAAAAACAACAAGGATTACACACCGCTTCTCTGTATTCCAGCTGCTCTCTTTCTGCCGGTTGTGTAAAACTGTGCTGAGATAGAGACAGAAATAATTTCAGTTTGTTTTGTAAAAACTGTGTTCATAGTAGTTGTTCTGACTTCATGAAGCCTCGTGATGTGAATGAAACATCAAACTGACTAGAACAAACTCTTTGAAATGTATATATGATACTGGATATCAAGGGTGAAACTGTTAACAAGTAGACAGACAGTAATCTCATTCAATGTCAGTCATGTGTGCAGTGAAATATAATTTATTAGTGGAGTGATTTATGGTCTTAAATATTAATAATATTTGATAATAATATATTACTAATAATATTGAGTTTTTGGTCACATCCTTCCTATATTACGGGGCACCAGCCAAGGAATTTCACCTTGACAATAAAGAACAATCATTGAAGATTGTTGAAAGAATTAGAATTATATAAATTATAGGAAGTTCATCATCTGATCAGTCTGAAGGATTTAGTGAGATTCTGGCGAGCTTGTAGAGCCTCTGATTATCAACACAAGAATAACACAGTTTGCAATAAAGATGAATTTATTGACAAAGAGATACACACGATTGAAATATCACACTCACTAAATACTACTAGCGAAAAATGACTAAACTACTAAGAAAATGTAATCAATAATCAAACAGAAACTACAAACAACTACACAACTGGATGTTCACAATGAATGTTAAGTAGATGAGCAACAGATTGGATGAAGCAATTAGAAGCAGGGGTGCGGCCAGGGATTTTGGGCCCCATGAAAAAATATGAGGTAAGGCCCCTACTACTGCACCCGTTCAATTAATAAAATCGATCTCTGGGGCCCCTAAAAGTTTGTGGGCCCTTAGAATCGTCCTAATTTTCCCCCCTTAGCGGCGCCCCTGATTAGAAGTCAATTGTGGTCTTTCTAGATGCTGGTATGAAATAGTAAATAAGCATTTACTATGAATACAGATAATGTGTCTAATGTATATATCTGTATATGCTGACCCTAGATACAGTCTCTACAAAAAAAGCAATCGAATATAGCAACAAGCTATCCTATAGCTCAAACAGTAGAGCGTTGGCGCTTGCAATGCCAAGGTCATGGGTTTGATTTCCCATGTATGTAAATGTAATTGTGTGCCTTGTAATCCAATGTATGGATAAAAGCGTCTGCCAAATGCGTAAATGTAAATGTAGCAACAACCTAATGCCAAGGCCTTTGGGAAGACCTTTGGTTAGCTTATATTTATGTTTCACGTGGTCGGGTGATCAGTCCGGCGATGGGCTACGTCTTCCACTGGTATCTTTCCATTCGCAGTGGGGGTAAACTGGACCGGTTTCCAACAGTTTCAGAGCCGCACTGAGTGCTGGAGGTTCGCTGCTGGTCCTTGTGTAATCCAGAGAACTGTAGGTCAGGCGGCGGTCGATCCGCAAGATCCTTTGCAGGCTAGAGGTTACAAAGGCAAGAGTCGTGCAGCTCAGGTGTTGAATGCTGAAGTCCTCTGCAGAAGTGGTTGAGCTGCTTGAAGGTCCATGCGGGTGAAGGTTTACTTGCTAGTGTATAATGCAATGCAATGCTCTTCTGGCTGGACTTCCATCATGTGCAACTAAACCTCTACAAATGATCCAGAATGCTGCAGCTCGTCTCGTCTTCAACGAGCCCAAAAGGGCCCACGTCACTCCTCTGTTCATCTCTCTGCACTGGCTACCACTCTCTGCTCGCATCAAGTTCAAGGCTTTGACGCTTGCTTACAGATTGACCACAGGTTCAGCCCCCTCCTACTTCCACTCACTACTACAAGTCTACATCCCTACCAGAAGCCTACGATCGGTCAATGAGCGACGGCTCGTGGTACCATCACAGCGGGGCACAAAATCACTCTCCAGAACATTCTCATTCACGGTTCCATGCTGGTGGAATGATCTCCCCACCGTCATCCGGAATGCAGAATCCCTGACAGCATTCAAAAGGCAACTGAAAACTCATCTCTTCCGGGAGCACTTAACATAAAAAAAAAAAAATAAAAAAAAATCCTTTCCTTTAAATCCTCGCTTGCCTGGCTTATGCTACTCCGAGCAATGTCTGAACTTTGTATTTTGAGCACTTCTTGCGTTGTTTTTGCCTCTTCACGATGACTCGCTTGGTTTAGTCCTCAATTGTAAGTCGCTTTGGATAAAAGCGTCTGCTAAATGATTAAATGTAAATGTAAATGTATAACCTTGGTTGCGCTGTTGTTCCTTCCCTCTTTAGGTCAGAAACTCAACTACTGTAGTGGTGTGATTGGGTCGTTGCATTCCAAGTGTCCGCCCATCACGTCCTATCTTTCCACCCTTTGGAGCTTGTGGATTTGTCCCAAAATACACAGTTAAATTAAACAGTGTCTTTAGAACCTAGGGAATGCTTTTTTTCCTTTCCAAACCTTTCTCAAAGTCATTGCAGCAGCGTTCTGAACTTGTAGAGTCCAAACTTGATGTAAATTGGTTAGGGTATCCCCCAGATGTCCATTACGGTGTTAATGGGTGAGATTACATTGGCTGTTTTTCCAGGTGCAGTTTCCACTGTGCACAGTTCCCTGGATGAATAAGGAGATATGTAGGACATGTTCCTTACAGTTTCCTGTCCCTTTTGTGGCTCTAAACCAATGTGTTAAAAGATATCTTTTTCTTAGGGTTCTTTGTTCCTACCGTGTTCTAGCCAGTTTGGGGGCCCTGGGCAGTCCATGGTCGTTCACACCTTTAGTTGTCTTTGAGGGTCCTATCACATCCAAATGCAAAAATTAAGTAAAAGTGAATGAGACGGATCTCTCCCTTTACTGACTTACACTCACCTAAAGGATTATTAGGAACACCTGTTCAATTTCTCATTAATGCAATTATCTAATCAACCAATCACATGGCAGTTGCTTCAATGCATTTAGGTGTGTGGTCCTGGTCAAGACAATCTCCTGAACTCCAAACTGAATGTCAGAATGGTAAAGAAAGGTGATTTAACCCTCTGAGGTCTGAGGTGTTTTTGGGGTCCTTGAGATGTTTTGACATGCTCTGACATTTCTGCTTTTTTCAGTTGCTTATAAACATATTAATGGCACAGGTGAAATTACACTCTATATAGCACACACAGGGCTACCATAATATGTGAGCAACATGTATGTACATGTTTGTATTTTTGAGAGAATATTGTTTATGCGTGGTTATTGAAAAAAATAAAAAATAAAGTTTCTAATATAAGGCCACAAATAACATACTAAATATTTGTCCACAAGACTTTTGACTAGTGGATGTTGTCGCCTAGAGTTTTTGCTTCAAATTGATCTGAAAATCATTCTGCCTAATCATTCACATAAAACAATAGATTGTTTTAAATTGTGAAAAACATTTTTTTGTTTGCAAAGGCAATATGCGGATGGGCAGAACGGCCCAACCCCCTCATGAATAATTAGGCAGTTCTCACCTGAGTAGACTGCATACTAATGAGCCTTTCATTCAGGGGTGTCACACAAGAAAGAATGCAAGGACAATATATATATATAAATAAATAAATATTTATACACACACACACATACACTACCGTTCAAAAGTTTGGGGTCGGTACGATTTTAAATACTTTTAAAAGAATTCTCTTCTGCTAACCATGGCTGCGCTTATTTGATTAAAAATACAACAAAAATCAGTTAGAGTATTAAATATTATTCCAGTGTAAATCAGCTGTTTTCTGTGTGAATATATAGTAAAGTGTAATTTATTCCTGTGATCAAAGCTGAATTTTCAGCATCACCAGTGTCAGTGTCTTCAGTGTCAAATGATCCTGCACAAATCAGTATAATATGAGGATTTGATGCTCAAGAAACATTTACTATTATTATCAATGTTGAAACAGTTGTTGGTCTGTCAGTTGTACAGTTTTTTTTGTTTTTTTTTAGGATTCTTTGATGAATAGGAAGTTCAAAAGAACAGCATTTGTTTGAAATAGAATCTTTTGTAACATTATAAATGTCTTTACTGTCCTTGATAAATAAAAGTATTGATTTATTTTCTCCAAAAGATAAAAATAAAATTCTCACTGACCCCAAACTTTTGAACGGTAGTATATATATATATATATATATATATATATATATATATATATATATATATATATATATATATATATATATACAAACAATCAAAATATAAATGAAAGCCAAAAGCACATTTTTAGTCACACCTTTTAGCCATCCACATACCATTTTTAGCCATCCACCGCGGTAAAAATAAACCAGTCGCATTTCAAAGTCGTTTGCGAAACGACCGCCAGGTGGCGCAAAGGGACATTTAGTGGGGCTAATGTCTGTAGCCTAAGGATGAAATACTACAAGTTATGGTAATTTCCAAATAAGCCTACAACAAACATTTATAGCCTACTCCGTAATTGTTGGTCATACAGATAAGATATAATCTTTTAAAACTGTAAAAGGCTAAAGTATAGGCCTACACTCACAGGCTAAAGACAAAACGTTTTCTCACTCATGTGAGAAACAGACGTTTGGGTATCTCTCAGTGAGAAAATTCATAGCCGAGCGGTAGAACTAACGGTTCATCATCAAGATGACACGGGTTCAAATCCCGCACAAGCCTGGTCTGCTGTAAATTTTATATTTATTTAGATTTGTCTAGCTCTAAAACTCTGTTACACCATACAGTTTTTTTGCTTATATTTATAAAATACAAATATCATGCATTTCCATTTTACACTAAGGAACAAAATAGTATCCAACAGAACGACTTTGCATCTGTATAATAATAGGCTACCAATCGTAATTTCAAAAGCAGTTCTGTAAAAAAATGTATTATATATATAGCCTATATATATATATATATATATATATATATATATATATATATATATACTATTTATATATATATTTTTTTTTTTTCAGGGCTGCCAACTCTCACGCATTGAGCGTGAGAGTACTCACGCAATTGACCCAAATCTCACGCTCTCACGCCACACACCCAATTTCTCACGCTGAAGTGTCAACCCGGTCGGTCAAATTCCTAAAAGATATAGTTTATCTATAGATCTACCTGTTGAGCCACTCGTGATCGACTAGTTATACCGCAAATTAGTTAAAATATCCCGTAATCTATCTAGAGCGAGCGTGCATGCGAGACAGATATTGTGCTCCAAACCATGCGCGCGCATGGCAGAGAGGTCTGTTCCAAGGGGCTAATCCATCGACCGGAAGTTGAAGTCGGCCGGGTGCCGCCATCTTGTAGCAGAACTTCACTTGCGTTAGCATTTCCATTGACTCCCATTCATTTTGGCGTCACTTTGACAGCGAATAACTTTACATCTGAGGCGTTTAAAGACTCCATTTGTCCATTATTTATTTCTAAAGAAACACGACAATGTATAAAGTGCTCCATTACCTTCTATGTTACATTATGGCCCCGTAGAAACAGATTTTGTAAAAATAGGCTAACGATTGCGTCATAACCACTCGACTCTCTGTCGCGCTGTACAGAAATGACCGTACAGACAGGAGGAGAAGCTCGCAGGCAATCGGGGGGACGTCCCGTCAAGGGAGAAGCCCATAGATAATGAGTCCATAAAAGCAACGGAATACTTACTCCTGCTCACTCACGCCAAAGAACTCTTTGCTCAAGTTCCCCGTCTCTGCAAGATTAACGTTGGCAGTTTTCACGCACAGCTACTAGAAGAGTAACGTCTGTCAGACAGGTTGCTCACGTCATCAAGCTTAGTTTGAGTCGGTTTGAGTCTGCGCGTCAGGAACGGAAGTGCTCAAAAATCGCTAAAAGTGGGCTTCAACTGTCTCAACTGAGTTCCAATGAGATCGCTCTGTCCACTTCTTATACTGTCTATGGTCTGTTCCCTACAACCTAGAGTTTTTAAAAACATGGTTTTAAGTAAAGTGTGATTTGCCAGGGGGACTGAGATTTCCTTCTGGTCTAAACATCCCTGCTTCAGCTGAATTATTTTAATGTTAATTAATGTTAGTTAATGTTAATGTTGCGATATTGTTTCATTTAAGTTCATAATTATTCTATAAATGTTATTTAATTTAGCAGCATTACCACGAAGCACCGTGTTTCGATATTTATTTGAATAATACAAAATAAAAAAAAAACTTAATTCACAAATTGCATGCCTGGTTGTAAGGATCCAAAGATCCCTGTAGACTTTAATATTGAGTTGAATATTTTGTTCATGACAACACATTAACATGCGTTTTTTCAGATTATATTTAGTTTTGCTTGGAAAAGGCTGGCCCAAACCAGTTTTATTTCATCAATTATTGAAATAATGAAATATTTAGTAATAAACTTTTATGACAGAAATATCACTAGGCTATACATGTAACTTAAATCATTTAATTCCTTCATTATCAACACTGTCTAGAATAGCGATTTAAGTGTGAATTGCGACTTCTCTTTGTGTTAAGTCAGCCTCAGACTCCGATAGCCTGTGGGGGGTTGGAGGGACAGTTGCTGGACAAAGGTGTTAATGTTCCTCTTTCATATGGAGAGTGTCGGATAGCCAGCCTACTGAGCAGGCAAAATTATTGTAAGGATAAATCTGTGTCCAAATGTAGGCCCCATATCTTATTAAATTATAAATATTGTAGTTTATTTATTGTAGCCTATTTAAAGTTTTTTTCACACAAAATTTAAATTGAAATTATTGTAAGGTGAATTCAACAAGCCATGCTGTGTCTGTGAAGCAACAATTAAAGGCTAAATAATTTTTTCGTGATTTGTAGGCGTTGGCTGACACGTAGCGACATATACAGTATTATCAGCTGTATGATGTGTTTTTAGCCTGAAATGTTTAATTTCGAGAGATACCCGGCGCGCGCAGCGAGGGAGACTAAATAAACTTGTTAAAAAGAGATCCAGAGTGAGAGAGGCAAAGAGAAACGCATGTTTTTAATTTAATTATGTTTCTTTGGACAATTTTCGTTTTGTACCGTTTTAATTGTTTAATTTAGGTGTAATTTCTTTGGCAATACAAATTTAAAATGTCGCAAGAATAAGATTAGCCTAGTGTTTCTTATTTTGCATCGCAAAAGAAATAAACTCTAAACCCGATGCAACCCTGTTTTAAATTTAAAAATTTAAACCTTGAAATGTTCGAACTTGGTTTCAAACTTAAGTAATTTTAGTGTTCTTTTACATTACACAATAATTTAGCAGACTATAGACAAGCTTCTTCATTTTCATTTTCTGATGCAATCGGCTGACAATCTTCCTTCGTCAGTTTTTGTCGTTTGTGCAGCGGCTGCGGTTCTACAGGAATGTAGCAAATTTATGTTGTAATGATAATCAAACAAAACTCTTGACTTTAAATAAGTAAACAAATATAAACAGTTACCTATTTAAGCATCAAGGTGGGAAAATATAAACGCTGTAGGCCAACATCGGTTAACAACATGTAGGCCTATGCTACATTGAGATTCGATCTCGGGTCTATTGATGCTCCTCGAAGCTCGTGTTGTTGCGTTGATCATTGAGCTACCGTCTGTAGGCTACGCTGATAAAGTTGTAAAGCCTCATTGATCTAGCCTAAATGTTTTTATTGCAATGTTTTATGTTGAAATATTTTCATTATTTATTCAATTACATTTCAGTAGCTACGTTTTTAACTACGTTTCACTTGTTGAATACATCTGCTACCAGCTTTCAATCGCTCTGAATCAGCCGCGGTGCGGCAGCAGATTACGCATTAGAGAGAATAAACCGGAATAAACGAACACTTTTCAGAGTCTATGATTGTAGCGCCTCTTGGCGGTAAAAGGCAGCAAATACACCACACATTTTACCGCCGCGGTGGAACGGCTGATGTGGGCGTTGTCATGGCTTGCCTCGACATTTGCGTTTGAATAGCGCGCGTCCTCCGTGGGCGTGTCAGATTAACGCGTAATGAAGTGTAATGAGCTGGGAAAAAAAATACTGACAGCACTCTCTTTTCATACAGATTGCATAAACTGAGAATATTTGTTTTTTATATAAATTACTTCATTTAAAAGAAGAGAATTCAAGCTTCATAAAGAAAAATCTCTCGTGCCTGTATGACAAGTAATCGCGGAGTTACAGTTAATCTTAGGACGCGTTTCAGAATGGACTTCACTGACAGAGAGAACGCAGAACTCGCATCATGTTTGTTTTTCTTTATTTGGTGAAAAGCACAACACTTTGTTTTTATTGTGAGTATCCACAAAAAAAATAGAAACTTAACAGGATCTAATGATGTATAACACTTAAATGTAAGATCAAAATCAACCGAGTATTTTGAGTCTCTTTTGCACTGATAAGAAAAAAAGCGAGCAGATCACGCCGGCGTGATTGCCGACCCCAGAGAGTTAAGCAATTTTGAGCGTGGCATGGTTGTTGATGCCAGACGGGCCGGTCTGAGTATTTCACAATCTGCTCAGTTACTGGGATTTTCACGCACAACCATTTCTAGGGTTTACAAATTATGGTGTGAAAAGGGAAAAACATCCAGTATGCGGCAGTCCTGTGGGCGAAAATGCCTTGTTGATGCTAGAGGTCAGAGGAGAATGGTCCGACTGATTCAAGCTGATAGAAGAGCAACTTTGACTGAAATAACCACTCGTTACAACCGAGGTATGCAGCAAAGCATTTGTGAAGCCACAACACGCACAACCTTGAGGCGGGTGGGCTACAACAGCAGAAGACCCCACCGGGTACAACTCATATCCACTACAAATAGGAAAAAGAGGCTACAATTTGCAAGAGCTCACCAAAATTGGACAGTTGAAGACTGGAAAAATGTTGCCTGGTCTGATGAGTCTCGATTTCTGTTGAGACATTCAGATGGTAGAGTCAGAATTTGGCGTAAACAGAATGAGAACATGGATCCATCATGCCTTGTTACCACTGTGCAGGCTGGTGGTGGTGGTGTAATGGTGTGGGGGATGTTTTCTTGGCACACTTTAGGCCCCTTAGTGCCAATTGGGCATCGTTTAAATGTCACAGCCTACCTGAGCATTGTTTCTGACCATGTCCATCCCTTTATGACCACTATGTACCCATCCTCTGATGGCTACTTCCAGCAGGATAATGCACCATGGGCATTGGGCCAACATTTCTAAGAATGCTTTCAGCACCTTGTTGAATCAATGCCACGTAGAATTAAGGCAGTTCTGAAGGCGAAAGGGGGTCAAACACAGTATTAGTATGGTGTTCCTAATAATCCTTTAGGTGAGTGTATAAGAGCCAAATCATCTCAAGAGGAGAAGAGAAGAAAAGTGTCCAGTTTCAGAGCTACATACAATTTTATGTTGTATTTGCATGGAAGAGTAGAAGTGGAAGATAAACTAGATGTTCTGATGAAAAACAACGAAGAAAGAGTTACGAATTAATTTCAGATTAATTTCTCTCTCAAAAGTGAGAAGTGGCCTCTTCTTCAGCTCGCTGAACTTCAAAGGTGTTTTCTGGTGCTCTTTTAGTTCATCATCTGTAGTAACGGACTTCCAGCACTGAAACACACACTGCCATGTTCTAGTGTAATATTACGAATTAATCTTCTTCTTTGTGTGAATCGTCATGTTTGTGTTTCTTCAGGACTGAAGCCCAATGAAACTGCTTACCGCACTGATCACAGTTAAATGGTCTTTTTTCAGAATGAGAAGATGGGATTTCAGAGCGAAAGCCTGAGCCGCTTCTTCCCAGTGTGAATCTTCAGACTTGATTTACATGTGAAGCGTTTTTTACACTGAGGACAGGAGACAGATTTTTTGGCTTCTGTTTTTTCTTTCTTGTTCGGGTCCATCAGGTCTAAAAGAAACATTAAATCACATGAGATTTAAAATGAGAGACAAACGTGAAATGAAAAGTGAAGCTCAAAGTCAAGATCACTGAGTATAATAGTAATTTTAATCCCATCAAATCTGATCAACAACTGCTATGCACGATTAGGATCTATTTGAATGTGTTTCTATTAATGTGATCTATTTGTGTTCTAAATCAATAGTTTGGTCATGAAACTCTAGATGACGCAGGCTTGACATATGATCTGTAAGAAATCACATAGACATCTACACGATGCCTACACGACACAAGCTGATTGGCCTCTAAGCTTATTTGTTTGACGTTTGTTGTGAAAGGGCCGTCTTGTCAACAATTTCTCATATTTTTGCATAGTGTTGGACTGAAGGAATCATCATCTTGCTGAACATTTATTTGAAGGGCAAATAAACTAGTTGAAATATTCTCCAACCTTTTTTTAAAAAAAAAAGTATTTAATAATCAAAACAAACTAACTAACCAGGGCTGAAACAACTAATTGTATGTACATCGTACAACTGATCGTACATTGATAAATGTGGCAATCTTCATTTAGTGAACAAAATTATAAACGCAACACTTTTGTTTTTGCCCCCATTTTTCATGAGCTGAACTCAAAGATCTAAGACTTTTTCTATGTACACAAAAGGCCTATTTCTCTCAAATATTGTTCACAAATCTGTCTAAATCTGTGTTAGTGAGCACTTCTCCTTTGCCGAGATAATCCATCCACCTCACAGGTGTGGCATATCAAGATGCTGATTAGACAGCATGATTATTGCTCAGGTGTGCCTTAGGCTGGCCACAATTAAAGGCCACTTTAAAGTGTGCAGTTTTATCACGCAGCACAATGCCACAGATGTAGCAAGTTTTGAGGGAGCGTGCAATTGGCATGATGACTGCAGGAATGTCCACCGTGAATTGAATGTTCATTTCTCTACCATAAGCCGTCTCCAAAGGCGTTTCAGGGAATTTGGCAGTACATCCAAACGGCCTCACAACCGCAGACCACGTGTAACATTGTTTTCAACGTACAGGGCAGATGGCAGACAGCGTGTATGGTGTTGTGTGGGTGAGCAGATTGCTGATGTCAATTGTTACGTCCTGGGGACTTATTATGTAAAAAGTGTTTTGGATTTGTATTTTACTTTGCTAAATATTGTTGTTTTTGTTATGTGCTCTGTCTCTCCCTCACTCTGCTTGCCTTGCAGTTAATTAGCCACACCTGAGGCTCGTAAGGAGTGTTACACAGCTACGCTATAAGAGAGCAGAGTGAACACGGCTTGAGGAGGTTCACTTCTCCCCTGCACCAGACTTGTGTTGTTGTAGTAACTGAGTGTGAAACTGGTGCGTTGACCTGGTGTATTATAGTTCATCTTTTGTGTGTGCGCGCTTTAATGTGAAACAATAGCATATAGCTTTGCTATCAGGAAGTGATTTTCTTTCAACTTTTCTTTCTAACTTTGTTTCGGTATTAAAAGGTATTGTATCTAAATCATATACATATATATTTTCTTTTACTTGTTATGGGAAGTGGTAGGGAGATTGAGTAACCTTTTTATTTTACAATACGTTAATCCCTGTTTTTGGTTAGTCAGGGAGTGGAGGGAAGCATATGTTTATTTGTATTCTTTTACCTGTGTAGGTCATTTAGTTCTCCCAATAGTAAGTCTCTTTTGTTTGTTGGTTTGGTGACATCCTGAAGATTGAATACCCCCATTTTCTTTGTCTAAATACAATAAATCTTTTTACGTTTGCATCAAGTGTTGGCTCACATTTCTGGGGCAGAGGACTGAAGGGAACTCTCCACGTTTACATTTTTATTTATTTAATCCTGTTACCCTCTCCCAAGCCTACACTGGGAGAACTTGTAACACAATGTTGTGGATCGAGTGGGGTTATGGTATGGGCAGGGGTATATTTTATTGATGCACAGAGATACCGTGACAAGATCCTGAGGCCCATTGTTGTGCCATTCATCCACGACCATTACCTCATGTTACAGCATGATAATGCACAGCCCCATGTTGCAAGGATCTGTACACAATTCCTGGAAGCTGAAAACATCCCAGTTCTTGCATGGCCAGCACACTCACCGGACATGTCCCCCATTGAGCATGTTTGGGATGCTTTGGATCAGTGTATACGACAGTGTGTTCCAGGTCCTGCCAATATCCAGCAACTTCGCACAGCCATTGAAGAGGAGTGGTCCAACATTCCACAGGCCACAATCAACAACCTGATCAACTCTATGCGAAGGAGATGTGTTGCACTGCGTGAGGCAAATGGTGATCATACCAGATACTGACTGATTTTCAGACCCCCCCAATACAGTAAAACTGCACCTTTTAAAAAACGTATATGTCTTGGATATTTTTGATAGATCTTTCAGCTAATGAAAAATGGTGGCAAAAACAAAAGTGTTGCATTTATAATTTTGTTCAGTGTAAATCTCATGCCCCAAATTTTAGAAGCCTTGTCCTATAGTTTACGACAGGGTTGCCCAATCCTGCTCCTGCCAATCGACTGTCCTGCACAGTTCATCTCCAACCCTAATCAAACACACCTGAAACAACCAATTAAGGTCTTCAGGATCACTTGAAAATTAAAGGCAGGTGTGTTTGATTTCTGTCTGCAAGCTCTAACCTGTTAACATGGGAGCCGAAATAAAAACGGACACGCCACGCAGCTGAGACGCTTACGCTGCGCAGCCAGTGTGTCACCGGCCTAAGTGCCTTTCACCCTGTTATGACTTAATGAACCACTGAAACGATTTTGGAAACATTACTTTAAGGTAAAAAATCTTCCTTAGTGTTGCTTTAATTGTGAAGCTGCTGCAGGAAAAGCACACAAGCCAAACTAACTTCAAGATTACAGGTTTTGTTTCTCAGCACATAAAGATTAACTACTCACCATGATCTCAGACTGTGGTGATGTTGTTTCTCCACTGCATGGATCTTCATGTGTTGCTTCAGGTGAGTTTTAATAGAGAAACTCTTTCCGCACTGATCACACGTGTGCAACTTCTCACTGGTGTGGATCCTCTCATGTGATCTCAGATTTGCTGACACACTGAATCTCTTGTCACAGTGTGAACACTTGTAAGGTTTTTCTCCAGTGTGAATTCTCTGGTGCTGTTTTAAACTGCTTACTGAAATAAAAGTCTTCTCACACTCAAAGCACATGTACTCTCTCACACCAGTATGTATTTTCTGATGTGTATGTAAAGATTGCCGCAGTGAAAAACTCTTTCCACACACAGAACATGAATGTGGCTTCTCCTTTGTATGTACTTTTAGGTGTATCTTCAGGCTTGATGCAATAATAAATGTTTTGCCGCACTGATCACATGTGAACGGCTTCTCTCCGGTGTGGATCCTCATGTGATTCTCAAGACTTGATTTGGTTGTTAAACTCTTCCCACACTGAGTGCAGGTGAAAGATTTCTTGGCTCTTTTCTTTAAAAATGTTGAGCGACTCAAATGTTTTTTTCCAGGTTTGACATGATGTTCCTCCTCCACTTCACTTAGTTCTTCTCTCTCCTCGCTCTCTTCCATCAGGTCTAAAATAAATAAAAAAATAGAATTTTCAGTACAACAAAACAATTCCAAGAGATATGAAGGGAAAGGACATAAACCATGATGTACCAAAGTAAACAACTTCTATAAATATTACAATCATTTTTATGCCTTTTTATAAATTATACGTCCCTGAAAATTTACATGAATGAGGTACATTGATCTTCAATTTTTATTTTTAAAACATATACAAATACCATATTTCAGTAGTGAGAAATATTAAATATATTTGATCAACGACAATTATCTAATGTAATATTAATACATTAAAAAATATACAATAGTGTAATAATTTTGATTGATATTTAATTCAATTAAACTAAACACGTAATTATTAAGGGCCAGTTACAATAAACGTTTCCTTCCACTGACGTCCTTTCATACGCATGTGAAGGTGGGACACCGGAAACACAAGATCAAGTGAATTTCGCTGTGAGGAAAAATGTCTCAGGTTACGTATGTAACCCTGGTTCCCTGAGAGGGAACGAGACGCTGCGTTGAGACGGGGTGGGAACGCCCTGCATGACTGCGTCGTGATGCACGTGTATAATCAGTCCAATGGAAAGACGAGACGTCATAGGCCGGTGAGCACCCCTGAAAACAGACCGCAACAGCTTCTGAAAAGCCAAAGCAAGTTGATCACAGGCATGCAGGGAGTATGGCAGGGCGATGCAGCGTCTCGTTCCCTCTCAGGGAACCAGGGTTACATACGTAACCTGATACGTTCCCTTTCAAGGAAATTCGAGCTGCGTCGAGACGCGGTGGGAACCCTATACCCACGACGCCATATGACAAATGCCTGTTCTGTATGAAGACCATGCGCAATTCTGATTTGTTGCCTATATTCGTTTTTTTGACCGTCCGTTTACACGTTCTTTAAATTGTGACCCATATTCGATTCATATGTTTACACTTGACATAGATCTGAAACATTGCACATGCTTAAAGGGGGTTCTTGCACAGGTGGACGAACGTGCAGTGAGAGAGATCTCAGGACTGGTGGGAACATACAACACGATCTCATGAAAGTGCGTATCTATAGCACAAATTTTATTTCTCACGCCATTTAAACGCCAAAATAGGTTGTGCGTGCATATGATACGCCCTGTAAACGTGTGTATTCCACGCCATAAAGTGCGTATCATATGCATGCCATATTTTTGCCACTTTCATGAGATCGTGCCGGGCTTTAATGAGAAGCAGTGGGTCCGAAATTTTAGGATGAGCAAGCCAACCTTTGATATGTTGTCAACGTTTGTCCACATTCCTCTCCTACGACGACACCACGTTTTGTTGGGCCATCCGTCCCTTTGCAGATGCGCGTCAGGGTTGCTCTCGTCATTAAACCACAGAGATAGCCTAATGCCTCAGAAAATCCGATCTGCCTGTTTACATGACAGTCGCATTGGCACACATCTGATTTTTTTCCACATATGAACGAGGCCTGAAATATCCGAATGCATGCGTTTTTTCCTGTTTACACGGTCATACACATCCGATCTGTTATATTGGGAATTGGGTCATATTACACTGACAGTCAGTGTAAACGGGAGAGGCAGCGGATGCGACGACGTTAGGTGCACCGGTGCGACCTAGGACAAATTTTAGTCGCACCCTTTTCAATTTTGGTCACAATCTAGAGCCCTGTAAACTAATAAGTTATACACTCACCTAAAGGATTATTAGGAACACCTGTTCAATTTCTCATTATTGCAATTATCTAATCAACCAATCACATGGCTGTTGCTTCAATGCATTTAGGGGTGTGGTCCTGGTCAAGACAATCTCCTGAACTCCAAACTGAATGTCAGAATGGGAAAGAAAGGTGATTTAAGCCATTTTGAGCGTGGCATGGTTGTTGGTGCCAGACGGGCCGGTCTGAGTATTTCACAATCTGCTCAGTTACTGGGATTTTCACACACAACCATTTCTAGGGTTTACAAAGAATGGTGTGAAAAGGGAAAAACATCCAGTATGCGGCAGTCCTGTGGGTGAAAATGCCTTGTTGATGCTAGAGGTCAGAGGACAATGGGCCGACTGATTCAAGCTGATAGAAGAGCAACTTTGACTGAAATAACCACTCATTACAACCGAGGTATGCAGCAAAGCATTTGTGAAGCCACAACACACACAACCTTGAGTCGGATGGGCTACAACAGCAGAAGACCCCACCGGGTACCACTCATCTCCACTACAAATAGGAAAAAGAGGCTACAATTTGCAAGAGCTCACCAAAATTGGACAGTTGAAGACTGAAAAAATGTTGCCTGGTCTGATGAGTCTCGATTTCTGTTGAGACATTCAGATGGTAGAGTCAGAATTTGGCGTAAACAGAATGAGAACATGGATCCATCATGCCTTGTTACCACTGTGCAGGCTGGTGGTGGTGGTGTAGTGGTGTGGGGGATGTTTTCTTGGCACACTTTAGGCCACTTAGTCCCAATTGGGCATCGTTTAAATGCCATGGCCTACCTGGGCATTGTTTCTGACCATGTCCATCCCTTTATGGCCACCATGTACCCATCCTCTGATGGCTACTTCCAGCAGGATAATGCACCATGTCACAAAGCTTGAATCCTTTCAAACTGGTTTCTTGAACATGACAATGAGTTCACTGTACTAAAATGGCCCCCACAATCACCAGATCTCAACCCAATAGAGCATCTTTGGGATGTGGTGGAACGGGAGCTTCGTGCCCTGGATGTGCATCCCACAAATCTCCATCAACTGCAAGATGCTATCCTATCAATATGGGCCAACATTTCTAAGGAATGCTTTCAGCACCTTGTTGAATCAATGCCACAGAGAATTAAGGCAGTTCTGAAGGCGAAAGGGGGTCAAACACAGTATTAGTATGGTGTTCCTAATAATCCTTTAGGTGAGTGTATATGTAACCGGTACAGAAAGTGTACTGTTAAATGTATGTATTGTTTATTATAATTCACACAAAATGGTTTATTTTCAAATGCTTGATATACCTGCCTGAAAAATGTGTGATTTCCCCTTTAATTGATGTGATGTCATGATCCATCTTAATTTCCTGTTTTGTCTCCTCCTCTTCCCTTTTTGGTAAGGTTATTTTGGGCTCCTGATAATCTTTTTAATCTTGATTTTAATAGTTGCTTCTATGTCTATATTTTCACTCTAATTTATGTATATAATATTATTTTACCTATCTGTGTGGTTATTTTGTCATTTCATCCCGTTTAAGTTATATTTTTGCATCTGGGCCTAAATGTGGAAATGAGAGCACATGTAATTTGTTTTATAGAGAGGTTTTAAGGGCGATTAACTCAGAGGCTGCTTTTATTTGTTTTAAATAACAGATTGAATCCAGTGAAACTGCCGCCTGTTGTCCCGTGTCTGTCTCCACAACGCAGACAAGTTTTCTAACTGGTGTCGCTGGCCGTGCATCACGCAGGGCATTGCGAGCCATCGGTTACATATACACATATACGCAATTGCTTTGACAAGAAATAACATTATCAAGAATATTACGCAATATCACATGCAAAAACATGCTGTACCAAACAACATCAATTATCAATATACAAAAATAAATTCAACTCAGTGATAATGACAAAACCAGAAAACTCACAAAGAATGCCCCCATAAACAACTCCAAACTAAGATGTCCGTGAATTAAGAAGCCAACAACATGTGCAACCTCATGGTGTCTCTGACTCACAGGCTGATTCAGTCTGAATATAATGACATCACCGTCCCACATTAATGAGGTCACACTCTCCAATCTTCCTGCTATACCCTAAAACTGGCAGGGCCAAAACATTCCCTTTCTGGCATCTTTATGATACCACTCTGTTAAGGTCATAAACCCGGTACTGGGTTTGAATTGCGTTATTAAGATCGTTATTACGATCGTCCTTTAATACTTAAAGGTCCTGATGAAACATTAACAGTCATATGTGATATCATTACAAAGCTTAGACCCTCTACTTTTCACACAAAACCATCATTTTTTTAATTAATTTGACATATCGCATCATTTAAATGTTTAAATTCCTCCACCCACAACCGAAATACAGATCAAAAGTAAGTGTGATTATGAATTTGAATATTGATGGCATTGGTCAAATTTGATGAACAAAGGCAAGTCATATATCAAACAAAACCTTTCTTTCTCAGGATTTTTGCTATATGGTTTATTTAGTTGACATAATACAACAGATCAAATGATTGCAGAATTAATCGCGAAGTACATCTTTGATCTTTGTAAACAAACTAGGAGAAAGTTGCATTTAATCTCCAATTGACTGATATTTATTTATTGAAGAGGAATAACCCCTTGAGATGAACCATCTCGTTTTCGAGGGGGTCCTCAAATCCAATTCTATTACAGCATTGTCTGAGCTAAAAGTAGTTAAAAGATAGATAGACTTGAGTGGAGAATACAACAGATCCCAGTTCCCACAGCAGTCAAAGAATACAGCAAATACATGGGTGGAGTTGACTTGTCTGATGCCTTGATTTGTTATTACAATGGGATCTTCAAAATCTTCAAAAAACAAAGAAGTGGTACAAGACCTTGTTTTTCCATTTCCTTGACATTTCTGCAGTAAACAGTTTCATTCTTCACCAGAAACGTTCAAAATCCCACAAAAAGACACCGATGACACAGAAGACATTCAGGGAAACCCTTGTGTCTGAGCTTGCAGACATTGCCACACCCATACCAGCTCCCCCAGAGCCATTCGCAGCTGGTGCAGCTTGTTCATCCACCACCAGCTCAACAACCAGCCACTGCATTCCACAGTACTTTAGTGTAACCGGTGGCTCGATCGCGACACCAGTTATGAAAACACTTGTCTGCGTTGTGGAGACAGACACGGGGCAACAGGCGGCGGTTTCACTGTGTTTACTCTGATACACAAAAACAAGAGCAGCGTCTGTGTAAATCGCCCTTAAATTGCTCTATAACACAAATGTGATGTACATTTAAATCACCCCATGTGCTTTCATCTCCACATATATAGACCAAAGTCAAAAATATAACTTATATAGGGAAAAATGATCAAAATAACCACACAAATAAGTAAAATAACGGGGAAGAGGAGGAGACAAAACAGGAAATTGTGTAGCTCATGATGACATCACGGCAATTAAAGGGGAAAACGCTCATTCTTCAGGCAAGTATACCAGATATGAAAATAAACCATTTTGTGTAAATTATAATAAACAATACATAAGTTTCAACAGTATACTTTCTGTACCTGTTACATTAGCACAGATGCTACAAATAAAAGGAGGCAATGTGTTGTATGCAGAAGGCAAGGAATAATATCAAAGACTCCTGTGTTTTGCTCTGGATGTGTTGTGGCTTTGTGTCCTCCCGCAACTGTTACAAAGAATGGCACCAGGAGGGGGACGGACACACCTGAGTAAGTGTGTGTGTGTTTTATATCAAGACACTTTTTTCAATAAAAATAATAATAGTTGGTTCCATTTATTCATTGATTTTTTTTTTTTTTGGATTAATAAATTGACGTTCAATTTCTGTACTCATAACTTAACGCTTTACATGGTTAAAAAATCATTGTTCAACATGTATAGAGGGTATGCATTGATGTCACTTTCCCACGGGAACACGCCCCCTCAGCTGGACTGAGTGGCAAAAGAGCTGCTGCGTGACTGGATTTAATAGGGGAAACTGCGGAAACGAGAGTAAAACAAACGATGTTTGGACTCGATATAAGTGTTCCTTACAATTTAGGCCTACCAAAGATCCAGTGATCCATGGATATTGACACGAAGCCATTGTGTTTCCTGACATTTATATGTGCCTGATTTCGACGCCGAGGAAATACGTGAAGCAAATTTGCCTGTGAACGCTTTATATTAGGGCTGTATTCAACCAAAGAAAATCTTGGTCGACTGAAGTCCTGACATTTTCGACTAAAAATCTACTAAAAATGACGTTAGAAAAAAAAAAACGTTAAATTAATTAGCTGCGCGCAGTGCGCAGTATTTGGTAGCCTTGTTGTCCGCCTAAATGAATTATAAATAAACATAAAAACTAGTAGGCTATTTGCAGTATATTACATCGTTTTTGACCGAATTATTTTACACTGAAATGAGTCTGACACACGAGTCTGTCGGCTCTGACAGCGTTGCACCTGCGCAATATCATAGCCTATGATTTCATAAAATAGTGTCAACTAGTGATATCATCACAAGAACTGTTGAGGAATGTCAACATAATTTAGACAATTATTTTTGTCATATGTTATAACTGTCAGACACTATCATTTCAGCCGCTCTGGGGTGCGTTTCCCGAAAGCATCGTTAGCCAACTATGGTCGCAAGTTCCGTCGTTACCAATAGAGTTCAATGGAAATTGCGACCAACTTGCGACCACAGTTGGCTAACGATGCTTTCGGGAAACGCACCCCTGTGCATGTCCTCGCACAGGCTGAACATAGAGATCAGCTTCGCGGCTGAGACACGAATAGACTATAAACTTAAAGCTTTTACTCTTAATAAACACACTTTAATAAAAAAAAGAATATTTATTAAACAAACCAGATTAAACAAACAAGACCTCAAGCCTTGTTTATACTCGACGCGTCCGCAAGAGCGCGAAGTGCGCGCGGCAAAAATGACGTCATTGCGGTGTGGGCGGTCGTGCGCGTTGGGTGCGCAAGACCCCATTTCGCCTGGCGGTGTGCACGGCACTTTTTGTAACATCGCGCGCGGCGCCGCATCCGAAGATGAACGACTTCGAGCCGAATCTGGCCGAACTGGTATGTCTGTACCACCATGTTTATGATCCTTCTATACACAGAGACATTTGCATTGATGGGCGACCATAAAAGCCTCTCATTTTGTGAATAGGAACACATTTACATTAAGCACCCAGTTTGCACTTGTATAAAGTAACTGCTTACATTTACAAAATAAGCCTACAATAGCAGAAGTAAGCCCTGCTGATGAAATTAAGGTTTAAACACTCTTCAATAAGGCTTCAGTTGTTTACTAGTTTACATGCAGTGAACGTACAATAAACCTACTGCATTTATTACTCTTTCTATATGAATCAGAAATCAATAAACTACTAATAAACGGCAAACTACTTCTTCACTGCTGATTCCTGGTGGTTTAGAGGAGAATTACTCCGAGTCGCCCCCTGTCGTTTCACAGAATAGCACAACGGCGAGCGCGTCAAGTATAAACGCCTCGTCCATATGGAGAGGTGCGCGCGCAGTCAGCGGAGACTCGCGCTCGTGCGGACGCGTCGAGTATAAACAAGGCTTCAGTGCGGCAAAACTGATGAAATGAACGCGGGGAAAAAAAATCGACCAATCAGAATTTTGGTCGAACCAGAACGTATCGACCAATTAATCGACTAATCGACTAGGACAATACAGCCCTACTTTATATAAATACAATATAGGTAGGTCTAAATCCAGGTGATCACTCATATCAATGTTATATATAGGCTATAATCATATCTTCCAACCCTAAAACTTGTAGCCTATAGTTTTTTGTCATGACAAGGCATGTGGTCATGTAAACACAGAAACCCGTTTTCTTTTATCGGAGTAGGGTCATAACCGGCTTAAGCATAAACCGGTCGACACGGGTAGTTTTTTGCCTCTTACTCGGATTTCGCATTATGTAAACGCATTAACCTGCTTTCTGCTTTTTTTTTCTCATCTCGTGCAGCAGAAGTAGAAGTGGTTCAGTCAAAACGCTGCATCTGTAACTGCATGAGAGGATAATAGTACGGTGGCCGAGAGAGCTCAACGCGCTGCAACTGAAGCAAACACGTGCAAATAGAGAAAAACGCGTGCAAATAGAAAAAAAACACATGTAAATAGAAAAACACGCGTGCAAATAGAAAAAAAACACCTGCAAATTAAAAAAAAAACATCTTCATCAGTTTTACAACACACGTGTGCTCCAAATAAGGAAACGCGCTGCAAAAGTTCACAACACAACCAAATACAGAAAACGCGCTGCAAATAACACAGACCACAACGGAAATGTTTCCAGGGGAACCAAATAAGTGACGAACCCGGCTGAGACGTGCTTATTACTCGTGAGCTTCCCTATGCCCTACTCCCTTCGAAGGGCAGATTGCAGAGCCCTTTTGGAGTGAGCAAGGCTCTAGTGTGCTGTTAGGCAGCCGTGTGGAACGCACTTGATGAAGGGAGCAACTAAAGACAACGTAATTTCCTCATTATTTTCACCTGGGATGTTCCCATGACAACGCAGCACGGTGTCCATCAGCTGAAGAGCTGTTCTTACGACAGAAATATGATGCTGTTAACATAACGGATGCAAATACATTTTTATTTTTAGTTTACAAAAAAAGCTTTTAAAATATGCGTTATATATCTGTGTCTCAACTTTAAAATTTTGGACCCTACATTACCTAACATTTCTTACGAAACTTTTCTTTATGAAAATGTAATAACATGAAACAATTTATACAGTGTAACTGATCTATAGATAAATATCTTTCCTTCAGGTTTTTCTTCTTTATCTTTTTTATTTATTTATTTTAGTTTCCAGCTCATTGTTCTTTTCTCATTTGTATTCTGATGACATTGAACATATTGTTAATACATTTTGTACATTGTATACAAGTTGTATGTCATAAAAAAATTTAATCTCTGTATGTTTTGCTCAAACAAATAAATAAATAAACAAATAAATAAAGTATAATTTTAAGCTGTAAGCACCAGCACGCATAGATTTATGGATATCTATCTATGCCAGCACGTCCCAGCCGGGTTCGTCACTTATTTGGTTCCCCTGGAAACATTTCCGTTGTGGTCTGTGTTATTTGCAGCGTGTTTATGTATTCGGTGGTGTTGTGAGTATTTGGAGCACACGTGTGTTGTGAAACTGATGAAGATGTTTTCTTAATTTGCGGGTGTTTTTTTTATTTGCACGCGTTTTTTTTCTATTTGCATGCGTTTTATTTTATTTGCATGCGTTTTATTTTATTTGCACGCGTTGTTTTCTATTTGCATGTGTTTTCTTCTATTTGCATGCGTTTTCTTCAGTTGCAGCGCGTTGAGCTCTCTCGGCCACCGTATAATAGCCTAAGTTATACGAGCTGTAAGTTTCCCGCTGACATGTTGCAAGCTTTATTTAACATCAACCGACAAAACAAATGAAATAATCAGAGTCAGATACGCAAATGATTGTTTTGTCGTCACACAGGTAAGGGTCATGGCCTGATTTATTAATAAAGTCATGTAAACACGGTTTACTAGTGTTGTCATGGTTACTGGTTTGCATGTAAACGGGAAACTGGTTATTTCAATAAGCTGATATATGTGAGTTATCATCTTACTGGTGTGCATGTAAACGTGCTCAATGATAACTGCAAATCCACTTTTCTCTGGAGTCAAGTTGTTTCTACGAATTGCATCGATCCATTTGCTTCTCTGTTCTGTAGCTTTTGGCAGTCTGTAAAAATATACCTCAGATTTCTTGTGAAATGTAGTTGTACAGTCAATCGCAAAGCTCTTTCCCGTTTTAGATGTGTTTTTTGTGTTTTTGACGGCATTCACGCTGAAAACCAATGCTGCCGCTCAGTCTTTTTGCCACTCAGTGGGCGTGACCGCAATCACTCCAGCTGACGGTGACGTCATGCGCATACCCTCTATTGGCTTAGTAATTGTACAAAGTAACACGGAATAAATGCTGATTGATAAATGAGTGCAGTGTGGTTTTGGGCCATTTTCTATTTAGAATTTAATAGGGGTTTGTATTGGTTTCCATTATTATATTGTTAAAAGTCCATGCCCTGACATAGACTACGTTACCCATAATGCATGTGTTCGTTTGTAGTTCCAATCGCTCGTGGTTGCGCTAGGCGCTTTCACTTTAGTGTGGTCCAGTGCCGTGAGAGCAGTATTCACGGCGCAGAGAATTGCCATCCTTTGTTAATCCTGCGCTAATCTTGTGTGTATGAGTGCTGTGTGCGTCCTTAAGATGTAAGTACGGCTTTTGCATGACGCGTTTATTACAGAGTTATTAGCCCAGATGGCGAAGTTGTTATACTCGTTGTTATTCACTCCTGCTATAGACTGCTGTTGCCGCTACGGAGCTCCACATGCGGTCATAAAGTAGCCATCTACTGTATATACTTTAGTTATTACCTTGCAAATAACTGTAAATATTATATTTAATGTATAGTTTGCGTGTTTTGGCACTTTTCACCATTTGGAGATTTATGGCATTTATGCTAGTTCATTTCAATATTATGAAGCTGCAGACTCGGAGCCTGCATCTACAGTCCCCCACCGAGAGTCCCGCATTCTCAGACCCCTCGTTTTTCGAACACAGCGCCTCCTGCTGTTCGAAAGATCGTATAACACCCCAAATAAATGATCCAATAAATATTTGCTTTCCCTGCTTAATGCATGTGCCAAAAAAAACCTCATTGCGATGGAAAGGATACAATTACAGATTGAACTATCTTCTGAAAAATAGTATGTGATATTATATTGCTACAATGTTTTTTTATATTTTTTTTAATTCAAATTCCAATTTTTCTTTCAGTTCAACCTATAATGGTCTAATTAACATGACCATGCTAACATTGCAAAATTTGTTTTTTGATATTTTGAATGCAAAGCAAAACAAATCAGAATAGACAAAACACCAATAATAAACAATTCTGTACTTTATTTAATGATCACCTAAACATCATCTTGCTGTAAAGAAAAAAGGAAGAAAAAACTGTGTTCGTGACTTTACTTTTCGTCTTCAATTGCATTAAAAAAAACGAATTTATAAGTCGCTTTGCATAATCATAAAATGATATGTTGCTGGGTTCGACAGGGGCGACTCCATCGATGTACGGTGTACCCTGGAATAGCCTACAACAGTATAGGCCCCATAGCACATGTCTTATGATGTTTCAATAAGAAAGAAAAAAAAAGAAAAAAGATGTTTGCAAATGTTACCTTCATGTTGCACTGCTCTGTTGAAGTGTCCCTTGAGATGTTTTTGAACTTTGGACAACTTTGTGGGTTTGAAATATGAGGGGGCACAAAATGGGCAGTGAAAATCACTGCAGCATTTATGACATATCTACAAAAAGTCCAAGGTTAAAGGCTAACGTTAGCTATCAAAATATTTTCGGGGGGAAGAGGGCGAAAAACATACATTAACGGCTCAAATCTTGTTACAAACTATCTTTATAAATATTAAATGGACTATTCATATGTTGTATCGATGAGCTAAATTGGTTTTATTAAAAAATAAATCAAACGAGTAGGCTAGGCTACTACGATTCGCTAAATAAAATTGAAGATAGCCTACTCACGTTTTGGCTTAAGTTCTTCACATGTTCTTCACATGTTTATCCGATACAATTTGATAGGAGGCGCTGTCTCGAAAAATGAGGGGTCTGAGAATGCGGGACTCTGGGTGCAGGGGGACTGTAGATGCAGGTCTCCGAGTCTGCAGCTTCATACTACTCGTTCATTTACAGTGTTAGACCTCCCACTAGTGGAATTTTGGTTTTATTGTGGGTCATTTCTTTATGCAACTGTATGTAACTATAGCCTACATGTTTATTAATATACATTTTATTGTATTTTCTGTTTCAGATAACCACACATTTGTCATATTGATACCTGTAAACCATCATCATCTCCATGTACCTGACTCCTCCTCAATAAATACTCAAAACTGTACCATTGGATTTGCCTATTCCTTCTGACCGAGGAAGACTCAGACGCACACGGTCTCTTACATATATGTATTAATCCCTAAATGTATTAACTGAACACAATCCACAATTCTCTATTAGAAATTATAAGGTTTTACAGCAGAGAAATAAAGGTTTGAGTTTATCAGTTCTATGCTGATTTCAAGGTTATGGATCAAGCACATCTTCATTCCCAGGACTAAAGGTGATAATTACATTAAAAATAAACGTGGAGGACGTACCTGCACGCTCCAGCAACATACCAATAACGTCGCCACGACAAATACAGGAATCACAAAGTTACGTCGCTGGAACGTTATTTGGTACGTCGCTACGACGAATATGGTCCGGTCACGTCTTCACAACGTAACTGTGTTAGCTGGGATTACATGGAGAATTCAAATGTCACGAAAGGCTGAATCAGGTTTCCCAAAAGCATCGTGGGCTAAGTTGATCATAGAGACCATAGGTGGCAATCGTTCTACGATCTATACTTATATACTTATACTATATGCTTTTGGGAAACGAACACATTAATCTCTGTTGTCTGTTCAACACAGCGCTGTTGTCTTTCAGAGATATGGTCTAAGAGAGCGTTGTTTGCGTTCCCTCGTGTGCATGTTGCTACCTACCAACACATAAGGAAAATATTTATGTAAAAAGTATTTCACATGTACACACATGAGCACGAAAGTGTTTAACAACACTTGTAGCATAAATATTAGTATTGAAATTCTAGGTCCTGGGCCTACTGTCAAATAACATTATTAGTCTATTATTTTTTTATAGTCTGTTTTTTTTTTTTTTTTGTCATGTCAAACCTTTGGTTAAGATTAAGCTTACTTAACTGATTTACCCAGACATGGCAGAACAAATTTGAGGCAGCAGACAAAAACTACTCAGTATTTTTCACATTATTTCAACAGCCTAATGGGTGCTATTTTAAATAGATTTTTTTTTTTTTGACAATGATACTATGGCAAGGGGAAAAAACTGCTCTAAAAGAGAACTAACGCCTCCCACCCCACCCCTTTCTTGAAAGATTATTCTTGTCTAGGTGGGTCCTGGAATGAAAAAGTTTGGGAACCCCTGTCTTAGATTGCAGTTCAATCCCATTGAAATTTACAACAAATTAAAGGCACACTGTGGAACTTTTCAACCTTTATAATATATTACCAAAACCCATTGAGATGGTACATCGACTTACAATAGGTTGAATGACACGTCTGCCGAAGCCTGAAGGTGTCTGTATCGCTTTTACCAGCACTATGTAACTTCGGGTTTCGGGTAGGAACCCGAGCACAAAAAGAACTACAAAATTCGACCGCTTTACGGCATACGTCACTTCCACCACCACCCCAACTTCCTCAAATTCTAACGTGAGAGCTCAACGCGCGTTTGATTGCCGGCGTCTGTATGTTGTCGTCATGGCTGAATCAACAGCTACTCGGAAGAAAGCGAAGATTTTGTCAGAGGAGACCAAAAAAAGAAAAAGGGAGAGTTTAAAATAAACATCGGCATAAAAGTGTATATAAAATGTAATATTTACTGCGAATTCGTGTAACAAAACTGATATAAGTCACAACATACTGCCGTATACAAATGTAAATGTAAATGTTGTTTTTTTTCCCTTTCAGCTCATATATGTTTGTATTTGTGTAAAAGGAAAAACAAACTGAAGACTACAAATAACGGAAATATGTAGTGAGTTATATCAGTTTTGTTACACGATTTCCCGACTACTCGATTTCATCTCCAACCCATTGCAAAGAGATCCTGAAGACGTTAATTGTTTGCGTCAGGTGTGTGTGATTAGGGTTGGAGATGAACTGTGCAGGACAGACGATCGGCAGGAGCAGGATTGGGCAACCCTTGTCAATGCGACTTACCTGATCACACATTGTTTTCTGCGTATGCTACTTTTATTCAATTTGTTTTCTTTATAGGATTTATTATTAATCTTATATTTATATTATTATTTTGGTCAGTAGTGAATCGATTAACTTTCTCCAACATACAAATCAAATGCCGTCTGCACACACTTAAAGACACGGGAGGTTGACCGGTTGACTGTTTGTTGACTTTTGCGACAATGCTGCGGCGCTTGTGGCCTCTAGGGGCACTAGACGTGAAAATTACAGGTCGAGCGCACCCTAGTGGCCAAAAATTCCACAGTGTGCCTTTAAATAACAATTAAGAGCACAAACATACCTTTAAAGAAGAGTAGTACAAGGCGAAATGAGCAAAAACACAAGTCCTTCTCTCTCACTCCTGCATGGACAAACACACGCGCGAATGAAGCGATAGGCGAAACACGATTCAAAGCGCCAGTTTCAACGAGAGTTCGCTAATTACACGGATACACGTCATGAAGTATTTATCAACAAAGTTTTAACAGATGTTCACTGTGATAATGTTACAAAGAGACAGTTAACAGCACATGTATGGGACAGTGAAAGATACTGAGCTTCCCGTCTGCTTTCACAGTGAGACTAAGCACGGATGCTTAAAGGGGAAGAGAAACCACTTCCTAACGACAGTTTCACAACTCAAGCTTGAGCTCCACATATATGAAGGTAGTTTTGTTTCTTTATTATTCAATAAAAAAAAAGGTTGCTTCAATCAAAAAAAATATTTTCAATTAAAAAAACCTTCACTTCAATTAAAAAAAACTTTTCAATCAAAGAAAAAAAGTATTTGAATCCAAAAATATATTTGAGACTCAAAAAAATAAATTTGAACACTGCTTTTCTTTGATTGAAAATGTTTTCTTTGATAGAAGTCCGTTTTTTTTTTTTAAAGCAACCTTTTTAATTGAAGTAACATTGTTTTTTGATTGGACCTCATAATGGGTAGGACATTTGTGTCTTTATCATTCAATCAAAAAAGAAGTTGCTTCAAACAAACAAACAAACAAACAACAGAATCCATAAAAAAGTCACTTCCAACCTTGATTACCTGGTTGAAGTGAAACTTTCTTCTTGACGGTATGCTAGTATTATTTTTAAATTGTAACAGCTCAACCTAATCAGAGCCTAACATACAAAAGAATTGTCAGAACTGCAAACGAAAACTTCAGAAGCGTAACTGAAAACTCTGGAAGCGCATTTGTAAGTTCAGATCAGCGAAAGAAATATGAGAAATAGTTAGCAAAACATGCAGTGTATTAAGAACGAAGTAAAAAAATGTGCCCGCGAGTTATTCTTTTTCAGTTTCAAAGATATTCTTTTCAGTTTCAATTTATATTTTAATCAGTTTCTTGAAAAGTTACGTTCATTATTATTGGCACAAAAGTAATTCCATATTAACGTGGCCCTGGGCCCGTATTCATGAAGATTCTAAGAATCCTCTCAGAAAACTCTTAATTTAGCTTAAAAACTTTTACGTAGGAGTCTTAGCTCAAGAGCGATTCGGGACCGATCTGAGAGCAACTCTGAGTAAGGAAATGTACAAAAACTTTCATCTTAGTGAGGAGGCGGGGCTGACCCCGTTGCTATGTGTGACACAATCTTTTAAAGACTGTGATTGGTTGGTTGTCCAAGAAGGAAAAAAAGAGTGATTTTAAGTATAGGGTCTATTCTAAGCCTTCACTTTGAAATTACATGCGTAATTTTTCCTATTTGACCGTTCTCACACACACACACACACACACACACACACACACACACATTATATATGTGTATCTAAATCCTTTTTTTTATTTACCATGCTGTTAATTTCCTATAAGGTATTTAATTGGCATAGAATGATAAAAATTGTTCCACTCTTTCCAATTACACTGATTGCTGGCATGTCTATTTAAGTGGTGGTTTGAATGTTGGTTTTAATGTAACAAACATGGAATCAAAACCAAGAAGGACGAGAAACGCCGACTGGACAGAGGAACAGTGTTTACTGTTAGCCCAGTTAGTGGATGAACACAAGGCCATCCTTAAAGGAAAATTCGGGCCGGGTGTCGATCTATAGCGTCTTATTAACTCACTGTCATCCATTGTCTGCAACACATTTCTTCTCCCTCTTCATCGTTCTGTCATTTTCTCCTCTGCTAAAGAAACCCTTAAGCCTCTTAAAAGTCCTCGTCCATACTCCTAACAATTTTGACCTTAAGACCTCTTTTAAGAGTTAAGATACTTTCTGAATTACTTTTTTCTTTACTAGTTTTTTTTCTTTAATTTTAAGAGTAAATGCCCACATTTCTAAGAATTTTGTCACTAGGAGCGACTCTTTGCATTAATATTCTTTATGAATACGGCCCTGGGCCCGTGTGTATAAAGCCACTCAGAGTAAAATTTTTGTCTCAAGTCTGTCAAAATTCTAAGAATTACATAATTTTACTCTTATTCCTAAAATTAAGAATAAGTCTGATTCATAAAGGTTCCTAAGTGTTAAGACTTGGTCTCAGCTCCTAAATTATTTAAGAGAGCTGGAGAGGTCTCCTGACCTAGTTAAGAGTAAGACGATGGCAGCAGAGAGGACGCGGCCATGCACTTTAAACGAAAATATGATGTATTGTAGTTAAATGAGTTGATCAAACGATAAAAAAGTTTAATCAGCAAGGTATTCTTTTTGTAACTTACCTTTAAGAAATTTTATAGCAATGAAATAAAAGTAATAATTATATTTTTGGCGACTGGAAAAATGCAGCAGTGCACCGGTGATGACACGGGCCCTTCAGTCCACAGTTAGCAGGCTCTTGAATAGCACTATTGTGACACTGACCACACCAAATATACACTCACCTAAAGGATTTGTAATTCCTTAATTCATCCTTAATTCTACGTGGCATTGATTCAACAAGGTGCTGAAAGCATTCTTTAGAAATGTTGGCCCATATTGATAGGATAGCATCTTGCAGTTGATGGAGATTTGTGGGATGCACATCCAGGGCACGAAGCTCCCGTTCCACCACATCCCAAAGATGCTCTATTGGGTTGAGATCTGGTGACTGTGGGGGCCATTTTAGTACAGTGAACTCATTGTCATGTTCAAGAAACCAATTTGAAATGATTCGAGCTTTGTGACATGGTGCATTATCCTGCTGGAAGTAGCCATCAGAGGATGGGTACATGGTGGCCATAAAGGGATGGACATGGTCAGAAACAATGCTCAGGTAGGCCGTGGCATTTAAACGATACCCAATTGGCACTAAGGGGCCTAAAGTGTGCCAAGAAAACATCCCCCACACCATTACACCACCACCACCAGCCTGCACAGTGGTAACAAGGCATGATGGATCCATGTTCTCATTCTGTTTACGCCAAATTCTGACTCTACCATCTGAATGTCTCAACAGAAATCAAGACTCATCAGACCAGGCAACATTTTTTCCAGTCTTCAACTATCCAATTTTGGTGAGCTCTTGCAAATTGTAGCCTCTTTTTCCTATTTGTAGTGGAGATGAGTGGTACCCGGTGGGGTCTTCTGCTGTTGTAGCCCATCCGCCTCAAGGTTGTGCGTGTTGTGGCTTCACAAATGCTTTGCTGCATACCTCGGTTGTAACGAGTGGTTATTTCAGTCAAAGTTGCTCTTCTATCAGCTTGAATCAGTCGGCCCATTCTCCTCTGACCTCTAGCATTAACAAGGCATTTTCGCCCACAGGACTGCCGCATACTGGATGTTTTTCCCTTTTCACACCATTCTTTGTAAACCCTAGAAATGGTTGTGCGTGAAAATCCCAGTAACTGAGCAGATTGTAAAATACTCAGACCGGCCCGTCTGGCACCAACAACCATGCCATGCTCAAAATTGCTTAAATCACCTTTCTTTCCCATTCTGACATTCAGTTTGGAGTTCAGGAGATTGTCTTGACCAGGACCACACCCCTAAATGCATTGAAGCAACTGCCATGTGATTGGTTGATTAGATATTTGCATTAAAGGGGTCATATAATGATACATGCACTTTTACAAGTTGATTGTACTGAAATGTGTTGGCAGTGCCTGTACACAACCATCATAAAATGATAAAAATCCATCCAGTGTTTTTGTTTTAATCTCCTTATATGTTTTCCCCTGCCTCAAATTGAGCCGTTCGATTTTGTGACGTCACTAAAATGGACGCCCCTCCCACGATTGTTGATTGACAGCAGCGTTTCAACACAAACACGCCCTCGCTCGTGAGCGAGCTGTCAATCATAGTCTGCGCGGACCGGCGCGGTCATTGTTGATATGCTGGAGCACTGTTTATGAGCAGAATGGCGTCTAAGCGATTGTGGTGTTCTGTTCTTGGGTGTAATAACAAACACAGTCATTTTGATGTTCCTAAATCCGAACCGCTGAAGACGCAGTGGCTGAGTTTTGTTTTCGAATGGAATATTCCCCACGAGCAACGTCAATGCTTTCATGTTTGCGCAAATCATTTCTGACCAGACTGCTTTATAAACGAGGATCAGTATAAAACTGGTTTTGCTAAGAAGCTGCTCCTAAATAAAGGATCGGTACCAACTATTCGTGTTCCTACTGAACCTCCAGAAGAACTGAAGTGAGTGTAACATTTTATTAACCTTTATAATAAACTGTATATTAATCTTTGTAAATCGCTTGCACGCTTGATGAATTCAAACGATGAATGCGGCTAAGGTTTACACAGGATACATTACGGCATGTTTTCTATGTACGCCGTTTTCAATGTAATTCATAATCCCACGTTTGTAATGAACAACGCGCTATGGTTATTGTGTTATAAACGGTGTACGCACAGAACAGAGGAGCGGGGTGAGCAAAGCTCATTATCATTTAAAGGCATATGCACTGAAACGGCGTGCTGAAAACAGAGCTGTTTTTGACCAGGTAAAATAAGTGTTTTCTTACAATACTAATGAGAATTTGTAATTAAAGTATATTACAAACTTTTAATTTAGACCCTAAAGAATCATATTAGTTTGTACAAAAATGGCATTATATGACCCATTTAATGAAAAATTGAACAGGTGTTCCTAATAATCCTTTAGGTGTGTGTATATCTGCATCAGACCTGGGCATCTGACAAAGTTTATAGCTTTATAGCTTACTGGTCAGCACATTTCTTTGAATTGCAAAGAAAACAAAAACATTCTGAAGTAAAAAGCATGGCTTCATTATTTGTGAATATTATTATTATTATTTGTGAAAAACCGTGAATATTTCAGCCCAGCATAAATGTCTCTGTTTCTATTCAAAATCAGTTTGAACAAAATAATTGTTGTCTAGTGTGAAAAGACTACAGTTCCCCTGCACTTTAGGCTTTTCCTGGGTGAAATTAATATAAAATGACAGAATCAAGAAAGTTCAATGTAAAAATAATGAATTTAATATTTATTAAATGTATTACATTCTTTTTATTCTAGACCTTGAAACTGTAGGTAGCATCAGCATGATGAATGAATGAGGAATCAATAATGAATACCAATATCAGCTTCAAATAAACTCACAAACACAGTTTAACACATTTTGCCCTGGATGCTGTACAGATGCATTTATCTACTGGAATGCCTCAGGCTCAGTTTTTAGACCACTTATCTTCTCCATCTACAAGTCATCACTATCCCTGGTTTATATCGTGATATGAACATGTTTGAAAGTCACGTGACGTATTTAAATGTTGGTTAAATCCTTGTCCTGAGAGCGAGCGAGTCTCTGTTTCAACTTTACAGAATGAGAAAAGCACCTTATGCAGACAAAGAGCAATAATTCTGGCTTGGTTTCAAATTCTACACGCAGGTCCCGAGATCACTACTGCACAGACTCGGGTCCCGAGATCACTATTGCGCAGACTGGGATCCCGAGATCACTACTGCACAGACTCAGGTCCCGAGATGTCTTTTATATTCTTGACCTGAAACAATGTAAATCTCGATGAATGAGTGAGGAATCAAGAATAAACATTAACCTCTTTGTTCTTCAGAATCAAGACGTTTCATTTTCTTACATTTTTTTTGATGATCAAACCAAACTTTAATTAACTACGGCTGCAAGAACTAATTGATGAAATCCATCATGAAAATAATCAACAACCAAGCTAATTATAGATTAATCCTTAATGTTCAATCATGTCAATTTACAGCAGTGAAAAACATTTCTATGGACAAAACGCATTGAAAATAACATGGTTGGTGAGCACAGGAACCATGTTATTTATTTAAATTTTATTATAAATTTGTGTTTACGTCAATCAAATTGCTTTTACGTCACTTAGCAAGGTCCCGACTGGGGTCCCGAGATCACTACTGCACAGACTGGGTTCCCGAGATCACTACTGCGCAGACTGGAGTCCCGATATCACTACTGCGCAGACTGGAGTCCTGAGATCAATACTGCGCAAACTGGAGTCCCGAGATCACTACTGCGCAAACTGGAGTCCCGAGATCACTACTGCACAGACTGGAGTCCTGAGATCACTACTGCGCAGACTCAGGTCCCGAGATCACTACTGCGCAGACTGGAGTCCCGAGATCACTACTGCGCAGACTCAGGTCCCGAGATCACTACTGCGCAGACTGGAGTCCTGAGATCACTACTGCGCAGACTCAGGTCCCGAGATCACTACTGCGCAGACTCAGGTCCCGAGATCACTACTGCGCAGACTGGAGTCCTGAGATCACTACTGCGCAGACTGGAGTCCTGAGATCACTACTGCGCAGACTCAGGTCCCGAGATCACTACTGCGCAGACTGGAGTCCCGAGATCACTACTGCGCAGACTAGAGTCCTGAGATCACTACTGCACAGACTGGAGTCCTGAGATCACTACTGCACAGACTGGAGTCCTGAGATCACTACTGCACAGACTGGAGTCCTGAGATCACTACTGCGCAGACTCAGGTCCCGAGATCACTACTGCGCAGACTGGAGTCCCGAGATCACTACTGCGCAGACTGGAGTCCTGAGATCACTACTGCGCAGACTGGAGTCCCGAGATCACTACTGCGCAGACTGGAGTCCTGAGATCACTACTGCGCAGACTGGAGTCCCGAGATCACTACTGCGCAGACTGGAGTCCCGAGATCACTACTGCGCAGACTGGAGTCCTGAGATCACTACTGCGCAGACTGGAGTCCTGAGATCACTACTGCACAGACTGGAGTCCTGAGATCACTACTGCGCAGACTGGAGTCCCGAGATCACTACTGCGCAGACTGGAGTCCCGAGATCACTACTGCGCAGACTGGAGTCCCGAGATCACTACTGCGCAGACTGGAGTCCCGAGATCACTACTGCGCAGACTGGAGTCCCGAGATCACTACTGCGCAGACTGGAGTCCTGAGATCACTACTGCGCAGACTGGAGTCCCGAGATCACTACTGCGCAGACTCAGGTCCCGAGATCACTACTGCGCAGACTGGAGTCCTGAGATCACTACTGCACAGACTGGAGTCCTGAGATCACTACTGCACAGACTGGAGTCCTGAGATCACTACTGCACAGACTGGAGTCCTGAGATCACTACTGCGCAGACTGGAGTCCTGAGATCACTACTGCACAGACTGGAGTCCTGAGATCACTACTGCGCAGACTGGAGTCCCGAGATCACTACTGCGCAGACTGGAGTCCCGAGATCACTACTGCGCAGACTGGAGTCCCGAGATCACTACTGCGCAGACTGGAGTCCCGAGATCACTACTGCGCAGACTGGAGTCCCGAGATCACTACTGCGCAGACTCAGGTCCCGAGATCACTACTGCGCAGACTGGAGTCCCGAGATCACTACTGCACAGACTGGAGTCCTGAGATCACTACTGCGCAGAATGGAGTCCCGAGATCACTACTGCGCAGACTGGAGTCCCGAGATCACTACTGCACAGACTCAGGTCCCGAGATCACTACTGCGCAGACTGGAGTCCTGAGATCACTACTGCGCAGACTCAGGTCCCGAGATCACTACTGCGCAGACTGGAGTCCCGAGATCACTACTGCACAGACTGGAGTCCTGAGATCAGTGGATCCTCTCATGTGTTTTCAGAGATGATGAATGACTGAATCTCTTGTCACACTGTGAACACTTGTAAGGTTTTTCTCCAGTGTGGATCCTCTCATGTGTTGTCAGAGTTCCTGAACGACTGAATCTCTTGTCACAGTGTGAACACTTGTAAGTTTTTTCTCCAGTGTGGATCCTCTCATGTCTTTTCAGACATGATGATCGACTGAATCTCTTGTTACAGTGTGAACACTTGTAAGTTTTTTCTCCAGTGTGGATCCTCTCATGTCTTTTCAGAGATGACAAGTCACTGAATCTTTTTTCACATTGTGAACACGTGTAAGGTTTTTCTCCAGTGTGGATCCTCTCATGTGTTTTCAGAGATGACAAGTCACTGAATCTCTTGTCACAGTGTGAACACGTGTAAGGTTTTTCTCCAGTGTGGATCCTCTCATGTGTTTTCAGATGTAATAAACGACTAAATCTCTTGTCACAGTGTGAACACGTGTAAGGTTTTTCTCCAGTGTGGATCCTCTCATGTCTTTTCAGAGATGATAAGTCACCGAATCTCTTTTCACAATGTGAACACGTGTAAGGTTTTTCTCCAGTGTGGATCCTCTCATGTGTTTTCAGAGATGATGACACACTGAATCTCTTGTCACAGTGTGAACACGTGTAAGGCTTTTCTCCAGTGTGAATCCTCTCATGTGTTTGCAGATGTAATAAACGACTAAATCTCTTGTCACAGTGTGAACATGTGTAAGGCTTTTCTCCAGTGTGAATCCTCTCATGTGTTTGCAGATGTAATAAACAACTAAATCTCTTGTCGCAGTGTGAACACTTGTAAGGTTTTTCTCCAGTGTGGATCCTCTCATGTCTTTTCAGAGATGCTGACTGATTGAATCTCTTGTCGCAGTGTGAACACTTGTAGGGTTTTTCTCCAATGTGAATTCTCTGGTGCAGTTTTAACTGGTGTGCTGTAGTAAAAGTCTTCTCACACTCAAAGCACATGTACTCTCTCACACCAGTGTGAGTTTTCTGATGTCTTTGTAAATATTCCGGCAGTGAAAAACTCTTTCCGCACACAGAACATGAATGCGGCTTCTCCTTCGTATGAACTCTCTGGTGTTTCTTCAGGTCTGATGCACTACGAAATGTTTTTCCACATTGATCACATGTGAACGGTTTCTCTCCGGTGTGGATTCTTATGTGACTCTTATGGCCTGATGATTGACTGAAACTTTTCCCACATTGATTGCACACATGTGGCTTCTCTCCAGTGTGAACTCTCATGTGACGCTCAAGATTTTGTTTATTTGAGAAACTCTTTCCACACTGAGTGCAGGTGAAAGATTTCTTGGCTCTTTTTTTCTTTAAAAATTTATTTTTAGCCTTTGAGCGACTGAAGGGTTTTTCTCCAGGTTGGATATGATGTTCCTCCTCCACTTCTCTCAGTTCTTCTCTCTCCTCCTCCACTTCACTCAGTTCTTCTCTCTCCTCCTTCACTTCACTCAGCTCTTCTCTCTCCTCCTCCACTTCACTCAGTTCTTCTCTCTCCTCCTCCAGTTCACTCAGTTCTTCACTCTCCTCCTTCACTTCACTCAGTTCTTCTCTCTCCTCCTTCACTTCACTCAGCTCTTCTCTCTCCTCCTCCACTTCACTCAGTTCTTCTCTCTCCTCCTTCACTTCACTCAGTTCTTCACTCTCCTTCTTCACTTCACTCAGTTCTTCACTCTCCTCCACTTCCATCAGGTCTGAAATGAAAGAAAAACGTTCATTTTCACTCAAAATAATTTGAAGAGAGAAATATGGAGTGAATGGAGATAAAAAAATAGCCCAGATGTAATATACAACTGATATAAAATGTTTGTATGTCTTTTTATAAATTAATTATGTCCCAGAAACTTATGAATGAGGTACACTGATATTTCCATTATTTTAAAAACATTTTAGACAGTCATTGCGTCCACATAATGTTATATTTGAGTGCATTGAACTCAATTTTATTTAGTACTCGTCACAGTGTGAACACTTGTAAGGTAGACACAAATCCTATGTTTCTGTAGCAAGAACTATTAAATATATATGATCAATAACACAAATATCTAACGTGATATTAACATTAAAACACACAATACTGCCATATTTTAACATCAACTTTTAGATTTGTACTTATGTTATTAAAAACGTTTTAATTATTAAGTGCTGGTCAGACTAAACTTTTCCTTCCATTTACTTCATACGCATGTGAATCTGGGTCACCGGAAACACAAGCTCAAATGAATTTTGCTTTTAAAAAGAACACATTTTTTTGCAGTAAAGTGGAGTATATTGTAAATCTGTACTTTTGGAATGATTATTATTTGTTATATGTTTGTAAAAAAGATGTCGCAGAATGTGAGATCATATCACCACCATTGTACTGTCTGTAGAAATTTCACATGCTCAAAGTGTAGCTGACCGCAGCTTTAACTAGTTTTAAATGAATAATTTTATTAGCATTATCAGAACATTTCTTAAAGTTGAGACACTCAGGAAGTGACATAATCTGGGCTCTTTCTACAGCCTGATGGGAGGACAAGAAAATAATCTTAATCCATTGTCTCAGTTTTTACACAAACTGTACAGTAGTGTTGTCAAAATATTCGGTACTTCGGTACTAAAAAAAATTAAACGTCACGGTACCAAGTACCGGTGGTACCGAGTACCCGGTCAAACCCGGTTCTGGATGCGCGTGCATGCACAAAGAGCGTGAAGTTGCGTCCTCTTCATGAAAGCGCTGAGACATGGCGACCGGCGGCGCTGCGTTACCTCACACACACACACACACACACACACTGAAGCACGAGTGACGCTCGCGCTGTTTTCAGTCTCTGCTGCCTCACGATATGATGACATGATTCATGATTCAATTCATCTCCAGAGCCACTCTTACCCCTTTTCCACCAACGCATTTTGAGAGCCGGTTCAGAGCCGGTGCCTGCGCGCGAACCGGTTCTTTGTGTTTCGACAGCCAAAGAACCGGTTCTCGGCCAGGAAAATTGGTTCCTAAGCGGCACCAACTCTTTGCTGGACTAGAACCGTTCTTTTACCACGTCATGCTTACGTCGGGGGCTGGGGGCGGGTTTAGATAACATATTTTCTGACATAATATAGGATCGCAAAGCCAGGAGAAACATTTGCAGAAACACGATGTAGTCCGCCATTGTAATTGTTATGCTTGAAGTTGGCGCAAGAGTTTCTAGGTTTTTTTTTTATCATTTTTTTTTATTGAAAACGTTATGTAAACAAAGGAGAAAACAGTCACAATATAGAACAAATAAATGGAAAGAAGAAAAAATACACAAGACAGGAGTACATAACTAATCAGAAAAGATTACATATCAAAGGAAAAGATTAAAAGACTTACATATTTCAATTGTTTTTAAAGCCTTATTGGTTCACGAGTTAGAGATAATCCCAAAGTAATGTTGTACTTGCAAGCGTTTCTAGCTAAGACGTATAGCGACGTACACAGTGACGTAACGACGTCGTTCGCTGGGCGCTCTAGTCAGTGGAAAACCAAACAGGTTCTGAGAAGGTTCGCAAGTTGAACCAACTTTGAACCACCACCAGTTCCGAACCAGTTCTTTTTTGGTGGAAAAGGGGTATCTGAGAGTCACTTCATGAGCATTTTACCGGTTCATTTGAGAAAAACTATCATCATATCATACACAGACACTCAAAGGTCTTCACGGCAATCCGTCAAAATAAAAGTTTGGTTTAACTTAAAGAAATTGACAGAAATAATTATATTAGGCTACTGTACAATAGATTTAGCTACGTCTCCATTCATTAAAAGTACTACTACTAGCCTACTACTACTAATAATAATGTGCATAGAAGGTTGCTTATTTTTCACTTGATTTTTCTATAAGCAATATTTCTCAATATCATCAATACTTTTGTTTAAACAGCATGTTTCAATGCTTAAAAAAACAATTTCAAATAGTTAAATAAATTGGAAAAATAGTTAAAAGTGATTTTGCTGTGGTACCGAAATTGGTACAGAGAACCGTAAAATTGTAATGGTATCGGTACCGACTACTGGAATTTTGGTACCGTGACATCCCTACTGTACAGTGTTGGTAGGGCTGGAAAATAATTAAATATCAATATATATCTTGATATTTTTTTTCCAATAACAGTGATATGATTTTTAAAGGGGTGGTAAAATGCAATTTTCACAAGATGTAAAATAAATCTCTGATGTCCCCAGAGTGTGTGTGTGAAGTTTTAGCACAAAATACCCCACAGATATTTTTATATAGCAGGAGGAATGTTGTGTTTCCATACCAGCCATTTGTTGTAGTCCTTTTCTTTAAAAGCAAATATCTCCCTTTGCTTTGAACTTTGAGCGTTGTAACTTTGCAGATGCTGTTTATGCTCAAACATCAACATTTCACACTAACTAAAGTTAGAAAAGTGAAATCATACTTAACCACCCCTTTAAACACATTTTCGATATTTCAATATACATAACAGCATTTGCCACTGACTGACGTTAGGCGCGCAGCCGTCAGAAAGAGCTGAACACAATTGGCTACTTTCGTGATGACGTACACCACACACACGCAGCCAGTGCTCAGCAGTAATAGGCTGGTCTCCAACGCGGCAAGTTTTAGATACAAAATGATCGCCCCTGACCGTAATACAAATGTGACTGAACAGGCTTCCACAAGTGAAGAGAAAGCAGTTGAAATAGTTGATAAGAGAGGAAAGACTAATTGAGTTGTATGGAAGTAGTTCGGCTATCTGAGATCTGATAAACTTCAGGTTTCATCGTGCCGGAGAGTGGTGCCGACTAGCAGCGGGAACTAGGGGTGTGACTGTTATTATATAAGCGTGAGACCGACGGTTATAGTTCAGGGTTCATACACCTTTTCCAAGGTCAAATTCAAGCACTTTTCAAGCACTTTCAGGGTCCATTTTAAAGCTTTTTCCAGCACCTTACACCACCGTAATTTACATACCAAATACATAGTAAAAATTATTATTTGGTGTTTTTATTACATTAAAATAGATAATGTTATAAACAGCCAAAATTGTGTTTCTTAATAGCAGAAGGATCAGATATTTAAGCAAATCACAAGTTTTATTTTTCAAAATGTATCACTGTCTAAGTAGATAATGCCTATGAATAATACTTTTCATTATATTAATGTCCAAATATTGCTAACAAATTAGGCTGTAAAACTGAAGTAATTTCAAGGCACATACATTTATCTACTGGAATAGAGCAGTGTAAATATTGCATAAAAAATGGTTGTCATTCACAAGGCTACTTTTACTTTTATACTTTAAATTTCCAAGCCTTGTACTTTGTTACTTTTACTTGAGAAAATAAGTTAAATCAGTACTTCTACTTTTACCAGAGTATTTTTTAACACAAGTGTCTGTACTTCTACTTGGGTACGGGAAGTGAGTAATTTTGCCATCTCTGAACTTTGGCTATGTTCATTGCATATTCCACAAATGAACGTGCCATAACGGACATGCAACATTACATTATCACACCAAGTACTAATGGCCCTTTCAGAGAGGACGCGGAATGCGTCGCGCTATGAAACCCATTTATTTCAAGGCTTGTGCCGCGAGAGGACGTTTTGTTGCTGCGTTGACCAAAGCGGAGCACAGCATTGGCGAGCTAGCGCGCGCCGCGGTTAAAGTTAAATATAGTTCAACTTTTGCGCTGTGACGATTACACGCGCGGCTAATAAAAACGGGGCATTAGGCCGCTGTCGGTAGCCTAAAAGAGGCCTAGAAATAGGGTTTCGTTCCACCACGTGGGGCACTACCTACTTTTTTTATATTTAACATCAGCAATATATAGAGATTCCTTAGGAAAAAGTTCTCTGCACACAACCTTGCAGTTTTTGAGAAAAATGATGCTAAAGGTGCCCATTTTGAAATAAAGGGAATTTTGCACTTTCAAACCTGTTTATCATATAAACCCAAAAATGCCGAATTACCACTTGAGGTACAAAATAAACCAGTTTAAAATATGTGATATACCTGAAGTTGCTATCTAGGCACAGTAAACATGATAAGATTTATCAAGAAAACTTCTACTGTAGCATTAACATCCCAATTACTTCTCATTATGTTGTTCCAATTCAAAGGTAAAATTTTAGGTAAAATCTGAATTACAAATTGAATTCAGGTAAAATATTATATATATATATATATATATATATATATATATATATATATATATATATATATATATATATATATATATAAACACTTTTCAAAATAACACATTTAATGGTGGATTGTCAATTCGCATACACGAGCAGTAACTGCACTGCATGTACACTGTAACCATTTTTTACATGCTATACTTAAAACAATTATGGTAACAATATTACACGTATTATATTTGAGAAGATTTTGAGGTGTTTTTTTTTTGTGTGAAATCTACCCAAATAAATTAAGTAAAATTTCCTAAATTATTTAGTCTATGGCACATGATGAATGTAATCTTATTAGTGTGGAATGTGCTTTTTTAATTTAAGTTGTCTCACAAATAAATCAAGCAGAATTTACTCGTTTGTATTAATGAAATTTACTTAATTATAACATTTACTGCATTTTTCAGGTTAAAGGGGTCATATAATGCCATTTTTGTACAAGCTAATATGATTCTTTAGGGTCTAAATTAAAAGTTTGTAATATACTTTAATTAAAAATTCTCATTAGTATTGTAAGAAAACACTTATTTTACCTGGTCAAAAACAGCTCTGTTTTCAGCGCGCCGTTTCAGTGCATATGCCTTTAAATGATAATGAGCTTTGCTGACTCCGCCTCTCTGTTCTGTGCGTACACCGTTTATAACACAATAACCATAGCGCGTTGTTCATTACAAACGTGGAATTATGAATTATATTGAGAACGTCATACATAGAAAACATGCCGTAATGTACCCTGAGTGTAAACCTTAGACGCATTCATTGTGAAGCGTGCAGCTATGGCAGCTAGCGATTTGCAAAGATTAATATAAAGTTTAATAAAACGTTTCACTCACTTCCGTTCTTCTGGAGATTCAGCAGGAACACGAATATCTGGTACCGATCCTTTTTAGCAAAGCTTCTTAGCAAAACCAGCTTTATACTGATCCTCGTTTATAAAGCAGTCTGGTGAGAAATGATTCGCGCAAACATGAGAGCATTGACGTTGCTCGTGGGGAATATTCCCTTCGAAAACAAACTCAGCCACTGCGTCTTCAGCGGTTCGGATTTAGGAACATTAAAATGACTGTGTTCGTTATTACACCCAAGAACAGAACACCACAATCGCTTAGACGCCATTCTGCTCATAGACAGTAGGGCTGTCAATCTTCCTCTATAATACTATTCGAATTCCATTCCTTATTTTATTTAATATTCGAATAATATTCGAATATTAAATGCTCAAATTCATCCTATTATTAATATTTACGACATTACTCAGGCTTATGGATCGCCAATGCCACTATAGCATGTGGTTGTTGTTACACGTTCTGTCCACTAGAGGGACATCTAACATTACAATAAACATTTTATTCGTGCTGAATATGGTTGAAGCGCTACCGATGGTTTTTGGCTAATATCTCCGCTAAAACACTACCAAAAATTCTGAAACTTATATCGTTCTTTTCAGTTCGACTAGACGGTTCCAACGAGTTTGGTGCTCGCCGAATCCGTTGAGTTTTCACCAAGATATTTGCGCTTCACGGGCGCTTTTTTACGTTGTTAAACATTTACCATTTTTGACAGTATTGTTATGATGATACAGCGTGGATAACGTGCACAACTGTGTTACGATTCAAAAACTTTATTGTTCATCAGACGAAACAAAAGCATTTCATTTTCACATGTGTGTAAGTCAAGGTGGCGAGAAAGGCAAGATTCCATATAAAAAAAATTAATGAATGGGAATAGGAGCAGGCTTCACTCAATGATTAAACTTAAACTTTAAGAATGCTGGCCTGATGATTAGAATATATAACGTTAAACAGGAAAGAGGCCGCACTATGTAAAAGTGCATGTACCATTATATGACCCCTTTAAGATACTAATGACTACATAATGCACTTTTTGTTATCAAACATGCTTTTATTCAGTATTTTTTGCACAAATAAAACAAATCTATATAAAATGTAAGACAGCAGTTTTAAGATATGAAAAATAAAAGCAAAAAAATGCTAACATTTTCCATGTCATTGAGAAAAATCATTTTGTCACACAAAAACATGTGCATACAAATTTCTGTTGGAAAAGTCACATTCTTGACTAAAACTTGTGAATAACTTGTAGCAAAACAAATAATTTGTACTTGCTGAAAGCTTGTATGTAGAACAATATTAAACGTTCATCAATCAATGCAGTTTTTTTTTTTTCACCAGAACTTGGTCATAATGCATTGTCTCAATCTAAGTCATGAGTTTGTTTTTAAGTGTTAGTAATTTCGGGGAAAACTTGCAAACATCCAGTTCAAAGAAGAGCTTCTGAAAGGCCTCAAAAGTGTGCCTCAGTTCTTTCGGGTAGGTGAGGTTTAGTGCATACGTGAGTCCAAGAAGAACAGCACAGGCTCTTGCCAGATTTTCCAAGCCAGCCATGACTCGCATCCCCTCCAAGATCATCGATGCTGAAATCCTCCTGAGAATCCCTCTTGCAGATGGCCATTTTCATTATGTGCTACAGGATATCTCCATTGTCACACTGTAAAACAAACATTAAAGAAGTCTCATTATAAGTCTCTCAATAATTATAAACTTGATTTGTGTACGGTTGTAAAAATTTCTTATAACAGCTTAAAATGCTAAGACACAAGTACACCATTATAGTTTATTTTCTTTGTAATCACTGAAACCACAAATACCACCACTTTGCGGACCACAAAGACTGTCACAATAACATAAGTACAGTTTCACCAATGACAGAGGGTGTATTCAGGAAGAAAACATTAAATAAATTTAAAATTACATTTGGTGACACTATTGTAGAGGGGGAAATTAAATTTCGCTGGTCCTCTATAGACATTCTACTAACTGTATAGTAACATGTCAACTAACTCAGAGTATTAGTAGACTGCTAGGTTAGGGTTAATAGAGTAAGTTAACATGTAGTTGCAGTTACTTACAGTCAGTAGAATGTCTAAAGTGGACCATCAAAATAAAGTGTTACCTTTTTTCATATAAGTGGCTGACAAAAATCTATTTTGTGTTAAATATTTTCACATTAGCTTTATATAATTTAATTAGAAAAAAGATTATTGTTTAAGTTGCATTTCTATTTTTATAAATAAAAACAATGTACAAATACATTTCTCAAAACACCATAAGTATATAGAATAATTCTAGTCACTTACATTGTAGGCTACTCTTGGATGAGGTTATCCTATTTTTCACCCAGATAACAGATCAAGCAACGGAGGACAACGTCTCTCATCGTGTCGATGTTTTTATCGGGATTCTGATCGGGAAGTTTGTAAATTAGCATCACCCAAAGATAATGAACAAATATTGATATGTATGAAAGTAACTTACCCTGCAGCATGGGATCAATAGCTAGCTCCGTAGTGTCCGACGTTTTGAGCCATTCCTTCGCACATTGCTTGATTTGTTCCCATCGGAGTTCAGTAAAGGGCTGCGGACCTTCCCACCATCTTTTCCGACATGAAGAATAGACTTTACGGGTGTTAATCTATGTTAATGTTAATCGAGTTTGATCGGCGCTATCAGATGAAGATGCGCTGCTTACGTCCTCCTCAATGTTTACATGTGCGTAGTGATATTAGCTTGATTTTGGCTTCGACCTACTTACATTTTCGATGCTGATTGGTTAAAAATCTAGCTAAACAGTTTTATATGTCTCAATACGCAGTCAATATAGTGCGCCAATAAATGACACTTTTCTCATTAACTGCAGGATAATGCGTGGAGAACTTTTTGCTTGGATACCTTTTATTAACGTTGAACATATTGAGCAAAAGAAAACGTAGTGCCCCGTTTGTCGGAACGAAACTGAACGATACAGCTCACGTACAGCGGCCTACATCCAAACAAGCGCAGAAATCAAAACTTTTGCTCTGGCCAGCGTAGCGCAAATCGCTAGGTTTCTGAAGGGCTACATTTTATTTCTCCATTTAATAAAACTATTCAGTCAGTAAGGTATTTGTTGTGAAGGAAATGCATTTACGATTTCAAGCATTTTATCCAAAATTTAAGCACTTTTTTAAACCTTGAAAACACAACATCAAGCATTTTCAAGGATTTCAAGCACCCGTACGAACCCTGATAGTTGAACACCATTATTAGAACTCTATAACCGCCAAAACCATGTTATTAAAATATCTTGCAGATAAGGTTATAATACTAATGTCAGTGTTGGGGAGTAACGGAATACATGTACCGGCGTTACGTATTCAGAATATAAATTATGAGTAACTGTAGTCTCCACAGATCATAAAATATTGATTTTATTTTATTTTTCGTGTTCGCATTTATGAGAAAATGTTACGGACGTGATGCTTTAAAACTTTCACAGATACATCAAACAGAAAGCACAAAACCTTTCTTTAAAGTGAATTTCGTTTTGTATTAACTGTATCTTGAAACTGATTAAAATTATCAACCAATTGCCTGGATTTAATAAATAAGAAGTAAATATAGCAGACGATAGATAATCACGAAACGGAGGCGCCAGCGCGTGAACTGGAGCTCGTCTCATAAATGAACCGAAACTCAGCGTATAAGCTAGCCTACTTGCCTCTCACAGACATTTCTACTTTTAAACAGAACAATTCAAAACGAAAGAAAACTGCTTATGTAATCCGTATGAAATGTGCATTTCTCTCTGGCGCGTTGACTAGGCTTCTGCGAAGATCGCGAGTCAGCATCGTCAACTTCATCTTTGCAGCCGACTAGGGGTGGAGCCGAACCCGAATACGGTAATTGGAAAGGCACAAATAATGTGTTTTTACGAATACTTATTTCGAACAAATACTTTAAAAATATTTGTATTCGGGAACAAGAAAAACTTTATATTAAAAAGCTGCGTTTCCTCGTGAGACAGCACTGCAGTCCAGAGTGAGTGTGTGACGTTCAGGAAGAGGTGACTGACACCGGCTGCTCCACACAGCAACAGAGAGGGCTCGGCTGAGCGAAAAACACTTAACTGCGTCACTATTTTTGTTGAATAGATTTTTTTACCTTAACTGGGTTCCGGAGGCAGTTTATAACTTTCGGGAAGCGAACTTGACCCGGGCCGGGCCCTTGATCTAGAGACGTGCACTCCCCGGGGCGCGGCACTAGATTGATGGCCGAGTACGAGCACGGGCGCGGGCGGTAATGCACTCACTCTGTGTGTGCGGGTTGCGGGAGAATAAAACGATTCGCGGGACTCCCGCAAACTAGATATATCTATGAATAAAACAGGCCAGAGTTTCTATTCATAACATGTTTGCAGCGTTGAGCGATGTAACCAATCACAGTCATATCTGTTGATTTCTGGAACGCAATGGCCAATCAGAAGCATTTAAGATAGACTCCCCTCACCGCTCTAAACTGACTTTTTGTTCAAAGCTGAATTCTGTATGCTGGCAAATCCTCGAATTATAACAAACAAAGTGTGGATATTATGAAAGATTCATTGTGCAGTCAGCTTCATTGATAATAACAGAGATGTTTGAGATCGCGATGAACTGTCAGCTTTTTAGGAATTATTAAGGGAGCGCACTTTGAGCGCATTCAGTCATGCCAGACCATGCACACAGTAGCCTATGCTTGCTTTTATGTTAAATTAACAGTGGTTTGTGTGTTAATGCTTTAATAACAAATCATTTATCATAGGGTAGGGTCGGGTTTTGTTTACATCCATTTTATTTATTGTTTTTGGTATTTAGTCCATTGCTTTTATTGTTTTTGGTTGTTTTGTTCATTTATTGTGGATATTTAAAATGTTTTCCATTTTCAGTGTTAAATAGTCTTTAGAAATAAAAGTTTTTTGATCTTTGTCAAGGTGTACCTGCATTATTATGCCATTATCATTATTTTAGATGTAAATGGTCTCAGAACGACAATATTCTTGCTCAAGTTCTGTGTGGAAGCATTTTATTATATCATTTTGTTATTATCTTTTCAATGACGTTCCTTGTTACATGTTCATTGCTGGATTTATGGAAAAACATCAACCAATTTTGCATATCCATAATTATTATAATGGATATAATTAAATAATACTTACACTATAACGTAAATTAGAAGTGTAACGCAAATTTTTTTTTTATGCCTATTTGGAATTTTACTCGAATACAAATACAAATACTTTCCCCCCTCAACAAATACAAATACAGATACAAATACCGGCTGCTTTGCACACCCCTACAGCCGACACTGACAAAGAAAACACTTGTTTACTAATAAACAATTAAAATATCTCCTTGCTACATTTTACATATTCATAATCATTACTTTTGCCGTTTCTTTATTTACAGTGCTTTATTGGCAGCTCCACACTTTCATGTTACATGAACGCGTCACCACCGCATCACAGCACCCACCAGAATAGGCATGGTTTTCTTTTGTTAAGGATTTGTTTACTGTGTGTGATTCATTTAATGTCAAGTCAAGTCATCTTTATTTATATAGCGCTTTTCACAATACAGATTGTATCAAAGCAGCTTCACAGTAACAACATGAAAATAATTACAAGAAGTTTGTTTCTAGAATAAAGTTGCATAATCGTCCACATGAAGTAACGCAGATCAAAAATATTGTTGAATAATTAAAATGGAAAGTACATTCACTGTTAGTTGTCTTGCTGTTAATTTTAAATAAACGTAGAGCAAGTAGCTAATCAGTGTCTGCTCGTTTATTCAAACTAAGTTGTCCTATAACAGACGAATGTCGCAACACCCCCCTTCTGACCGGCACATAGAATTTTGCTACATTCATTGCTGGACATTTAATGAAAATGCAATTGCAAGTGTCTTAACTGTGAGTGTAAATGCAATTAAAGGGATACTCCACTTTTTTTGGAAATAGGAAATAGGCATTTTACAACTCCCCCAGAGTTAAATACTTCCATAGTATGGAAGTCAATGGGACCAGAAACTGTCTGGTTACTGATGTTCTTCTAAATATCAGAAAATCGTCTGAATGGATTCGAAAATGGTAAAACCCACCTGTTTAACTCTGAGGGAGTTGTAAAATGAGCCTATTTCCAAAAAAAGTGGAGTATCCCTTTAAGCAAAATAACATTTAAATGATCATTTTGCTATAGTTTTTGCTTGAACATGTTAAACATATCTAATCATTTTTGTAATACATTTCAATTTTGCAACTTCTAAAGCGTTCAAATATATATTCAATTTACATATTAAAACTAGTGTATGAAATGGCAAATGTAAATTATATAATTTAATTTTGCACCAAACATTGCACAAATTTAATGGCAAATGTAAATTTTACATATTGCATTGTCATTTTGCATATTACATTTCAAAAATTGAATATTGCTACCCATATGCTTTCGCAGTCTTGTAGCAGGTATTGAGAAGAGAATATTATTGTTATGATGGGTTATTTTAGTGGTTTGTTATGGTGCGTGCAGTACCAAAAGACTCCAGCAGGTTTCATAGACTTGGCATAATTTTTCAGAAGATTGTACAGACATCTTTTGTGGGCGTTCTTGGCAGTTTTTATGATACTTTTATATTGCTCATATCGATATCGGAACTATATCACATCGACCGAAATTAAGAAATATATTGTGGTATAAAATTTGGCCATATCGCCCAGCCCTAAGTGTTGGTCACATTCATCAACCCTGTTACCAAAGTTACTGTAAGAAGAATAATTTCTATAAATCTAAGTAACTAATTTAATAATAAGAGAAACTACTTTATGAGTATATTTAAATCCGATTTATTTTAAGTTATGTTTACAGTCCTGTCAGCCATTCTCGAAAGTTATTTTTATTCAGACATTTTGGTGTCTACGGTTTATTCTTAATAAAATAATGTTGTAAACTTTAAAATGTAAAATTCTGGCAAATTGTGAATCATATATAAAAGTAAAATAAAATAAAACATTTAAAATATTTCAATTTAGTTTGACCTGATGTTGACAATCAATATGAAACCTCCCTTTACTGACCATTTGTTAAATTAACAGAAATTTTGCAGCCATTTTATAGTTGAACTGTTTATCTAAATGTGATGAAGTGCTTGAATGTTTCTAACATGAATGTTCTTCAGTATCGTGAATGTAGGGCTGGGAGGGCTGGGCGGTATGAGGGTATCGTTACCACGGTAGAAAATGTCAACCGTAACAGATTTTTTTTATTCCGCGACATGTAAATAAGTGGGCGTGGTTAACTCCCGTGCAGCGTGCGTGAGACGGAGACACTGAGATTTGTCAAAGAAACATGGAGAAAGCAGATCAAGATCCACAAAGGAATTACGTTTTCTAAAGGGTTGTTGTTAACGTGATATTTTCGGGGGAAAAGGCGCAGCCGTCAACTAGAACAGTGCAGCACCAGCGGTTACATTTCATTCATGAAGCTTACTTGATAACAACATTTCATATATCAATATCGTAACGAATAGAAATAACCTTAAATAATGTATAGTTATCTGCATCTTTCCGTTTCTTATGTATAATTACTTTTTAAACACGAAAATCGCATTCAGCATGACACGCAAGCGGTTGCCGTGGTAATGAACAAGCTGCTTGTTAAAGCGAACGTATAATCCTGTATCTGAGGAAAAATGACTAAATGCAGCGCGAGTTATGTATTTCTAACTCCAAACAATTGGCCACTGAACCAGCTGATAAAATCTTCCTTTGATTCGATCCGTGATTACAACTTGACACCCAAATTAACCGATCGCATTTTACTGATGCAAAAGACGGGCGCACACACTGAGAGGGAGCCGTGTGTCAGTGTTCACCGGGCTATGGTCAATAATGACGCAGTTACAAGGTGTGTATAATTTAAACTACTTAGTCAACACTAACAGTAGCTGCTGTTCGGTTTTCATACTGCTGCTCTCCTTCAAGTCACTTCTGAACTTGATGAACTTGACACAACTGAACTTCTCTCAGGTGACTGGTTGCCAGATATCACAAAAAGAGCAAAACAAGCCCCTTAAAAACGCAGTATAATAAGCAGACATGGCAAAACTGTACCGGGGAACACATTTAAACATAACTAATATTACCAATATCCTACAAAATTAAAAGGAAGTAACTAATTTATTATGAATAGAATAGTTCAATATAAAATATGTAGATATTATAAACTGATTGCTGAAGTAAAGCAATGCATGAGATTGAAAAATTATTAAGCAACACTTTATTTAAAGTTTAATTGCACCTATGAGTTGTATTTAATATCAATCAGTTCGGGACAGTTCATCTAAAAGTTGATGAGTGTGTTTTGTTTACTATATTTAGCTATCAAAATAGTTTACCACAGAAATAATTTACCAAATAAAAGAAAAAGAAAAATCAAACAAGGTGAAGTACTTTTCATTTCTAAAGTATTTGGGTATATTTATTATACAAAGCCCTTTTTGTCGATTTTTCAAGAATAACTACATATATAGGCCTAAATAACTATATCGTGAAATATATCTAGGGATGGCCCGACACCGATACTGGCATCAGGGATCGGGCTGATACTGTCCTCATATACTCGTACTCAAAAATTCACCGATACCACGCACCGATACCACGTAAAAAAAAAATCGTAACGGGATCCGTTTGAGGAGTTAACACGAAAAGGTAGCTCTTCTGATGCTATGGCAACAGATGTGATTCCTGCTGTCACTGTGCCAGGGATGGAAATTAGCACCCGCCACCAGCCAAATGCGGGTGATTTTGTGTTGTGGCGGGTAAACTCGCTTCACCTACCGGCCACCGTGGCGGTAAATAAAAATAGCATACTGTTTCACCCGGACGGCGGACACTTTTAGAGGAGGCACACCTTCAAACAAAAATGTGGCGTTACATCGGAGGCGTAGAGGTCTGCAGAGAAAACATCATGGTGCGTTCACACCAGACGAGAATAGAGCGTCTGGCGCGAGTGATTTCATTGTTAAGTCAATGCAAAGACGCGTTACACGCGTAAAAAATTCCTACGGCGCGAATGAGGTGTAGAGCGCGCCGTGGTAGATGCGAATACGCCTCATTCGCGCGGCAAGTTCGAGCGTCTGACGCGTTCCGCGCGCATGATTTTATTGAGTGCTTTTGTGCATTCACGCGTTTGACGCGAATTCGCGTCTGCTGCCCGAGTTGAAAAATCTGAACTTTGGCGTCAATTCACGCCGCGTTAACCAATCAGGAGCCTAGCTGCTGTCACGTGGTGAAGTATCTGGATGCTTCAATAAATTATTTTGTACTAAATGCCTGATGTGGTTCTAATGCACAACAAAGCAAATATTTTATCACATAAAACTTGATTTCAATATATGAGACATATTCATTTTGTATTGAATGCTATTTATTCCATTTCATATCTAGATTATATTAAATATTATTCTAATGTAAAGGCAACCAACATACTATAGCTCATAAATCCGTGTCTGGAGAGTGTTGTGTGAGAGAAAAAAAAAATCACAGGACAGGTTAATTACTTTTGGAGGCTGGCTCAAATTATCATCAAAACAAAAAATAAATGACAGATTAGGTGGATGAGGCCGAGGGTGAGAGAAAGAGAAAATGTCAGTATTTCATTGAGATCTGAGATTAAATAAACTGCTTAAGTATTCTTGTAGTATTAATTTTCACATGCAGTTACACATTGTCAGTTAAAAACAAGAAAGTGGCTGGTAAAAACATTGAGTGGCTGGTAGATTTTGAAATCAAAAAACAAAAAAGTTGGACAAAAAAGTTAATTTCCATCCCTGCACTGTACTGCAGAGATTTCTCTCTAGAGCGACCGAAGATGACCATGGCATCAAAACTATGAAAGGGACCTTCCTCTGCAGCTGTCAAGAGGCGATTTTCTGATGTGGAAGAACAACCCCTCTACAGCATCGCTACTCTACTCGTGTCTGTGTGTGTGTGTGTCTGTATGTGTGTGTGTTTGCGTTAGTTAGCGAGTTGAAAACTAAAAGTTGCCTATGTCTTGACAAACCACTACAATACTGGGCAGTTAACAACGTGCGGTTCCCTACTCTGGCCAAAATGGCATCCAGATACCTCTCAGTAGTGCAGTAGTGTTGACAGTGAACACATATTGTCACATATTGTGCATGAAAGCAGAAACAGAATCACAGCTGATCATGCAGAGATGATTTTGTTCATCAAAAAGAACCTGCCTCCGATTCTCCCAAAAAGTACCTAAGCTAGTTCAGATCACATTGCTGACTGAAATGTTTGTTTAATTGAAACCTGGGAACTGTCACTGTGCAATAGTTTAGTTTAAACAATAGTTTAATTGTGGTTTAATTTAAATATGCAGTAGTTTACTATGCAATAGTTACATTGATGTTTTGTTTAATTGAAATATGTAAATGTTTAATTGAGACTACGCAACAGTTACATTGAAATTTTGTTAAATTGAAAGCTGGAGACGGTGTCAAATAGTCATTGATATATTGTTGAGTTGACGGTGTTGACTGTACAATACGTAAGGGATAATCCACGGCTAGCCATGCATTAAAGGATTTTAATGCACGACGTAGAGGCGAAGAACCACCCGACGCGAAGCGGATATATCCCGCTTATACCTCGGTTATTTGCCAAGTTAATAAGAAGTTAAAGCTGTAACTGATGTTTACAATGTAATTTTTTAACAGACGTGTAAAAATGACGGTTATTTTCTTAAGTTACGGCTCGTTAGTTCTAGCACTCCGTCCGCTTAAAATAAAGTAGAGCAATCGGATTGCTTTTATTTGAATGAATTATCACATTTATTTAAATTCATTATTAAAAGAGAGAGACAGAGAACTGAAAGAGAAGAAAGAGAGAGAGAGATGCGAGCGCGAGTTACCTATGAGCGTCTCTTCTTTAAAGTCTACAGTCCCCTCGTTGCTTAAGCATAGGCTTATAACTTAATGATTCACGGATTTATTAAAATTATTTATGAATGATAGGCAACACTGACAGTGACAAGGAAAGCTTTATTTAAACTAATCATGTCATTTATTTAAATGAATTAGCAGTATGTCAAACCAAACTTTTCTTACGCGGATGATAAACGCTGGTGTCTTTTCCATTTTTCCTGTAGCGCTTTAAAACTGATTTAAAGACGGCATTGCTTGACTTGAAGTCTTTATCCCTTATGATGTTGTATTTTGTAATGTGACGGTTTATAGTCTGCTCTGAGACGCATCAAACTTGCAACACTGTATTCGTGTCCAGCGGTCGACTGAACAGAGGCATAAAACTCCCGAAATGTCTCATTTAAAAGAGAAGCAGAGTAACGTTAGGTCTCGAAATCACAATTGTTCTGTCTTTGGCGCAACAAGTCACTGAAAGTGTTAACTGCCCATTTAGTTGTCTTTTTCGTATTGACCTCATCTTTGTCATCTTCGATCTTATCTAGCTCTGTCTTTTCCCTCAAAAAAAAAAAAAAAAGCCTAAAACGTGTCTAAGTAATATACAGTAGTAGGCTATTTCGTTGTCACCCTGCCTCTCCAAATGCATAATGCAATAATGCAGTAACAGCTGAAAAAGTACTTGGGTGTGTGTTTTATTTTATATTTACCGGTCAATAATGCAATCGCTGCTGTCTGTCCCATAGAAGAACATGACAGCCCGCGTATGTTTTGGAACTGTTGGGGCTTACATGAACCACGGGACAGCCATCGCGGCGACATCAAAGAGCTCGCAACTCTTTCTCTCTATGGCTCTGAGCCTATAACGTTTTCATATGTGTCTCTCTCTCTCACTCTTTTGCAAGTGTAACTCTGTTACTATGGTTACCAATGTTTATAGTAGCGGATTCATTTCGAACTGTAATCAAACTGACTGGAACTACCTGTGCATTAAACGGTTTTACTGCACACCTTCCAGCCAATCAGAATCGACTATTTAAACAGCCCGTGGTATAAGTTTTATTGATATTTTGTCAGTTGTGAAGACAGTGCCAGTGTTGAGGCTGTTTGAACACAGAAATATATCACTTATTTTTGATTTGAAATATATTTATTATTTTACTCATTATTTATTTTTAGACTTGTTAAAACAAGCAGAGATAAAATAAAAACGTCTTCTAACCTGTGTTCTAAAATAGTCTTCTGTCTTTTCTGGGAGCCTGTAGTTACGTTTGCGGTAGAAATATCGGTATCGGCCAGGGATGGGCACGGGTACTCGAGTACTCGTACGTGACAGCGACGATCGATCATGAAAACAATAATTCTCCCTTTCTCTGATTGGTCATTGTGGCATTTGGGGCGGTGCCTGCAGTCTGACTTGCTAGCGTTAGACAACAGCACGCCTTCCAGACCGGCGAAATAAAGTGAAACTGGATTTGAAAACGCGCACTGTGATGCCTGGAATCACTTTGATCATGAAATACAGTTAAGTGCAAGATGTGCAGCGCCAATCTATGCATAACATAACAATGAGAACACGATAGTAATAGGATGTTGTAAATTCTCTGTGCTTTCGTTTTTCAACGCGCTGTCCACAACATCAGACTAGCACGGTCAAGTTCATGTGCACATTCGCGTCTTTTTGGTGCAGATATAAGTTGTAAGATTACTTTTATGTTGTATTTATCTGATTAATCTCTAGCAGTTTTTTTTCTATTCATACGTTCATGTTTTCATAGACATGTTTTGATGTCATATTTTTATTTGTCAACATACATTTTCATAAATGTCTTAAAGTATTTTAATTTTCACGACGGACACACCCCGCCCCCCGCACATGCCCCGCCCCCCGCACATGCCCCGCCCCCCACACATGCCCCGCCCCCCCGAGTACTCGAGTACAAATTTTGAGACCTGCCAATGATCGAAATGAGAAATTAACAAAAATGCCCATCCCTAGTATCGGCAAGTACACAAATGTAAAGACTCGTACAAAAAAATGGTATCGGGCCATCCCTAAATATATCGTTACCGTGAAATAAAATTAGTCATACCGTGAAACACAATTTTGGTCATACCGCCCACCCCTACATGAATGAATGAGGAATAAACACCAACCTCTTTGTTCTTCAGGATCTTCAGTGTGTTTCATTCTGCAGGGTTCTGGATCACTCGTGTTCTCACTGTCCTCTTTAATAAACTCAGTCTTGGCAGATTTCAGCTCTTCCTGATGCTCTGATGCTCGTCTTCACTTGTAGCTGATGGGAATTTACAGCATTTATTGGAGAATTGCAGTGGGAGGAGCTTCACTGATGATGTAATTGCTGTGGGAGGAGCTTCACTGATGATGAATTACAGTGTGGCAGGAGCTGATCTAACAAAATCAAAAATATATCAGTTACAGAGTTTGTTTTTTAAGCTCATGGACAACATGATAAATAGTGTATATTCTTCCCAATATAAAAAACGGTAAGCTCAGTCTGCTGACACCAGTGAAATGAGCTTTAAGTGTCAATGTACAGGAGATGTGAAGACATCAGCATAATAAATGAGGTGAAAACAGGAACTATTGTCATGAAATAAAGAGTGTTTTCAGCAGATCTGTTAATATTGATGATCCTCAGACTATCAACACTCATTCAACAAGCCATTCAGGATCATCAGCAGATCATCTCACTTTATTCTGAGTGTTTGCTATATGTTTGCTATTGAGTCATATGATAAAAGCCAATAAAACTGCTCTATTGGAGGACAAGTATAAAGAAAAAGTAAATAAAAAAAAAAAACTATTGACAGTCAGGTAAATACCTACCCCACTAAAACATAACATGTTCATATGAATCTAAATAAAGTTCAAAATTCGAATAACTTGATTCTAATTGATGAACTAACATTCATTGCAATAAAGTAATTCGATCATTAAAATGTTACAGTTTTGTATGTGCAGAAACTGACAATGATCATAAAACCCTTTAAAACATGTTCGCCAGAAAAAAAAAATAACCAACTGATTACTAACACACAACTATTGATCCGTGACATCGTCACAACGCCAGAGTTACTTACGAAGTATCACTTTTACAGTTGCGAGTTTGCGACTGTATTAGTAGGAGTAGTCACGACCAAAGTTTTGTCATCAGATGATATTGCAGTTACGTTTGTTAGCTGGGTGTATTGTTTAGTAGAATTGAATTGACACACAATGTTTCATTCATTTGAAACAATTTTGTCTCCTTTTCCCTTGTAACCGCATGGGATGGGTACAGTTGCCCAGTGGTGCACCACACAATGTGCATAATTAACAAAATTACACCTGTAGTAAGACAGTCTTACAAATAGAAACCTAATACAATATTGTATTGTTAAGATTCATTTTAATTAATACAAATTATACCGTATCTCACAAAAGCGGTCTAAGCAGAGCAAAACTCAGCGAATACTAGACAGACAGACAGGCATAAGTAATATATCTTTACAAACATTTAGTCTCTGATAATAAATTCTCATTTTAATTCAAAACTGAGCCCCGTCCTCGGTTCTCCGCTGAGCTCTGCAAACTTTTCCAGCATTTTTCAAATAATGCCAGTGGGTGGAGTCAGGCTCTGAATAGTTGTACACTAGATGGCATCATCACGTGATTCATTCTTACCAATGAGACTGCTGGAACTTGGCATCACCAATGAGCAGCCATTCCAGAAGCGACTGCAATTTCTTCAATTTCAATTTCCAGATTTGACAGTATGCTTAAGTTTGTTATTTGACTTATTTGTCAATAAAAAAAAATAAAAAATAAAAAAAATCCACATTTGACAGCTCTGCTCCAAACAGGTCAGCTTTTTAAATTTCTGTAGTATCTGAGTTATCTATTAAGATTAGTGAAACAGGTCAAACTGGTAATGAAACAATTAATTGGAATTATATTACACTCACTTTAGTGGTTGATCTGATATTGTGCATATTACTAGTCGGCTGCTGTTTAAATTATAAACGTTTATATTGATTATAATTGTACATCCATTTTGTACAAAATTTTGATTTATTTATTTAACCACTTTTATTTTTATATTGATTTATATTGATTATAATTGTACATCCATTTTGTACAAAATTTTGATTTATTTATTTAACCACTTTTATTTTTATATTGATTTATATTGATTATAATTGTACATCCATTTTGTACAAAATTTTGATTTAATTTATTTAACCACTTTTATTTTTAAGTGGTTTGGTTATGCTATGTTGGACTCTGTCTTATGTCACGTGGCTATTTGTTGATATTTGTGAAAATAGTGTCAAATAAGCCCATGAGGGCTGGGCACCATAAAAGGTGTTTGACACTGTAGTGGCAATTTTAATGATATTCATTGATCTTTAGTAGATGATTCAAAGAATGTCACATGTGTGTCTCTCACTTGTAGTGAGAAAGGATTCTGTTTATGTACCTGGGGAGGCAGAAGAGGGAGACACTCCAGAGAACAGACGAACAAGGACCTCTGACCTAGATGTCAGAAGGCCATTTGGTGCAGGGGAGCTTAGTGGGCCAACTAGTGACGTCTATGGAAAACTACTGGGAGGAAGGCTCTGGGGGGAAGAAGGCCTTGAAACTAAGATAAAAGCTAGTTCAGTCTGTCTGGGGGGTGTGTCACTCTTCTGCACAGGGTAACAACTGTGTATTAGACTGCTCCTATTCTTGCAAGAATAAATACTTCTATTTTATATAATTTGACTCTGAGTGTCTCTTACGCAGTGATGTTTGTTTGAGAATTTTTGCCACAACAACACTTAAATAAACAAATCAATCAATCAATCAATCAAATTATTGTTGTTTTTCCGTTGCTTACACTATGACTACGACTGAGCTAGGCATGATGGTCATGTCTTTGGAAAAAAACGAGTAGTGACCTGTCCCTGTTGGTTAGCGACACACACACACACACACACACACACACACACACACAAACCTCATCTCGATCCCTGCCGGGGCGATGTGGGTGCACACAGACGACATTAACACGCTGGTTTTCACACACGCAAATATATCCACTCCATTTCCATCCCTGACAGAAATGCACCCTGCGCATTACAACACACACATCTAAGTTGTCTTTTGTTTCTTCTGATTTTCGTTTTGTTTACATCAATACTTGCACGTGTTCAGTGTTTGCAGCGTCTGTCTTTCTTTCTTCTTCTTTTTTCCGTTTTATGGCCGTTCACTCCTTTGGAGTATTACCGCCACCTACTGTTTACCTTGCGCACTTGAGTAATGGATCTGATTAAAAAAAAAAAAAACAAAAAAAAAAAACTTTACCATTCCAGAATATCAGAGCCCGAGCTTCAGCTGACGCTGCGTGTTCAGCTCCTCCAGCTTCCACACGAGCTCCTCAACCTCCAGGATGATCTGAGCTTGCTCTTCCTCCTCAGCTCTATCTGATCTAGTCCTGTAAGCTCTAAAAATGTTACCACGTCCTTAAACCTCTATCACTCAAACCCTTTCCCAATAGATCCATGATACTCACTGGCCTGTTCTTTATATTACTAAAAAGACCCCTACGCTGTTCTTCATATTTAATACACTTAAAAAGCACATGTTCTACTGTTTCAATAATACCACATTCATCACACATACCATTTCCATGCTTTCCCATTAATGCCAGTGTTGATTTTAACCCCGTATGACCCATCCTTAATCTAGAAATCATTACCTCTTCCTTTCTATGTCTTCCATAGCACGATTCTTTGTTCCCTACTGATTTTACAATACTGTAATACCACCTACCTGTACTGCTACTTTCCCATCTTTGTTGCCATATTCTTATTATTTCTCTATTAATTATTGATCTAACTTCATTTCTTCCTAAAGGTATCTTAATATCTACCAAATCTTTCCTTAACGCTTCTTTTGCTAATTTATCCGCTATTTCATTTCCTACTATCCCAATATGTGCCGGCACCCAACAAAAGTGTACAATTATACCCTCTATGTTCAGCCTATATAATAATGTATACATTTCTACTATCAGATCTTCTCTGTCAGTTTTTGTTGACCTTATACTTTTAAGTGCTGATGCAGAATCTGAGCAAATTACAGTCGCTATCCTATTTGGCTTAGTCTGCTCTAACCACTGCAGTCCTACTATTATAGCTGTTAGTTCTGCTGAATATACAGACATTTTATCACTCAACCTTAAACTTATTTTTGTCTCAAATTTTGAATACTCCTACTCCAACTTTTTGTTCGACTGGATCTTTAGATCCATCTGCATAGATCTGTATACAAGAATAAAAATTTTCTCTCATAAAACCAGTGATTTCATAACTATTAGTATATCTTCCTTCTGCTTTCTCCCGATCCTCCAGCATTCTCATTTCAACATTAGGTTCAGGAATATTCCACACTGATACCCCTTTTAACGGCATATTGGGACAAATAACTACATTTTCCAGACCACATTCCTTAACCCATTGTTTATACTTCCATCCAAAACTATTCCCATTAATCTTCTTATATTCCCAACAATCATTTAAAATTGCTCGTGTACAATGACTCTTATTACAACCCTGCAAATTAACCCAGTACATCATTGAAAGCTTTTGCCTTCTTAAATCTAGTGGCATCTCCCCCATTTCAACCCTGATGGCATCTAGAGGGGTTGATTTTATTGCTCCACAACAGATTCTAAGTGCCCTAGCCTGTAGCCTACGTTGTCCAGTGGTGGAAAGAGTACTGAAAAAGCATACTCAAGTAAAAGTACTGTTACTTGTCAAAAAATGTAGTGAGAGTAGAGTAAAAGTACCGGTCCTAAAAACTACTCAATAGGAGTAAAAAGTAGCCCTTTTAAAAGTACTCAAGAGTAGTGAGTAGTGAGTATTATGCTATGAATGTTAGGCCACCTTATACCCTGCAAATTGAAAATGTAGCTTACTTTTTTATCACAGATTCATAGAAAAAAAGAAACAGTATTTCAATATTTCTCCAACAGTTTTATTTTTGACTGCTAGCACTAAAAATACAGCGTTTCCCCTACCATTGTTTTGGACGACCCCCGCCCCCCTTAAAATGCTGACAAAATCCAGTCATAAAAAAGGAATTTATAACTCGGAATTTCACGGAATTTGTCAATTTGAGGAATAAATAGAAAGCAGTTCAGTACACTTGAAATCAAATCGCGATATAGTGTGAATATTAAACCACAAAGACAATTTAAATACGAATCCTGCATGTTCTGTGTGAATGAATGGTGCAGCCGACGCGCAGTTTAATTTACCGCACACACACACACACACACACACACACACTGAAGCACGTGTGAGGTGTGACGCTTGCGCTGTTTTTTTGCCTATATGAAGACACAAATGCATGAACTTCCTCCAGGCTCAAGATCCACTCCGAAAGTCACTTCGTGAACAAAATAAATTGGCGCCAGGTGTCTGGAAGTCTGTTGATGCTGGTTTGATGCAAAGTTTTCCGCGCGCGATTTGATTTGACGGGAATCACGCATGGAGTCACATGATGACTTATTATAAAAATAAATATTAATATAAATGTAGCGACGGCAGGTTCAGGGAAAATAGCGCAGTAAAAGTACCGATACAGCACTTAAAATGTACTCAAGTAAAAGTAAAAGTACACTGTTTTTAAACTACTTAAAAAAGTACAATTCCTAAAAAAAACTAGGAAACGAGAGTATTTGTAATTCGTTACTTTACACCACTGACGTTGTCCAACTTCTTTAGCTCTGATGCTGCACCACCATACACTGCACACCCATAATCTAAACTAGACCGTATTAAGGCTTGATATACATGTAGTAGTGCACTTTTCCTTGCTCCCCACTCATATTTAGCTATTGAAGTCATGCAATTTATTACTCTTTTGCACTTGTTCTCAATTTTCTTAAAGGTCCCGTATTATGCCCCTTTTCACAAGATGTAAAATAAGTCTCTGATGTCCCCAGAATGTGTATGTAAAGTTTCCGCTCAATATACCCATCAGATAATTTTTTACAGCATGTTTAAATTGTAATTTTTTGTGGCTCAGAAAAACGAGCTGTTTTAGTGTGTGCCCTTTAAATGCAAATAAGCTACTGCTGCCGGCACAGGGGGCGGAGCTACATGAGCTCGCGCTCGGTCTCTCAGGACAATTTCATCTCACGGAATGATGTAAAACTCTTGTCTAAATTCAACTGAGGGTCTAAATGTAAATAGACAACTAGGTGGGATCATAAGGATAAACGTAGGGAAAAAAGAAAAACATATATATAGACTTGACGGCAGAGAGACAAAGTGACACATTGGCTAAGTCACTACCCAAATTATCCAGAGTGAGCTCCCTCATTTCTATTGAAAGGCCGGAGGGCGAACAAAGGAGGAGTGAATATAACTTCTAAAAAGAAAAGGTTTTATTTCTCAATCCATTAATGGATGTATGACATTAGATGTCTAAGAAAACAGCTATATGTCTGTCTTAGGGGTTGGGATCTGAGTAACATAATATTTTGGTTTCTGTGAAACTGTAAAGATAAGTGGGACTGAGACAATACTTATAATATGTATATTTGTAATATACTTCTAATATTCTATTATCTTGAGACTAACCATTTGATAGACAAATACTGTATGGAAGTCAAATTAAGTTTAAATGTTATGAAAAGTAAGTTTCAAAATAAAAATAATAAGGCATTGTATGATTAACAGGGATTAATGAATGAACAAAAGCTTTATTAAGCAGAATGGGAAACACTTCTATATTTTAGTGGTAAAATAATGACTGAAATGATGATGTGAATTTGTTTTATTTTATTTCTATTTTTGAAACAAACAAAAAAGGGTATAAGATGTTATACAATTAAAATGGTACATGCTATGTGACCGTAAACTGAAGGATGATGTCAGTAAAGACTTAAAATGCTTACATCGATTATTATGGGTCTTGATTTTATTTTTTGTTGTTTATTTTTAGTTAGACAACCATTGTGTTTTGAACCTAAAGGGTCTATAAAAGGGGTAGTGAAAATAATGGATTCACCATCCAACTTTGTTTATAATAAAAGGATTTGGAAATCATAGTTTTATAAAAATAAAATAAAAACCTAGTGCATATATTCTGGTATTCATGATTATAGACAATGTCTTCATTTAGGATCTGAGTAGTGACTGTGGATCTAGCCCATGCTAGGAATACAGCGACAATGCTTGCTTATTTAGCCTGGCTTCCAGAGAATACATATGTACTTGTTTCGTAATCAGTTATGTATTTTATAAAAATTTTAACCTGACTGATAAACTGAGGAAGAATTACATCGATGTCCTGTTGTGAGTGGAAGGTGGGAGAGCCTCTTAATGGGGACTGGAATTTTTAGTAACCAGTATGTCCGTGACGAGGTGAAGAGACAAGTGTGACCCGTCAGGGGAGCATGCGTCACCACTCCTCCCTTCCGTAGTGACCTCACTGGTTAGACCAGACGTGGCGGTATTGGACCCCACATTGGTCTAAAACGGGGGACTGAAGGGTTGGTCAAAATCCCTTGCCTCTTCAAATACATCTATAATCCTAAATCCTTTTGAATGCTTATATACTTCCTTATAAAAATCAATAATCAAATATATTCATTATCACATACTCATTTTTATATTCTTTGTGCTTGTAAAATTATATTTTCTTAAATGCATGTGATGGAAGTAACCAGTTTCTTTTAGGTGCATTCCAATCTTACTTTGAGATTGCACGTAGTACACGCAGGACACGAAGGCCATGTAACCCACAAGGCCGTTTGTCTCTTTCTCTGGTATCAGAAGAAAGGTTAGAGGGTCCTAAAGGCAGCATGGACACATATGACCCTTCGCTGGACAGATGGTCAAGCTATATTGAGCGTTACTATCAAACTTTAATTGTTGTATTAAAATGTATTCTTTCCAGTATATTTCCTTCCTTGGGAGTAAATGCCAGTTATCTGTTCTTCTCCCAAACGAGTGAATGTTTTAGCATTATGTTTTGGTATACTTAACTGATAATAAGGAGCTCAGACTCTCTTCAGCCTTGATGGGAGCTGTTATTTGCTAGTGTCTGTTATTTGTGTGTGTGCGTATGACATTCTATGTAGGTTCTGGACGTTCGGACCAGACAACCCGGCGCCCTTCTCTAACCTGCGAGGCCACCACAGACCTAAATCTATTGAGTGGACGACAACTATCTTTACTAATGGCGATAGGCACCCCTATCTCCTCACATGTGTTAAATTGTTTAGGCTCTTAATGTTTCTTAGCCAATGAGAATCATTCAACGTGTAAGCAATGGCGTAGCTTAGACCTTGGAAATGGTATAACTGCTGTGATCTTTGTAACTGTAAGCGAGGCGGCCTACGAACTCCTGTATGAGTCTTGAAGCTGACTTCTGCTGATGAAACTGCAAACTATCTTCAGTAAAACTTTTCTTTAATTTTTTATAATTCTGACTCCGGGTCTTCATTCTTCATATCTGGTTCTGGGTCTTTAACTGTATTCCCCTACCAATATATTTTGGTTTTGAGTGTTGGTGAAACCAATTGTTTTTGTGTACAGATCTCAGAGCCTAGGCTGCCTACAGAAACGTGTTTTTTTTGACGGCCTGCTTATAGGGCGGGCAGCTAGCGGATCGTTAGGAAAGATTAGATTAATGTGATCATTTATGTTTGGGCCTTTTTTGGGCCTGAAATCACTGATACAACCTTTAAGCACACCGCAGAGGACCCTGAATTAACGTCTAGCATCTTTAAATTTATGATTGTAACCGGTTATGGGAATGTTTCAGGATGATTTATAAGGTTACAGCGGTATACAAATACAACAATCCTCTTATGATTCTTAAGGTTTTGTTTACTTATGAAACTGTTCCCACACTGACCACACGTGTATGGTCTCTCTCCAGTGTGGATCCTTGTCTGTCTCTTAAAGTTTCCTTTATCCGTGAAGCTCCTCCCGAATTGATCACATGTGTAAGGTTTCTCTCTGGTTCTTCCATCAGGTCTAAAAGAAACATTAAATCATGTGACATTTCAAACAAAAGAAAAATGTGAAATAAAAAGTGAAGTAATTAAACCAATCAAATCTGGTTTGAACGTAAGTTTATCAAGCGACGAGAATACTTTCTGAGCGCAAAAAAACAAACAAAAATAACGACTTTATTTAAGTATTCATTTCCACCTCTGTCGGCCTCGAGATAGCTCACGTAGTGTAATAGCGCAGCGCTTCTGTGTTATACGTCACACGCAGGCTCACTATTGGCCGACGCTGGTCATGTGTGTGATGCGTGTGACGTTCAACCAGAAACATTACGCAATTATACTAAGTGAAATCTGAGGCTGACTGAGGTGGAAATGAATACTTGAATAAAGTCGCTATTTTTGTTTGTTTTTTTTGCGCTCAAAAAGTATTCTCGTCACTTGATAAACTTAAAGGGTCACTTCAGGATTTAGCGTTAAGCTTTGTATCAGTAGAAAACCTGTAGTATTTTCGAATTACCGTGCTCCCCCCCCCCTCCCCCTCCTCATATGAGAGATTTGTGTATTTTTAGTCTTGAAAAAATCCTCCGATGACGCAAAAATCGTAATTTTTTTTTTAACGGCTAAAGACTACAGTCAGTAGTAGGGGCTGTCCCGCATGTTCTCAACCTGCCCATAGAGGGTGGGATCTCACTCACTGAATGCACACATAGTGTCAGCCATCTTTGTTTGGAAGCTAAGCTAGCAGGCTCTTATTCTGTGGAGAAAGCTGAGTAGTAGGGGTTACCATCCTCTTTTTCCCAGACGTCGAGATCGTCCAAAATGTCTGGGATTCAGCTTCTGCTTTCTGCAGTCGCCATTCATTGTTTACATGCACACCTTTTGTTTCAATCTAACTGAATTCATTCCGATTGGTGAATCTGAATGTAGTGTTTACATGAACGCAAAACAAGTGATCGGTTGATGTGTGTTTTGACATTGCTAAGAAAATTCCCACTCCTCCCTACTCGTCCGCTCGCCACAGTAAACATGATGAATGGCGACTGTAGAACGCAAAAGCCGAATCCTGGACATTTTGGGCGATCTCGAAACACATTTTCGGGCAGACTCATCACGGAGACTCACTAGTAGCCTAGACTTGTTGTTTAACTACTGCGCTCTGTTACCAGTAGGCGTGGCCTCTTAGGGCAGTGAAGCAATTGCATTCTGGGAGTTGTTGTCTTTCATCCACATAAGCCAAAAATAAATTTTCTGGCTTTTCTCAGTCTAGAAAGCTCCAAATTCAAAAATAATTTCACATTTCTTCTACATAAATGACCCATTTTAAATACACATTCATCTTCCCAGAGGTGAAGTGCCCCTTTAATGAAAACAGGATTTTTTTTAGTTGAACAAATGCTTTTATTATAACAAACTTGAAACCATTTGTTTCTTTTGTTTATTAAAATTTCAATAAAACATGCCTAATCAATTAAATTTGATAATTGATAATGAATTAGATTAACAACTTATTTTAACATTAATAATTTATTAAAATGTTTAAGAAAAATATTGTCCTATGAAATGTATTTTATTCAGAAAATTCATGTTTCTTTTTATGAGTTAATCCAAATATATTATCAAAACCTGTAGTATTTTCGAAATTGTAATCAATTTGTAATCAAATTACAAATGTAATCAAATGTAAATTTAAAATTGTGTCCTTTTATTTTTTGGGGAAGCGCTGCAAAAACAGTATGGACAAAAAATATATTCATTAAATAATGTTTAAATAAAATGTATTATTATTGTTGTTATTATTATTATTTAGAGAAGTAGGCTACGTTCTATTGTATGCCTATAATAGTAATATATTTCTGTCCTAATTTCTCCTAGTAAAACCAAACTTTTATTTTGACGGGTTGTAGTGAAGACCAAAAGTGTTAAAAAATAAAGTGTTTCAAAGTGTATTTGACAATGGTTTATCTCAAATAAAATTATAAAAATGCTCATTAGGCGTTCTCTCAGAGCAGCTCTGGAAATGTTCATGTATTCATATCCTCAAATTGTTTGAGACTCTGAATATCTCGCGTACTTGAGTATGTAGTAGACAAAGCGGCGCAGCTCAGCAGAACAAATGTTATATTTACATGCAGTATTTTTGTGCTTAGCTTAAATATTCACAGACCATGTCGCGATTGGATTTATTGCACAGTTCTACTTTCCATGTATTCATCCATCCATTATTTTGCGTGTTTTACGTGACATCTGCGTTATGTAAATTTCATTTTCATGACTGGATTCCGGGGTTCCCTCTGCATCACGTAAATCTGGACATATCTTCAGGAGGGATGGTGTCCTATATCCTCCTTTTGCAGCCACTTTGCGTCCACATTTTTTGCAAATTGGATATCTATCCTCGAGGACAACCACGCTTTTTTTCTACAAAGTATTTTCCTACTGGCCATAATTCGCTTCGGTTTCAGCTTCAGCTGGGTCTGCGTCACCTTTTTTGCGCGTTTGTTCTCCCGCCCTTCAATCAATGCTGTAGTTTCCGGAGTGTGTTTTTTTTCTTTTCTTCTTGTATTATTATTTTTTACTCAGTAACGGATATGATTTCAAATTTAGCGAAGTACAATACTTCAAAGAAAACGTACTTAAGTAAAAGTACAGATTTTAAAAACTACTTAAAAAAGTAGAAGTACACAAAAAAACTACTCAATTACGTAACGCGAGTAAATGTAATTCGTTACTTTCCACCTCTGCCATCTATCTGTTCCTACACCCTTCCCTTTAAGGCAAACCAGGGGCGTAGGAGCCATTATACGTGGGGGGGGGGGGGGGGGGGGGACATGCCCCCCCCCCCCCCACATTTCAAAATCGAAGTTTTGTCCCCCCCACTATTTCCCAATGTAAGATTTTGTTTTGCATTGCCTGCCTATCTCTGCCGATTTCAGAGTCTCCAAATTAATCCATTCGGCAACTTTTAAATACAAAATTCAATTTTAAAAAACGGCCGAACTCTTCAGCTGCTAATCTCGTTGTCAGTCGACCATGATCGCGCACCGCTCGCGCATGCGCATCTAGGCGACACGGATAAATGTACGCAGCAATATATAATGAGTGTTCCTGGGAGATCCTAGTTGCGCGGGATGTGGAAGCGTGCAAAAGTTCCAGAAATGTACATAAAGTGCCCTGGCCTTGAATGACAAGGTAAGGAAAATAAGACTAAATCTAAATTAAATAACCAAGACTAGATTGGCCATGTGATTTTTCTCAGGAGATGTTTCGAGCATTTTCAGACACCGGATTATCAGCAAACTGCCAAGAGAACTGCTAGCTGGCTACTCAAAATAAACTAGCAATCTATTCAGGCAGCATATTTGTGTTTGATCTGTGTGAATTACACAAAATATAAGACTTGCTAGACCTACTTTTAGCTACCAAGGAACCTTTCCACAAGGATAGATTGATTTTATTTTTCAATCTATCCTTGGGGGGGTAAGCTAGGTGGTTAATGGAAATTAAATCAACCATTTATTTGAGTTTTTAGTTAATCAGTACATGACTGATTAACAGTAATGTAAATGCTAAATGTCCTAATACCTGTTGATAGTTACAACAATGCAATGTATATGCTCTTAACCTTGCAGTTTTTCACATATCATGTAAGACTCATTTTCTCAATTTCTTTGCACAAAACTCTCCAGAAAGTGCCATTTAATGGTTTATTTTTAAAAAAAAATTCCCCCCTAGGGAGAGCCTACATAATAAATCACAATTGAATCACTGCTTAGAAACAAACTAGGTAATACAGTCTGTTCCCATAAGTCTTTAGAAATTAGCATTTAAGTGCCTTATATATAAAAAAAATATATACAAAAATTTGGGACATTCCCACTTGTATCAGTTGTTAAGAGTATCTCATATGGTCCCTCGCACCTAGGTTCTAAACCTCTCCTAACAATACGTTTGACCATAACAAAACTGCCTAACTCAGGAATGTGTGGAATGTCAGTAGTGGTGTGTTTTTCATCCCATTGCTGTTGAGATTCTCGCACTTTCTTATTATTGTCTTTGATAGCTTTGTCCAGCATTGTGATATAGCATTATAACGGCACTGGCCGAAGTCCTGAGAGCGACCAGCTGATCTCTCATGTAAACAAGTCCGTGATCGTTATTCAGTAATATGAAGTCCATATTCGTAGGATAGAATAAAAATATTATAAAATAACACTATACTAAACATATAAATATATAAATGACAATGACTTCTCTTGGAACAAAGTAGAGTCTCCTCCTGTTCCTGCAGGTGGCATAGCATCAGGAAGTAGAACCATTGCTGTTCCAGTAATCAGCTACACATAATTCCCTCAATGAGCTGACGAACTTCAGTCCACGTCCTCCCTTGAGAGGTTTCATCATGGTTTTGGTACCTGAAATCACACAGTTCTTTTCAGCAGTTTCAGTCACTGTCTCTAATCATCAGGCAGACTAAAGGAAAAAGTCTTACCTGCAATGATTGAGACAAATACCTGGATATGCGATCCTGTTCGTGACGCCAAATTGTTGATTTAAAAATGTTGCTTTCCCCTTGTTGTTAATTAATTTCATGAAACAGACACCAGTGATTTAGCCAAGAGATCTCTCGTATTTATTTATCATTCTATAAGACATAGGAGGAAGAGACTATAGACAAACAGAGGTCTTCATTCAGCATCGTTGCCATCTCTTCCTGCTTTCCGGACAAAAGGGCTCGGTCTTTATACTACTGACCAAGGAAAAAAACTACATCACCATAGTAACACATACATTACCAGAGACACATGTGGTTTCCATTAACAATGGAATGTTTATCCAATCCCGGTGGAAACTATACACTATACTTTCAGTCTCACTCCAACACACATTCTCTCGTGCAGTCTAACTTATCTCAAAGTCTCCCAAAGTCTCTTTGTCCCACACCTTCAATACAATATGATTCACAAAATGCAATGATTACAAATGATTATGAATGTATATAAAAAGTAATAAAACAGATACATAATACTTCTGATTATGAACATTAATAAAAAACAATAATACTACTAAAAACGAATTTTCGATCTTCAGTAAATATATCATGCCAATTTCATAATCAATTCAAAGATAATCAATACAAAACATCAAATGCTCTGGAATAAAGAGAAGAGATGGAAACCCAACATTAAGATAAATGATGCTAAGAGTTTACTCTTAAGAAACCCTGTAAGACCCGTGGTTGTAAAATTACAACATCACATTTAGCTCTTCCAAAAACAGATCTGCAAAATACATTTTTTTTTTAAAGACTACATTTACATAGCCAATGGGTCCTATTGTTTAGCCTCACAATGCCATGTGATAGTAAATGTGTATATAGGTCTTGCCATACGGTCATGAACTCATACAACCTGCAAACTTTCCTGGAAGCGCATCTCCTTGTTTCATTGGACTGGATATCTCAACATTGAAGTAAGTAAAACCCCAGAAATATTTTTTTTTTGTGACTGTTAGAATGTCTAGTTCATGTAAATACTTGGTTATTGTGGAATGCATGCATCAAATTCGATTTTTAGCTTGTTATGTCTTTGTTGTAATTTTACAACGTTGGGAGAGAATGGTACTCAAAATAGCATGTGCACCTTGCACATTACATGGAGGCATTGCACTTCTCAAATGTTCACATATAGGAGAAATACCAACGCATTCTCATCCTTTGGCGTCATATAAGTGACGCCTGACAAAACGTCGAAATACTACGCACATGGCATCCTTTAGCGTGAATATAACACGCGAAGTGATGGGTAGGTTTAGGTGTGTTGTAGGGTCTGCGTCTCATATTCACGCTAAAGGATGCCAGTCAACTTTATGACGCCTTGGGTTCGCGTGTTATATTCACGCTAAAGGGTGCCATGTGCGTAGTATTTCGACGTTTTGTCATATAGCGTCACCTATATGACGCCAAAGGATGAGAACGGGCTGGAAATACTTACAGAAACATAATGTATTTGATAATTCACAATTTCTAAATGTGTAATTTGTTCTAATTTTCAGTTTAGATCAGTTTTAAATCATTCTAAATTAATAAATTATTTATGGTTGCAGTGTTTTAAGTCCTATCACTACCAGTATTTGAAATTGTTCCTGTATGTTAGCAGTAAAATATAGTTAACTGTTTGCCCAAATATCTGCTTGTTGTAAGGCAGACACTGTTTGTGGAATGGATGGTTATTCAAGGACAGGTGTGGATGTTCAGACATTAGGGGGTTGCATGGCCCATTGTTCAGGGACAGGTGTTAATGTTCTTGAGTGTGGGGATGTAAGAGGTCTGGGGGTTTGTATATTCATTTTAGAATTGTGTGACTTCAGTGGAATGTATCACATAAATAGGATTCATTTACATTTCAGAATGAGAGGACGCTGCACACACTGCAAAAAAGGATATTCGAATACGCTCTGCAGGAAGTGCAATCTCCAGAGCTGCTTTTGAGACTACCCTTTCTAGTGAACACTGGACACTGTTTCTTTGACAGTTTTCAATATGTTTTGTATTTAATATTTATATTTGATGTTTCTTTTTAATAAATTCTGATTCAGAATAATAATCAGGTGATTATTATTATTATTATTCATGATCTACTGTTATGGTGCTATGAAAGCAATCCACACTTCAAATGAGCCCTTAGTTGTTCTGTCTATTTGTTCTGACAGTAGCTGCGCTTACATGGACCCTTATAATCAGATTGATGGCTCAATTGAACTATAAAACCTTCATGTAAACACCTTAATCAATCTGATTGAGCTCAATCCGATTGGAACGAGCTGTTCGTCCTGTTGAATAAAGTGTCATCTAAATGAGTGTCCCGTCATTCTAAAATGCTCCTTTCTACTATAATACTACAATTTCGTCCGCGTTTTCCGTTTTTTTTCATTCTTTTTTTTAAACCATTAAGTGGTTTCTCCACTGCATGGATCTTCATGTGTTTTTCCAGGTAGCGTTTAATAGCAAAACTCTTTCCACACTGATCACACGTGTGCGGCTTCTCTCCAGTGTGGATCCTCTCGTGTCTTTTCAGATCTCCTGACTGACTAAATCTCTTGTCACAGTGTGAACACTTGTAAGGTTGTTCTCCAGTGTGGATCCTCTCGTGTGTTTTCAGATTTGCTGACACACTGAATCTCTTGTCACAGTGTGAACACTTGTAAGGTTTTTCTCCAGTGTGGATTTTCATGTGTCTTTGAAGTTTATCAGATTTCATGAAGCTCTTCCCGCACTGATCACATGTGAACGGCTTTTCTCCGTTATGAACTCTCAGGTGATAATCAAGATATTGTTTGTTTGAGAATCTCTTTTCACACTGATCACACATAAACGGCTTTTCTCCAGTGTGGATTCTCATGTGAGTCTTAAAGTGTCCAAAATCCGTGAATCTCTTCCCACATTTATCACATGCGTATGGCTTCTCTCCAGTGTGGATCCTCATGTGTCCTTTAAGGTGAGTTTTTTGTGTGAAACTCTTCCCGCACTGATCGCAGGTGAACGGCTTCTCTCCAGTGTGAACTCTCATGTGAACATCAAGATTTTGTTTGGTTGAGAAACTCTTCCCACACTGATCACATGGGTACGGCTTCTCTCCGGTGTGGATCCTCATGTGTTCCTTCAGTTTTGCTTTGTCTGTAAAGCATGTCCCACATTGATCACATTCATGCGGCTTCTCTCCGGTGTGGATCCTCATGTGAACATTAAGATGACTTTTGTGTGTGAATCTCTTTTCACACTGATCGCACATGTACGGCTTCTCTCCAGTATGAACTCTCATGTGAACAACAACACTTCGTTTGTATGAAAAACTCTTCCCGCACTGATCACATGGGTACGGCTTCTCTCCAGTGTGGATCCTCATGTGTTCCTTAAGTCTTCCTTTTTGTGTGAAGCATGTCCCACATTGATCACATTCATGCGGCTTCTCTCCGGTGTGGATGCTCATGTGAACATTAAGATGACTTTTGAGTGCAAATCTTTTTTCACACTGATCACACATGTACGGCTTCTCTCCAGTATGGATCCTCATGTGTAATTTAAGGTATGCTGATTCTGTGAAACCCTTCCCACATTTATCACATGCGTACGGCTTCTCTCCAGTGTGGATTTTCATGTGTCTTTTAAGTTGATCAGGTTTCATAAATCTCTTCCCACACTGATCACATGTGAACAGTCTCTCTCCAGTATGAAGTCTGAGGTGATAAAAAAGACTTTGTTTGCTTGATAAACTCTTTCCACACTGAGTGCAGGTTGTAGATTTATTGGCTCTTCTTTTCTTTGAAATTGTATTTTTAGTCTTTGAGCGACTCAAAGGTTTTTCTCCAGGTTTGACATGATGTTCCTCCTCCACTTCACTCAGTTCTTCTCTGTCCTCGCTCTCTTCCATCAGGTCTGACATGAAAGAAAATGAGATTATTTTCATTTTCAGTAAATCAAAATTAAAAGAGAGAAATATGAAGTGAAAGGATATAAAAGTGAGTTCTGATGTAACAGACAACTGCTATAAAATACTAGAATCAGTTCAATCATAAGTATCTTTCAATGAATGAGGTACATTGATCTTGTTCTGAAATTTTTTAACTAATCACAACTAACATTTCTTTTTCTTGCAAAATTAACAAGAATGCTTTTGAAAAGTAAATGTTTCTAACATAGCCCTGTTGTATTACAAATGTATTAAATGTTTAATTTAGGTTCCAATACAATAGTACATTGTGGCGAAGGACGGCCGAGGGGCATGAGATATGCGAGACCGGTGTGCTACCCAGGTGTTGCTCATTAGCAATCGCACCACCAGCCTCGCGCCGTTCTCTCACACCCCTCGGCCGTCCTTCGCCACATATATAAACTGAGAAAGTTTAGTAGACTGAATTTAGCATTTGAGTTATAAATGATGATTATATCAGCTGATATCAGAGTTTCCATTCCTGCTAGTCCTGTTTCTCTCTAATGTAAGTTAAATGAGTCAGATTGTTGAGACTCACCCTTTGTCTTTAAACGGCTCTAGGAGCCCCTGTCCCAGTCGTTGAATAGTCAAGCTGATTGGATTAGCACCTATGCATTTGAATGACACTGGTATGGTGATGAGATCAGGGCTGGGGAATTTGCTTTGTTTCAGAGTGTCTCCACCTCGATGTAAATCCCTCCCCCTTGAAATGTATATAAACTACAAGGTACACTGCCTTAAATAGACTAGACTGGGATGACTACAGCGACGCACATCGAGTTCTCAATAAAGAATCCTGCTTGAAAGATATCCCAACGTCTCCTGGTCTCTGCTTCGACAAAGGAAAAGTTTCCAACTGCCCAAAGTGTTTCTGAATTATGTCTGATATGACGAACGGGAAATTAAACTAGACAGATGTCTAAATAAATAATCTCATGACTGAGTAGCAAGTTGAAATAACCAAGGAATCCAGATTTGCCTTTACCTAGTAACAGAAGGGTTTGCTGGATTATACATAAGACGAAAAAATATGTAATGAATCATGTCACCTTTGCCAAGCTCCTATTGTATAAAAACTGTATTCAAAGGCATTGTCTGGAGTCTGTCTGGTTAATGCTGTGCAGATTAGAGGAACACAAGAGATCATCATGGTGCAAGTCATATCATAAAGATCATGACGTATTTTTTGATGAAATCCGATGGCTCAGGGGGGGCTAAATTGACAGCCATTTAATTAACACATTGAAGGCCCAGAAAGGTAGGAAAAACATAGTTAAAATAGTCTAAACATAAATAAATAATACACCTGACCCACATTTATTTGTTCTTCTTTTTCTAGAACTAGAGTTGAACCTTGCTGTATTTCTGTGTAATTAATTCTGAGAATGTACACCGTCGTAAACACGACTTCCCACCTCGTAAGTACGAACTTCCCAGGAGGACTTGAACGCACCAATATTCCACATCACAGGATGTGCGATGTCAAGTATAGGGATCGAAGTTAGGGTTGTGCCGATAGACGATAGTTTTGTGCATCGACAATAGTCAGAGATATCGCTGAAGGCAGATGGCTTTGACAATATCAGTACGATAATTGGCTTGTTTTACCATTAATGTATTAAATTATTATTATTATAAATCTAGTATTGTTATTAAATTAATATTTGGAACTGCAATTAATTTGCCTTGGCTAAATTCATTACGACATCACCACCGCCTAACTCACCGACACACGCGTATGAGGACTCCTCTAAGAAAATGTTTTTAAAACTGCTTGTTTTACCAGACGCAGCTTTCTTATACAGATCCAAGATGAAAACAGCATCGTTGTTCGTCAGTATTTTGTTTCCATAGCAGATTACCAAAACATATAACTAATAACACTAAAAACAATACAATTTTCAAAATATTAATAATAATAATATCACTAAAATGATATAGGCCTAATAACAGTCTTTAGTTCATGAACACAGCACATCTCTGCCATCTGTGAAAATGAAAAGCAGCATCAAACACTTGTTTAACAAAAAATATTCTTCACATTTTTTCACTGTCATTAATGTAGGTCCACCAGGGAAATATTAATATTATAGCCATTGTCGTCTCTGAGAGAATGCGCCGTTAATGAACATTTGGATTTCTCTGACCTACATGTGTGCATTTTAAGGTGTTTGAAGGCCCAAAAAAACTGGATAACAATAGCTTTACAGTGGGCAGTAGCATAAATTATTTGTCAAGCAGATAACAGATTCTTAAACATGAGAATGAGGATAAATGTTGAAATGAATGATACACACTACAAAATGGAAATGCAGAATGTTTCTGCTTATTGTTGACAATACACAATCACATATTCCAAACAGGAATGGCCTTAAATGAGAAATCTTTCAATGATTATTTTGCATGGATTTTACATTTCAATCAAACACCAGTGCAATCTTTTTGTGTCCAGAGGCAAACGAGCAATTGATATATTAGCATTAAAGATTGGTTCCAGCATCAAGCTGACTAAATCACACGACTGTGCAGCAGTTCACACTAACAATAAAAATACAATATCATTTAAAACAAAGACAAGTTCATTATACAAATGAAATAATATTACAGATCTAGACAAATTGGGTTGCTTATAGTTAAAAGAATGTCATGAACGATCATTTAGGCTAGATGTATTTTTCAGGACGAGGCCGAGGGACGTGAGAGAACGGCGCGAGGCTGGTGGTGCAAGTGTTAATGAGCGACACCTGTGAGCACACCGGTCTCGCATCTCTCACGGAGGAGTTGAAGCATAAAGGAGGAGCGACGACGTGGATGATCGAGAGAGGAACAGGCCTGTGTTTTGTTTATGTTATTTTGATTTTGATTTTCGGTAGCCAGCAGTCGTCTGCGAGGGGCTGCTGGTGTTTCTTTGTAGTTTGTTTGTTTTATTTTAGATTAAGCGTTTAATGTTCGCCACAGTCAAAAAATATATATTTTTTTTTATGACACCAGTCAGTTTTGATGACTTTGCAATATTGATAAAATGTTAGAATATTAATGTGATGGAATTCGTTAAGTGAGTGACAGTTGTGGCGTCCTATCAGAGGAAGAGAATGGGTTATTTAATAAGAGTTGGTTGTACCCAAAGAGCGTCACGACTCGTCCCTCCTCGTTTCGTCATCCACTAGCGCCTCAGGTACGTGCTGATAGTGGTTGTAAAATCGTGTGTTGAGAACTCTATTGATGTGTCGTCGCTTCTTTGCATTGTAGTGTGTCCACTAGTATGTTTTTCCGACGGTGTTCTACCAGCTCGGATGGGGTGTCTGCCTTCACCTTCAATGTTAGGTAAGCTGTCTCGTGTTGAGTAGTGTATTATGATAACCTGCGGTATAGTGTGTCGCTATGTTATTAATGTGTTGCTTCCTGTACCCCAGCTGGTTGCCAGTATTGACGGTTGTGGTAAACAGTAGCCTATGGGAATGGTATATGAGGTGTTGTCCTCCTGTGGTAAGTGTTATTTAAGAAAGCGGGAAAATTGTAGTGAGAAGAGCACTAGTAACGTCTCGCTTCCCTTTAGGGCGTTTGAAAAGTGTGGGGTCTCCTCTTTCTGTTATGATGATGCAAGGAGATGAACCCAAATGCAGACAGTGTTCAATGAAACAAGGTTTATTGGTACAAAAACAGGAAAACAAAACCCACGAGGGGGCGGAACACGGACAGGACAAGGACTCTTAGGTTGGCAAGACTAAACTATGACTGCACAATAAACAAACAATAATTCTAACAAATGCTCACAATGACAAGAATTTCCACAAGGTACTCACAGGTAAGATTTAGCAATGAACCGACACAGGACAGCAAACACAAGGGGATTAAGTAGGGAACACTAATGACTAGGACAGGTGAAACTGACAAGACAATAATGACAAGACGAGGATAACAAGGGGGCGGGGTAACGTAACAACAGACCATGCGCTTGTACACAAAACATGGGTCTGTCATGATCCTGCCACAAGACTAGGAAAAATCAAGGACATGATGGCAGAATCATGACACTTTCGTCCTCCGGACGGGTTTCCGTCATGATCACTCTCTCCGTACCGGCAGCGATTGGGCTTCGTTGGAATCTGAGCCCCTCTCGATAAACTGCAGTGTTCGTGCTGCTTTCCCTATTGCTGTGACTCGGCGTGGGTCGATGTGCCTGTTGCCGGGATTCTACTGTCTACTTTCTGTTTTCCTTTTTAGAGTGACCGAGAAAATTATAATCTGAGTGATAGTTGGAAAAGCACTAGTGTGCGTGGGTGTGTATGTGTGTGTGCTGCAACAGCCTTAACTTCTGTTATTCTTCCTAGGCTTACCGTGTGTGTTTGTGATTAGTTTAGCTTCATTTAAGTGTGTGTGCGTGCATGTGTCGTTATCGTTTTGGTTATTTTTCCTTTTGTTTAATTACGTGTGGTTTTCTTTTTCGAAGATCAGTTGGTCTTTTGCGACCTTGATCATGTATATTTGTATATTTGCACATTCAAATCCAGACTCAAAACACATCTGTTTAGCTATGCATTTACTGAATGAGCACTGTGCCAATGTTCGTCCGACTTTTTTTACTGTACTCTATTTTATTTTTTATTCTAAACTGTTTTAATTATTTCCTCCTATGTAAAGCACTTTGAATTACCATTGTGTATGAAATGTGCTATATAAATAAACTTGCCTTGCCTTGCCTTGCCTATGTTTGGCTTTGTTAATGTTGGTTATTTTAGGGATGTATTAAACCCAGCTGTTTGTTTGTTTCTCCCCAGGGTCTGAGGTGCTTTGGCGGAAGGACCTTCTCTGCATGGTGGTGCTGCTGTGGGGTGACACTTTTGAAGTGCCGGTGTGTGACTTAAGCGCACGGTGACGTGTGAGTGTGTGTGTGAGTAGGATCGTGCTTTTGGAAAAGCCTATAAGTGGTCCTTCCGTCTGTAGCCCCAGCCTGGGTGGGTTATGTTTTTCTTTTTTTTCTTTTCTTTGGGTTGCCTTGTGGGTAAGAAAAACAGTTTCCTTGAAGATCCTTCTACCCTTGTGGGTAGGGGACTGTGTTGTATGACCCATTAGTGCTGCACCCTGAGATCTGTCTTTTCCAAGTGTTATCATGTGTACATGTGCCGAGTGCCCTGGTTTTTAAAAAGAGGAAATACTGTGTGTCTTTACAATTTTGTATGGCAATAAAAGATTATTTGTAACCTGATTGCACTTGCATCTCTGACCTCCCTGGCACACACGAACCTGTGTGGCCTAGTGTAACTACTGGGTATATTCCCTGATTGAGTCAGGGTGGCGTAGTCGACTATCACAAAATTCTTGATTATCCTAAATTATTTATTAGAAACCCAGAAGCCGATCGGATTGCCACATTAATAATGAAAAATGAGTAGGACTACGCCAAAATGTGTAACATTTATTTAGCCTACAAAAGAATACAAAAGCCCAGACAGAGTTGACGCAGCTTTAATCTCCCTTTTGGTTATTTCAATACTTAATTGACAACAGAACACTCGTAGTTTATTTTGTGTGATACAGGGCGTGTCGCATTTGCGCGTGATATTGAAGAGTGCGCGCAACTTATGATTTCGGGGGTTTACATAGACTATTGTCCGGTTTCATATTTGTCAGTCAACTTTTCAAAAAACATTCGGGGCTGAAGCCCCGGCAAACTCTCAGTCAGATTAAAAAATGATTAGGATCTTTTTTTACCTCACTATACCGGGAAATAACCTGATGTAGCTTATTAAAGGGATACTTCACCTCTGGAAAGATGAATGTGTATTTAAAATGGGTCATTTATGTAGAAGAAATGTGAAATTATTTTTGAATTTGGAGCTTTCTAGACTGAGCAAGCCAGAAAATGTATTTTTGGCTTATGTGGATGAAAGACAACAACTCCCAGAATGCACTTGCTTCGCTGCCCTAGGAGGCCACGCCTACCGGGAACAAGCGCAGTAGTAGGCTGCTAGTGAGTCTCCGTGATGAGTCTGCCCGGGATTTCGAGATTGCCCAAAATGACCGGGATTCGGCTTTTGCGTTCTACAGTCGCCATTCATCATGTTTACTGTGGCGAGCAGGACGAGGCCGAGGGCCGCGGGAGAACGGCGCAAGGCCGATGCCGTGATTAATGATACGCGACACCTGTGAGACGCACCGGCCTCGTATCTCTCACGGAGGAGCGGGAATTTTCTTAGCAATGTTAAAACGCACATCAACCGATCACTTGTTTAGCGTTCATGTAAACACTACATTGAGATTCACCAATCGGAATGAATTCAGTTAGATTGAAACAAACGGTGTGCATGTAAACAATGAATGGCGACTGCAGAAAGCAAAAGCTGAATCCCGGAGATTTTGAACGATCTTGACGGCCGGACATGTCCGGGAAAAAGTCGATGGTAACCCCTACTGAACTTTCTCCTATTACTCAGCTTTCTCCACAGAACATAATTGCTTTCTGTATCTGCAAGTGAAGTCCCAACCACTGATCTGTAATAGGTCTGTAGCGTGAGTGGGTCCCACCCCCTGGATAAATGATGAGTTAGTGTTTGTAGTCTTACCCTTATTCAAAGAAATTGTCTTCCTGCTTTTTATGACGCAAAATGACGATTTTTGCGTCATAAAAAGCAGGAAGTGGAACACTTAAGTCCTTATTTCTCCCATCTCAGGGGAAAATAAGGGAATAAAACATGACCATTCGAAAATGTGACTGGGTTTCTAAAGATACAAAGTCTAATGCAAATGGGTGAAGTGTTCCTTTAATAAACACTCCACCTTTGCTAGCAAAATAGAAAAAGATTATCATATATAAAACGAAGAAATAAAACAAGCAAATTAATGAGTAAATAAGCAAGTTAATAATCAAATAAGTAAGCCCCGCCCCCCTCACGATAATATTGTGTATCGCCGATCTCACAGGCTGATGATAGGACGATATGAAAATGGAGCATATCGCCCAACAGTAGTGCACGATATTCCATTCATCATGTAGAAAATAGTAAATGTGTGAACAAGTGACTTTGTGAGTTCAGCTGTAGCTTCCGCGTCTGTTTATAATGAAGGGGGCGGGGCTTTAGAATCTAGAGAGCATTTGATTGGACAGAAAATCTGATGAGAAGCTAAAGTGCAGAGTGATGTCATCAAACTTATAGATCCATATTGAACGGAATGGAGAGACCAAGTACTGACCATTTGTTTAAAATCTGTACCTATTTTATAGTTTGACTGCATATCTAAAAGTGATGAAGTGCTTGAATGTTTCTTACATGAATGTTCTTCAGCATCATGAATGAATGAAGAATAAACACCAACCTCTTTGTTCTTCAGGATCTTCAGTGTGTTTCATTCTGCAGGGTTCTGGATCACTCGTGTTCTCACTGTCCTCTTCGGTGTTGTGCAAGTTACTTCCAAACTGTAATACATTATAGATGACTTGTTACTGTTATTTAAAAGTAATTCTTTACCTTACAATATTACTGTCTCAGAATTATAATGCGTTACATTACTCCTATAGTACTTTAGAGTTACTTTCACCAAAATAACTACAGAAGTAGAGCTTAACATTATAAAATGACAAAATGTCAGATGTACAATGGATCTAAAATGGATGCTCTGATTTTGTTTGACAATGATGCAAAAAAAAGCACTTATAATGAGAGAATACCGTTGCCGTTTTCTTTGATATTAAAAAAAGCTTATGGCACTTAATGGAGGGAAGAACTTTTAAATAAAAAGCGCGTACTTGTTGCACGTTAATGTTTTTTACTTTTTTTGGAAATGCACAAAGAAAAAAAAAAGTGTAACCGCTCACACACGTGTTTATTTTCCCTTTGATTTGTCGTCTCATTCGTTTCTTTGCTAGATTTTCTCATGTCTGCTCATGCTAGTTAACGTTAGTCACTCCCTGTATATAATATGTTTTTTTTCCTCACAAATGTATGACTTTTGGAAGTGCAATTTGATTACCATATGCTTAATAAAGTTGAATTAGCTAACCTTATTCTATGTCATTTTTACTCTTCAAAGTGTACACGTGCAGGTGTTGATTATAATTAATTTACTGTTAGGCCCATAAATAAGGATAGACAATATTTAAAAAGTATATAATTATCTAACATATGACTAATTAAAAATTAACCACTAAACATAACATGCTAAATGGGGGATATCTATATATGTAGCATATTAAAAAATGTAATTGTCAGAACGGCGTCTCTCAGTTTCTGAATGTCGCGCTACAGCCCTGTCGCAACGCGTGCCACAGACGTTGCCACAATGTAAATGTGTTTGCTGGGTAAAGACTTGTGTGTGATCCATTCAATCTATGAATCAAACTATGGGATCCGCACACATGGCGAATAACGCCTGTTTCACACATAGTCCGTTTTTCCATGTTAACAGGTTAGAGCACTGATTCCCAAAGTGTGGTAGTACGCATACTACTAGTGGTATTCAGGCTCCCTCTAGTGGTACGCAGAGGAATCACTGAATTTCGTACGAGCGTATGATCACACGGGTGTGAGTGGAACGGTCGGTGTATCACATGATCATCAACTGCTAAATTCAAATGTGCTTTCCCGTGTTAGCTAGTGCTTACGGTAGAGATCCACTTTTGCGACACGACAGTCGCGTGGTGACGCCTCCCTACATTTGTACGTTGATGGGCGTACCTTAGTTTACAGCTATGGGCGTGGTTTTGAGCCAGCGGCCAGTCTGTCATATATCACAACTTTTCAGTGTTTTCAACCACATAATGTTTATTTTAGGTTTCAGACATTTAAATTCACATAAGTACTAAAAAAACAATACATTTAGAGTTTGTAAAAAACACACTGATGATGTCTATGGAAGCGGCAATAATAATCCTTTCCATTATAATTAGACAACACGTTTTATTCTTATCAGATACACATTGTGTAAGCAACTTTAAAGTTGACTCTATTCTTCTCTCAGTGGTGATGGCGCAGTGGATAAGACACATGCCTTTTGGTTCGAATCCACTGTGAGACACCAATGTGCCCCTGAGCAAGACACTTAACCCCTAGTTGCTCCAGAGGCGTGCAACCTCTGACATATATATAGCAATTGTAAGTCGCTTTGGATAAAAGCGTCAGCTAAATGAATAAATGTAAATGTAAACAGATCCGATTCTCTGAACTGCGGCACAAACTAACATGGCGTCGCTCACCGCGCATATAGCTCAACTAATGTGATCGTTATAAAGGCGTTTAAACAACAAAACACTTTCACTTGCACATATTTAACAATCGGAATATTAGATATTTCATGCTATAGCTAACAAATTTGTGAATATATTGAATAAAAAAGGAAATAAAAGCAGATCAATCAATCATTTAGCGCTATTGTGGCTGCGCTGTGTCACATGACAAGCAATGACGCGTCACCATGGAAACAATTAAGTGATCAATTCTAAATAACGGTCGCCTTGAAAAACTCACGGAGGTCAGCCAGAATATTTGAAATGTACGTGTAAAAAGGTTAAGTATGAATACACAACCTGTGTTCATTTTTTTTATTAATTACAATACTTTTTTTTTACTTAATATTTGAAGTACAGTACAGTTTTTATTTAACTTTTAAGTACAATACATTTTCATAATATAATCTTTAAGTAGGGTATAGACTTTTTCACTGTTAGGTGCAATACATTTTCATTTAATAATTATTTATATCTGTATGTAAGCAGCACAGTGCAGTGTTAATATTCAAACTATGCATTTACAATGTTTAAAGTGGCTGGCAATAATACATTTTCTTATTAGAAATAAAACTGCCTCATTTTTGAGTTGTGCATAACTAGCTGAATAGTTAGGCCTACTACGCTACTGTATTTTCATATTGGTCATTATGGTGGTACTTGGAGAGCCACATATTTTCTGAGGTGGTACTTGTGTAAAAATGTTTGAGAATTCAATACAGCAGTGCAGCTTTTAGCTGAACTAAAGTGACAGCGCACAGTTCGTGGTCAAAATGAGGACGGATTGACATGAAAATTTAGTAATCTCACCATAATTGTATTTAATTAAATTATACTACTATTTTTCACAGTCATCTTTTTACTTTATGCTTGAGGTAAAGCATAGGAAAGCTAAACAAAACAATTAGAGTTAAAATAAGACTGAAAAAAATAGAGATTACTACATTTTCATGTCAATCTGTGTTCATTTTGACCACAAACCGTGTCTATATCTTAACTCGTGTTCCGAAGATGAACGAAGGTCTTACGGGGTTGGAACAACATGAGGGCGAGTAATTACTGACAGAATTTTCATTTTGGGGTGAACTAACCCTATTAAAACGGTTATTTCTCACAATACGATGTAAAATATCAATAATACAAAATCATCAAGAAACGACACAATAATATGTCCATATAAATCTAAATATAGTTCTATTTTCTAATAACCATATTCATTACAATAAAGTAATTAGATCTTTAAATATGTTTATAATTAAAAACTTTTAAAAATACAGAGCATATAACGCAATTCTACATTTCTCTATTTTAATATACATTTAAAATGTTTCACGTAGCTTATTATAGGCTGAATGTAAATCTATTTCAATGCATTTTAATAATGTAACTTAACTAACAAATGTGATGTGTCAAAGATAAAAAGAGTAGAAATAAAGTGGCAACACTTGAGATTGATTTCCCTCACAGATCTTAAACTCATGCTCCTCATGCTCGCTGCTGCTGCACTAAATGTTCACGTATTATTAATCAAAAGTGTGTGTGATGATGGTTGTGTAAATGTGAGAAATACCGTGAACTGCTCTCCTCGCCTCAGAGACTCGACGCTGGCTCTGAAATGAACGCAAGCACGGGGGCATGTTCAAGATCACAACGGTGCGCAACGTTTTGCTACAGTTTCCGTGTTGAACGTCATGTTTCCTGGAAACGGCGTGTACCGGTGTGCAACGGGGTTTGAGGTGGGCGTGTCAGAACTGCAGTCCAATCAGCAGCAACATCTATATAAAGCACACGGTATTAAAGAGAACTCGCACAATGGAAGTAATTTACAAATGTGTTCGATACGCAACAACTAAGAATATCAGAAGACATGTTTGTCATAAGTATTATTGTAAAAATATAGGATATCAACATAATGATGTAGTTGTTTATATTTTTAGCTTCATTGCAAGTGTGTGACATTTGGTATAGAAATAAACAATGCAATGTAAAGTGCTTTTCCTAAAAATGAGAAAGAAAATACAGGGTATTAATAAAACATTATGAACAACAAGAATGTGAGGCTAAATAGATGTGTTTTAGTCTTTATTAGGTAAGATGTGCTTCCATTTCAGTTTCCACAAATCCCTTCACTCGATTGGGAAGTTCTCTCGTGTTCTGGGCGGCAAGTGCAGTAACTGTAACATCGGGCATATTTTGTAGTATTAAACATATTTATACCGACTTCATCAGGCTCCGAAAATTCTTCACAAAGAACACAAAAAGCCTTCTCAGCTGCCGTAGTTGCAACTCTTTTTTTTATATTTTTTTTATTTATTTTTTTATTGCAAATTAACAAAGGAGTAATACATACAAGGTAGTGAGACACATATACAATACATAAGAGAGAAAAGGCACAAAAACAAAACAAGAACAACGAAATACAAAACAGCCCAGTACAGTCATCGATAAAGTGGTGTATGAGATCCTTTCTGTGATGCAAGTATGGATAGGGACAGTTCGGTAGTATCAGTGTAGTTTTAGTGAAGTATTAATTATCCCAACAATCACAACAACAACAGCAATATATTAATATTAGTGGTGATAGTATCAATGATAATATTTATAATGATAATTCATGACAATAATAGGAGCATTAGCTCTAGAAATCTATGATAATAGTAACAATAGTACTAATATCAATACATTTAGGTCAGTCATAAAAATGTCACCGTACCTGCTCTAAACTCTAGGTCAGGGGGCTAATCCACAGCTGCCAGTGAGCACAACCAACAGACATCCCCACCCCCCTCCCCACACAGACACCGACACATCTCCTCTATTCAATAATCCGATTCCCCCTCACCGCCGCCAGCGACACCCAACCCCCGTAGTTAAGCTTCTAGGCTCCATTGAGGTTTTCTCTAAAAAGGGCGCCGGGGCACCACAACAGGCACCTCCAAACCAAACTCCCTTAGTTTGTTTGTGACCTGACATAACCAGATGTTATGGGTGGTTGGCCCTCTTGCCCCCCCTTTTTTTTTTTTTTTTTTTTTTTTTTCCTTCCATGGCTTTGAGCAGGTGTGCACTGGTTAGCACCCCAGCCAGAGACACCACATCCAACCCAGGTATCAAATCAATATGATTCTTTAACATGAGGGAGGGATCTGGCCAGAGGCAGTGAAAGGGAAGGGCCAGTCCGTCCAATCACTGAGTCTGTAATGATTATGCCAACAGGATATGCCAGTTGTACCCACCAACAGCACCTAGAACAGACGCCCGACCCAAACCATTTATATTTTGAACAAAATTTTATACATATTTATACGTAATATTTTCTGAATTGTCATTTATATAGAAAGAGAGAGGAAGGGAAGACTAATCATTCTATAATTATAATAATATTAATAATAATAATAATAATGTTTATATCATCATCCCTACTACCACCATCTTTAATAAAAAATAAATAAAAATAAAAATAGCAATAGTATGCAGAAATAAAATAAAAGTACAACTTATCGAACATATACATGTATACATACTACACACACACATACATATACACACGCATGCATACATCTACACATATATACAAATATACATACACACACATACATACAAATAGATACATGTACATACACACATATATATATATATATATATATATATATATATATATATATATATATATATATATATATAAAGGACATCTATACTGAATAATTATAGTACTTGTACAGTAATACTCAGAGATTATTCATTACTTGTTTGTCAGTTGGGAGAATGCGTTGGTCCGGTTCCAGGTTATTGATTTATATGAAGATAAGTTAGGAATGGTTTCCAGATATCAAGAAATGTAGATATAATATTCTTGTTAGTGTATGTTATTTTTTCTAATGTGATGTATTCTATTAGAAGGTTAGTCCAGTGTTTGATATGTATACAGTTCTTGGACTTCCAGTTTTGCAAAATTACTTTCTTGGCGATAGTTAGAGAGATGAGGAGGGGGTTTTTGTATTTGATTGGGAGATTATCAACTTCCATGCAGTTATTAAGTAAACAGAGTGACGGGGATGGAGGGATTCCACAACCCATGATAACGGAGAGTTTTGTGGTCACTGATATCCAAAATGAATGAACTGATTGACAGGTCCATAGGGCATGAAAATAGTCATCTGTGCTCCCCAGTGTGCATTGTGAACAAATGTCTGTGTCCCTCAGGCCCATTACAAACATCTTTCTTTCGGTGATGTGAATCCTGTGAATAATCTTGAACTGTATGAGCTGGAGGTTAGTGTTATTAGTCATTGAAAATGTGTTGTTACAGATTTCCTTCCAGAGGTCGGTGTGTTGGGGGAGAAGGCTAAATCTTTTTCCCATTTATTCATGGGTATTATAATTGTAGTATCATTATTTAATATAAGTTTATGTAGTTTGGATATTAGTTTGTTGGTATTAGTGATTTTCATTATATCTTCCATTAACTGAGAGGGATGAAGTGGGTTATTAATTATGTTGATCTTGGTTTTAACTATGGATTTAATTTGTTGATATTGTAGAAACTGTTCTCCCCCAAGACCGTACCTCTGGACTAGTATTTTAAATGATACGAATTGGTTGTTTTCAAATAAGTGATGGAGATGAGTGATTCCTTTTTGTTTCCAAGATGGAAAATTGATCGGTTTATTGCATAATTGAAAATCAGGGTTGAACCAAATGGGGGTGTATCTACATGATGTTAATGGTGAATTATTCATTTTGTTTACTTGCCACCAGGCTGTCAGTGTTGATGCAATTGTAATATTATTAAAATAGAGCATTTTCTTAATTGAATTTGGTAGAAAGGCAAGGTCTGAAATTGAAGTATCTTTGCAATGGTTTTGTTCTAATTCCATCCATGAATTATTATGATTACTTTTATGAATCCATTTATATAAATATTGTAGCTGGTTTGCTAAAAAGTAATATTGAAAATTTGGAGATTCTAGGCCGCCGTGTGATTTTGTCTTTTGTAATTTTTCCAGTGATATTTTAGGTGTTTTATTTTTCCAATAGAAGTGAGAGGTTAATGAATCCAGTGATTTGAACCATTTATTAGTGGGTGTTGTTGGAAGCATTGAGAACAGATAGATGACTTGTGGTAAAGTCTTCATTTTAACTGTAGCAATGCGACCGATAAGTGATAGTGGTAGGTTAGTCCAGCGTTTTAAGTCATCTCCAATTTTTTTTAAAAGTGGGATATAGTTAAGATTAAACAACTCTGACAGTCTGGAGGAAATGTTGATACCCAAGTATGTAATGTTGCCAGTGTGGAGTGGGAGAGAAGAATCATGAGCTGTGGAATCCCAGGCGCCCTCAGAGAGGGGTAATATTGTTGATTTATTCCAGTTTATTGTATAATCAGAAAGTTTTGAAAAAATATTAATAATTTTGAAAGGTTTCTTTCAATGACTTATAAGGGTTTTGTAAACATAACAATAGATCATCTGCATAAAGACAGATCTTATGTTGTGTATTGACGTTTTGTATTCCTTTGATATTATCATTTTGTCGTATTGCTGCTGCAAGTGGTTCTATAAACAGGGCAAATAAAGAGGGAGAAAGTGGGCATCCTTGTCTGGTCCCTCTGTGAAGTGTGAAATTTTGTGATGTGATCCCATTTGTTGTTATTGTGGCCCTAGGTGAAGTATATAGTATTTTAATCCAGTGGATGAATGACTCTCCAAAGCCAAATCTATGTAGAGTGTTAAAAAGAAATGTCCAGTTAACTTTGTCAAATGCTTTTTCGGCATCAAGTGATACAATTATAGTTTTAGTGTGATTTTGTTGGGCAAGGTTAATTAGGTTGAATAATCTACGCATATTATCTGAAGCATTCCTGTGTTTAATAAAACCTGTTTGATCATGGTGAATTAACATCGGGATAACTGTTTCTATTCTAGTAGTTAATGCTTTGGTAATGATTTTTAAATCTGTGTTTATTCATGAAAGAGGGCGATAACTAGAAGGGTGCATTGGATCTTTGTTTGGTTTTAGCAAAAGTGTCATAACCGCCGTATTCATGTGTGCTGGTATTGTCAAAGTAGTTTTAATTTCTTTAATAACTTTGAGAAATAAAGGAGATAGAATTGGCCAGAAGTGTCTATAGAATTCAGCTGGTAGTCCATCAGGTCCGGGTGATTTGTTATTTGGCATTTGGTCTAATGCTTTATGGAGTTCAGCATGAGTGAGAGGTGTATCTAATGCATTTGCCTGTTCTTTTGACATTGATGGTAGCTTTAATTCTTTTAGAAAATGTTCTATTTCTACTTCATCTGGATTGCGATTAGAAGAATATAATTTTTGGTAGAAAGTTCGGAATACATTATTAATTTCTTGTGGGTTCTGGGTTATTTTATCTGAATCATCGTATATGGATGGAATAATTGCTTTTTCTTGTTTACGCTTTAGTTGATTTGCTAAATATTTACCCATTTTGTTAGAATATTGGTATTGTTTGTATTTGAGTTGTTGGATAATAAACTGTGTTTTTTGGTTTATGATGCTATCGAGTTCAGCTTTAAGATGGTTTAGTTCGCATTGTATTTGATCACTAGGGCTGGTAGAGTAGGTATCTGTGAGGAGTTGAATTCTCTGTTCTAAGTTATTTTCCAGCTGTTGTTGTTGTTTTTTCCTGTATGATGAATATGATATTATTTTTCCTGTAATTACTGCTTTGCCTCTTTCCCATAATAATGATGGTGAAATCCCAGGCGAGTCATTCATTTCCAGAAAGAAAGCCCACTCTTTCTTAATAAAACTGTCGAAGTCAGAATCACGAAGTAATGAGGTATTGAAGCGCCATCTATTGGGGCGTTTAATAGAGGATTGAGTATTTAATGAGATGGAGATGGGAGCATGATCGCTGATTATGATTGGATGAATTGAAGTTTCTATTACATGTTGGGTTAGTGAGTTACTGATGAGAGAGAAATCAATTCGGGAAAAGGACTGGTGAAAAGAAGAAAAATAGCTATATTTTCTGAGTGAAGGGTTATATCAACTATCACCAAGTCCAAAATTAGTCATATATTGTTTGATTGTTTCAGTAGCCTGCCAGGTTCTTGTAGAATTTGATGAATTTGATCGGTCCATTTGTGGGTTTATAACAGTATTGAAGTCTCCAGCAATAATAATATTATTTGTATCGGGTAGCAGTGAGAAGAAATTATGAAAGAAGGATGAATCATCATTGTTTGGCCCATAAATATTAGCTAGTGTGTATGTTATATGGTTAATGGATACATTGATGATGACAAATCTCCCTTCTGGGTCAATAACAGACGTGTTAAGAATTAGTGGGATATTTTTATTTATTAATATTGAAACTCCTCGTTGTTTACTATTGTATGTTGATGAGATTATGTTGTTAAATTGATTAAATGTTAGATTTCCAAGTTCTGATTTTGATAAGTGTGTTTCCTGTATAAATGATATATCGGCCCCTAATTTCATCAGATGGTTAATTATTTTAGTCCTTTTTGCCTGGGTCCGGAAGCCCCGCACATTCCATGATACTATTTTAAGTGTTTGCATGATTGTTGATTAAATGTCTAGAAAGGGAAAATGATGATAATAGTAATAAAAACAAAAAAGGAAAGAGACTGTAGGCTATAACATGTAGAGTATACATATAAACAAGTACAGAGTGACATAGTGAGACAGAATAAACAAAAGCATAAGGATCGGTGGATTAAGATCCACGTATCCGTTTAAAGAACAGAGAGAGGGTGATGCATCATCAATATATAATATGGCAGTCACAAATTGTTCGATGTTATAGCTACTGTATTAAAAGAGCCATGGAGTAATTTTTGAGTCATGGTAGAGCTGTCCATCGATAAAAAGTTTGTCCACAATTATATTTGCACGTTTATTGTTTTGTCTGTGTTTTTTCATGATGGGGTAGAGAATTTTGCGCCGATTGTTTATTTCGCGTGGAAATTGGTCATTTAATCCGTAGTTGGTTCCTTTCAGTTCTTTGCCTTTGCTTTTTATGAGTTCTTTGTGTTTGTAATGTTCCAGTTTAGCGATGATCGGTCGAGGTGATTTATTTGAACGTGTTCCGAGACGGTGAACTCTGTGGAAGGTTATTTCTTTTACAGTGTCCGGTTGAAGTTTGAGGTGAGTCTTCATGAAGTCTCTGATCATTGCTTCGGGATCGTCGGGGGAGTTTTCAGTGATGCCAGAAAATATCAGGTTATCGCGCATGCTTCTCGTTTGAATGTCCAGAATGGTTTCTTTCATTAATTTGTTTTCTTTTATGACTGTATCCATCTGTTTGTTGAGTGATTCAACATTAATTTGTAGAGATTTATTCGACTGTTCTAGCTTCTCAATATGTGTGTATGCAAATTCCAGGCTTGATCGAAGTTCTTTTATTTCGTCATGTACCGTAACCAGTAAATCCAGTTTGTTGTTAATGGATGCGAGCACACTGACCTCAATTTCTGTAGTTTGTAAATCGCTGGTGTCAGTAGATGATGTCTTCTTTCGTTTGGTTGGTTTCGGAGTTTGCTGAGTTGTAGTGGTATCCATTGTACAGCGGTTGTAATGGTGATCGATGTATTTCTCTAAGTCTGTTAGTTTATCCAGTGTAGAGGAGGGTAATATGTTCCCGCGGTTCAAAAATATTGCCAGTATTGGTACAGCTCTCTCAGTGAGCGCGTGCCGCCATGATGAATCTCGCCCTCTCTGCACGAATCTCGCGTTACTCAGCCATCTCACGGTTTTTGATCATGGACGATTAAAATGTCTCCACGATGGGACACCGCAATTCACAAAAGTTCATCACGTCATCACAACAGTGCGTTCAACGCATCACCGTTTCTGTTTAAAAAACGTTCTGCAACGTTTTGTCGGCGCTGAACGCAGCCCGGGTCTCGCGCTGCCGCTCGGAGTAAGAATGGGCGTGTCGAAGTTTCTCATTGGTGAAAGGAGTTTCATTCTGGCAACTGCATTGGCCAATCAGAATCAGTTCAATGAGAAAATACGTTAGCGATGTCACGTGTCAGGAAAAATGACATGAGCTGTAGAAATAACACACGCTGTCCACAACACTTAATAATAAAATAATAATATGTGACCCTGGATCACGCATCGACTCTGATTTTGGTGGCTCTGTTAAGGCAGCGTGACATTACAGGCTACAGGTTATTGTAGGACATCAAATATGACAATTGAATTGAAATCCTGCTTGTAATACAAGAAGTCACATTTCTTGAAGAGACTAAAATGTTGATGCAGGAATGATGAAGGAATAACAGTTTCTCGCCAATAGCACACACACACACACACATACATACATATATATATATATATACCGCTGTAATCCCTAACAACCTCCCTCATATCATTCACATGCAATCAGTGGTGTAGTCTAGTTTTTTGTAGTGAGTATACTGTGATAATATCTCCCGTCCCCCAACCCAACATTTTTTTTACATTATAATAATAATAGTTTATTAAAACACTCAGAAACTCAAATGTCTTTACAATATAAGCACAAATACAATTTTACTTTATAAAATGGCGTTGAAGAAAAAAAAATTCACTGTTTAAATTAAAACATGTATAAAAACGTTGTGATATTCCTTTAAAATAATGTTTAAATAGATTTGATTATTATTATTTTAAAAAGTACATACTATGCAATTTCTTTCGTAATTTCTTCGAGTTACTTTCTTTCTCTCTACAAACTTTTATTTTGGTGGGATGTCATAAAGACATTTGAGTTTCTATGTGTTTTAATGAACTATTATTATTATTATTATTAGGCCTACTTGAATTATGCTCTACTGTGCAATAGTAATATATTTCTGTTATATTTTCTTCAAGTTATACAAAACTTTTATTTTGACAGGTTGTCATCAAATACTTTAAAGTTTGTGAGTGTATATGATACTAATGAATGATGATAGTTTTATCAAATGAAATGGTAAAATTCTTGTGCAGTGACTCTCATAAAAGCTCTGCTATGAAGTTCAAATGTGTGCATGTCCTCATAGACGCTGAAAACACCACGAGTGTCACTTGCGCTTCAGTGTAGTAGAGCACACATTCAGCGCTCATTCACAGAGACACACAGTCACAGACATGCAGAGTTTATTTCAATAGCAGTCTTTTTGAGCTTTGATATTCATACACACTAGTACATATCGAGATTTTATTCATTGTACATCCCTACTTTTGATTTATTCATTAAAAAATGGCCAAATTGCGTGACATTCCGCTTTGCAGTTAATTACATTTGTGACTGGATTCCGCGATTCGATCCGTGTCGCTGCGCAAACACAGACGGCGGGGTGAATTTATGAATGAAAGTTCTGTCACAAAACGATGTTGTTACGAATCCTCGCGCTTTTTTAAGTGGGTATGCGGAAATCCTTGACATTTTCTAGTGGGTATACGGCGTATACCTGCGTATCACTTAGACTACACCACTGCATGCAATCCAAATCACATTTCCTCATATGCTCGCCTGATGGTTCTTGATGTTGGGAGGTGGAATAGGATCCTCGGCGGTGTCCGTACCAGCTCAGTTTTGGGTTCGTGTCATAGGGCTCTTTGCTCAGTATAAAATATCTCAATTCACATAAAGATATTTTTAGGAAAAAAATCACTCTGAGTCTGATTTTAAGAGGTTTTCGAATCACCAAACTTATGGTTTCGTTTTACTCAAAAAAAATTCAGAATGATACAAAGACAATAAATTCAAAAAACACAAAAGTAAAAGAAAAGCGTATATAGTCTTCACCTCGAAAAGTTGCGGCCCCTAAAAACAGCAAACAATCTTTTATATGACTAAATTGGGGCCGTCTTTAAGCATTAGGGGAGGCAGTCCTAGTTCAGCAATGATTCCTTGCAAGGTATGCAAAAAGCAGGAAACACTTGCACTTGTTGTTGAGCAAAAGAAAAGAAGAAACAAAAAAATCGTTATTCTTCTAAGACTCATACACACATGAGCTAAGCGCTATTTTACTGGTTATTCCTACAGGTGTGAAAACCACATCCTGCCTCTGGCCTCACAATGGCCTCTTAAGAAGCGTTACTTTATCTATGCAGAAAGGTCACAGTTGCAACATCTGCTTCGCTTATGTAATAACAGCGCAAAGGAAAGAAAATGCAAACTAAAAATAACACTTCAGACAGCAGGGCAAAGTTGCATCTCTAGAGATGCGACTTTCTCCTGCATATCTAACATCTCACATCTGGGACATTTAAGTTGACTCATTAACACAAACTTTTTTACAACATACATCAGTTGTTTATTCAGTTGTTCCATTTTCCGAATTGTTGTTATCATCTTCCTGCTCTGCCAGACCAAGTCGTGTTGTAGGGTCAACGGTCGCCTTCCTCTTCCTTTTGTCCTTTTTCTTGGCTTTGTGCAGGGTTTTAGCGTGGTTCCTCTGGAGCTGGGCAACTAAGAGATCGTCCATAAACATTTCATATGTATTAGTCCTTTTTGTTATATATAACTCCTCCAGGGGAGGCAATGTAAGACATTTATTAGAGAATTTCACATCTTCAGTTATAGGCTGTACTTCAATATATATATATATATAGTTATATATATTTAATGCACAATTTTTTTTATTTGAGAACACTGGGCAGAATATGTCATTTGTAATATCATTGTCTAATTTCATAGACATCAAAATATTACTAAATGTCTCTTGCAGATGGGCCTTGCTGATTGTATAATAAATAAATTAAATGATTTTTATGAGTTTTTCCTCTGTTTCTTTCTTTTTCTTTGTTGTCACTTCCTGTTAATCTGTAAACCAATCCATTTGTTAAGTGTTTTTGTAAGGAATGTGTTTCCGGGTAAAAAGCCTTTACTAGTTTCACTTCAGAATACTATCTCAACAGCCGTTTATGAGCACTAATTATTCATATTACACATTTAATTTTGTATAAACTCAAAACAAATATGACTTTAATAATGGTGAGGCTGAAATGGAGAAACAACCAGTGTCTTTATACGTTTTTATTCTTGCAAGAAGGTCGTTCTGCCACACAGAGAGTGGTTTACAGTCAGAGAAGAAAGAAAGGAAGTCACACTAAAGGCCTGTTCACACCGGGACGAATTTCGCGTGCGATATTCGCCGACGTTTAACGCCTCGTGACTAAACAATGGGCGCCAATGTGAGTGTGCACACTGACGCGTAAAACGCCACGCGTAAAAGCGTCATTTTTTTTAAAACGCCTCGGGTTCGTTTTTTTGGTTTGACGCGCCGCGTCAAAAACTATCCGACCAATGAGATTGGCGCTTTTGCTCACGTGTCTGGAGCTTCTGAAGTTACAGTAAAACACAACTTGGGGGCGCTCAAACACAAAACGGTCTTGCCGAGCACACACACGTAATGGCGAAGAAGATATACAGCGTCTACACTCTGCCGGGAAGAAATAAGACGAGGAAGATGCAAGGCTAGATGAATGTAGAGCTGCTGGTCTTGTTGGTGTCTTTATAAAGAGACACCAACGACAATAAAGAACTATATGACAAACGCGACAAACTTGCTCTCTTCTTCTGAGTGACAAGCGAGTGTCAGAAGCGTAGTTGCGCAGCGCCACTTTGTGGACCGGGGTATTTCTGTTTTACATTAAGCGCCATCTAATGTCAGGGAATGAATTTGCGTGTTCAATCGGCTCATCGTCAGCGAAAATCGCTTGGGTGTGAACACAAAAAACGCGTTGAAAAACGCTGACGAATAACGCGAGCCGATATTCGTCCCGGTGTGAACAGGCCTTTACGGTCACAAATGTTTCACAAGAAAACCAGACAACTAGTTTCATTTCCTTTATGTTAGACAAAAAACGGCTAACGCAACTTAGGCATTTAAAAGCTCTATTGAGAAATGAACCACATGGAAAGCTCAAAAAGCAAACATAATGCTTCATGGCTTTCAGAACTAAAATTATTCCTGATTCAAGCAGAATCAGCAGAAAATAAAAATGGCCAATAACAATGAGATTGATCAGAGAAATGAGTTTAATCAATCACTACATGAAGCAAATAGCCTAAAAACATTAAAGCTGCAGTCGGCAAGTCTGGCAGATTGAGTGGACTTGAGTGGAAAAATTTTGAATGTTTACAACTCTCATGCCCCTCCCCCACTATCAACGAATACCCTCCCACCGAGTTCGTGCTCGTGCACCAGATTTTCTGTGAACGCGCCCGTCTCATCAGCATCCATCAACACCATGGAGTATTTGGAGGTACGCTGCCCTGGCTAATCTACCGATAGATTGCAATTGCTAACGTCATTTATACTCTAAATGAGCTTACTTGATTTGTTAGTGTTTTGAAAGCGAGATACAAGTGTCGGATGAAGACTATGTCCCCGCGGATGTTTCTACACTCCAGCGGACGGACCAAGGTAATACCCCGAGGTGTGTGCATGTGATTGTAATGTGCGCATGTGATTTAAGTGAAAGTCAATGAGACCGATATCTCTCTCTTTAGTGACTTTAATTAACACTGAAATATTTTAATCAATTAAAGACAATCCAAGCCAGCAGAAAATAAAAATGAACAATATTAATAAGCTGTTGATAAAATGTGTAATTAGATAAAAAATCATGTCCTGTGAGATGTGAGAGGCTTTCAGTGTCTGCCTGTGGTTGTACAGTGAAACTGAAGTGCAAATGTAGCCCTCAGTGTTTATCAACAGTTTAAAAGATACAGAAAAATATTGCCCCAAATAAATATTTTTTTCTGCTGGTTTGTATGGTCTTTAATTGATTAAATATTTCAGTGGATAAACAGACTCCAGTCATGGAAGAGGCTTGTGAGACACTAGATTGAGTCTGGCCTGTATGAAAACACACCAGGGCTTCAATCTCTAACTTTACTGTAGCTGTGATGATATAGAGGAGATTCTGTGCTCTGACCAGATGATGATTCACAGTTAATCTCATTCATATTCACAGGACATTTAACAAATATCTGCTCTTTCACACACAAATATATAATTCCTCCAAACACCAGAGAGATGAAAACTCCCCGTCTGCTCCTGATATGATGATCTGTATCATTAATGTTTATTTGTGAAGGTCTTGTTCTTGTTCACAGAGGCGTAAAGTTCATCCTGCGGTTCTTCTCTTCCTCTGATGGCAGCATAAGTCACTGTATCATCATGATCCTGAAAGCACAGATTCTGTCCATCAATGTTTGAACCGCAGCGATTATTATTATTAGTATGAGTTTGACTTTTCATTTATCTGACAGTCAAACTCATATAGATGAGAGAAGCTGCTGTGATCGTCTCTGAATAGGACTGGTCAGTGGACAGTGATGAAGAACAAGGGAAAGTGCTGGTATCTACTCACATTGAGTGATTTTACTGGCTTTGTACTGGAAGAAGTGACCTCAGAATAAGTCACATCATCTGTCTGCTCCTAAACATCAATGCAAACGTGCAGAGAGTCGAGTTTAACACACAGAACACACATATCTCTCACTATAATATGTAGAATAACACAAAAGCTTTTAAATCACATTATTGAACAGACAGTGAGCGTAATGATTGATGATTTAGTGGACTCACATCGGCTCTTGCAGGAGGAATGGACATGTTGATCGTCTCATACGTCACTTTATGTTCATTCTCAACTTTGACCTTCAGAACAAACAGTTAAACTGCATGAATGACACTTTATTGAGCTTTAAAGACAGTAATCAAATCTAAATCACTGCATTACTGATCTCAGAGTCTTCAGTCCCTCTTTTATAATCTGAAAACAAGTGTCTCATGAAATATGAGTATTTATGATAAAACACACATGTGCAAAAAACAGAATCTTATCATTAAAGTGAGTGATAAAAGAAAAATAGGAACGAGTATTGCGTCTTTGCTAGATGCTGAAACTCATTTTATCAGAAATGTGAAGCCTTTAATTCAAAAACGCAGTGTCACTGCACAGTCATAACAGTGCAGCGATCTGAGCGTGTCTATTGGCTGGTCAGTGGGAACTGCATGAACCTATGGTGAAGCAGCATGTCTACGCAAGCCAATCGTGGCAGGGGCGGGGCATCTGCCTTTAAAACCAGGGGCATGTTCAAGATCACAACGGTGCGCAACGTTTTGCTACGGTTTCCAGGTTGAACGTCATGTTTCCTGGAAACGGCGTGCACCGGTGTGCAACGGGGTTTGAGATGCGTTTTCTCTTGTTTGGTGGGCGTGTCAGAACTGCAGTCCAATCAGCAGCAACATGTATATAAGGCACGCGGAATTAAAGTGAAATCACACAATGGGTTCAAATAAAGTATTTTACAAATGTGTTCGATGCAGCTCAGTTTACGCATCAACTGAGGATATTAGAAGACATGTTTGTCGTAAGTTTTATTGTAAAATATAGGATATCAACATAATGATGTAGTTGTTTATATTTTTAGCTTCATTGCAATCGTATGACATTTGGTATAGAAATAAACAATGGTAATTAAGTGCTTTTCCTAAAAATGAGAAAGAAAATACAGGGTATTAAAACAGTATGAACTACAAATCAAGTCAGTATGTGAGGCTAAATAGATGTTTTAGTCTGAATTAGGTAAGATGTGTGCTTCCATTTCAGTTTTAGCAATCCCTTTGGGACACGCTAGTGCATCAAATGGGTCTAGTCAACTTCCACTGGGCCTACACATTCCTGCTGCGCCACAGAAGTTGGCTCCTGAACCACAAATGATGGCTCCTGCACCACAAATGATGGCTCCTGCACCACTGCATTTGCCTCCAGATACTACACCACTTAATTTGTCTGTTGCTGGACCATCACCTGCATGTGCTCCAAAGTGGGCATCAGTGTCAGACCCCCAACACATGCCAAAAGGTACATTAAGTTCATTCCTTGCACAACTTTTGTAATGATATGTTGTCTGTTACTTATCTATTTAAATGTGTGCTTTAGATTCAAAGCCATGGACGCACAATGCAACATTGCTTTTAATTTCTCTGGCAAAGCAAATGGCTGAAGATTTTCAATCTCCTGTGTTAAAGAAAGTAGAAGTGTGGAAAAAGGTAGCTACACAAATGCAGGCAAAAGGATATGACTTTGGAGCAGAGGCATGTGACAATAAGTTCAGACAGTTAAAACACAGGTTTGTTTTGATACTGGCATTTGCATTATTTTGGGAGTATGGCCACTTGAAGACATTTGCTATTTCTGGGTTTCTCTTAACAGATACAAAACAATAGTGGACAGTAAGAAGAAGACTGGGAGTGGTGCCAGCAGCTGGGTCTTCTTCTCATCAATGGATGATCTCCTGGCTGATGATCCCAGTGTGGAGCCGGTCCTGGTCATGTCATCTTTTGCTGGTGATTATCTTTTCCATGTTAATTTTTTTTTGTGCCACATCAACCTGAATTAGCACACCAGATTCAAAGAAAATGTTATTCATGATTTACTAAAAATATTATTATGTAAACATTATTGGATGTTAATTGTAGGTTTTAATTAAATCACTCTGTGATGGTCTCACATTAGCATCAATGTTGGATACATAGTAACTCCAATGTTGGCATCTATTTTTACTCCATAACTTGGTAGGGTTGCTAACAGCTTTATTTAAAGGATGTCTATTGTGTGGCTCAGGTAATTACAATCTGGGTTAACTGGATGTTTAAAGAAGCTTTGTTGGTACATGACTCAAATTTAGAGGAGATGTGTCCATGTGAGAACAAAAAAATGTATTTGTTAGAGGCAAGTGATGTTTGCTCCCTTCATCATTACCATTTTAAGGCCACCAAGTTTAAACTTTTTTTTCTTTTTTCACATAGAGGCTTCTTCAAGATCATCAAATTCACAATCATCAACTTCGCAATCATCAAATTCACAACCTAAGGCATCAGCAGATTGTAGCAAAAGGAGAAAGCGCAAGTCTGAAGCACCTGAGTGGTTTGAACAGTATGTCAGTGAGCAAAGGAGGCAGATGTCAGAAGTCATAAGCCTGCAAAAACAAGCAGTGGAAGTGGCAAGTGAACGTAACAACATCTTAAAAGATTTTGTTTCTGCTTTGACGAAGAAATAGCAATTTGGGTTTTCTCCTTTTGATACATTCTGCTGATGGTTAGGTTATATTTTGTTTACTTAATTACATGATGTACAGTATATATGCTGAGAGATATAAATGCAGTATTGATCACCTCACATTTGTGGCTTTTTATTCATTATTTTACTTCCATTCTGTTATGAAACAAAAACTTCTGAAAACTTAGGTGTACACAATAAGAATGAGTTAAACATAAACTTTAATCATCTTCCACCAAAAATAAAGCAAGTTCATCCCTTTTTCTTTGACCTGAAGTATTTTCAGGGTATCCTGCTTCACAATCATTGTCATTGTTGCCATCCACTTCTTCACAATCCTCCATTTGGTGGCCTTCCTCCCTCAAGAGGAAATTGTGTAAAACACACGCAGCTGTGATAACCACTGGGACTTTTTTAAGGTCTCC